>CAMZMU010000118.1:21829708-22491758 GCA_947311845.1 Poa pratensis
AATATTTTCGGAATTGGACGAAACTTCACGGAGGTCCCTATTTTACCAGAACTCACCTGACGGAGCAAAGGAGCAACAGAGGAGGGCCACCAGGAGGCCACACGCACCTAGGGGCGGCCCCCTTCTGCCGCGCCCTAGGGTGGTGTGGGCCCCTCCGGGGTCTCCAGCCGCCGCCCTTTCGCCTACTTATTCCCCCCGACGCGAAAACCCTAAGTGCCTGAGCAAAAATCCACGAAAAGTTCCAGAGACGCCGCCGCCATCACCCTAGCTCAGGAGGGTTCAGAACCTCTTCCCGGCACCCTGCCGGAGATGGGAATCGTCACTGGAGGCTTCTACATCGCCATGCCTGCCTCCGGAGTGATGCGTGAGTAGTTCATCCTTGGACTACGGGTCCATAGCAGTAGCTAGATGGTTGTCTCTCCACTTTGTGCCATCGTGTTTAGATCTTGTGAGCTGCCCTACATGATCAAGATCATATTATTGTAATGCTACATGTTGTGTTTGCTGGGATCCGATGAATATTAAATAGTATGTCAAGTTGATTATCAATTTATCTTATATGTTATTTAAGATCTTGCATGCTTTCCGTTACTCGTAGATGCTTTGGCCAAGTAGATGCTTGTAACTCCAAGAGAGAGTATTTATGCTAGATTGTGGGTTCATGCCTACATTTAACCTGGGACAGTGACAGAAAGTTCTAAGGTTGCGGATGTGCTGTTGCCACTAGGGATAACCTAACGATGCTATGTCCACGGGCATATGTGTTTGTTTACATTACGCGCTTTACTTAATGCAATTATCCGTTGCTTGCAACTTAATACCAACGGGGGACTCGGATGACAACCTGGCGGTGGATTATTAGTCATAGATGCTGTTGGATAACGGTCTATGTATCTTGTCGTAATGCCCAATTAAATATCATAGTAGTCATCATGTCATGTATATGCATTGTCATGCGCTCACTATTTGTCAATTGCCCAGCTGTAATTTGTTCACCCAACATGTTAGTTATCTTTTATGGAGAGACACCACTAGTGAACTGTGGACCCCGGTCCATTCTTTTACACTGATTAAACCACCACAAACTGATCCTTTTTTATTCTCTGCAATTTAATACTCATTTTCCACACAAGACGTTTAATCATTTGTTTTCAGCAAGCCGGTGAGATTGACAACCTCACTGTTTCGTTGGGGCAAAGTACTTTGATTGTGTTGTGTGCAGATTCCACGTTGGTGATCGTATTGCGCCGTGCGAGCCACCAACAACCTTCTGAAGAGTTGCTGCTCCTACTGGTTCGATAACCTTGGTTTCTTTCTGAGGGAAAACTTGCTGCTGAACTGCATCATACCTTCCTCTTGGGGTCTCCCAACGAGCGTGTGATTTACGCCATCAGTAGTCATCGAGCCAGAGCTTCGGATCTTGTGTACCATCAAACTTGACCGACTCGGCTGTGAGCTTGAAGCCTCGGGGCATCCTTGAGTCGCGGATATGGAGACTGAAACAGGAAACACCGCAGGGCTCATAATCGCCTGCTGAGTATAGGTCATGATTCGGGACGTTGACGGGTCGCTTGGAGTGGTTGCGGTCGACTGTTCACTGCGTAATGACATTGCGCAAATCCTCCCCCTCCTGCAGGTGTCGAATGGGTCGGTCTCCGCATGTTGCGCGCTCGCGGTCGCGTGCGTCGCGATCTCCGCGTGCTTGATCTATTTCTGGGATCAGTGCCTCTTCTGCCAGGCGAAGCGCCTTAATTTGTTGCCGGTGCAGGGCTGCGCGAGATCGCCTTCCGGAGGCTGTGTTGCCCTCAGGTACGTGGCCACCGACATGAGAGCTCCGGAGGTTGTTTTGGGGATGGGTATCCCGTCAGCGTCTTCTGTCATAAACGAAGACTCGAGGTTGCGGGTGGTCACAGCCCTCTCGGCGTCTGTCATCAGGTGGAGGCGCGGTCTGGAGCGCCTGTTGTCTTGCGTGATGGTAGGTCCGGAGGAGGAGAAGGAGTAGGCTGCTCGGCGAGCACTCAACGCGTCGGCGAGTTCTTTACGTCTGGCTAGATCAGCTTTCTCGCGCAACAGCTTCTCGTTCTCCTTCCAAACAAGGTACTGGTATGCCATCATCTCTTTTCGGGTCGCCTCCAGGTGGGAAGGTGCACTCTTGGACATGTTTCATGGCCTGGACTCCCATCTCTTGGGTGATCACTAGGGTTATTACCTTGTCCGGCATGGTGACTTCCATTGGAAACACAGGTTCCTCGGGCGGGGGCCGCCCGGGGTTTCTGTTTGGAGTTGCATCCACCATGAAGACTTGGACAGGGTAAGACTGCGCGGTCGAGTTCGTGTTGCTGCTGCTGCTCTCGCCGTCGGAGCTATCCTCAGAGCTGAAGATGGAGGCGACGTGGTAGACGCCGCAGTCGGAGAACTCGTCTGGTAAAGTGGCAGTCGATGGTGTCGCAGTGCCGGAGTTGAAGGAGACGCAGCCGACGGAGCAGCGTGTATCATGGTTGATGTAGATGCGATCTTCACGGAGGACGCGTGCGAAGTAGTCGAGGCAGATTCGATCTCCGCGGTCGAAGGCGAGGCAGGTGTAGTCGAAGCAGATGCGATCTCCGCGGTTGATGAAGGCGCAAGTCCGTGGTCGGAGCAGATGCGATCTTCGCAGTCGATGAAGGCACGAGTCCCGCGGTCGGGGCAGATGCGATCTCCGCGGTCGATGAAGGCGCGAGTCCCGCGGTCGGAGCAGATGCGATCTTCGCGGTCGATGAAGGCGCGAGTCCCGCGGTCGGAGCACATGCGATCTCCGCGGTCGATGAAGGAGCGAGTCGCGGTCGGAGCAGATGCACGGTCGGAGAGCCGAAACGTTCCCCAACGATTCACATAAACATGCATACTGCCGAAAGTAAGATTCATACCCGAGTATAGATCGGCGTACACCGAGCGTTGGGTTGGTGGGTGGGGCTTGAATTCGAAGGAACCGAAGCAGATCGGCCTCGCGATTGCCGACAGGTCGCCGGTTGTCGTTGCAGATGGAGCCGGTGCAACCATGATTCCAGCACTTGTCTTTCCCACAGACGGCGCCAGTTGACGTGGGGTGGCCACGGCAAGTCCTAGGGTCGAGTACCCCAGGTTGATTGAGAGGAGAAAGATGGAAGTGCTGGTAGTTACCACGGCTGACAAGCAAGGCGATTTACCCAGGTTCAGGCTCCCGGAGGATAACGCCCTACTTCCTGCTTGTCTGAGATTGATTATATGGAGGTGTTACAATGGTGATCCCGACAAGATGTCGATCTTGCTAGGGTTTTTGGTGGTGGAATATGAGCGTACCCTAGATCGGCGGCCTCCCAGCCTTTATATTGGAGGCTGGGTCTCAGGAGTTCGCAACCGACTAGGTTTACAGGTAAGGTAAGTTTCTACCGACCTAAACTACGCCTTCCTTGGGGCGCACTATGTCTTCTTTGGGCCCCCTTCGCGGGCCTTGAATATTGTCTTCTAGTAGGCCGCCCGTCGGGTCCTAGTCCTTGCGTGCACCAGGTATCTTCATGGTGGGGCACCCGATAGGTAGGCCCACGTCACCGCCGCTGCACCCCGTGGTTGTCGGCAACCTCTCACGCCGCTCGCTGTCGAGCCGCGCACCGTCCTCACAAATCCTCCACTGTCGCATCCCGCGGTCCTCGACTCCTCGCTCACCTCTTGCAACGCTCGGTGTCACGCCTGCCGACGTCGCAGCCGCATTCCTCGCCCAGCTATCGCGAACGGGGCCCATGAGCCAGGAATCCAGGATAGGGTTGGCATGTCACCAAGGAGAACCAATGCCGAGGAAGATCGCCGGCCAGTTCAGTTTTATCACGTCGACAGCATCGAGGTTCATCCTCGCCTACTTTCCTGATTAGCACGGCAATCTGTAATTGCAATTTGGCATGGCCTCTTCTATTCTGATTGGTTTTAATGCTTCAAACTTTGATGTCTTGCCTCAAATTGCCACGTATTGTCTTAATTTCGGACAACAGAAGCCATTGATCCACATATGGATCTTCAGTTTCAGTCTACCATGTATTTCTCCCTTCCTATTACCTAACTTTTTGCAAGGAAAGGTTTTGAGAAAGGATGAATCTGAAGTTCTGAACTAAATTCTCGCTGACTTATTGGATGTGCGTGTGCTTCTGTTTACTAGATTTATAACTTGGATCTGACATAGCATCAACTAATGATATCCTCGATCAAGTTTATTTTCGAGTCAATTTTGTTATATCTGTAGATTTATAAAAAAACTAGAAGTCTGAATATGTCCAGAATATCTTTTCTAAAATCTTTAGAGAAACCGAATTTTATTCTAAAATGATCTTGACATAATTTGACAGGACTGGGCGAGCAGTTCCACTAAAGGGAAGAGGGAGTTCATTGAGGCGAAGCAGAGCGGACAGAATCGAAGCTGCTCATCACGACAGTCGACAGATAACCTCACTCTTGGTAATTTCAATGCACTTTCTACTGATATATTTCAGTGCACTTCTCTTAACTCCTAGCTTGTTGATTAGACTCATGTATCTGGTCTAAATGTAAGGAAATCCTAAAATTGTCGTTTAGTTCCCTTCCACTTCAGCATCATAGAATTATCAGATCATCCTACTATTCTATTCCATTTGAATTTCTCTTCAGAAGTTGCAATGTATGTAGGCAAACAAAAATATGTTCTGTTTTAGGCAAATAACAATAAGTTCATTTTCCTATATCCACACAATTAATTGTGAATGCCATTCAGGGACAAATTTTTGATGGACAAACAGTGGAAAAAATCCCACTGCAACTTTTATAATTTTATAACATATTTACAAGGTATTTACAAGGGTGTTGCATCCGTCAAAAAATGGGGGAGCGAAAAAAACTCCTAAGTTTGTGATTTTCTCCAAAGATTAATTTAGGGACAATGAATACTAGCAAAAGTAGTAATGAAAAGAAGATTGTGGTTCCATTTTCATCTTATGTGCTTAATCCATGGAACATTTGCATGACATCATTTCTGTGCAATGAGTTACGTATGCCTACTGTGTCGATGCTAAATAATGGTCTCTTTTATCAAGGTAATGCTCTTTAATTTTTTTTTATATGGACTATCCCCTGAAGTTTTGAGCAACTGTGATCTCCTCTTGGTGATACTGCTAATTTTAGCCAAAGGGCGAAAGGACTTCAATGTTTTAGCAGCGTCTGAATGACTAAAGTTTCTTCTTGTACACACTGCTTCTGTTAATAATAATAATAATAATAAAAAAGAATATATGTTGTTAGGAGCCACTCAAATACGTACGCTTTGCTTCACGTTTTTTCGGTTTCACAGTTTCCATGAACCCATAGTTAGAATGTAACCGTATTGTTTGATTAGTCTATGTGTTCACTAGCTTTGTATGTATTTCTGGAGATTATGTGCTTGAGAAACCTTTAATGTTTACAGGCAGGAGAAAAGAACGTGAAGAAAATTGTTATTGTTCATATGGTTTGTGTGGGTTCTGAAGATCATGTGTGTGATGGCAGATGGAAGATGATATTTTAGCCGGCGCATAGAGGGAGAACTTAATATGGTAACTGCAAGCATGTTTGAAGTCAAACTGAGGTAAAATTAACAAGGTCTTTCATTCTTAACAAGGTCTTTCATTTGACAGTCATCCTTAGTTCTAACTGAAGTTGTCAATGTTGCTTACAAATGATATTAGAAGTGACTGAATAAATCTAATTAATGGAGTTTCAGGGTATTCACCATTCTTATATAAGAATGTTTGTTAACCTTGCAGCGACTTGTCACACAACTTCATTGACATCGCCAACTTTAACTGTTGATCAGGTGTTTCTCAATGGCTCTCGGCAGCAGCAGCTCTCTGGGGCCGAGATTCATGCGAGTTGATGAGCTTCACGGCGACAAGCACAAAGACCTCTAAAAGACCATACCTTTTAAAGCCTATGGCTACATAATTACTAAGTGGTGTGGCGTGACTTGTATATGATTAATGCATTATATGAAAGAAAAAAATAGAACAATTATCTTGAATTTTATGAAAACAGTGGAATAGGGGCGATTGCCCTATTGATCTAAGAAATAATGCTTTCCAAACTTTTCCAAAGTTGTTGAAAATTAACGGGCCAGTTCACATTATCAGGTGACGCGTGACACAAATTGTTATATTGTCATCCAATTTGGACATTATAAGAAACGTGCATGTGCACGTGCTCGATTACTAGTATAGCCAAAAGGGCCGGCGTCGCTGGACCAGCCATCCCAGAAGCGGTGGACATCGGCATCCCGATTAACAGACGCTTTTTCAGGTACGCCGGACGCATATCAGGACGCCACTGTAAACTACCACGAAATTCTAACTGCAACCACAATATATATGCGTCATTTCCATGTAACCAAAGCTACATCAGAGCACCTCAACCGGGAGCCCCAAATAAGTATTCAGCACCCCAATTGTGTCCTCTTTGGGTTGCCGGACATGTATCCGCCACAATGGGGGTGATGACTCTGCGGCGCCCCCCAAACAAAATAAAAAATTCTCGAGGAGCACGGCGGCTGGTGGAAGCGTTGGCGGACAAGGAGGAGGCCACCATCTGCGCGTCGCCACGAGGCCTGGCAAGTCCCGCTCGATGGTTGCGACCGAGTCGGCGAGCGTCCCCAGGAAGCCGGGGGTGTCGCCGTCGTGCTTGTTCTGCAGCGGGGACAGCACATCGTAGCCGCCGGGATAACCTCCACCCGGAGAGGCTCTGGGGGGCGGCACAGGTAGAGGCGGCCGCGCGGTGGGGATCGCTGTGCCTCGCGGCGTTCGCGGGCGAGGATGTTGCCTCCGCCTCCACGACGTGGCGGTGAGCGCCTCTCCTCCTTCACCGGCCGGCAGACGCGTGCCTGGTTGTTGCGGCTTGCGGGGCCGGTGGAACCGGTGGCAGCAGCCGCAATGGGGTAGGGTTCCCCGTTACGGCATGGCGGGTGGCCTCAATGGCGGAGGCCACCGTGTGTCCAGTCTCGTCCCACCAGCGGTGCGCCCCTCCGCGTTGTAGCACCCTGGTTGGATCGCGACGCCATAGAAGGCGAGGGCCTTGTTGCGCTCGAAGCGTTGGAGCCCACGACCCCAGTTGTTGTCGTTACTCCGGCGAGGCCCATTGCTCCCGTGACAGCCAGCTCTGGCACCGGGCGATGGCACGACAAATCTGCTCCGGCATTTCAGGCAGCGCCGGCACGGTGAGCCTGCTGTTGGTGGACGTGCACCACCCCTTGGGCAGGCGGGAATCCGGCGGAACGAGAAGCTCGTAGCGGTAAAGGTCCCACGCCTCGTCGGTGGTGAAGATGTTGCGGCCCCGGCTTGAGCTGCCCGCCTCGTAGTTGTTCGCCATTGCGAGCGGAGGTGAGGTTGGAAATGGGGATGCAGGCGAGGTGGGGTACGACATTCTGAGGCGCGGCGACGGAGGTGAACGGTGTGTGCCTGTATCCGCGCCAACATAAATGCATTGCGTGGGAACTCCGCGACGCCGGCTCGTGGACATCCATGCGCTGGCGCTAAGCGCGCTGGCAAGCATGCCGCCGTCTCGTCGCCTCGCCTCCTGCTCTGTCGCCCCAGCGAGTTCGCGCTGTTAATCGTGCGGAACGGCTTCCTGCACGCCCCTAATAAACACGGTGCGGGGTTGTGTGTCTATGACGAGTGGAGGCTGCCTGTCGAAGCGCATGTCCAAGACAATGTCCGACACCCCGAAGAGGCCCCAAGTTTAGAGGGCCTCTCGACGGTGCCAGACAGAAATCGGCTTGTGCCTGATGCTGTGTGCGTTTTTTTTTCTGTCCGGACCCATTGGACCTATTTGGGGTGCCGGTGGAGATTCTCTCACGAGAGCATAACTAGTACAGTAGCATGCAACCTTTCATTCTCTTCAGAAACAACATCACATTTTGGATTACTACAGCTCCCAAATAGATTCAGCAAGGCAACCAAAATACTAGTGCCTACTGCAGTGCAAACTGCAACGAAATTCCAGTTGTAACCAAAATATATGTCCTTTCTCCAACCTGAACAGAGCATAATTTTAGGTTGCTACGACCAGGAGGAGATCCTGTCAATGCGGATACTGAGAGGCACTCTCTTGGATGCCCCATCCCCAACCAGATACCTCGGCGGCACCGTCAAGAAGGACGCCTCGTCCACGGCGACCACGGCGCCGGGCGACGTGCTGCTCTTCACCTCCATGTCCACCCGGGTGATGTCCGCACTCGTATCCGCCGCGGCGGGTGTCGGCATGGTCGCCCACATCTTGCACACGTACTGCGGTCGCCAGGCTGCCGCCGCCCGGATGCACACCACCGACATGGCGGTGGCCTCGCCGAGCGCGCCCAGGACGAGGAGGCACGCGGGGTCGTCCTCCTCCTCCCCGAGGAGCAGGAGGCGCGGCTCCGACGCCGGTACCTGGAGCCGGTTGACCTTGCCGTACTGGACCGTCTGCGTGGGCCAGGAGTGCTGAACAGTGAGATGGGCGACGAGCGCCGGCGGCGAGCCGACGAAGCCGCAGTCCGGCTCCGTGCAGAGGCAGGGCGCGTGCGGGCACGCGCTCCGGTGGTCGCTCAACTCGTGGTAGGCGACGTTCCTCTGGCAGCCCTCGTGGGGGCACCGTGTACTGGCCGACGAGACGACGGCGTCCATCGCCGTGTTGCGGACGTCGAAGCAGCCGCCGTGCTCGCATTTCCGGCACTCTTCGCCGGCGGCCGTGCAGCTGCCGCAAGCGAGGTGTCCGGCCTTGCACTGCACGAATCAGACGACATTTGTACGACTGGAGCGAGTGAACCGATAGGATGTGCGTCAAAGAAAGGAAGAAAGTACAAGGAACCTGGAAGACAGGGGGCTTCAAGGGGCGGAACAGATGGGACAGTGAAGAAAACGCATGTCCATCTTTATCTCCGTCGCCACGGCCGCGCCTCCGCCTCCATCCTCTTGCTTGACTTGGACGTGTAGCCTCGGTTTCTTGGCGCTCTGGTCGCCGTCGCCGTCCACCATTGTCGACGACGAGCCCCTCTTCCTTCCCTCGGAGTTACCAACCTGCATTCTCTCCGCTTTCTGAGATGTGGAAGAGCAACTGGCGGGGGGAAACAGAGCCAAGCAACAGTAAAACAGAGGAGCCAAGCAAAAGAAAAATGATATGCTCGATTGACTGATTGATGGATTTACGGTTTAATAAGTTCTGGTCATTGGTCATGGGCAGTGTGGCGTCGGTGCCTTGCAGCTTGCACTGCCAAACGTGGCATTTGGTCTACCAGCATGCTTGGCACTTGGCACTACACTCTGGTCTCGAGTAGTCGAGTCGACGGCACCAGTTTCCAACCGCGATAAAATTGCCATGAAACTTCTTTTTAAGAGCATCACAAATTCACTAAAGTCTCTTTGGATTGTAGAAATAAACAGCAGCCAAGCATGCAAATCATTATTCCGAAAAAAATGCCAAGGGGAAACGTGGAGTACTTCCTTCAAAACAATATTCTGATATAAATGGAAGTCCAAAATAGAGGATTATAAAATCCTGAAAAAAACTCATTTGAATAGAACACATGTAAAACACAAGGAAGAAATGTGTTGATATTACCCAATTGAGTAAAAGAAGATGTTAAAGTGGATGATCGGATTCCCAGCCAATTGCAAGCATGAAAATAATAACCATATAAATTTGGTAAAATCGATCATACCATCCACAATTCTTTTATAGATTTTCCCAAAAATATATAACTCTAAGAAATATGAATCCAGATTCCCTTAAGGAATAGGACCCAACCTTTTTTTAAACATCACAAATATCATTCTCTATTTGGCCCGCCTCATGAAAAATGACAGGCCTATTGATTCGAAATAAGTACGAAAGGGTCGGTCAATAGCATATCTCTTTTTTCTTTCGAAGGAAAGGCTTTCACATTCTTAATCTGGTAGGGCCGGACGGCTATGTTTGCCCTAGCTCGACGAATTCGCACCCCTGACCGTTCTCGCGAAGTCTTTGCAATGGCTAGGAAAACAGTCTATAAAGCGAAGCCTATTGCCACACCAACCATCAAATACGAGATTGGGCCCCTTTTCAAAGATGGAATGGCCCAACCCAATAAAGGAGGGTTTTCAAGTCGGGTATACTTATCCACATTGTTGCTCTTTTGAGTTGAGTCCTGGATAAGTTCTATTTATGTTGGTCTAGTGACAGGGCGCTCTTGAAGCTTTAGCCTTCCTCTACCGTAGATCTCGCTTCTTTTCATTAATGACATCTGGTCCGGTCTCTAGTTCTCTTGAAGAAACAAAGCAGACAAGTTCAAAAGCAGAAAAGTCAGAAAAGCGGGGCAATAGCAATCATTGAAGCGGGTTACAACACTATATTAGGGCGTACCTTTTAAACCATGGATTAGCTAGGAAACGGAAACAACAGCTTATGCCACTAGTTAGGGCCACTCTGATTCGTGGGATTATAAAACGTAGGAATACGAAAAATACAAGATTACAGAAAATCATACACACAAAATTTATGTGATTACGTGACATGAAAAGTAAAGGATTCTGAAAAGTAGGTATGGCTAGATGTGAGATTTTCTATAGGATCTAGTGCAAAGGATTCTTTTGGAAAAATTCCTATAAAATTTAATACTACAAATCAAATAACCACCATAGGAAAAAATCCTAAGGATTTCAATCCTCCAAAAATTTCTATGCAAATCCTTTGAATCAAAGTGGCCCTTATAGTTGTCACTATCTTGAACCTGGAAATTTGTTCCATAATACATATATGTTTGTTTATCTTTGTTTAACACATTTTCTGACCCTTTAAACGTATAAAATGGGCAGATCCGTGGTGCATCGCTCGGTTGTTAAGACAATAGTGCACTAGGTGCTCCACGAGCCCCCATGCACTAAATATTTAGCTACATGGTCTAAAGAAAGACAACACACAGAGGATGATATCACGTGGAACCTTATGGCTACTGGCTAATATTCGGCGGCTTCGGCTTACGAAGCGCAATTCATTGGGTCATCTCCTCCCATATAAATAAATTCTTCCGCTTGGCTTGCAATCCAAAATGGGCTATGAACGGCCTACCGGCTTGAGAAGAGGGGATGACCAAATTGTGTGCTTTGTCCTCTTTGCAAAAGGTCCACGAAGCCTGTGGACCACCTCTTTGTCCATTGTCGCTTCACCATGCGGATTTGGGGACTCGCCAAGGATTGGTTAGGCCTCTACGCCATTGACATTGATCATTGGCCAAACCTCACCCTTAAATCAAGATGGCTTCTTTTGACCGGTTCTCCAAGGCCGCATCTTAAAGCGATTGTCTCCCTCACATTGCTTACGTGTTGGGAAATTTGGAATGAAAGAAGCGCATGTGTCTTCCGCAACAAGCAAGCACCATCCATTGTATTCTTTGAAAAAAAATGAAGAGTGGGGCAAAGCTTTGGGTCACAGAGGGTGCAAAGCGATTGAGTGAAATCATGCCAAGAGAGTAATCCCTTGTATTTTCCACTTTTAACATTCTTTGTAAAACTCCTTAAACAACATATTGAGCCAAAGTTTTTGTCTCCATTTCAAAAATAAATAAAGGCAACAGTGGGTACATAAGAGAAATGAGAGTTCACAACACTTTGATAGATATGGTAAGTACCATGAAATGAAAAGAAAAATATCTCAGATTGTATCTGATAAAAAATATAAGGGTTCAACTCGTAGCATTAGACTTAATTTGTCGTTGTCATCGGTTGATTGAGAACACAAAAAATTAATCAAAAAAATAATAGTTGGCAACAAATGCAAGAAAGTTAAGAAAATGTATTTTTCGCGCATAGTTATAACAGAAGACCCCTGTTGGGCCATTGATATTCGTTTATTGTTTTAGTTGAGAAATCATACTTAGTAAGACACACAAAAACATTTGCACATTAGAAAAACAAATTGCACATTTTGTTTTTAAGTCCAATCAGCCAAATAAAGTATTTAAAAAACTAAATGATCATAATTTATCTTTAATAATGTAAAAATCTTTTTGAACATTTTATGTTACAAATATACAAGGTCAATAAACACTAGTTGCACATTTTGAAGAATGCTCAACTACTATGTACTTAGAAGTGCAACCTGCAAAACAAAGTTTAATAAACCTAAATAAATTATCAAAACAAATTTAGTAGTACAACACGATTTGCACTCTATCAGTACATTTAAATTTTTGAATTAGCGTATAGTTAAAGTACATATCTAATAAAATTAGAAAACGTACAAACAAATCAAATGAACATAGTTGTGCATATATTACATATACATTCGTCATATAATTTGAAATGTGTAGTAAGTGTAGATTAAAAGCGCAATTGCAAATTAAAAACGTCGAAAGATTTCGCAAAAAAAGTATGTCAACTGCAGAGAAAAAAGTCAACTCATTTTACCACAAAAATTCAGTCAACAGGTCGCACAAAAAAAAACTGGTCAGAAGCAAAATGGGGAATAAGAATTAAAATGATGTGAATTAAGTTTTCTATGTTCTTTGAATGCCCGTGCTACCTAAAGTTTCTTCACTGCACGCCATCATTCTTACTGTCTCGTGCAGGTGCATCTCACAAACCAGAAGTGCAAAAACAGGGAACATGTCTTCGTCGTGAATTTTTTTTTGCCAAATTTCCTGGAGAAAACAAAAAAAATAAAAATCCAAAATAGGCCCCAAAGGAGTGCATGACGACCTTGCTGGAACCTCGTGGGGCTCATGCAACGGCCAAAGAGAACTGTCCCTCCTCATTTCCCGCCAAAACAAGACACCAGCCACCAGACGGCAACGCCCTCGCCTCCGGGACACACGCGCCACCGCACAGCAAACCATGCGCTCGGCTCCCTCGCCGCCGGCATCTATATCTCTCCCTCTCCCCGCCACTCCCCTTCCCTCCCCTCCATATAGGCGGCACCATCGCAGGGGGTGGCCCGCACTACCCCTTCCGTTCTTCTCCCCCTCCATGGAGGCCCGCCTGAGCCTCGCCCTGCTCGTCGTCGCCGTGCTGGCGGCAGCGACGGTCTCCGCGCTGACAGATGCGGAAGCGTCCTACATCGCACAGCGCCAGCTCCTCACGCTCAAGGAAGGCGACGGCAGCCTCCCGGAGGACTTCGAGTTCGAAATCCGCGTCGACGTCACCTTCGCCAACGAGCGCCTTCGCCACGCCTACGTCGCTCTCCAGGCGTGGCGCAAAGCCATCTACTCCGACCCAAAGAATTTCACTGGCGGGTGGGTCGGCGTCGACGTGTGCAACTACTTTGGTGTCACCTGCACGACTGCCCTGGACGACCCCAAGGTCAGCGTCGTCGCGGCGGTGGACCTCAACGGCGGTGATATAGCCGGGTACCTCCCGGCCGAGCTCGGCATGCTCACGGACATCGCGGTGTTCCACATAAACTCCAACCGCTTCTGCGGGATAATCCCGGAGAGCTTCTCCCGGCTGACGATCCTCCACGAGTTCGACGTCAGCAACAACCGCTTCGTCGGTGGCTTCCCCACGGTGGTGCTCAAGATCCCCGTGCTCAAGTACGTGGACATCCGATTCAACAACTTCGAGGGCGAGCTCCCGCCGGAGCTGTTCGAGAAGAGCTTTGACGCCATCATCGTCAACAACAACCGCTTCGTCGGCTTCATCCCTCAGAACTTCGGCAACTCGACGGCGTCGCTCGTGGTGCTCGCCAACAACAAGTTTGTTGGTTGCATCCCGCGCAGCGTCGGCCGCATGGCGGACACGCTCGACGAGCTCATGCTCCTCAACAACCGCCTCGACGGCTGCATTCCGCCGGAGGTCGGTGACCTCGTCAACACCACGGTAGTGGACGTCAGCGGCAACGCTCTAGTTGGCACGCTGCCCGACGAGATCGCCAAAATGAGCAGACTGGAGCAGCTTGACGTGTCGAGGAACCTGCTCGCCGGCGCCGTTGCGGAGCCCGTCTGCAAGCTTCCGGCGCTCGTGAAGTTCAGCTTCGCGAGCAACTACTTCAGCAAGGAGGCGGCAGCGTGCGTGCCGGCGGTGGATGGGGACGTGGCGCTGGACGACCTGGGCAACTGCCTCGCAGGGCGGCCCGCGCAGAAGACGGCGCTTGAGTGCGGCCCCGTGCTCTCGCGGCCCGTCGACTGCAGCACCAATACCTGCTCGGCGCGCCCGTCAAAGCCAACCCCGTGACTCCCACGCTGGTTCCAAAACCGCCAAAGCCAACTCCGGTAACTCCAATGCCGGTGCCATCACCGCTGATTGGGCCGGAGTTGCCGCCTCCCCCGCCGCCCAAGCCAGAAACTCCACCGCCCAAGGTTGCGCCGGTACACCCGCCTTCACCGTCTCCCACTTCCGCCCCAGAGCTAGGACCAATTGTCGGCCCATATCTAACCCCGCCCCCACCACCGGCGCCAGTGAGCTCGCCACCGCCACCCGTGAAATCTCCTCCACCACCGGCCCCACTGAGCTCGCCTCCGCCACCGGTGAAATCTCCTCCACCACCGGCGCCGGTGAGTTCGCCTCCGCCACCAGTTAAATCTCCACCACCACCGGCGCCAGTGAGCTCACCTCCGCCACCAGTCAAATCACCACCACCACCGTTGAAATCCCTCCACCGCCGGCTCCAGTGAGCTCTCCCCCTCCACCACCACCTGTACCTGTGAGCTCGCCACCTCCACCTGTAAAATCCCCGCCTCCACCAGCACCAGTGAGCTCTCCACCACCACCGGTGAAATCACCGCCGCCACCGGCTCCAGTGAGCTCGCCGCCTCCGCCAATGAAATCACCTCCGCCACCGGCACCAGTGAGCTCGCCACCTCCACCAGTAAAATCCCCACCGCCACCGGCGCCAGTAAGCTCTCCACCACCACCTGTGAAATCCCCTCCACCTCCGGCACCAGTAAGCTCTCCACCACCACCTGTAAAATCCCCTCCTCCGCCAGCGCCAGTAAGCTCTCCTCCTCCGCCGGTACCATCCCCACCACCTCCAGCTCCAGTGATATCGCCGCCTCCGCCGGTGCACTCCCCATCTCCTCCGGTACTCTCCCCGCCGCCACCGGCGCCATCGCCGCCAGCCCCACAAGACTTGATACTGCCGCCCATCACAGCACAGAAGTACCAGTCACCACCGCCACCTCAATTCCAAGGATACTAAGCGCAAGAGAAGCCGGCGAGATACCATGGCGACGAGGAGGAGGATCCATCACAGCGAACTATGGTGCTGGTCTCTTCTTTATCACGTACATACGTGAAAGCTCCATGAATACACATGTCCATCAGACATGAGTCCATGTACTATAAGTGTAAACGTTGTGCACAATTGCACATGTAACTGAACTGGGTGAGCGGAAGAAGATGAATACAGTGCTTGAGTGCAGAAGGAGAAAAACGGAGGGACATTCACTACAGGAAAAATCGTCGCTGCCGTGCGTCAAGGCTTTGCCGTGTACCTTTGCACGGCAGAGACATCTTTCCCGTGCTACGAAAAAAAATGGAGCACGGCAAAGAAGAAGTGCACGGCAAAACAATAAAGGCGACACGGCCACGAAATGAACCACGGCAAAGACCAAAAACAGTACACGGTAAAAAAAAGGGGCACGGCAAAGACATGGAAAAATGCACGGCAGAGAAAATGCACGGCATATCGTCACGTCTGGCCCACCACTTCCGCCCAGTCGACGGGGCCGTGGTGACGGCAGGGCTTTGCCGTGCACCTCACCGTCAAGCACGGCAAAGATTTGAATAACCAAATAATTTTTGCGCGCGAAATTTTCCCGCCATTCATTTCTGTTTGTGCGTGCGAACGGCCAGTCCGCCTTTGCCGTGCGCCGTACACGGCAAAGTCTATCTTTGCCGTGCCCCAAATTAGTGCACACGGCAAATCCCATCTTTTTTTTCCTTTTTCCCCTGTTTATCCAACGTTTTCTTCAGCACATATTTTATCTCAAATATCACCCATATTTGGGTCCATTCTAGTTTAGTTTAGTCTATATGTACATAGGAAACCCATGTTTGGGTCCATTATACCACAAACTAGCCTCCGGTATACCCGCATCGGGACATTTCCACCTACAGCTACATGAATCTTGTAAGTGTTATCGCTTGAATGTGAAGACGGTCACACCCAGGATCTATGTCTTGTATCATTGGGACTTCCACCACAATTTCACACATATCCTAGGTCCACATGCAAGATTTTGTTGGATTCCGGGGCTCCGGCGGTCGTTCTCCAACGAAATCCTACTCGAGAGGGGAGAGGGTGGGCCCCGGCGGTCTACCCCCCTAGCTTTCTCCGCACGAGGTTCCACCAATGAAACTTTTCATTGGTCTAGGTTAGTTTAGTCTGTATCTACATAGGAAACCCAAGTTTGGATCCATTATACAACAAGCTAGTCTCCGGTATACCCGCATCAGGACATTTCCACCAACACCTACAGGAATCTACTAAGTGTTATCGCCTGAATGTGAATACGGTCACACCCGGGATCTATGTCTTGTATCATTGGGACTTCCACCACACTTTCACACATATCCTAGGTCCACATGCAAGTTTCCTAGGTCAACATGAAGGATTTGGTTGGATTCTGGGGCTCCGACGGTCATTCTCTAGCGAAAACACCTGTCTGTGGGCCCGGGAGGTCTACCCCCTAGATTTCTCCGCACGAGGCTCCACCAATGTACTTTTTCATACGTTTAGGTTTGTTTAGGCCATAGATACAAGGAAACCCAAGTTTGGGACCCTGTGTCACATTCTAGCGTCCGGTATACCCGCAGCGGGACATTTCCACCTATAGTTCCACGAATGTGCTTAGTGCACCCCGGGTATGCACGAAAAACTCCACCACATTTTTCACACATATCCTAGGTCCACATGCAGGTTTCCTATGTCAACATGAAGGATCTGGTTGGATTCCGTGGCTCGGCCGGCGAAAACACCCGTCTGTGCGCCCGGGAGGTCTACCCCCAAGACAAAGCAGAGCCTTTGCCGTGTGCATTCTACAAAGAAGCACGGCAAAGGATAGTTTGCCGTGAGTAGTACACGGCAAAGATGGTCTTTGCCGTGACAGAGTAATTAAATTACACGGCAAATCCCATATCACGCCGTGTCTTTTCCTGTTTTCCCCAACATTTTCTTTCTGCACATATTTTATCTCAAATATCACCCATATTTGGGTCCATTATAGTTTAGTTTAGACTTTATCTACATAGGAAACCCAAGTTTGGATCCATTATACCACAAGCTAGCCTCTGGTATATACCCGCATCGGGACATTTCCACCTAAAGCTACAGGAATCTGCTAAGTGTTATCGCCTGAATGTGAAGACGGTCACACCCGGGATCTATGTCTTGTATCATTGGGACTTCCACCACACTTGCACACATATCCTAGGTCCACATGCAAGATTTTGTTGGATTCCGGGGCTCCGGCGGTCGTTCTCCAACGAAATCCTACTCGAGGGGGAGAGAGTGGGCCCCGGCGGTCTACACCCCTAGCTTTCTCCGCACGAGGTTCCACCAATGAAACTTTTCATTGGTCTAGGTTAGTTTAGTCTGTATCTACATAGGAAACCCAAGTTTGGATCCATTATACAACAAGCTAGCCTCCGGTATACCTGCATCGAGACATTTCCACCTACAGCTACAGGAATCTGCTAAGTGTTATCGCCTGAATGTGAATACGGTCACACTCGGGATCTATGTCTTGTATCATTGGGACTTCCACCACACTTTCACACATATCCTAGGTCCACATGCAAGATTTTGTTGGATTCCGGGGCTCCGGCGGTCGTTCTCCAACGAAATCCTACTCGAGGGGGGGAGAGGGTGGGCCCCGACGGTCTACCCCCTAGCTTTCTCCGCACGATGTTCCACCAATGAAACTTTTCATTGGTCTAGGTTAGTTTAGTCTATATCTACATAGGAAACCCAAGTTTGGATCCATTATACAACAAGCTAGCCTCCGCTATACCCGCATCGGGACATTTCCACCTATAGCTACAGGAATCTGCTAAGTGTTATCGCTTGAATGCGAAGACGGTCACACCCAGGATCTATGTCTTCTATCATTGGGACTTCCACACACTTTCACACATATCCTAGGTCCACATGCAAGTTTCCTAGGTCAACATGAAGGATTTGGTTGGATTCTGGGGCTCCGACGGTCATTCTCCGGCGAAAACACCCGTCTGTGGGCCCGGGAGGTCTACCCCCTAGATTTCTCCGCACGAGGTTCCACCAATGTACTTTTTCATAGGTTTAGGTTTGTTTAGGCCATAGATACAAGGAAACCCAAGTTTGGGACCCTGTCTCACATTCTAGCGTCCGGTATACCCGCAACGCGACATTTCCACCTATAGTTCCAGGAATGTGCTAAGTGCACCCCGGGTATGCATGAAAAACTCCACCACATTTTTCACACATATACTAGGTCCACATGCAAGTTTCCTAGGTCAACATGAAGGATCTGGTTGGATTCCGTGGCTCCGGCGGTCATTCTCCGGCGAAAACACCCGTCTGTGCGCCCGGGAGGTCTACCCCCAAGACAAAGGAGAGCCTTTGCCGTGTGCATCCAGCGGAACTGCACGGCAAAGGATCCTTTGCCGTGACATGCGCACGGCAAAGAGCATCTTTGCCGTGCGCCAATCATGAAAGTTCACGGCAAATCCCATATCACGCCGTGTCTTTTCCTGTTTTTCCCAACATTTTCTTTCAGCACATATTTTATCTCAAATATCACCCATATTTGGGTCCATTATAGTTTAGTTTAGTCTTTATCTACATAGGAAACCCAAGTTTGGGTCCATTATACCTCAAGCTAGCCTCCGGTATACCCGCATCGGGACATTTCCACCTACAGTTATAGAAATATGCTAAGTGTTATCGCCTGAATGTGAAGACGGTGACACCCGGGATCTATGTCTTGTATCATTGGGACTTCCACCACACTTTCAAACATATCTTAGGTCCACATGCAAGATTTTGTTGGATTCCGGGGGTCCGGCGGTCGTTCTCCAACGAAATCCTACTCGAGGGGGGAGAGGGTGGGCCCCGGCGGTCTACCCCCCTAGCTTTCTCCGCACGAGGTTCCACCAATGAAACTTTTCATTGGTCTAGGTTGGTTTAGTCTATATCTACATAGGAAACCCAAGTTTGGATCCATTATACAACAAGCTAGCCTCCGGTATACCCGCATCGGGACATTTCCACCTAAAGCTACAGGAATCTGCTAAGTGTTATCGCATGAATGTGAATACGGTCACACCCGGGATCTATGTCTTGTATCATTGGGACTTCCACCACACTTTCACACATATCCTAGGTCCACATGCAAGATTTTGTTGGATTCCGGGGCTCCGGCGGTCGTTCTCCAACAAAATCCTACTCGAGGGGGGAGAGGGTGGGCCCCGACGGTCTACCCCTAGCTTTCCCCGCACGAGGTTCCACCAATGAAACTTTTCATTGGTCTAGGTTGGTTTAGTCTATATATACATAGGAAACCCAAGTTTGGATGAGTGCAGCGTTTTGTCGCACGGGTGCCATGGCACCCGTTTTTTTTGATTTTTTTGTCACCATTTTAAGTTTCCAAAAAATCCAAAAAAAATACTGGAGATTGACAACTACCTGATCTATGATCTGTAAAGTTTTAACGCAAAAAAGTTTATATTGCGCCCTACACAAAAATGACAAAATTCTGACAATTTTGAGAGGATTTGAATCTCCACCCAGATCTAGAAATTTGTCATTTTTGTGTAGGGCGCAATATAAACTATTTTGCATCGAAACTTTGCAGAATCATAGATCAAGTAGTTGTCAATCTCCAGTATTTTTTTCGGATTTTTTGGAAACTTAAAATGACGACAAAAAAAAATCAAAAAAAGGGGTGTCGTGGCACCCGTGCGACAAAATGACTTTCCGAAGTTTGGATCCATTATACAACAAGCTAGCCTCAAGAGGGTGGGCCCCGACGGTCATTCTCCGGCGAAAACACCCGTTTGTGGGCCCGGGAGGTCTACCCCCCTAGATTTCTCCGCACGAGGTTCCACCAATGTACTTTTTCATAGGTTTAGGTTTTTTTAGGCCATAGATACAAGGAAAACCAAGTTTGGGGCCCTGTGTCACATTCTAGCGTCCGGTATACCTGCAGCGGGACATTTCCACCTATAGTTCCAGGAATGTGCTAAGTGCACCCCGGGTATGCACGAAAAACTCCACCACACTTTTCACACATATTCTAGGTCCACATACAAGTTTCCTTGGTCATTCTCTGGCGAAAACACACGCATGTGGGCCCGGGAGGCCTACCCCCTAGACAAAAGAGGGTCTTTGCCGTGTGCAATCTGTCAAACCGCACAGCAAAGGATCCTTTGCCGTGGTCATCTGGTGACCTCCACGGCAAAGGAATCATTTATTCAAAAAAAAAGGCCCAAACCGGCCGGATGAGAATCGAACCCTGCTCGTTTGGGTGGCAAGGGTGGCTGCTACCACTGGGGTACTAAATCGGATGTTACTAGCTGGTAACATCACGTATATTTAACGTGTGAGTGCGCTTCAATCTTTGCCATGCATGCTACACGGCAAAGGCTAAACTTGCGCACGGCAAAAGGCTGGCCACGGCAAAGGGCCGAAACCCTAAACGCCCAGCCCACGGCCCACCGATTCAGCTCTGCACAATTCAACCCCAAATCGACTCGATCGCTCCTTTACCCGCTCCGACGACCCCGCCGCCACCCACCCTCGCCGCCTCTCCAGCGCCGGTGCCGCCACCAGCCCACCGCTGAACCGGCCGTCTCCACCCGCCCTTGCCGCCTCCCGCCTCGCGCACGCTCATCTGCTCCGCGCGCGCGACGACCCTGCCGCCACCCGCCCTTGCCGCCTCCCTGCCACCACAACGCCCTGCCACTCCGCCCCGCTCCGACCCGTCCCCACCCTCAAGCCCACAAGCGCCGCTCCAACCGCATCGTCCTCGACGTCCTCGTCATCCCTGCTCCGACTTGTCGCCGGGGAAGCTCCTCCTCTGCCGCCGAGCTTGTGCCCCTCGCTTTCTCTCTGCCCTCTGCACCAGCTGCGGCCGCCCCACCTCCTCCTCCAGCACCAGCTCCGTCCGCCTCTACCCCGGCTCCGACCTCGACGTCCCGCTGGTAGACCCGCCGCTCAAGGTGAGTTTTTTCCTCGCCTCGTCGTCGATTTCCCATTCCTTTGCTGTTAAGAGTTACAGTAGCTGCATGTTTTTACATCTGTAAAATATACCAACATAGAAAAGGCCACGGAAAAATCTACAGAAAAGTATGTAGCTGGTGAATAGATTCTAATTGTTTCATACCCTGCAACCTACTTATGCAATATAGAAACAACAGAAAGATTATATAAACTACTAGTTTTATTCATATTTCTAAGTCAAAGATCAGGATCAGATTGGGAGCAGGGATCAATATTTATGCTTAAAAAAATATTTGTACCGCACCAAAAATCATGCAAGTATAAATGACTTCTTAGGCTCCTTCCTGTGAAGTGCGATACATTTCTCGCGAGTACGATCTGGTCGATCTTGTGGTGGTGATGGTTGGTATCTAGTGATTGGAAAGGAATTCTGTATTGTTCCTAGCCCTATGAAATCTTGGATTAACTCCTTTGTTCTTTCATTGTTTTTTGTCAATTTTTAATGTTGTAGTATTTAGGGTAGTTAAAATAAATATGCATGAAAAAGGCCCCTAATTACTTTTCTCGCTATGCAGGCGATGCTTCGAGGTGGACACGGGGGGCGGCGTCGCAAGGCTGTTTGAAGGGGCGTCCGGATCTTGTTCGACGACTCGCTGGGTATAAATCTCTCGCCCATCTTTCCATGTACCTAGGTTTTATTTTTGTGTCTAGATCACCAAGTCAGTCGCGTTACCCTAGGCGTCTCCCGTTCGGAAGGGTTACGCGAGTAAATATGCATTAAATTGCATATTTATGGCCGTAACTCTTTCGGATTGTCCACGCATTTTGGACAGCCGGAGGATGTGTAGATTGGGTACGTTTTCCATGCTCTGCTCCGTTCCGAGACAGGATTTCGGTGGCGCCTCCTCGTTGTTCTCCGGATGCACATCCTCTCGGCTTTTGGCCGAGACGTGTATCGGGAGAACAGCGGGGAGGTGCTGCCGAAATTCTGTCTCAGGGCGGGGTAGAGCATGGAGAACGTACCCAATCTGCACATCCTCGGGTGGGATTAGGACTTATCTTTACCTATTAGAGAGATAGGTGGATGCATGGCGTAAAACCTGTAATTGTTAAAATTAAACGAACTAATACCGGATGTAACTACATGTTAAATTGAAAATCATTCTCTCTCTGTTTTTGTACTTGTTAAGAGGATGGATCCGGAACGTTTGTGGATGTACGAGGGCTGGACCCGTCAGGGGGAGTTTACTGATGAGTGGCAAGAAAAGGCCGAGCAGTTTGTGGACAGTGTGTTTGCCGACCCTATCAGACCTGCAAAAGTGTTGTGCCCCTGCGCGCAATGTTGTAATGGCAAACGAAAGTCGAAGGATGAAATGAGTTTACACCTGATCAAATTCGGGTTCACACCGGATACGGTCGGTGGACTTGCCATGGCGAGCCAGCAACAAAAGCACCAAAACGTGCTAAAAAGCAGTCGAGTCAGCCAGCGGGAGGATTTGATGCTGGGTTTGACAAGTGCTTGGATGACTTCCTTGATGCAAATGCACCTGAAAACCCTAATGCACATGAGGCGGAGACAAATGAGGAGCCGGAGGAGAACACACATAAGTTCTACGAGGCTATGTTTGCCACACAGAAACCCCTTCATCCACATACAGAGGTTACCCAGTTGGATGCCGTGGCTCGCCTAATGTCCTTCAAGTGCCAGAGTAACTTATCTAGGGATCGGTTCGACGATCTTCTGGTAGTCATTGGCAGCATCCTGCCGAAAGGGCACCTCTTGACAAAGAGCTTTTACGAGTCGACAAAACTCCTCAGTTCACTGAAGATGACATATAAGAAGATAGACGCTTGTCCAAAGGGATGCATGCTATTTAGAAAAGAACATGCTGAAGGAAACTATTGCATCCATTGCAATTCCTCTAGGTACTTCGAGGTTGACACCGGTGATGGACAGAAGAGGCAGACTAAGATTCCCCGAAATATCCTCCGTTATCTTCCATTCCTGCCGAGGCTCCAACGGCTTTTCATGACGGAGGAATCTGCCCAACAGATGCGATGGCCCGTTGAGGGGAAGCGATACACAGACAAGATGGTACATCCGTCGGATGGTCAAGCATGGCAGAACTTCGCCAAGAAATACCCAGAGAAAGCGGGCGACTCGAGGAGCGTAGCAGTTGCGATATCAACCGATGGGTTCAATCCATATGGTTTTTCAGCTGCAACGTACAGTTGTTGGCCCGTGTTTGTGATTCCCCTGAACCTCCCTCCTGGCGTCGTCATGAGATCCGAGAACATGTTTGTGTCGATGATAATACCAGGACCGAAATATCCGGGGAAGAACATGAACGTGTACCTGGAGCCGCTAGTGGATGACTTGCTTGTTGGGTGGAACGGTCGTGGGGTCCGAACATACGACGCCGTATCAAAGAAGCACTTCGATATGTATGTCTGGTACCACACATCACTGCATGACCTACCGGCACGTGCGTTGTTCTGCGGCTGGTGTACACATGGGAAGTGGCCTTGCCCGGTGTGTAGGCAGGCTGTGACTTTCTTCTGGCTGAAGAATGGAGGCAAGTATTCCTGCTTTGATGAAGCTAGAAAGTTTCTTGAAACCAATCATAAATATAGGAGGGACAAAAAGAACTTCAAGAAAGGCGTGGCTGTCCATACTCCACGTCCACATCTGCCGACCGGCAAGGATACCAAGGCCGAGTTAGAGGCTCTTGTGCCGAACCCCGATGGGAATGGTTTCGTGGGATACGGGGAGACACACCAGTGGACCCACATTCCATGCTTATGGAAGCTTCCTTACTTTGAAGACCTCGAGCTTCCGCATAACATTGATGTAATGCACACAGAAAAGAATATCGGCGAGGCCCTTTGGAGCACAATCATGGACACCGAGAAGACGAAGGATAACGTTAAGGCTAGACTCGATCAGGAAATATGGTGCGATAGGCCAGATTTGGACATGAAACCTCCTGGAGTCAAAGGGCGCACGTGGACACGGCGAAAGGCCCCGTTCTGCCCTACAAGGCAAGAAAGGAGGGAAATATTCCAGTGGATTGTGCAGTGCTTGTTCTTCCCTGATGGGTATGCAGCTAACTGGATGAGGGGAGCAAACCTGGAGACGTTGCGAGTGCATGGGCTCAAGAGTCATGACTATCACGTGTGGCTTCAGCGGATAATGCCGATCATGATTCGAGGCTATGTCGACGAGGAGACTTGGCTAGTGTTGGCGGAGTTGAGCTTTTTCTTCCGCCAGCTCTGTGCTAAGGAGTTAGACCGTAAAGTGGTCAAGAAGCTAGATAAACAGGCACCAGAGCTGCTTTGCAAGCTAGAGATGCTCCTTCCGCCAGGGTTCTTTAATCCGATGCAACATATGATCTTGCATCTCCCGCGAGAAGCGTTACTGGGGGCCAATGTGCAGACCCGTTGGCAGTATCCGCCTGAGAGAGAAACAAAGAAGCTTCGTGAGGACTGTGGCAATAAATGCAAGATCGAGGCATCCATAGCCGAGGCAGCCCTTAACAAGGAGGTGTCAAGCTTCACGACAAAGTACTATGATGTAAACATTACCACTCGACACAATCCAATCCTTCGTTACAATGCCGCACCCCCAGAAGATGTACCCAAGCTTGGCATCTTCATAGGGTTAGGTGGCAAATCAAGCGGCACAAAGAGGCACAAGATAACGAATCCTGAATGGGGCTTAATCCACTCGTATGTCTTGAAAAGCATGAATGAAGTGAAGCCATACATCGAGTAAGTGCTCACCCCTTAGTTTTTTTTCACAAACATTCAATCGTTAGCTTGTGGCTAACATTTCCTCTTTTCATTGCCATTAGACGATTCAATAAAAAATATTGGAAGCTAAGCAGGAGTCGTACGGACCAAGACGACGAGGATCTCTTTGAAAATGGTGGTGGTTACGGTTTCATTAACTGGTTCTCGAATTTGGTACCTTTCTATATAACTTTGCTCGTAGTGCCTACATTATTCAACTACTTCTCCTACTAAACTTCTCCTACCTAACTTGTAGGCACAAACTGACAGTGAGATGAATCCCGACTTGAGAAAAATCGCCAAGGGCTTTAGCTCACCCGTCAATGCATTCGATGCTTATGACGTGAATGGGTATCGCTTCCATACCCATGATTACACACAACGCCGGGCCAACCGGAAGACAATAAATAGCGGGGTCGTGTGTGAAGGCTCAGATAAGCTCCAGTACTATGGTAGAGTCGAGGGGATATATGAGCTGCCTTATGGTTTCGGCAAAGGCCTAGATCCCGTTGTATTCAAGTGTCACTGGTTCGACCCGCATCGGGTGAAACGGAAACCTGAAATTGGCTGGGTCGAAGTTGAGCGAAGCTCCGTTTACACGGGAGATGATGTATATATTTTGGCTACCCAGGCATTTCAAGTATTCTATCTCCCGTACCCCTGCAAGAACCCCAAGAAACGTCTGCAGGGCTGGGATGTCGTGATCACGGTGCCGACACACAACAGGCCGCCTAAGCCAGACGAAGAAGATTACCGTCGCCTTGACCCCTCGACATATGACGGCGTGTTTTTCCAGGAAGAAGGGCTCCCAGGGAATTTCACTATCAACTTGCCGACTGATGATGACATGGTCGTAGAGGAGGAAGACGATGCGCAGGATGTTGAGGAGGAAGACGATGTAGTCGAGGAGGTTGAGAACGCACAAGACTTGACTTTGCTTGCCAGGTTCCAAGCAGGCCTTGACACCGATGAGTCAACGGAACCGCCTGTAGGTTACATGCCTGATTATTGGGGGGAGCCGGATAGCGATGACGAAGCTTGTGGCCCGTTGGTTGTTCGCGATGATCAAGAAACAGGCTTCTAAAATTCGTAGTCGTCCTCTATGTAATACTGATTTGTAGAACTCTATGTATTTTAATTATTTGCATTGTAAGAACTCTATGATATGGTCTTGTAAGAACTGTATGTATTTTAATTATTTGCTTTGCTTCTTTCATCTACATCATTTTGTATCATGCAAGGTTGTATTCTAATTATTACTTTCTACTTTACTACTCTATGCTATGTTGTATTCTAATTATTCTAATAACTCTATCTAATAGATACTTTTTTAATTGTGAATGCAGGTGATTCAAACATGCCAGGAGGAAAAGGAGGACGAATAGCAGGTTTAGCAAAGAAGGCCGCAAAGAAAGTTAGGGCTGTCTCGAGCATTATCTCGAAGGATGACCACCAGAGAGCTTCAGGATCCACTTCGAGGAGGGGGGTAGACGTCCACCTAGTCCTCCACCCACTTCGAGGGCACCCACTTCGAAGAGGAAGGGTAGACGGTCACCTAGTCCTTCTCCTTCTCCCCCACTCGTTGACTCGGCGGCGGAGGAGGACGAGGAGGACTCGGCGGAGGAGGACGAGGAGGGGGACTCGGCGGAGGAGGAGGACGAGGAGGACTCGGCGGAGGAGGACGGGGAGGGGGAGTACGACGAGGAGGACTCGGAGCCTGTTTTCGAGTTCGAGGAGGAGGAGGGGGACGAGAGGGTCTGGGACGCACCGGACGAGTACGTTGAGCCCGAGTACACGGGTATGCCTCGGGAGCCTGGGACCAGGGAGCCGTACCAGCGGGGACAGGCGATGCTACCTACTATGGAATGGTGGCTGAAAAGGGGTGGGATTGTGACGCTCACACCGGAAGGAAAAAGGTGAGCACACGGTTTTTTTTCACAACCTTTCAGCTTTTGATATTGTAATAATGAACTTTTCATCATCTGTTGCTAATACCCCTTTTTGGCTTTCTGTTGTGCAGTTCGTTCTTGTATAAGGAGGGGAGAAAAGTGCGCACCTACTCGAGCATCCTTGGATGCCTCATCAGAAAGTACTGGCCTGGGGCTGTAAAAATGCCTAATGGTCGTTGGGAGATAGCTTGGTTTTGGAGGCACTACAAGCGTGCAAAAGATCCCTTGGGCACGAAGCACGAGTTCCTCGTGAACTGCCAGGCGAGGGTCCTCACGGAGTTCTGGGTAAGTTTCTTCGACTACCAACCTTTCGGTAACCATCCATATGAAAGGGGGCAAAGGTATCACGAACAAAAAGAGTACTTGAAGTAGTCATATACTTCTAACTAAAATGAATATTTCTTCAACTTTTCCATGAACATCAACACCCACGGGTCTTCCCTGCAGCATGTAGATTTTTTTCCTTCTGGTCTTTAGTGTGAATTGTGATTCATTAAGATTCTGCAATAAAACTTTCTGCAGACAACTCACAATATGAACAGACATCACTGAAAGAAGAATATACATTTGTTAGTCTTAAAAATTGAATCTGGATACCAAACCATGGCATCACGGACACCATCAGTTTATAATATAATATGGTAGTTAGCTTACTGGAATGTATTATAAGTGTAAAACTAGATATTCACATTATTATTGGCTTTATGAAATAATTAAGGGTTAATTGGTTCTATGCCACTCTCCAATTCACACATTGCATATATGCCATTACAAAAACTGAAGTTGAGGAAATGCCACTCTAAATTTTTGATACCTTCATCTATGCCATTCTGTACAACTAAGAGGGTAACGGTTCAACAAGTATGTGTATTTCAGTGTGTACTTTAGTATTGACCATAGTAACCCTGGGTTCAGATTTCGGTAGCCCTTTTGGGTGTTTGGGGAGCCAAAAAATTCAAATTTTGGCAAAAATTCAAACTTCTCAGAAAAATCTGAAAAATTTACAGAAAATCATAAACACTAAAATGAGTGTACTGTTCTAATTTGAGCCATTTCTGGGCAGATTTGCATAGGTAAACACCATACTTGGAAGGCTCCACAAACTTCATCTATCCATTGCTTCTAATACATAAATAGTTTCAGGTTAGTAAATAACCGGTAATTCCACTTGGTCTAAGTAATGGACAAGTTTAAAGTATTTAATTAGATCACACATTTGGCTACAATAACCTACAGGCTATAGTGCTCAATCTAGTACTACCTTGAGTGATGCTAATCTCACAACTAGGTTTGTTTGAGTCACACCGTATGAATAAAACTATATGCTAGATTGGTTAAACAAAAAAAGGAATGAAATACACCTAGTCTTGTGACTAGAGAGACGAACGAATCAAACAGACACAGGCTCCATTAAAAAAAGATAGAAGCTGAGATTAAATCAGTGCTTGTAGACTTACTGCCACTTTTAACCTATGTTCATCCTGCTTGTAGACTTACTTTCGGATGGACCCGGAGTATACCCGCGAGGAGTGCATTGCCGTGTCTCGCAGGGCGGCTGTGATGCAAGTCACTGACTCTATCTACGAGGCGCGTGTGGGCTGCGTCCGTAGATGGTACGCCGAGAAGCGCAAGCTCGGGATGGATAAGTCTCAAGCCCGAGGTATCTTTATGGAGCCGTGGCAGTACTTGCAGGTAATATGTGTATTTTCTGTATGCGGTGCCCTCCTCCGTACGGCTTTCACTAATATGTGTATTTTGTGTATGCAGGTACCTCCTCCGTTCGTAGGTCACGCCAGAGAGGGAGTCTACCGTGCTATGGTCTGTTGGTGGACAAGCGCCGAGTACAAGAGGAGGAAGGAAGAAGGAAGGCTAAGGAGAGCCGAGATGGAAGGTGGATCACACACGCAAGGCAGCATCCCCCTCGGCGTCTGCAAGGCGAAAGAGGTGAGAAAAAGCTTTCTCCTAACCTTGCTCATCATGCTGTTCCTTATTCCGCAAATGCGACCCTCTTGATCTATCTTCGTGCTCTCTTCTGCAGGCACAAGCGCTAGGCGCGGAGCCCTCTCTGTTCGCGGTCTGGAGCAAGTATCGTAAGAAGAAGGACAAGGAGACTGGGACACTGACGTGGGTGAGCGATAACGCCGAGCTCAAGGACAAGGAGTACCGTTTGGGCTTCGCCGAATCACATGGCGAGTCAAACCCTGAGACCGAGCCCTTTGACCCCGAGGTTGCCATGCGTATGGGAGGCGGCATGAAGGGTGGCCGCTTGTGGATGTGTGATAGCGCCGTCGATCCTAGGACCGTCCGGTCTATGAGAGAGATTAGGCGTGACACCTCGAGCTCCTCCTCTACCATACAGTCCCGCCCGACGGCGTCGTCTAGAGCCATTGAGAAGATCCAGGTATGCTCTTCTTCCTTGGTCATCCACACTTCATTCCATGTTTTCCATGGCAACATCCATGACCTTCCGATGACACAACGTAGCTCGAGTTGGAGGAGGCGAGGAGATAGAGGGAGCAGGCCGAGGCCCTCATTACTCAGCAGCAGCAGCAGATGATGCAGCAGAATCAGATATTGGGGTGGTTTACACAGAGGATGACAGCATGCGAGTCCCAGTTATCGGTAAGTTCTTGCTCATAGGACCTACGACGAATCCTAATTCCATACAGCTTACCCGCTCATGCTTGATTTGCAGGCCCTTCTGCCAAGTGGCGCCACTCTTCCTACTGTTAGTCCACCTCCTTTTGACTTCACCGCATGGGTAAGTTGTCTTGCGTGTTAGGTGCCAATCTCGAAATACCACATGTCTAGTGCATATTGACTTAGGCTCACAATTTTCCATCTTGTAGCTACAAGCCTCGGCTGGATCCAACAATGCGGAGCACGGTGGACCATCGCATCAGGACCAGACCATGGAGACACCTCCTACGGGGGGACAATCCGGCAACCCGCTCGCTCGTTCGCTCTTCTAGGTTTGTACTCTCATTCTAGTGACTTGTATAATTTCACATAGTCATTAGAGAAACTTAGTCATAGAAAAACCTAGTCATAGAAACTTAGCCATAGAGTAACTTAGCCATAGAAGTAGAACTCATGGGAGCCACTTGTATATATTTTTATGTTTATCTTGTGATCATGATCCTTATTCCTTGTATATTGCGATGTTTCTCTACTTGTCAAAATTTAAAGAATCTTTCCTTTACTTGTCAAACTTTGGAGCTTTTAGTTCTAGACTTGTACATGAATCTCATGTCTTTGATTTCTATTTGGTAGGATGTGCATGAAGGAAGGAGCTATTCGCCGTTTGGTGATTACATGTGAACTCTATGTGTATGGTTGGACTCAATGTATATGGTTTGGACTCTATATGTTGCTATATGCAACTTGTGCGAACTTGTAGGAACACTTGATGGATCTTGTGTATGCACTTATTATGGACATATGCACTCTATTTGTGGTGTTGGATCTTGTATGTGATCTATTTATGGCAATAGATCATTATATTGTGTATTTGATGTTTATATGCATTGAAATATGTTGCTATTGTGCCACAGATGTTGGCTTTGTACATATTTGTGATATTGGTATTTGAATTGCTGGGAATAATGGGAAAACAGGTTAAAAAAATATGCAGGGGCCTTTGCCGTGTGTATGCACACGGCAAAGGGTGTCACTGGGACCAAATGGCATCTTTGCCGTGTGCATGCACACGGCAAAGGGTGTCACTGGGACCAAATGGTGTCTGTGCCATGCGCATGGGCACGGCAAAGGCTGCGAACCTGGGACCAAACGGTGCCTTTGCCGTGCATGCATCTGAGGAAAGCGCACGGCAAATCACGTCTCACGGCATCGCGGTCGCACACGGCAAAGAAGTACACACGGTAAAGAGAAGGGGCACACGGCAAAGCTACACCACGGCAAAGCTTTTGCCGTGCGACGCGCACGGCAAAGAAGAAGTCACGGCAGAAGAAGGCACACGGAAACGCACGGCGCACGGCAAAATTCAAGGGTGGGTCCCGCGTGCAGGACGCACGGCAAAGCTATAGTGGGACCACCGTCACGGCGCCGTCTCGGCCGCGGCGGCGTCAAGTTACTTTTGTGTGCCGTGCAGTGCAATTTTGCACACGGCAAAGGCTTTGCCGTGCCATTTTTGCGGTCTACATGGCAAAGCCCGTTTTGCCGTCCCAAACTTTGCCGTGGTGCTCTTTGCCGTGTGTATGGCACGGCAAAGGCTTTGCCGTGCTTTTTTTTTTGGCTTTGCCGTGCTACACATGGAACACGGCAAAGATTGCGATTCCTGTAGTGATTAATTCATGTGGCTGGCCATCACTTGTCACAAATGTATTAACCGTGGATGTTCTTACTGAAATTATGTTGACGAAAGGTTAAGGCGGTGGATGTATTTTTTTATTTGTCGATGAAGTGGGTGTACCTTGTTTTATTGACTTAAGAAAATAGTAGGTGTGAGTCTTAAGAAAAAAATGCTACGGAGTTTAGCTCCTCCCAAGAGCCTCTAAACAGTACACATGATCTAGTACTGAACAATACAAAATAGACGGAAGGCTCGAGAAGAGCCTAGATTTGAATTAACGAAGCCATCAACCGGCTAGGAGTTACACCAAGAGTTACAACACATACGCGCGCAAAGCGCACACCGAAACCAACAACAGAAGACAACAAAAAAAAGAGCGCCAGGCCGAAGCTCTAGCTTGATCGAGGGTGAGGGAGCCGTGTCTTCTGTTGCACCGGAGCGACCATGTCCATGTCCACGCCAACAAACCTCCACCGCACCGGAACAGCAGCCCAGGGGAATCGACGTCGGGCCGGCAGCCAGGTAGAGCTCGAGGGTCCAAAGGAGGGGGGGGGTGTTGCGACGACGTCTTCAAGAAGGTACATGGCGCGAGACCGCGTCAACGTCATCGGCATAGACCGAGGTCCTGCAAAGCTTTCACCCAGACCCCAAACCACCACCCCTAGGGCTCGGGCTAGGTCTAGACCAAAGCACAACATCTTCAATGGCATTGGGAAAAGAACACCAACAGCAGCCATGGCTTGACGACATCCTAACAAAGCCCCCCAAGGTGCTAGGAAAGCTGCCAGCAACCGAGACACGACGGCTGACGTTGCGAGAGGGCTGAGACACTAGAGAGAGCACCGAGGGTGATCCACAAGACACTACTAGAGAAACTTGCCCGAAGCGAGGCCACCAAGAGGAGCAGCTCGGGGCGGGGGAACGGAGTCCATCAAAACAGACCGGAGGATCAGCATCGGGACGCCTTCAACAAGGGAACGACACCCGGAGGTACCGCCGTCACCGGCATTGGCCAGAGCCATGCGCAGCTTTCGCCGAGATCCATCCAGGTGAGAGATCTGGTCGCCGTCGTGAGGACGCAAAACGGACAGGACAGAGATCACTACCGTACCTCCGACACAAGACGCACGGAGATCTAGCCCCAACTAGATTCACCCGCAGGCTGAGCGCAAGAGCTGGTTGGCAAGACCCGGCCAGACCCAGATCCAGATGTCACCTGAGACTCTAGATTGGCGACACCACGACGGCCGCACCAACAACAGCGCGTCAGAACCTGCACGAGCGCGACCACGAAGGTCGGAGGGAGTACCACAGCCGCGAGAGCAGCTGCAGCATGAAGCAGCTGCAAACCCTGGCGAGCACGCGTCGGCTCCGGGACACACTCCCATCGAGCCAGCAGGGGTTCCGGCTACCCCAGACAACCCAGGACCTAGCTAGGCCCAGATCGGGTCGTCAAAACACCTACCGCACCAATGGCGGCAAGGGGAGGACCGGGGAGCCCCAACTCCGCCGGCCAGCAAGCCGTCCTGGCGAGGCCTCACCGGCCGCCAGGGCCCAGCGGCACCCGAAAGAGCCCCGCTCCCGAGCAGGGATGCGCTCCACGGGAAGAAGCCGCACGCGGTCAAAGAAAAAACCGCACCACCACTGACAGGCGAGCAGATCGAGGTAAGGGCCCGGGGAGACCTGCTCCGCCGGCGAGCATGTTGCCACCCTTACGCCGGTCGCGGCCCGTGCCACCCAGATCGGGGCCGCTCGGCCCAGATCGAGGCCCGTCGGGGCCCTCCGACCAGGGGCAGACGCCGCCGCCACGCTCCTCTTCTCCACAGCCAGAAGGCTGCAGGCACCACCGCCAGGACGTCCACGACGTCGGCGAGGCGCTGGGCCGCCGCCCAGGATCCACCAGTGGGCGCGCCGCCACCGCGGCACAGGCCGGCGGCAGCGGCGGTGGGTGAGCACGGCGGAGGAGGGTTGTGGTGGCGCGGTGTTGAGGTCGCCCCCGCGTCGCCTGGGGAGCGACGCGAGAGCCCGGGGGGGGGGGGGGGGGGGGCTGAACTATACAAAATCCCTATCAATTCTCTCTCTCATTCTCTAAGCTGGCATATATATGGCCACCAACTTACTTTACATGGCTAGAGTCGTTGTTTACCTGACTCTAAAAAAGATTCATTTAGCATCTTCACTATCAATGGTTACACTCGGGTCCAAAACGCAAAAGAATCCTTTGAACCCGAGTTTATACAAGTTGCACACGCTCTAATGAAGTAATAAGCCACACCCGATCTAGCTTGGAAATTCCGCACATGTTTTCTGCTTTTGGGAAATACAAGGAAACATTGCATTCCTAGGGGAGGTACCCATGTTAGTGCACTATAAAAGAGTACATAACAGAGACATTCTGTACTTGCAACGGTTTTGATTTATTTTCTTTTACTTATTTGAAAGCTGCTCGTTTAAAGTTACGTAAATTTTGGAAGAAAAATGCACAGTCAGATTGTTGCAACTTCCTTTTTCATCCAATTTTATGGTTTATAAATGCCCAATCAGATAACTTGCCCACGAGAAAACATTATTATTATGTGTTATGCAGGGGTAGTTTTTGTACTTGTGGGGGCACGGGGAGGATGGGGAAGGGCCCAAAAGAGTAACGACCATATAGCCGCCTACTAGTGACAGTTACACTTTTTTCTTTATAATTGCCTATTGCTTCAATGTTAGTTGATGGGAGAAAAATAGATGTTGAAGATCATACAGGGCACTCGATCAAGTAGTAATGGTGGGTCAGATATATATCATCTTGAAATTTCGGTAAATTTGAGAACCAAACCATTGGATACCTTGAAACAATAATTTTGTTACCTTACATGCATGCCATTTTATCCTTGTGACTGGGGAAGCAAGTTATCTTTGCAAGATCTTCGTAGCTCTAGTTTCTAGCAATTCTTTTGCTAGATTCTCCAAAATTGATTATGTAAGGATCAAGAACTGATTTTGATTTCTTAAATTCATATTGCGATTGTTTTGGCGTGATCTATTTTTTCTCAAAACCGCAATCCAACAATCTAGATAATAATAATAATTAGTGTTTCGTCACATACCCGAACCTCCATCCGTCTGATTTTTCTAACTAGCGAAGGGATGCATTTTTCTAACTAGCGACAGGAGGCACTAAACAAAAAATTGAGGACTCGTAATCTAGAAAGAATCAAATCAAGCACCACATATTCTATACTTTGTATGTCCATTTTCAGGATTTAACCAATGATTAATTTATATCTCTTATAAAGCAAAATCCCACTAACATTTACTAATGATACTCTATATTAACATGCAATTTATCCACATCATCCAATGTTTTAGCCGTACAATTTTCCATGTCACCCCACTATATTTATTAATTGTGGTCTATCTCTACATGAAACTATCCACATCATTCATTTTTAGTCATCCCAATTTTCGCATCATAAATTTTCAAGCGTCAAATACATAATCATGTCAGATCGATTAAATTTAGCCACTCGACTATTGTGACCAATTGAATTTTGCATATTCCTAGACAACTTAATGGAAGCCTTAAGAAAGAGTTCCATGGGTGGAATGGGCGTGCTTGGTTTGTTATCGAGGTTGCTCTATTAAAAACTTGGCCAGCCAATGTTATAGTTGAAGTTTTGCTTCAGTTGAATTGCCAACATTGGCTAGAAGATCAAGTAGAGTTGATAAGTTGAAACTACGAACAATATCTTAGTCATGGCGATCAACTTGGCAGGGTATGCTTTTGTCACTGTCCAAACATGCTCATTGCTCTAAAAAAACATGTCCATTTTCATAGAGCATTGCCAACCTTCCTAACAGAAGATACACTGACCGAATTTTTCCCAAATTCATTCCACTACTAGTATAGTGACATACACAACATAATTGTTTTGATTCTTACATCTTTATATTTGTTTTTCATTTTTTGCTACTTATCTCTTCTCTGACTTGTTGTTCTATGACAAACATGAGGCTGGTATAAGAAAGCGCAAAAGCAGGAATGTGTTTTTATTTTGGAGAATGAATGCAATTATTAGGTTTATACTTAGTACTTTATTGCTACATGCCTTGAAGGCTTGCTGGAGCCTGCACTTTTGTTTGTCAGTATATTTTGTCTGACACTTAATGGGTGAATTTTCTTATGGTACTTCAATATTCAGTTCTCAAAAGTAAAGATATGTAGCAGCCATACGATGTGGAAATGCTCCTCGGCACTTAGTTGAGGGAGAAGACAACGTGGTGACCTTGTCGACATCTTTTTGTCTTTTTTTACTCTGACCCCAAAGGGTCTAGATGATATTAAAGCGGCAGGTACATTTTGCATTAGGGGTTGGAACAAATGAGCCTATTACAACTATGTCCCCAGATTTTTTGGAAACTGAAGTACAACATTCCTAGGTGCAAATAATGTCGAGATCTACCAAAAATTTCTAGTGCAAAATTCATATTATTTTAGCCTAATTTTTTTTGAAAATTGTGTAGATATAGATAGGTGAACAGTGCACACTTTTGAAAACTTAATTTTTTTCATATTTGTCAATTTTGTGTACCCTAAATACTACTACGAACTTTGCACTAAAAATTTGCACACTCGTAAATTTCGACATTATCTACACCTAGAAATTTTGATTCGATTTCTTTAAACATAAAAATGCAGATTTTTTATTTAAAAAAAAGGCTCCAGGTAGCTAGGGTTCCATTGTGGCGTGCTACTGATACCCACATGTTTTGCGGCTGTGCCCGAATAAAAATGGTGTTTGTCTCTTCTTTATCTCATACTTTTTTGCGGGGAAACTTCCAATAGATTCATCCACTGTCAAGGTAGTAAAAAAACACTAAAAGTAAAATAAATTACATCTAGATCCGTAGACCACCTAGCGACGACTACAAGCGCTCGAGTGAATCACCTCTCCCACACCAAAGCCGGGAAAATGTTATTGTAGTAGACAATCATGAAATCATCGTGCTAAGAGCCCATAGGACCATTGCACCAACACATCAACGGTTGCCGATGAAGAGAAGTATAGGTTGGAAGGATCGAACGTGTAGACACATTGGCAATCTTCCTTCTTTTTTCTTCTTGCTTGCCATAGATATTACTATGTACAAGTTTTTATAGTGAGATGATTGGTAAACACTCAAGCATCAGTAGTATAAAAAGATTGGATGAATACATTAATCATGTAGTAGTTTCTGACATGTCTTGATGTGTTGGTGGTTTCATTTACATTAGTATTCGGGCGAAAGTCTTTTGTGAGAAGAAGTTTTTATTTTCTAGAGCCTTCTATTTTATTCACTGATGATAGAAAGTACCACAAGTACAGGACTCGACGGGTTAAGCAACAACACATGAAAAGCAACATTTAAGTTATGTACACTTCTCACAAAATTATGGGTGTCATGCAATGTTACAGGTTCATATATAACCTGGTTGATGACAAATGATGGACATCGCTGACCAGTTTCACGGAGGATGGAGGTTCATAAGCTAATACTTTTGGAGCTCCGATACTTTTGTGTCCATCTGATGGAGATGAAGTGGCCACTGCTGCCTCGTTTCTCCTCTTCACGAATGATTGGACTACACGACCAACCAATGAATGATTCCTTCTTCTACTCAACAACTCAAGAACCTTCGGCCACAACGGTTTAGCCGTTGCCCCGGACTCGTTTGTGTTCTAACCGGTATAAGCTCACATACGAGGACCTTCTTGGAAAATCTTGAGGCGAGTGGCATTCCCAGATCCCGGCGTGCGGTGTGACCAGCGTCCAGGTCCGCGGAATGCAGTTTTGAACTCCTGATGGGATGATATGTAGACTCCCCCCTGGCTGGTCGTTGCGCCGTGGCTAGACGCGGTGGTGTAGTTGTTGGGCACTGGCATCTAGGTTTTGAAACGGTAGAATGGTAGATGGCCTACTTGTATATGTAGGGCATATGGATAAATCGGATCACACAGGGCTCTGCAGGACTTGTTTGGTAACTGCAATCCCGGAGGGATCCCGGCCTTTTCTCGGGGAGAATTTTCCCCTAGTCCGGAGGTTGGGAAAAACATCCCGGTGTTTTACACCTGATTATTCAGATTCCCGACCGGGATTATTTTTCCGGGGATATTTATCCCGGACAGTCAAACAAGCCCGCAATCGATCAGTTATGTGGTGCTTTTCCCTAGAAGGTATTGTAGTACACTCACACATTTACATGTAAGCAGTTTTGCAAATCCATCAGTTCTTTTTTCCCTAGTACACGCATGGCTGAACTTCTCTTCCTAATCAATATAAAAAATAGTGTGCTAAGATAAATAGCGGTGGCCTCCTTCAGATGCTATACACGCTATTAGCATGTAGCATGCTATATTTTAATATTGCATTATGAAAAAATACCATATATATCTGGAAAATAAAGAATTTTGACAAGATTACAGAATATAGTCCAGAAATGACAGAATAATATATGCATAACCACGTACGAAAAAGATTCTCTAATTGTCTAAAAGCTTAAAATAAACATCTCACGGGGCAACAACGTAATGTAAGTTATTTATTCAGAACCATCAGCATTAGCGATGACATCTTTCAATTCAAAAGAGGAATCAGTAGATTGCAATTCATCATCAAGACAAACTTGATGCTTTTCGCTGATACACTGTAAAAAGAAAATAGCACGCTATATCGCGCTAAAACGCCATAAGTTTAGCGCGCTATTTTCTTTTTTTTCCTCGTAAAAAAGAAAGAAAATAGCGCGCTAAACTTATGACGTTTTAGCGCGATATAGCGTGCTATTTCGTGCACCGAAGCACAAAAGTGGCAAAATTTAGCGTGAACCCTCCAGATATGCAATAGCGCGCTATTAGCGCCGAAATAGCGTGCTATCTTTTTCCATGTTCCTAATACACGCACAGCTGGGCTGCAGGGTACACAGTGGCATACCGGGCATACCATATGGATCTGTCAATGATTCAGGTACTTTCATAGACCACAGAGCTAATGACAAAGGACCCTGTGAGGACCTTGTGACGGCATTTTCCCAGATACATCCTATTCTCACCACAACAACACAGACAAAAAAAAAGAAATTTACTTGGCATTCTACATCTTCTTTCTTCAGTTTTTGTCTGTCCCTGGCTATAACAGTTGACACTTGCTCTTCCTTATGGAGTTGTGGGTGTGATGAACTATAGCGAACACATAAACATCGCCGGTATTAAAAGGGTTGAAGAAATACATTGATTGGGTAGTAGTTGCTGACATGTTTTTAGGGTTGGTGGTTCATTTGTATTTATTAATTTCACAATATAGTCCTACCAATCACCAGTCCGTGCGTCAGTTGCCATATACATTCGTGCACAACGGCCACAAGTATAGACTCGTGCATGACGGAGACGAGGTGAGGCGGCTAAAAAAAAATCGCAATATATGAACGTCATTTCGAAGGCACCACATTAATTCAGATCATTAGAACTATTTTGGTCATAGGATATATAATTGATGGATATGATTTAACCAGAGATCGTAAGTTGTATATTCGCATGATCTCACAGAATCCGTATCAAATACACCGCTTGGCAGTTAATTGCTGTTAGGAGGTTGTGTAAGAATAACAACTTCAATACATGTAGCTAGACTCCTTGTACATTACTTCGTCAAAATTAACTTGATCTGAAAGTTGATCGATACGTTTTTTGGTGCTGTATGTCAAAGAATAACAAGCTAGGACATGCATGGCAGGATATTCATGTTGTAGCTAGACTCCTTGTCCAATACTGCGTCACAAAAATTTGATCCCGAAGTTGATCTATATATGTTAGGCCATATTCCCGGTAAGAAATATAGTGAAATTGTGAAATATTCCCATCCTCACGAATAGTGTCAGTTGACAAGGTTGGTGAGTATCCAGTCATTACTTCTTCGGAGAAGGCTTCTTTCTTCCCTGCTTATCCCGCCAAGTGGTTTTACCGGGGTTCTAATTCAAAGTACCAGTGCTACCTGTTCATTCTGAAAGTGGTCAACAACCCTAGCACCAATAGGAACTAGGAACAACTCAGTTCAAGCTAGCAAACTTCATTTTGACTCCTGTAGGTTAGGTTACCGATTTTCCTCCGACGAATCCGACGATGACTCTAGGTGAGGGACTTAGGCCCCCCCCCCCCCCCCCCCCCCCCTCGGGCGCATGCTTCCCCTTCTCAGCCTCTTTCGCACTGTTTGTTCACTCTGATCTGAGCTGGATGTCAGTAGCTGTTTCTTCTTCGACGAGCTCGACTCCGTTTTACAGTCTGTCGCTTTTGACTGCTCGGCCGCTCTCCCCTTCCCGGGGATACGCTCCCCTCAAACAAAGGGTTCCTGAATAAGAAGGATGGCGGCCTTCGTGAAATTGTCTTTAATTATTATTCTTCCCTCATCCCACTAAAACCAAAAAAAATGCTCATTTCTTAAAATATCTCATATATGTAAAGGAAACTGAGAAAGACGGCATGTGGTAGCAAGAGTATGTCATGAACAGGATGTGCATAGAAATGGAGACTCGGTGACACAACATTTGAATGTGAGACTTAATTTCGGAGTGGGGATGGTAATGAAGAGACCTGGTATAGTAAATTATGTGCGTCAATGTTATACCTTCATATATAACCTGGCAGATGACAAATGATGAACGTCGCTAATCAATCTCACGAAGGATGGACCGACATATAAGCTAAATAATTTTTTGTCCACGTGATGGACTGCAATCCGTATATTTCCTTGTTGTAGTGTTACCCACAGCTTGCGAGCCTGAATGACCAGCAAGGATGGAGGCCTGGCTGATGACGAATTAATGGTCCGCAAATGTCCCATGTTGAGAATGACGTCAATTTTGTACGTTCGTCTCTCATATACAGCTCGCCGTCCTTTCGTGAAGGATGGAAGGCCAAGAAGCTAGTACTTTTGTCCAAGATGATGGAATGCCATCAGCGTGAATCCCCATTTCAAAAATAAAGTATGCTTATCCCAAGAATCCCTGGACCGTTGACGTCGGCGTTGGTTTTTCAAACGAAAAATAAGAACATTCTTCCATGACAAAATGCAAGTCGACTTGTAAGTTGTAACACATACACTTGATTTCCCATCGACAAAGGCCACTATACGCGTTTTCTGAGGAGCAACATTATCTTTTCTTTTTCCTCAGGCTAGAAAGATGTTTGAGAAGTATCTTTTTAGAGTTTTTTGAATATTACATTAGTTTTAAATATGTTGAGGTGTTCAGATACATAAAAGACACAAAAGTTCTATAAACTTTAGTATTGCTGATATATAGTTTTTTGGGTATTAAATCATAAAACTTCCAAAGATCCCGCCCTCTTTCGTTTCATCAAAAAATTATTTTGACTCCCGAGGTTACTTGAGCCTTTTATTTTTAAATATTACGAATCATATTTTCAAAATCATAAAATCTGAAAAAAAAAACTAGTACATCTACTTGCCTGCTATGTACGGCACTTCGTCAGAATATATTAGTATCCCTGGTCTATAAAGAAAAGACAAATTTAGAATAAAAATAAGTTTTTTCCTTTTTATAGCCACAATTTGTCTTTTTGTATAGCCCAAAATTCTCACATTTTTCGGTGAAGCTTTGCGTATCCGTAGATAATGTAAATATTTATTTTTAATACCCAAGACCATTTTTTAAGCGCCTAAATATCTTTTTATTTTTCTAAATACCGGGCTACATGGAGCCCCGGATTCAAAACAACGCTCTCATTCCAATGTTCTTTCTCGGACATCATTGATTGGCGACTTACGCTTGAGTAGGAGTACTGGTTAACTAAAATTCGAAGCTCACGATGTAACAAGTACCGAAAATTCGGCTCTACTCCGATTGAACTCAAACACTAAATGAGCGAAGCCGAGTTAGCATTTTTAGCTCGTTAAAAAAACAAGCTTAACGAGTCGAGTTGCGAGTACTAAACTAAAGCATGGGTGTTAAGTCATAGATTAGTTAATCTTAACAAAACTGAGTACAACTCTGTAAATTATGTACACATAAGTATCAATGGGGGACCATACTTCTTATACCATCCCCCTAGAGAGAACCGATTATTTTGTTAAGTTTGTTAACGACCTTTTCAAGCTTATCGACCAAACCTAAGTATTTACCGAGTCGAGCCAAATCAGGGTTTAGCTTGCTAATTAAATATTACTTACGAGTTGAGCCAAGTCGAATCGAGGTGACTCGATATCCACCCATATGCTTGAGCATACTTATGTATGGCAACATCTACTTCTTCCGGAATATTTAATTTATAACCTTCTTGCTTAGAATCGGAAAAAGAATCACTCTGATTTATAAAGTATTTGTGTATACCACATGACCCTCGCACCAATGCATATTTGTACGTACATGTAAATGTACTGGATTAGGGAAACGACTGGAACAGATATCTTTGTAACACGAACTAGGTATATAGGCTACTTTGGCGTTTAGATTCATAAAAATCCCTTATAATATCATGTTAATATTTCTCTAACTATTGCATTTGCCAAATATATATCAAACAATATTTAAAATTCTAGAAAACTATGTAGTACTCGTATATTGTGTTATTTCACCTTTAAAACCTGTAGTTTAATAAATTGTGATACTTTATATACAAACAAACTCTAGGACACGCGGTGGCACAGAAGCTGTTGCTGAACGCGATGAGATGAAGTGGCCAGTGCTGCCTGCCGAGTAATGCCTCGTTTTCCTTTTTTTCTCTCTCTTGTTGAAATAAAATTGTCTAATCCCTTACATCAAAACATCCTTTTAATTGAACTGACTAGAGCATGTAGTTCTACATGGTATCAGAGTCACAAGGTCTCTTATTCAAGTTTTATATTAAAAACAAATATTTACGGACTTCCTGGATACATGCACGAGCCCTATGATTAAGTTAGTGATTAGGCTCCCATACGAGGAGTGCAGTCATCACTTCGTAGACTCCTACACTTGGTAATGAGAGAGGCGGACCTTGTGACGGACTTTTCCCGTATGCATCCTATTCTTACCACATTAAGACATTAAAAAAACATATTTGGCATTATACATCTTCTTTCTTCATTTTGTGGCTTGTCCCTGGCTAGAACTGTTAACACTTGCTCTTACTTATGTAGATGTGGGTGCAGCGAACACTCAAACATCGGTTGTATAAAAAGGGTCGTAGAAATACATTGATTGGGTAGTACTTGCTGTTAGAGTTAATGGTTCACTAATGTTTGTTAATTTCACAACATAGTCTTACCAATCACCGGTTGGTGCGTCAGTTGCCGTATACATTCATGCACGACCGCCACAACTATAGATTCATCCATGACGGTGACGAGGTGAGGCTGCTAACATAATGTATCGCAATATATGGAAGGCATTTGCAAGGCACCATATTAATATACGTCATTAGAATTATTTCGATTGTAGGATCGATAATTAATGGAGATGATTTAACCAGAAATCGTAAGTTGTATGAGCTCTCGCGACCCACCAGGCGACTCCGGCGACCGTGCAGGTGCGGCCGGCCGGTCGTTTCTGGGATAGCTCGTCGGAGAGCTCGGAGGAGGAATAGGCTGTGGACTCTCCGCCTTCCTTTGCGGGATCCCGGGCTTGGGAGTACCGGTGTCGCACACCGGAGGAGCGACCACGTCGGGATCTTCGTAGGGAGAAGAAGGCGGCCAAACGCAGTTTACGGGCTTGGGCGGCCACGGAGCTCGCCGTCTCGCCCCCTGCGTCGGTAAGTCCTATCGTTCGTTCTAAACTCAGATGTGTTGCAGATTTTCCGGCGATCAAGCTCCCGGTGCTACAACCCACGACGTTCACGCTAGAAGATGTACTCGACGCCACCAGCTGGACGCTTGTGCAACGCAAAAAGAAGAAGGAGAAGGTGGCTTCAACCATGGTGAGCAGATCTTCTTCTTCCCGGGCACGGCGATCACCGGCGTCGGGCGGTGCTGTCAGACCGAGTTTTGCGGATCAAGATCCGTCTGATAAGGGGATTTCAAATTCAAATAAATTTACAACACCGTCTGTCCCTGGACACAAGGTCCATGCTGGCCCAGTCGGGTGTGTACAACTCGGGTTCGGTCACAAGGGCCTACCGAGTTGGAGGTCGAAACTACAAACAAAGGGCACAAGGCCCAGGCTGCCTCACGCATCAGGGGTTTTAGGCTTGCGACGCCATTACCCTAAAGTCTTTCGCTCCCATCGTGATCCTCTGGCGGCACCGCAGGAACGACGCACCTTCGCGTCGAACTCCATGGCGGGATGGGGAACGTCGGGTGGGGGCTACCCTCCCAACGGGAGAGACAACTACAATAACCAGCAACCCGGGAGACAAGGCTTCCGTGGTGGAGATTCCAGTGGCGCTCGTGATGATCGCATGTTCAATGCGAGAGATGATGACCATCCTCGACAGTTTGGTAGATCGGGCAATGGTGCGTATGGGCAGCAGCAGGTTTTCAGGGCCTCTGGACCAAGTAATTTCGAGCGAGGGGAGGATAGTGGAGCTATGCAGGTTGATCGCAGGACGAACTTTGATCAGCGTGGCTCGCAGCAAGGTGATTTCAGAGGCAACTTCGGTAACTACAACGAAGGTTTCTATGAGAGAGGCAACAGGAATTTCCAAGGTAACATGAACTACAACAATAACCAGAGATATCGAAACAACTACGGTAACTTTGGGGCCGGCGGCCAAGGCCGCAGTGGTGCTCTGGGGAGAGGCAGATTCAACAACATAGGTGGAAGAGGCAATATCAATGCTAGTGGGCAAACTGATGTCAATAGCAATGCGAGTATGGAGCTCGAACAACAGGGGGAGGAGACAGCACAGGTAACTGTCTACAAACCTAAAGAGGTAGACAAGTCTGAGCAGCAAAGACAGACTCAAGAAGTTGCCAACGCAGTTGCCCCGGTGCAGCAAGGAAAGGCCAAAAACAAGCAGGGCAAAACACTGTGTTTCCGCTGTAAGTTAACAGGGCACATTGAAACTGATTGCACAGCAGTTTTATGTGTCTATTGCAATTCGGCCCTGCATGGAGACGAGGCTTGCCCTCTGCCGAAGATGCCGAAACCAACAACTACTTTGTGTGGGATGGCTAGAGAATGCCTAATGTATTTCAAGGTAGATAAGTCAGACAACCTGCGGATGAAGAATGACTGCGGAAAAGTTGGGAGAATTCGAGTGTGAGGTGGTAAGCTTTTAGCTCCACAGGTTCTGAAGGAGTTATACTGGTTGGTTCCGGGAGATCATGCATGGGAGATTTATCCAGCAGGTGATACAGATTTCAGAGTGGTTTTTCCAACCAAAGCTGATCTATCTAGGTTAAAAAGAATTAAGTTCATTGAGGTTGAAGGGACAGAAATTACTATGCACTTTGAGGACTGGAACTCGAAGTCTTTTGACAAGTGGGGGCTCTATGATATTTGGGTGCGCATCTCTGGCTGCCCTGAACCTCTCTGCCGTGACTACCTAGCCCTCTTTGCAGTTGGTTCGTTGATTGGAGAGGCTAAGGAGATTGACATGAGGTTCACTCGGGAGCATGGCATTGTTAGGGCACGCATGGATTGTGCAAATCCGGAAGGGATCCCGAGATCGGTTGATTTCTCTTATGACGGAGAAGGGTACGGTGTCCTTTTTGATATTGAAGCCGCAGATGGTACTATTGTTGCTGCGGGGGATTTTGTGATGCATGATCCGAGCGCAGATGGTAATAATGGGAAAGATACGGAAGACCAAGGATAGAAGAAGCTGCAAAGAGATGAGTTCGATAATGCTCATGACAACAGCAAAAAAGCAGAGGAACCGGAGAATAAAGTACAGGACATGGAGACGGAGGACAATGCTTCCCAACCCAAAGATCACATTCAGTTTGGGACAGTCCCATCCCCGTCCCAGCTAGCACGGCTCAAGGCCATCGTTTCACAGTCAGAACAGCCGGCTCCGATTCAGTTTGTTTCGGTTGATGTTTCTCCGTCTCCGAAAGTGCAGGCTGTTTGGACCTGTGTCTCTGCTCCAAGGCGTTTGTGGGGTGACAGGGTGGAAGATGAAGAAGACAGTTTACCTTCACCTTTGGCTGCTTCGGTCCCCGCTCAGAGACTCCCGAGTTCCCAGCAGCTCGTTGAGCCTCGGTCAGTTACGGACGGCTGGTGTAATCAGGCAGAACAGGGTTTTCAGTCAGATTTTTCAGCGGCCACATTTGCTGTCCTAGGAACTAGCTCGTTTTCCTCCGAAAGTGCGACGAGATCAGTGGATGATGCAACTCCTTCCTCGCCTCCTAGAACACCGCAGAGTTCGGGTGCTGCTGTTACGCCGATAGACGGCAATCACAGTGGTCCAACTTCACCAGCTTCCAAAGGGACAGGTGTGTTCTTGGGCGGAAGGTTTTCTCAGGAGGAGATTATTGCTTATGGTGGTATTTCAGAGGCTAAGGCGAAGGAGGTGCGAACAAGCTCACGCGTCCGAGCTCAGGCCAACGCGGACGACACTCAACTATCAAGGGCTCAAAAGAGGGCTCAGGAACGTGATGATTTCGGGGCACCAGGTAATTCTTCAGTTTCTAAATTTTCTGTTGCTTCTTTTTCGAATGATATAGTTGTTGCTAGGGCTTCGAAATTGGGGGTTTCCTTGGGTGCATCTCCTGATCAAGTTAATGTTGCTATTGCTAATATTCAAGAAATTGATCTAAACCGCACACTAATTATGCTTAAGAAACAAGAATCCGAGACAAAGCGATACGGTTCCTCTTTGGGTAAGAGTGTGATTGATGAAGCTCTAGAGCTTAGTTCTGATCTGGTGGAGAAGGGGCTGTCGGATAATGAAGGTCACAAGGACCTCGAATCCACAGTTCTTAAGGAAAAAATAGTTTATGTTAAAAGAAAGTATGACTCTTCCTCGGTTAGGCGTAGTATTCGTTTAAAATTAAAATATAAATAATGGTTAAGGAAGCTTTTGGAATAGTGGAGGGTTTAGGGACACGGCAAAGCACATGGTAGTTTCGGACACAATTAGAGATTTCAAGCTTGATTTTTTTGCAATGATAGAAACAGGGAGAGATAGTTTCAGTGCACCTTTCTTAAGAAATCTGGCAGGGGGTCTTGACTATATTTGGTATTGTTTACCTCCACAAGGAAGGTCAGGAGGAATTTCAGTAGGTTTCAATGCTCAAACGATCAAGGTTAAAAATATTACTCAAGGGGATAGATGTGTCAAGTTTCATTTAGTATCTCGTTTTGATAATTTCGAGTGGGTTTTGGTTGTTGTTTATGGGGCGGCTCAAGATGCACAAAAGGGTGAATTCCTGGCCGAGCTGGTTCGAATCTGTGAAGTTGAAGTTCTACCAATTTTGGTTGGCGGTGATTTCAACATAATCAGGAGACAAAGTGAAAAAATAATGACAATTTTAATGATCGATGGCCTTTTATTTTTAATGCAATCATTGAAAGCCTTGACCTACGGGAAATCGACCTCTCAGGCAGGCAATATACTTGGGCAAACCGTCGGCCCAACCCTACATATGAAAAACTAGATAGAATTTTGGCAAGCGTATCATCGGAGCAAAAATTTCCGTTAGTGAGTGTTAGAGCCTTAACAAGAGCGGGCTCTGGCCATACACCGTTGCTTATTGACTCAGGGGAACAAGCTCACCTGGGGAATAAAGCACATTTTTCGTTTGAGTTCTCTTGGTTAAAGAAAGAAGGCTTTACCGAGTTGGTGACCAAAGAGTGGTCTTCAATTTCGGCTAGTCATACACCAATGGAGAAATGGCAAAACAAGATTCGCCATTTACGGTCTTTTCTCCGAGGGTGGGCCAAAAATATTAGTAGTATCTATAAGAAAGAGAAAGAAAGACTTCTCAGTCTGATCGATCTACTTGATGTTAAAGCCGAAACTGTACTTTTAAATGCTGATGAGAGAGAGACCCTTAGGAAAGCAAATCAAGATTTAGCTACCCTAAGAAGAGATGAAGAGGCTAAGTGGGCTCAATGTGCAAAGGTTAAGTACATTCAGGAAGGGGGAGATAACACCAATACTTCCATTTAATTGCAAATGGGAAACACAGACGGAAACGAATTTTTCAGCTAGAGCAAGATGAAGGAACGATTATAGGGCAAGAAAATATCAAAAATTATATAACAACTTTCTACAAGAAATTGTTTGGCAATTCTGATCAGCATTCGGTCACACTAGTGGAGAATCGGATCGCTGACATACCACAAATTTCAAGAGAGGAGAATGAGATTCTTACAGCCGACTTTACAGAAAAGGAGGTGTATGACGCCATAATGCAAATGAAGAAGAACAAAGCGCCTGGACCAGATGGGTTCCCGCTGAGTTCTATCAAAAATTCTGGGGTATTATTAAAGTTGATTTGATGAATTTGTTTAAAGCTTTTCAGCTTGGGGAGTTGCCACTTTTTCATCTCAACTACGGTAACTAGTCAGCAACCCGTGCATCCGCACGGGCTAGTTATTTTGTGATGGATTTGTACATTTTTTTCATAATTATTATTTTAATTGTTTCTATTTTTGCAAGTGAAATATGTATCGGGTACGAAACAATATATTTTATTCTGTTTTACATAACTTTTTTCTAAGAGTGAATATTTTTTGAATGACATGTATTGGTTGTGTACTGCGTTTAACATATATCGGGTATGAAACAATATAATTTGTTCTGTTTTACGTGATTCTTTTGACGAACTTGCACAACGTGGTTAAAGATATTTGAGCATTTTCATTAGTAATAACAAAGTAGTTAAACTTTGAGAACCAAACCAAATCTTACTTCTTAATGCGGGCTATTTTAATGTTTGAGACAACGTTCCAATTGGTACTCAGACATATTTGGTGATTTTGCATGTAATTTCGATGGGTAATCTCAAATTCTAGTGATTTAAGTTAAATTGAATCGTCTAATAGGTTCAGGACTTTATTTTCGATCAGGATTGCCTAAGTTTAGATGAACCAAGTTTTTTGTACCTAACCTTTTAATTTGCTTTCATCTTGTCAACCCTCAATAAGCAGCAGAAGCTTGCTTAACATATGTACCACTCATCACGTAAGATGCCAACCATATACGCTGTTTGGAACATACTTTATTTTTCCCGAATTCTATGTGAATGGACTGCATTCTTTGTGAACCTCGTGAAAATCATGTGGATTCATAAAGCAGCACGTACTTACAGTTAGAGCTATGTACTCTGTTGGCATCGGCTTTAGAGATGACATCCTTGAACACCTCGGCGTCGTGCAGCTTTTTCTCCGCAAGGCTTACTGCAGCTCTTCATTTGCGATTTACCTGGAAGAATATATGAGTTAAACATGAGTGCAACCTAGTCTCTGGAAGTTCAGAATCCAGATGTCTGACATGTACAGATTATCCACTTCTCGTGTCTAATTTACCAACTGTTGTCCTTGTTGAAGTGGAATGTTGTGTAGAGATGCTCCCCCCTCTCCACTCTATTCATGTGCACCGGTGAGGTGACGAACTCCGGCATGGAAAGTGAATTAGAAAATATTTTGCATTCAAATAAATATGTTAACCGTGTTATCTGAATTACGACTCACTGCTTCCATTAGTTTGCTGAATTTCATTGTTTGTAAGCTAGGTGACGTGCTTTGTCATCCCGTTCTTGAGGTCTTTGAGTGTGATTGTGCTGCAGTTGTCCTTGTCAATGTTCTTCAACATCTCCTTGAGCCTGTTGATCTCCTCCTCTGACAGGCACCCGGTACTGTTAATCAATTGGCAAACACACTGGTCCCTCCTTCATTTATGTATTTTCTAGGATTGATTTGAATAATAACAGTAGTTGATACTCCGTCGATGTCCAGTATTATAATTCTACGATCTATCACCACAGTTTTGCACTAAGCCGATATCTCTAGCAGCTTCACATCATCTCTCGTCCTTCATTCATTGACACTATAAACATGTACATGGAAGGAAGCTTGTAAGATAAAGTAAACCTGAGAATATTGCATTTAATATTCATATTGTTATGTCAAAGGATTTTGAAATTAGTAATCCAAGAAACACAGTAGATCAGCATTTGATACGTAGCTTTAGTAAAGTTTCTTAGATGACATAATTTAGGGAGGCTTTACTACAGACGCATTGGCACAAACATGCAGTTAACACCTCTGCCTAGTCTGAAGAAAAGAAGGACATGACCAAGGAGGCTGCAGAACATATAACTTGATATATGAAATTCTTTAGAACGGAAAGTACATCCCTGAATAATAATACAATACATAAAGTTAAATCCATCAATTCTTACACACCTATACTTGCAGTTTTTCTCCGGTTCTCTACAACTATCTGTCAATGCTCCTTTTATCTGCTTGGACAATCAACTTCAGCTAAAAAGGACGGTACAGAAGAAGGAAAAGTAGTAGATGGAAGTGAATGAATAACACACTGCAACTTAGTTGTTGGTATTTAGTAGGTACAAAAGAATTCATCGGTTAGCTTAAGTTACTCTAGACTATCTGAAGCTCTACAATACGTTTGTCAAACAACCAACCTGCAACAACCACTTGAAGCCATACAACAGCACTCTGGGTACAAAAAAATCAATTTGTCAAAAACCTGACCTGGAACAGCACTCTACGTAGATAATTGGGATAATTGTATGCTTAGATGTAAAAAAAGAAAGAGAATTGATTGCTTAGTCATGGAATTAATACCTAGCAGCTCCTGTATATCTGGCCCATTGAGTAAGAGAGATCATCGAGCTTACTTTCAGATCCGATCATCCCTCGCGCATTGCTGAAAAAAAAAAGATCCGATCATCCGACTACATACATGGCCGCTGACTAATTGAGGATTTTCGCCAAGTATGGCCGCTGCTGCCGCGGGTGGCGGCGGATGAGCACGGGAAGACATGAGTAGATGATTATGCCCTTGCACGATTGCACCAGCGAATCAATCCGAGACATGAGGCCACGATTAGATGAGATGTGTTTTTACTTCGGTTTTTTTATTGCGGAAGAGATAGAATGAGAGAGAGTCCTCGTTGCGGAAGAGACACGATCGAAGAGCCTCGGTTATTGAACGGCTATCAAGGCATGGTTGGATAATCTGATGGACGAAAATCTTTTAACCTCCAGGATTAACGTGGTGCTTTGTACGGTGCCTCCAATTAGTAAATATAAGATATTATTCTACTACCAAAAAAAGAAAATGCTATCCAGATTCAGCAATATAAGCCTATTTGTCTACTCAATGTTAGCTTTAAGATTTTCACCAAGGTGGGAACAAATAGAATTACTGAAGTGGCGAATAAGGTGATTAGGCCAACTCAGACAGCCTTTATGCCGGTAGACATATTCTCGAGGGAGTGATAATCCTTCATGAAACGATCCATGAACTTCATAGGAAGAAAATGGATGGGGTTTTACTAAAAATTGATTTTGAGAAAGCATATGATAAAGTTCAATGGCCTTTCCTACAACAAGTGTTACGAATGAAAGGCTCCGATCCTAAATGGTGTAGTTGGACAGAACAATTTGTCACCCGGGGTAGTGTGGGTATCAAAGTAAATGATGATCCAGGTCACTATTTTCAAACACAAAAAGGCTTACGACAAGGTGACCCTATGTCTCCGATTTTGTTTAATATCGTCGCTGATATGCTGGCTATTATGATTGCACGAGCTAAGGAAGATGGTCAGGCTTACAACTTAGAAAAGGCTCTAAACATGAAACTTATTTTGTGCATCTTCGAACAATTATCCGGTTTGAAAATAAATTTCCACAAAAGCGAGATCTTTTGTTTTGGGAAATCCAAGGAAGTTGAGGGTCAATATCGGCTACTTTTCGGGTGTGAATCTGGGTCATATCCTTTTAAGTATTTGGGTATCCCAATCCATTTCCGTAGATTAAAAAACAGCGAATGGAAAATGATAGAAGATCGTTTTGAGAAAAAACTAGCGAGTTGGGCTAGTAAATTACTATCTTATGGGGATCGTTTAATTCTGATCAATTCAGTCCTAACAAGCCTTCCTATGTTTATGCTATCTTTCTTTGAAGTACCCATAGGGGTCCGGAAAAGACTAGATTTTTTTAGATCTAGGTTTTTTTTTGCAAAGTGATGGTCACAAAAAAAAGTATAGATTAACTAAATGGAACATAATGTGCCGACCAAAAGATCAAGCGGGACTTGGGATAGAGGTTCTGGAATTTAAAAACAAAGCTTTACTTTGCAAATGGTTGTTCAAAAATTTGGCAGAGGATGGTGGTGTCTGGCATGAGCTAATTCACAATAAATATCTACATTCAAAGTCATTATCTCAAGTGCAAGGTAGACCAACTGATTCACATTTTTGGAAGGGATTAATGAAAGTCAAGGATGAATTTATTGAATGTGGGTCATTTCTGGTAGGGAACGGGGAGAAAACCCGATTTTGGGAAGATACTTGGCTAGGGGACAAGCCCCTTGCTAGCCAATACCCCTCCCTTTATAACATTGTTCATCGGAAACAAGTTTCGGTGGCTGATGTTCTCTCCCAGGCGCCTCCTCCAAATTTAAGTTTCCGGAGGGCGTTGTCAGGGGATAAGTGGACAAAATGGTTGCATTTGGTAGAACGTCTTATGCAAGTTAATCTTACAAACCAGAATGATGTCTTCAAGTGGCGACTAACTGATTCTGGTATTTTTACGGTTAAATCTATGTATCTAGATTTCATGAGTGATCATACAAGATTTCTTCGTAAATATATTTGGAAAATGAAAGTACCTCTAAAAATCAAGATTTTTATGTGGTTTCTTTATCGTAAGGCAATTCTCACAAAAGACAATCTAGCTAAACGTAACTAGGATGGATGCAAAAAATGTTGTTTTTGAGATCAAGATGAAACAATCCAACATTTATTCTTTTCTTGTCCACTTGCGAAAATGACTTGGCGCATTGTGTATATGGCTTTCAATATTAAACTACCAAATGATATAAGAAATTTATTTGGCAATTGGTTACAGGGTGTATCTAAAAAAGAGAAGGTTCAAATTCGAGTTGGTGTTTGCGCCTTACTCTGGGCCTTGTGGAATGTCCGCAATGATTATATTTTTAACAGAGTAAAGAAAACTTCATTTATGCAGATTATCCCGATGGCTACTCATTGGATCCGTACGTGGTCTTACAATCAATGGAGAAGCGCGGCGCAATGAATTTTGGGTGCAACCGCCTGGAATCGGTCGCGTCGGATCTATATTCGCAGTGCAGCTGGTGTTCTGAGTTGAGGATAACATGTTGATGCAGAGTCATTCCCTATTGTCCTTCTTTTTTAAGTGGTTGATTCCTGTTGCCACTTTATGCGATCCTTCATGTAATTCTGGTGTAAGGATAACTGAATATTCAAATAATAATAAAATAAAAGCCGCATGCATCAATCGATGCAGAGGCCGGGGCACCCTTTTCTAAAAAACAAGATCTCACAGAATCTGTGTCAAATACAACACTTGACAGTTAATTATTTTTAGGAGGATCGTATAAGAATAACAACTTCAATACAGCTGGTTAGACTCCTTGTCCATTGCTCTGTCAAAAGAAACTTGATCTGAAAGTTGATCGATACTTTTTTTTTGTTTAGTTTGAACGTGCATGCCAAGCTAGCCGTACGTATGTCAAAGAGTAACACACTATGGGATAGATAGACTACCATTAGCAAGAATAATCCACATTTCCTCGTGCTAGCGCTACAGAAAGAATATCTGAAACCGTTGCTTCTCGTGGAGGAGATGAAGTGGCCATGCTGCCTCTCGTTTCTCCTCTTCTCTCCATGAACAAGAATGACTGGACTACATGACCAACCAATGAATGATTCCTTCTACAACTCCAGATTCGGACAGAAGGCAACAACTCGTTCCACAAGACATTTGTCTTGACCTCACTAAGTGAAGTAGGCTCGCATATCCTTCTAGGAAAATCTTGAGGCAACCAGTGTCCATCCCGGTAAGTAGCGGAACCAGGATTTTACCAGTGGGTATGCCGCTCCGAAAATTTGATAGCCATTTGATTTGTATTTGAATTTAGAACTCAAATAAAAAAATCAGCTACTACTTGAATAATTACCGCAACGCAGATGCGACATGTCAGCGTCAAGTATCCTTATATCGCAGTCGTGGGCTCCCGCCAGCCGGCGTGCTATTCAACCTTGTGGCGTTACGGCGTTCTTTTCTACTCCTTCTGTTCCTAAATATAATATGTTTTAGGTGTTTCACATATTGTCTAGATTCAGACTAAAATGAGTGAAAAAATACATTAAAACGTGACTACATACATTGGTATACATGTGAATTTTGAAAAAGACTAAAACATCTTATATCATGAAACGGAGGGAGTACATGTTACTTTGTATTTAACTCTGAAAAATCGAAAAATCACGTCTCCCCTCGTGGGATCAGTCTTTCCAACCTGGGCCAAACTACCCATTTGCGCCTCCACCGGCCGTACTCTCTCCGTTCAATAATACTAAGGCATTGGACCCATCATTTCAATTTTCTTGATTCAAATGTAGCTAAACTTATTTTGTAAATATATTCACTCATTTTAATTTTAGTATGTATATATAGTCAAAATTAAAATGGAGTCTAGTGCTATTAGTGAACGGAGGGAGTATTTTATTTAGTTGGGCCTGCTACCGGTTCACCTCAAGCTGCATGTGGTAATCACTAGAAAAAGGGTTCCCTTTGCAAAGGTCACCTCACGCTCGCTATCGTTGCACCAAGTGTCGTTTTCTCCTTCGCGCGGTCCCCCGCGGTTGTTCGCATGTCCGCCAAGTGTCACAACCAGATAGAAAGTGGGGAGGATGAGAGAGAAATAGATACGGGATGTGGGAGGGCAGTTTTTCCATTTTATTTTTCAAAATCGAAATTTCAAATAGAAATATCTTGAGAACCATTCGTCGAAATTACGAACCGTTTTCACTTTTGAACTCCTCGCGTCGAGAACTTCAAAATTAGATCCCATGTCAATTGGTTTTGACGAACTTTTTTGTTGTACTACCGGTTCTGTGTAGTTGTACATTCTGTTCTGTGTACTCTGTACTCCTACTTCTGTGTATTTTTTACTTCCTGATATGTGTACTTTTGTACTGCGTTTTCTGTGTAGTTGTACTATCTATGGTAACGTGTTTTGTACTTCGTGTTCTGTATACTTTGTACATCCAGTTTTGTATAATTTGTACAACTTCTTTATGTGTAGTGTGTACTCTCTATTCTGTGTAGGTTGTATACCATACTCTATGTAATTTGTACATCCGTATTTTTGTGTATTTTGTACTGATTTGGTAGTTCATACACCGTCCTCTATTACTTTGTGCACGCTCTATTTTTTTACTCTGTACTATCTGTACAATCTGTTGTCTACCACTATAGTGGGTTCTCAAGGTGCAAGGATGGATGTACACGGCAGCACCCGGGAGGCCAGCCAGGAAACGTACAAGAGGGGTTTCGTGAATCGTGAGGTCTTGTTTGGTACTAGGGTATTTTAGAGGATTGGTGGGGATAATCCTTTAATTGATTTGGTGAAATCCCAAACTTCATCCAATCTCCTAGGTGATTGGGGATCCAATCCACTACCCCTACCTAGTGGATTGAGTATTGAGAAAAATGCACTAGAGTTTGAAGATTTGTGGGGAAATGTGGGGATAATACCTATCAATACACTAGAACCAAACGATGTTTTGGGATATATGGGGATTCACAGGTTTGACCGGAATAATCCCCGCCAATCGCTCAAAATACACTAGTACCAAATAAGGCCTGATCGGGAGCGGCCGGGAAACGTACGCGGGGAGCTTACACGATGTACAGGCTCGCGCGATGTACGTGCCCGCACCGTCCAGCACGCGGGGCCTGACGCACGCGAGGCTTCGCGCGACGTGGGCGGACGTACGGGCCAGATTCGATTTTGCTACACCACGTGGCACGCTGCTAGTTTGCCCTTTGCAAAGGCAAACCTTTTCTTAGTCCCCGCTGCATGTTCTTTAGTCTACGAACGAATCGATCGTACGTAAGTAAAAAAAAAAAACGAGTCGATCTTATGCAGACAGCAAACTGCTCCCCTTCCCTAGACTCCCGACTATAGTTTAAAAAAAGACTCCCGACTCCGGACGAACACGCGAACCGCTTGTCCTCAGCCACCGGCGCGTCTTCCGCTCGTGCCACCTCGCGTCGCCAGGACCCTAGACGCTCGCCGCTTCGGCGCTCCGCCACAGCCTCGTAGGCATGTCCCGTCACTTCCAAATTCCGGCAGACAGGAACGGTAACTCGGTACGTTCATCAGTCAGTGTTGAATCTGCGAGAATTTCTGATCAGTAATTAAACGGTAAGTTCATCAGTCGTCTGAATTCCCCCCCCCCCCCCCCCCCCCCAACAGTTTAGCAGCAGCAAGGTCATCAGTTGGATGAGGCTCTTTGTTGAATCGAAAAAATAGCAGGCTACAACAAGTCCTGCTGTTCTGTACGGTTTGGGTGTAGTGTCCTGCTAGCACCAAGTTCATCGGCAAGTTTAGCAGGCTAGCAGCAGCAATTATATCACACGTTGTTGAATCTGCGACAATCATTGATCACCCACGGTAAGAAGTGCTTCACTTTTTATTTTGTTTTGATTATGTTCTTGCTATTGTGAACCTACATATTTTATATTGGTGTGTCCTTTTTTTTACTCCGAACGTCTGAATACCCAACATGAAAATCCTGACTCCACCACTGCAAGGCACTACAGGAATGCTGCTCTGTGTCGACGGCCAAACCTATGCCGACGGCTTTTTATCGGGGCCGTCAGCATAGGCTCCGACAAGGCCCGTCGCCCTGGCCGTCGGGATAGGAAAGGCCGTTGGCATAGATCAGACATAGGGTTGTGCCGACGGTAAAGCCGTCGACATAGGTTCACAAGCCGTCGGCACAGCTATGTTTTTTTTCTATTTTTCATCTAATATGGAAAGATTCATATTTTTAAATCCGTAAATCGAAATTTAACAAATAAAATGTCTAAATCGATTAGAAAAATGAGAGGAATCCAAATATGACATGCATGTTATCTTTTTCATCATGTTTATGAATTTTTGCAACATATTTTTGGTACTTGCTTAATAAAAAAGTCATTTTTTGCACTTAAAAAAATGGAAAATGATATTTATAATAATATTTTAAAAATTGTTTTTGGCAAGAATGTTTGCCATACCAAGACACACCTATGTGTCAATATATGGACACTTTATCACAAATTATGGCACAGGGTCCATTTTGACCATTTTTTTCAAAAAAAATAAAGAAAATGAAAAAATACTCAAAAAGTGAAATCCTTTGGCATTGACTCCTTTTATGTGTACTAGTTACTAGGAACAATGATAAACCTGAGTTTTCACAAAGTTTTCAAAAAACTTCTTCACAAAAAAGTCAATCATCTATAGACATGTATAAGTTTCGAGTCAAATGACCTAGATATGATCATCCCGTGCCATAGTTTGTGATAATGTGCCTATATTTGAGACATAGGTGTGTCTTGTTATGACATACAATGTAGGAGAAATGAGTTTTTTCAAATTATGTTTATAAATATCATTTTTTATTTTTTTTATTGTAAAAAATGGCATTTTTTTGAAACAAGTACAACAAATATGGTGCAAAATGGCACCCATCCAATTATCACACGAAGTACGCCTTATTTTATCAATAATCCAGCAATATTAGGAATTTTCTCGGTTTCTACCTCATTTCGCCTATTTAAATGACTTTAGGCCTATTTTCAGAAAGTAATTCAATTTTGAACTACAAGTATGTGATAGTTTGCTCTGAAAATTTTATAAAAATTATTTTAATACACCAGCAGTGGTTATATCACAGAACCATCGATAGTTTTGAAAAATGTGACCCCTTTGGACGAACAGGCACGCCAGCCATTTTGACCTTTTTTTCAACAAAATAAAAGAAAGTAAAAAGAATACTCAAAAAGTGAAATCCTTTGGCATTGACTCCTTTTATGTGTACTAGTTACTAGGAACAATGATAAACTTGAGTTTTGACAAAGTTTTCAAAAAACTTTTTCACAAAAAAGTCAATCATCTATAGACATGTATAAGTTTCGAGTCAAATGACCTAGATATGATCTTCCCCGTGCCATAGTTTGTGATAATGTGCCCATATTTGAGACATATGTGTGTCTTGTTATGACAAACAATGTTGCAGAAAAGAGTTTTTTCAAATTATGCTTATAAATATCATTTTTCATTTTTTAATTGTGAAAAATGGCATTTTTTCTGAAGCAAGTACAACAAATATGGTGCAAAATGGCATCCATCCAATTATCGCACAAAGTAGGCCATATTTTATCGATAATCTAGCAATATTAAGAATTTTCTCGGTTTCTACCTCATTTCGCCTATTTAAATGACTTTATGCCTATTTTCCGAAAGTAATTCAATTTTGAACTACAAGTGTGTGATAGTTTGCTCTGAAAATTTTATAATTATCATTTTAAGATACACCAGTAGTGGTTATATCACAGAACCATCGATAGTTTTGAAAAATGCGACCCCTTTGGATGAACAAGCACGCCGACCATTTTGACCGTTTTTCAACAAAATAAAAGAAAGTGAAAAAATACTCAAAAAGTGAAATCATTTGGCATGGACTACTTTTATGTGTACTAGTTACTAGGAATAATGATAAATCTGAGTTTTGACAAAGTTTTCAAAAAACTTCTTCACAACAAGGTCAATCATCTATAGACATGCATAAGTTTCGAGTCAAATGACCTAGATATGATCATCTTGTGCCTTAGTTTGTGATAATGTGCCCATATTTGGCACATAGGTGTGTCTTGGTATGGCAAACATTGTTTTCAAAAATAATTTATAAAATATTTTTATAAATATCATTTTTTTTCATTTTTAAGTGTCAAAAATGATTTTTTTATTAAACAAGTACCAAAAATATGTTGCAAAAAGTCATATAGATGATGAAAAAGATGATATGGATGTTATATTTGAATTTCTCTCATTTTTCTAATCGATTTAGACCTTTTATTTGTTAAATTTCGATTTACGGATTTAAAGATATAAATTATTCCATATTAATGTAAAAAGGAGAAAATAAAGTAAAATAAATTTTATTGTTATTTCTTCAAAGCATATTATTACATAATCATTGTTACTTATTCAAATAAATTTTCAAAATTTAAACAATAAAAAGTGTAACATCATGACCCATGGATTAATACGGTTGATAGGATACTAATATCAGTAAGTTCTAACATTTCATTTGGAAGCTAATTTGGAATGAACTCAAAAGTTAAGCGTGCTTGGTCTGGAGCAATTTGAAGATGGGTGACTGAACGGAAAGTTTGACTAAGGTAAGTATTTTGACCTGAGATTAAATGTGTGGCTAAGTGAGAAATTCGAAATTTGGAAGAAAAAAAACCAAAGTTGGAAAATTCAGAGTAAAATTGAAAAAAAATTATTTTTTTTTAATTTTTTTGGAACAAATAATTTTGAAAAACAAAATGCCGACGGTCAGCCTATGCCGACGGCTTGAGCTATGTCGACGGCTTTTTAGGCTGTGCCTACGGACACCTACGCCGACGGGGCTATGCTGACGGCATGCCGATGGCATTCTGGGCTATGCTGACGGCAAAAAGCCGTCGGCACTGCTCTTTGTTCCTGTAGTGAGGGCCTTGTGGTGTGTGTTATGACCAGCGTCCAGGTCTTCAGAATGCGGTTTTGAAACGGTAGAACGGTAGATGGCCTACTCGCATGAGTACGGCGTATGGATCAATCGGATCACACGGGGCTCTGCAATCGATCAGTTATGTGGTGCTTTTCCCCTAGAAGGTAGTACGCGCACGCGTTTACAGCCAAGCAGTTTTGCAAATCCATCGGCTCTTTTTCTCCTAAGTACACACGGATGAACTTCTCTTCCTAGTGCACGCAGAAGGGTACGCTGTGGCAGACCTGGCATACCCAGTGGATCCTTCACTGATCCTGGTGCTTCATAGACCACTCTCACAACTAATGACAAAGGAACTAGTGACAGCCTTTTCGCAGATACATCCCATTCCTACCACAACAAGATAGACAAAAAAGAAATTCACTTGGCCTTCTACATCTTCTTTCTTCATTTTCTGCTTGTCCCTGGTTATAAGTGTCAACACTTGCTCTTACTTATGGAGTTGTGGGTGCGATAACATGTAGTGAACACACAAACATCGCCCATATTAAAAGGGTCGAAGAAATGCATTGATTGGGTAGTAGTTGGTGACATGTTTTTAGGGTTGGTGGTTCATTTAGATTTGCTTATTTCACAATAGTCTTACCGATCACAAGTCCGTGCGTCAGTTGTCATATACATTCATGCACGGCGAACAAAAGTATAGACTTGTGCATGACGGCGACAAAGTGAGGCTGCCTACATAATGTATCGCAATATACGAACATCATTTCCATGGCACCATATTATTCACATCATTAGAATTTGATCCCGAAGTTGATTTATATGTTAGGCCATGTTCCTGGAAAGAAATATAGTCAAATTGTCTTGCTTATTCTTTCCCTGATCCCGATATGAAAAAATGCTCATTTCTGAAAATAACTTATATATGAAAGGTAAACCGAGAAGGACAACATGTGGTAGCAAGAGTCTATCATGAACAGGATGTACATCTAAATGGAGACTTGGTGACACGACATGTGAATGTGAGCCAGAGAATAGAATGACTTAATTTTGGAATGGGGATAGCAATGAAGAGACCTGGTATAGTAAATTATGGGCGTTCAATGTTATACCTTCATATCTAACCTGGCTGATGGCAAATGATGAATGTCGTTAATCAATGACACGAAGGATTGGAGCCCCATAGGATAAATACTTTTGTCTCCACGTGATGGACTGCAATCCACCTATATTACCTCGTTGCGGTGCTGCCCGAATGTTTAGGAAGTTCAATCACGATGGAGGAAGGATGGAGGCCTGGCTGATAACAAATGGCCCGAATGGCGTCAATTTTGTACGATCGTTTCTCGTACACAGCTCGCCCTTCAATTTCATGAAGGATGATAGGCCATTTTCAAGTTGCTGGACTACCATCAGCGTGAATCCCCATTTCAAAAATAAAGTATGTTTATAAAAAACTGGACCCAATAATATGTGAAGTATTTTTTAGAGTTTTTCGACAATTACAGTAGTTTTAAATAGAGTGAATCGCACCGGAGGTCACGAAGTTACACGAAATGGAAGGATTGGTCACCAAGTTGAAAAAGCTCAAAACTTGGTCACAAAGTTGTGAATTAGCGAGACGTTGGTCACTCTGTTATGACGGACGTTAAGTCGATGACGTGGCAGTACATTTTTTACAAAAAAACCCTTAAATTTTGATTTCTTCTAATTGCTAGGTCCTTTTCGATATTTATTTTCTGCCTTTTTTTTTTCCAAATACTTAAAAGCGCAGTTGCGAATCACTCGTGCGCTTCTACCGACGACGGGGACTCCGGGGGCGGCACGAGTGCTGCCGACGTAGGGGAATCTGGGCGGCGCGTGTGCTGCCGGCGGCCGGGAACCCGAGTAGCCGCAGTCCGCCAGCGACGCATCGCCGCCATCTTGGGACAGCGGACAGCCCCTGACGGCACCGCTGCCATCTCGATTGAAGACGGACGGCAGTGAGAACGGCGTGCTACTCCTGCTCTGCATGGTACGACGACGCCGGCGCTCCCGCGCCAAGGGACTGTCCAGCTCAAACCGGCTCGCGGCGATGCGGCTCCTGTCGGAGGCGGCGTCGTCGAGCGGCGTACTGGTGTACTCGTACAGTGAAGTGGCGCGCGCGACCAACTCCTTCTCCCACACGCACCGCCTCGGCACGGGCGCCTACGGCACGGTCTACGTCGGCCGGCTCCCGCCCAGCTCGACGGCGCCACTCGTGGCCATCAAGCGCCTCCGTTGCCGCCACGACGACGATGACGGCAGGGCGGTAGCGCTGCTCCTCAACGAGATCAGGCTCATCTCCTCGCTGAGACACCCAACCTGGTCCGCCTCCTCGGCTGCTGCCTCGACCGCGGCGAGCACATCCTCGTCTACGAGCTCGTCCCCAACGGCACGCTCGCCCAACACCTCCAGCACGGAGGCGACGACGGGGCCACGCTGCCGTGGCGCGCGCGGCTCGGGGTCGCGGCGGGCCCGGCCGCCGCCGTGGCATACCTGCACGCCGCGCGCCCGCCCATCTTCCACCGCGACGTCAAGTCCATCGAGGTCAACCTCGCCTCCCTCGCGCTCGACCGCATCGGCAAGGGGAGGGTCAAGGAGATCGTCGAACCGGCGCTCCTCCGCCACGGCGAGGAGTGGGTCATGGAGTCGGTCCAGCACGTCAGCGAGCTCGCATTCCGGTGGCTGGCCTTCGACAAGGACGTCCGGCCGTGCATGAGCGAGGTGGTCGCCGAGCTGTGCAGGATCAGGGACGCCGCCCCGGATTCTGGCATGACAGACCCAGTGGCCGACGTGGTGCTCCAGGACAACGCGGCGAAGAAAGCACAGTCGCCGGTGTCAGTGCATGAGGTCTGGGCCAGTGACCAGAGCTCGCCCTCGACCAACGGCTCCATGCCACGCTTTGCCTAGCTAAGCACGCTCTCGTACACTCGAAAAGGACCTAGTAATTAGAAGAAACCGAATTTTAAGGGTTTTTTTGTAAAAAATAGACAGCCACGTCATCGACTTAACGTCCGTGGTAACGGAGTGACCAACGTGTCGCTAATCTGTTACTTCGTGACCGTGTTTTGAGCTTTTTCAACTTGGTGACCAATACTAACTTTTCGTGCAACTTGATGACCTCTCGTGCGATTCACTCTTTTAAATATGTTGAGGTATTAAGGTACATAACAGACACAGTTTGGTAAACTGTTGTATTGCTGATACCATATTTTTTTTGGGTATTAAAGCATCAAAATTCCCAAGATCTTGCCTTCTTAACCCGAGGAAAAACCTCATTTCATCGAAAATCCTTTTGACTCCCGAGCTCACTAGAGCCTTTTATTTAAAAAATGCAAAATTATATTTTGAAATATCAAAAAATTCCAAAAACAAAAAATATACGGAGTACATTTCATGCCTGGTATGTCTATCACAAGTTTCATCAAAATATATTATTATTCGTGGTCTACACTAGAAAAGAAAATTCTGTAATCAAACACAATTTTTTTTGCCACAAAATTTTCATTATTGTGTAGCCCAAATTTTTTACATTTTTTCGTGAAACTTTGCAGATCTGTAGATCATATAATAACTTTTTTAATACACAAAACAATATATTTTTAAGCGTCTAAATAACTTTTTATTTTATTTTCAAAAAAGGGATAAAAAACAGGGCTCTCATTCTATTGTCCTTTCTCAAACATTACTGATTGATGACTTGTGCTTGAGTAGGAGCGGAAATAAAAATTTGAAGCTCGTGATCTTAACGACTACCCGAAAGCTCGGCTCGACTATGCTTGAACTCAAACACTAAATGAGCCAAGCTGACTTATCATTTTTAGCTCGTTTACAAAACAAGCTTAACGAGTCGAGTTGCGAGTAATCGACTAAAACTTTGGTTCTATACATAGTATGCTCAAGCTAGCAAAAGGTTTTAGTTTGGTAACTAAAGAGTATTTACGAGTTGAGCCAAGTCGAGTAGAGGTGACTCGATATCCACCCCTATGCTTGAGCATACCTATGTATTGAAACATCTATTTCTTCCAGAATAATCAATTTATACCCTTCTTGCTTAGAATTGGAAAAGGAATCGTCTGATTCATAAAGTATTTATGTATACCACATGGCCCTCGCATACTTGCACGTACGTGTAAATGCATGTACTGGATTAGCGAAAAGAGTGGAGTGGATCTCGATCTTACGTGGGCTAGGTATATATATAGGTGCACCTACTAAGTGACTACTTCAGCGTCCAGCTGGACCTTTCAAAAAAGAAAGACTATTTCAGTGATTAGATTCATAAAATTCCCTTATAATATAATGTTAATGTTTATCTAACTACTGCATCTGTCAAATATAAAACAATATTTCATATTCTAGGAAACTATGTAATACTCGTCTATTGTGGTATTTCACATTTAAAACCTGTAGTTTTAAGACATTGTGCGTTTTAGTACTTGATATCCAAACAAAAAATCATATACAAGCATGACACTATTTATTCTTTCCACCAACAACTGTCTGTAGGACATACGGCTGCAGAGAAGAATCTGAAATTGTTGCTACACGTGGAGGAGATGATGTGGTCACTTTTGCCGAGCTAATGCCTCGTGCTTCTCGGTTGAAATATAATTGTCTAGTCTCATGCACGAAAATGGCCGTTTGATCGACCTCACAGGTGCATGTAATTCTACGTGGTATTAGAGTGACAAATCATCAGGTCCAGGGGCGGCGCCACTACCAGGGCGAGCAGGGGCGGCCGCCCCGGCTCCCCTGGGACGAAGCAGGCAACCCCTATCGAGGATTCAGCAGCGGCGGCGCACCATTAGAGTCGTGCGAAGCTCAGCGCTCAAGTTTGCCCAAGAGTTACGCTGGACTGGTAGATGGGCCTTTAACTGGTAAATGGGCTGGTGGAAAAGCCCATGCTAAATTGCTGAGCCAGTTGATCGTTTTCTTTTTTTTTGAATTTTCTAGTTGATCGTTTTCTTTTTTTTGAATTTTCCAGTTGATCGTTTTCTTCTCTGAAGTTGATTAGAGTCGTGCGAAGCTCAGCGCTCAAGTTTGACCAAGAGTTACGCTGGACTGGTAGATGGACCTTTAACTGGTAAATGGGCTGGTGGAAAAGCCCATGCTAAATTGCTGAGCCAGTTGATCGTTTTTTCTTTTGCTCAAAGAAAAAAGTTGATCGTTTTCTTCTCTGAAAAAAAAGTTGATGGTTTTCTGTTCGACCCCCAATGGCTACCCACGACCTGGCTTTCCGCTCTTTGCGCCACCACGGACAGCTCGCTCGACCTGTATCGTTTTGTTAACTCCATAAGCTCGAACTCAGAGTTAATTACCAACCAGCAAGGGCGGTAAGAAAATCTCAATTGGTTACAACAAGTCAACAACCCACCGTTAATTTTAATGAGCAAAAAATTCAGCGCAGCTTGACTTGTTATAGTCCCGAATTGGCTTGTTAAACTAGGCAATACTCATTTTTTGGCACAAAACTTTGTTCGAAATAGCATTATGCCATAATAAACAATTTATTCCAAAGAGCTCCGAGAAATATTATAACGGAAAACAACAAGTACTTTAATCAGTTCACAACAAATATAGAGATGGCCGAATGTGGATATGTCGCATGTGGCTTATTCTAGCCTATAGACTGGCCGGGTGTGGCTTGTTTCGGCCTAGTCCGAGAATTCCACAAGTTTGTCGAGTCACACGAGAATTAACTCGGAGATAAATTGATGAATACGGCACACGAAAACTTAGAGATGAAATGACGAGGGTATATTTAAACTAGATGTGAAATATGTTTGAGGGTTGTTGTCAGGTTTCTTCTTGAGCAAGGTTTATCTTTTTGTGGGAAAGACGAGCCGAACCGTGTTACCAAATCTTGTTGTCGTTGATGTGATTGCGTGTCGTCGGTAGATCGATGTGCACCGCCACAATAAATGATTGATTAGACTTACTTTTGCGCCTTAAAAAAATTAGAGCTTAATCTTCGCCCCAGCTCATCTCAATTTCTGACTCCGCCACTGACCGGGTCCAAGTCCTACGACGAGTGCTGCCAGCGCATACGAGGAGTGCCGCCAGCCCTTCATACATCACTCCGCCAGCTGATGACAGAGGCGGGGCTTGTGACGAACTATTCCCGTGTGCATCCTATTCTTAACACAGCGTGACAGACAAAAAACTAATTTGGCATTCTTTCTTCATTTTGCCGCTTGGTCCTGTCTAGAACTGTTGACACTTTCTCTTATGGAGTTGTGGCTGTGAATCTGTGATGAGCTGTAGCGAACACTGAAACACCGTTGGCATAAAAAGGGTCATAGAAATACCTTGATTGGTAGTAGTTGATGACATGTTTTTATGGTTGGTTCTTCATTTATGTTTGTTAATTTCGCAGTATAGTCTTACCAATCACCAGTTGGTGTATCAGTTGCTGTATACATTCATGCACAAACACGACGGCCACAAGTATAGATTCATGCCTGACGGAAACCACCAATTCAGGACAACATTGTTTGGTTCATGATAGGCATGAAAGGAGATATTGTGAAGTATTTTCCCCAACATCATAATTCCACCACAGTGAGATAGTCACAATAAATCTTTATTATTTGCAACTTATTTCTTCATTTTTATGCTTATCACTTGCTATATTTTTTGAAAACGAAGACAAAAGACTTGCCTTATTAATTAAATAAGGAGTTTTACATCACTTTTACAACCCAACCAAACGAGCAAGAGACGCTCGAACCACAATCCCAGTGTAGCGAGAAAAAAACAACTCTCGCCCGCACAAACAAGAAAAGAACTACTCTCCGGGAATATAGTTATTGCCACGTAATGTGGCTTGTTGCGTCATGAATTCTAGTGAGAACATGAGAGTTGTATAAAAAAGGCACGGGAAAATACATTATTTAGGTTATTAGTGGCTGACCTCATAGGGTTGGTGGCTTAATTTCTATTTGTCTATTTCACTGTATATGTTTACCTATCAGATGTGGTGTCTTTTAGTGTCCCACTTGATTTTTTTGGTTCTTCCTGCCTTTTTTGTTTTTTTTAATTATTTATATGCTTCCCCTTGATTATATATATATATTTCCATGTTTATTTTCGTCATAAATATAAGAATATTTTTCTGTTTTCTTTTTTTGTTTATATTACTCATTTTTCTTTTCATTTCTTCATTCATTTCTACATAATTCTTATTATTTCCTAAACATAACAAATATTTTGGAAAATTATTTCGAACTACATGAACAATTGTTTCCATGACAATGAACAACAAAGCTTTTAAGAGGCGCATGTGGAGCAGAAAAAACAAGGATTCTCAAGAACAGCAGACACCGGAGATATTATTAGTCCCCTCGCTTATGGCTGCCATCTTGGCGCTGAGGGGTGGAGGGGCCTCGGATCTTTCAGAGTTTTGTGTTCTTCCTCAGCTTCCAGTGGTGGTCATGACGATTTGTTAATATTTTTTGGCATTGTCATAGAGGTAGATAAATTTGTGTCACCGCATACCCGATTATTCAGATTTGGTGAGTTTATGTTATTGCTGCTTTTGTGGTTTGATTCTTTGTGAAATTCAAATCCTTCTTTGTAAAGATTGTTTGGTTCGATGACCTGCACTTTTAGGGGATCAACCATGTGCCAAGTACATTCATCGCTTTTGGCTTTCCATCTTTTTGGATGGGCGACTCAAAATGAGTTTTCAAAAATCATTTACCGGTAATAATCTTCATGCAGGTGAACGAGTGAGATTATCGTCGCTTCAGCCCAATTGCATTCTCTTTACTGAAGTCTTGGAAGTATTTCGTCTTGCAGACATTGATACCATGCAGAAGATGCCTCCGAGAGATTTCATTGTAATTTTTTGTTGTTGGAGTTACTTTGTAAATTTGTGTATGATGAATTCAAAAAGTGTACATGTAACGGTTGCCAGTATGAATAAAGTCATAGGCGTTTCTAAAAAAATCCATGACCACCCCGACCTTATCCTTCCCCGTCACTGTGCAGGAGGAAAGGCGACTTTTTGTGCGACTCCGTCGATCCACCGCGTGCGCGCCGCGAGGCGTGGGATTCTCCTCCTCCGCCGGCCGCTTCGGCGGCGGGAGGGTGGGGATCCCCGTCTCCGGCATTTACATATGGTAGGGTAGGGTGGAGATCCCGCCGGCGGCGCCTTGGAGGAGGTGGGGCTGGTGGCGGGCGGTTTGGTGTCGAGGCGGCCTTCTCCGGCGGTGGTGCTCCTGGGGGCACGCCGTCGCCGCGCTCGACTTGCGGGGGCTCGAGGCCCGGCGTGGCGCTCGAGTTCTTCGGCTCCTCGCCGGATCCGTGGTGGCGGCGGATCTGGCGCCTGGAACTCAGGGCGGGGCAAGCTCGGCGGCTCCTCTCTGCGTCGACGACGAAGACGGCTACGGCAAGATGGAGAAGATGGTGTGAGAGGGCACTCGCCGTGCCCGTTCATCGGCTAGGTTTCCGTCGCTACGCGGCGGACGAGCTTTGCGGCGTTCTTCAACAAGAGAGGTGCTCTCGGGGCGTGGTGAGAAGGGGGACGGCGGCCTTCGTTCTCGACGCTGGTGGATTTGCTATGGTTTGCCAATGCTCTGTATCCCCTACATATGTTGTTCTGTTCTTCGTTTCTATACTTTGTACTATGTACGTGGTATATTGTTGAATATACGTGGGCTTTCAAAAAAAAAATCCATGACCACATGTTCATACCCTGCGTCAAAACCTTACTAGACGCCAAATACGATCTCCGGAAAGACGGAAAGGGCCAATTGCCGAAACAATCTCTGACACTAACAAAGTAGTCGAAAAATGAATATCAGGCCCAAAAGCTACACTACACGTTTTCCAGGGCGTCTCCTATGGTTAATGGGCCATAACGGGCAAACCCGGCAGTGCCCTGATATAAAGAAAAAGAAACTTTTTTCCTCCATGAGGATAAAAACTCGGAGAATTTTTTTTTCTTCATGAGGAAAAGAAACTATTTTTCTCCCTGGAATAATTTTTCAATAACTTAGCACCGCACCGACCGTAATTTGTAAGAAATATGTCTAAGCGGAGGAAAGCAGATTTGCCTAGTGTTCCGCGTCTTCCTCCGACAGGCGGTAGCGGCGGCGATTTTTCCTCCCTCCAATCTCAGCCGGCGACTGCGCCGGGAGGGGGACCTCGTTTCTCTGCATAATAGTTAGGATTAAGCTTTTTTCTGCTGTGGTGCATCGTTGGGGTGGTGGGAGCGACGTCCGGGCAAATAAATCTGCCTCAACTCCACTCCTACACCGGCGTTGTCCTTCATAACGGCGTCTCGGAGTTGGTGGCATTGTGTGCTTGCCGATCTTTTAGATCGGTGGATGTAGGGTTTATGGATGGTGTCGGCGAGGCGGCGGCGGCGACTCCATCAGATGGGTTTTTCCTCCTGTTCTGTCCATGTTGCTGCGGCGTTGTCTCCGGCGCCATGGTGGAGCAGAGAGGATTCGTCTAGGAGTACGTGCAGACGGTGGTCTGTACTGGTGACAGCTGGAAGATGGTGCACTTTGTGCTGAGTTCGTGGTTGGAGGCTGACGGTTCTGGTTCCCTACTCCGACGTCGTCGTGCGGGGGTGCCAGTGCTGAAGTTCGATGGCGTGTCCGAGGTCGTGCTGCCCCGGTCTGATTCTTTCAACGACAATGGTTTGTCCTATGGCAAACTATTTTGGAGGTCCGAAAAACTGATGATAAGCGATGGAGCCGCGTCGTCGGGTAAAGAGATGATCTGTCTCTTTTTTCTTTGGAGGCTGCTACGGTGGTGCAAAAGAAGATGGATATGCGTTGATTTGTCACATAGATTTATCCAACTTTTCAGATCTGTGAGATCGGTGTATACGTACTTTATATCTCGTTTTTTATTTATCAATGAGAATCGTATTACCTTGAAAAAAAAAGTAAACTTTTTTTCTAATAATCTAAGGCTTAACACGGTTAATATTTTGCAGACAGGACGGCCACCATTTATTCCCTGGTTAAACAACGATCCGTGGGACACGCTGCCGGCCGGACGAAAGAATCTCCACTTGATCGCCCAAGGACACGGCATTTATTCCTCTCAACAAACCACATTTGCAAACTGCGAAGCACCGATTCTTGTAGGAGTAGCATAATCTTAATCACTTGAATAATCAAACCAGCTCAACTGCGAATCCCCTCCCAATGCCCCAAACCGAGGGAATGATTGAACTCTCACGCTCATCTTCTACATTACTGAATCACCACTGACAGTGATACCTTTGTGGGTTGCACGCATTTGGCTTCAAGAGGCCCAACCAACCGCCCGGCCAAGGAGGAACAAGCGAGGCAGTGAGCAACATGGCCTCCACTAACTGCTGTCTGTTGGTCAACTAACCTCCACAGCCCTTAAAAATACCAGCAACAATGTGCGAAGAAAGAGCAGAATAGGATTGATTGATGTTGTTGCTTCTTCCATGCCAAGATCTACAACAAATTAATTTGATGAGCACCGCCAGTAGCAGTGTAGCACTTCATTTTTCAGATCGGAATAAGGCTGACGATCCTGCTGTGCTCTAGATCCACCTGAATGCTAAGCAGTAGTACAAGCAAAAACCAGATTCATATTTTCTTGTTCCAAACACCATAACAAAGTAGAACAAACAGATACAATGTTGAAGAACATGCAGGGAAGATGAACACGCAATTAACAGATACAATCTTCAAATAATAACAAATATCTCATCAACATATTAAGGTACAAATTTGTTTTTTCGCTTTACAACAACAACAAAGATCCGTCCCAAGGGGCGAGGCCAAATGGCCAATACAGCAGCGGCAGCAACCAAAGCAATTAACTAAATGCTACTCCAGCAGTATAGCGGTATAGTAGTAGCAGTCGTACCGCCAGAAGAAGCAACGTACACAAGAAGAGAACCATGAGCTTATTCCACATCCCGGATCCGTGGCATCCAGGCCGGCTTAGCCGCGGCAGCGCGTGATGCGCGAGCACCCGCGGCGGTAGGGGTTGGCCTGTGCTCCGGCGCGGCAGTTGTAGTAGCTGGCCCCGCGGCGGTTGCAGGGGACGGTGCCCCTGCGCAGCGCGCCGTAGCTGATGTAACCTCTGCGCTGCTGCAGGAAGCGGCGGTGGGCCTCGCCGTCGGCCGACCCGAGCTCGCCCTCCGCGTCGCCGATCTCGTCGTCCGCATCGGGGTCGGCGCCGAAGCCGCACTCGCCCACGGTGCACTGCTTGTTGCCGCGCGCGGAGCCGGAGAGGAGGCCGAGCTGCATGTGGTCGCCGGTGACGATGGAGGTGGCGGAGGCGGCGACGGCGAGCGCGAGGAGGAGCAGGGCGGCGAGGCGAGTAGCGCCGGCCATGGCGGATGCGGCGGCGCGGTGGGGGGAGAGGGAAGGAATGAATGCGCGTGGGGGAGCGTACAGCGAGGCCTGAGCTGTGGTGGTGGAGAGAGATGGAGGAGAGATAAGTGAGGTTGGGAAGCAGAGGTGTTGAAGAGGCGATCGAGGTGTGTGGGACTAAATAAAAAGCGGTCCCGAACCGAAGGGAGACGACGCGTGAATACAACTGGACGCAACTCAGGAGGAGGCGTGTAGGCAAAGACAATGGCACCCCATGTGCGGCCATGGAAACGGTGGAGATGAGCGGACATAATCCATGGATAATCTTGTCTCCTCTCCTGCTAATCATATTTGGGGACAACAGTCACGGGAACATGCATGGAGGATCGATGGTGGGGTGGACGGTGGTGGCAGCCTTTTCAGGTGGGTTTTTCTGTGGAATTTTGGCCACGGTCTGTTGCTTTACTAATTTCGTAGTGTGGTTGTCCTTTTATGTTAAGCGATTTTTTACACAGTAGCACGAGTGTGTAAAAATTGACGGTCTTGAACCAGTGAGTAAGTATCATTTTTTTTCTTTGCACATATACAGTAGGGAAAGATCGGAAAGTGTCTTTGACAAAAATGACAAAATCAGATAAATTTAGAGATTTAAAAATATGCATATTTAGATGCACACTTTTTTCATTTTTGTGTAGAACAGAATACAAATTATTTGAACTTGATTTGATTTTTTACATGTTTTGGAATGCACAATTGGCTACATCTAAGATTTTTTTTTCAATTATTGTTAAACTCAGAATTTTTTAAAACAAAATGATCACTACGGTCGGGAGCACGAAATATCCTACTACGGAAAGACTCCCTAGTGTGTGATTTTATATTTTATAAAGAGGGAGGTAAAAGTTACTCCCTATGTTCCTAAATATAAGATGTTTTAAATATTTCACATATTGATTAGATGCGGATCGAAATGAGTGAATATACACACTAAAATATGTCTAGATACATGTAGATTTGAAAAATGTTAAAACATATTATATTTATAAATGGAGTGAGAAAATGTACATGCATGATATGCCCAGATTAGCTTGTAGAGTTATCTAACCAAGATTACATGCCTTCTTGGAGGCTAGGTTTTGCTCTATGCATATTCAGAGGTAGAGATTTAAATTTGACTATACATCTTGAGTAGTTGGAGCCAGTCCATAAAAGTTGTGTTATTATAATGTGCATTCCAGAGTTACCGAGATGAAACTATCATTAGATCTGTAAATCTGATGGACCGAGATGCCGAGATGAATTATTACTCACTATATAAAAGGAGGCCAGAATCGCGAGCTATCAGCGCTCCGGGCACTGTAGCAGCTACAGTGTTGAAACAGTGCCGCCGCAAATTTCCAAAAAAAACCCTTTGCTTTACATAATTTCGAAAACTGTCCTCACTCTTCGATGTCAGGGACCTAAACGCAATTTCAAGAAAATCCGAGTGCCCCGGTGGAAAAGCGTCCTCATACCCACCTTATCTACAGTACACTGTTCACTGCTACAGTAAGCACACAAAATATGCCCACAAAAATAATGCAAATAATATTTCAAAAATTCCGATATAAAAGTTGCAACAAAGAATCAATTTCCACAGAATTATACAAATAATATTTCAAATAATTTCGAACAAAATTTTCCGAAACTACCGATTTTCCATACTCTCCACACAAAAAGTGCCACAAAACACTATTGTGCACATTAAAAAAACGAAAATTTAAAATTAAATAAATTCTCATGGCTCAACTTAGTTAAACAAATTACAAAAAACACTGCTAGATACTATAAGATCAATAATTCAAATATGTCCATCTGGAAAATATGAAAAATATGTCAACATAACCACAAAAATAAATGCTAACTATTTATGCCGTGTGATCAAATTCCCGATTTTCCATACTCTCCACACAAAAAGTGCCACAAAACACTATTGTGCACATTAAAAAAACGAAAATTTAAAATTAAATAAATTCTCATGGCTCAACTTAATTAAACAAATTATAAAAACACTGCTAGATACTATAAGATCAATAATTCAAATATGTCCATCTGAATTTCAAGAAAATCCGAGGGCCCCGGTGGAAAAGCGTCCTCATACCCACCTCATCTACAGTACACTGTTCACTGCTACAGTAAGCACACAAAAAAATGCCCACAAAAAATAATGCAAATAATATTTCAAAAATTTCCGATATAAAAGTTGCAACAAAGAATCAATGTCCACAGAATTATACAAATAATATTTCAAATAATTTCGAACAAAATTTTCCGAAACTACCGATTTTCCATACTCTCCACACAAAAAGTGCCACAAAACACTATTGTGCACATTAAAAAAATGAAAATTTAAAATTAAATAAATTCTCATGGCTCAACTTAGTTAAACAAATTACAAAAAACACTGCTAGATACTATAAGATCAATAATTCAAATATGTCCATCTGGAAAATATGAAAAATATGTCAACATAACCACAAAAATAAATGCTAACTATTTATGCCGTGTGATCAAATTCCCGATTTTCCATACTCTCCACACAAAAAGTGCCACAAAACACTATTGTGCACATTAAAAAAACGAAAATTTAAAATTAAATAAATTCTCATGGCTCAACTTAATTAAACAAATTACAAAAACACTGCTAGATACTATAAGATCAATAATTCAAATATGTCCATCTGGAAAATATGAAAAATATGTCAACATAACCACAAAAATAAATGCTAACTATTTATGCCGTGTGATCAAATTCCCGATTTTCCATACTCTCCACACAAAAAGTGCCACAAAACACTATTGTGCACATTAAAAAAACGAAAATTTAAAATTAAATAAATTCTCATGGCTCAACTTAATTAAACAAATTACAAAAACACTTCTAGATACTATAAGATCAATAATTCAAATATGTCCATCTGGAAAATATGAAAAATGTGTCAACATAACCACAAAAATAAATACTAACTATTTATGCCGTGTGATCAAATTCCAAATTAGGATAGTTCAAACTTACGAATGTTTGTGCGATCAAATTTCAAGTTAGAATAATTCAACCATTTAAGTGTCTTCCAAGTTTCAAAACTACGAAATCACTAACTTTAAATAATTTCAAATTCAAGTATTTCAAATTTTGAATGTCTTCCAACTTCAAAAACTACTAAATACTATAAAATCAATAACTTTGAATATATTCATCTGAAGAAAAATATGAAAGATGTATCTACGTGACTACAAACAATAAATGCTGACTATTTATGCCACCCAATTAAATTTCAAAATTGAATAATTCAAACTTTTAAATATCTTTTTAAATCTGACTATTTTACAAAACTAATAATAAATCAAATCTTAATAACTTCCCAATTTGAATATTTCCCAAAAACTGAAAAAAAAATAAACGTAATCTCTCTTTACACTTAAATAATTTCCAAATCTAATTGACTTTTTACACACGGGATCAACATACAAATCTGAATATTTCAAAAAAAATAAATACTTTTCAGGCCTAACCACCTCCAAAATTGAACTTACAACAAAATACAAACACTCTTCCACAAAAAATAAAATCAAATAAGAAATTGTTGAATCACTGACATGTTCCAAAATCTTTAATATCTTCGGAACCTACTCATTTTACAGACGCAAAACTATTGTAATCTGAACAACACCCCAACTTCAACAATTTCCAAAACCTAAACTTCTTTTAGCCGCAAACCTCTTCCAATTTCACTAATTGAAAAACACAACCAACCAGAAAAATTCTATAAATATTTATCAACAAACTAGAGGACAAAAAGGTTACCTATTTTCCACAAAAGACAAATAAGCTCGAACAATTCAAATTGGCCTATATGTGCACAATTTTATGGGAAAAGCAACCATATTTGACCATTCCAACTCAAATTACAAATTTCAATATTTTCATAATGTCATATGACTTCCAAGCCTCCTCATTTCGCAACCGCTAAAACTTCAAAATGTGGACATTTCCAAAAATTGAAATTCACCACATTTCCCCTGCTTTTTTTTTTGTCCAAAAACTTTTGTAACTTTGGAAATACAACTTCAACAATTTTCAGATCTGCACAACTTCAAAATGTGGACATTTTCAACATTTGAATTCCACCACATAAACACATCATACAGATTTGAATATTTCAAAAAAAATGAATCCTTCCAAATCTAACTATTTCACCAACTTTTGCAATTGAAAATTCTATAATCGTACAAATAATTCAGAATTGAACAATCTTCCCAGTTTCATCAACTTTTTAAATCTATTTGACCAAATTTTTCGGATTTGAACAATTCCAAGACGTCAGCTTTTTTTAATGTAATTTAAACGTTCAAACATTTCAACCCACTAAATATTTCAACATTCTACAAAATACTTAAAAAAGTCACACACAAAAATGCTACCTATCTATAACAAAATAAGAACATGTTTTAACATTCCAATTTGTCAAACATTTTGGTGAACAAACAATATACATATTGTACAGAAAAAATAAGCACCAAGGACAACATCCCTAGGGAGGACACACACGAAGAAAAAGTTTATACCACAACACTAGATAGGGATGTTGTTGGTGATGTGTAATAATGTATTAAACTTTTTATATAATTGTGTTCTGAAAACTCAGAAGAAAACTCTGATTTTTGGTTCTAAAAACTCCAACGTCTTACAAGCGCTCGAAAAAGTTGGAACAAAACACACGGTTTCCCCTGCATACTGCCCGACGGTGGCTCGTGACTGCCCGCATATCAAATGCACCGTCGGATGTATGCAGGGAATCCGAATGATTTGTATTCGGTTGATGAACTGGAAGCCTCCGTCCAGTCTGTCCGTGACGACCGTGTCCAGCGAGTCAGGACTGTCTGCCAGCTCAAGGCGAAGGAGACCTCCGATCTGGCTTGGGGGTTGAAAGACTCATCCTCCATGGCTCGTGCCCTCCGCTGCAAACGTGCGCGCGAGAACCAGGCGGCCCCGAACGGGGCAGGCTCCTCCCGTCGTTCCCCCTAATACGCGCGGGCAATTTTGTTAAAATTGCCGGCGCCATTACCCCTAGTCCGTTTATATAATAATGTAACAATGTTCTGAAAACTGTTGGTGATGTGTAATAATAAGCATGTAAATCAAAGTATATAAAAACAGAAAAAGAAACCAAAAAACAATTTAAAAAGCATGTAAATCAAAGTATATAAAAGAAAACAGAAAAAGAAATTAGAAAAAAAATTGAAAAAGCATGTAAATCAAAGTATATAAAGAAAACAGAAAAAGAAACTAGAAAAAAAATTCAAAAAGCATGTTATAAAAGAAAATCAGAAAATAGGAAAAAAAAGACGTAAACCAAATAGATATAAAGCAAAACAGAAAACAGAAGAAACAAAACAAATTTTACTTGATTTGGACGATTAAAAAGATAGAAAAGAAATAAGAAAATATGAAAAGAGAAAAAAAAATACAAAAACGCATTTAGTACCGGTTGGTAACACCAACCGGGACTAAAGGTCCGCTGGCCTTCGCGCGCAAAATTTCGCGGCCCAAAGAGACCTTTAGTACCGCTAAAGACCCTTTAGTCCCGGTTCGTGGCTGGAACCGGGACTAAAGGTCTGTTTCGCGCTTATTTGGGTGGTTCCGGCCAAAAAAATCATAATCTTCCCAATCGATGATGCGCCTCTCCGCCTCCGGGCTCCGCCGCCGTTGCTGCCCCGCCCACGCCGTCGTGCTACCCCGTCGCGTCGCGCCCGAGGCCAGCCACCTCCTCCGCCGTTGCTGCCCCGCCGCGTCGCGCCCGAGCCTCCTCTCCGCCGAGTCGCGCCCGAGGCCCGCCTCCACGCGTCCGCCGCCTCACCCTCCTCATCCGCTGTCGCGCCCGAGGCCCTCCTCCTCCGCCGTCGCGCCTGAGGCCCTCCTCCACGCCTGATGGCGTGAATCACACGCTCGTTGAGAGACCCCAAGAGGAAGGTATGATGCAGTTCAGCAGCAAGTTTTCCCTCAGAAAGAAACCAAGGTTATCGAACCAGTAGGAGCAGCAACTCTTCAGAAGGTTGTTGGTGGCTCGAACGGCGCAATACGATCACCAACGTGGAATCTGCACACAACACAATCAAACTACTTTGCCCCAACGAAACAGTAAGGTTGTCAATCTCACCGGCTTGCTAAAAACAAAGGATTAAACGTATGGTGTGGAAAATGAGTATTAAATTGCAGAGAATGAAAAAGGAACAGTTTGCAGTTTGTGGTTGTTTAATCAGTGTAAAAGAATGGACCGGGGTCCACAGTTCACTAGTGGTGTCTCTCCATAAAAGATAACTAACATGTTGGGTGAACAAATTACAGCTGGGCAATTGACAAATAGTGAGCGCATGACAATGCATATACATGACATGATGATTACTATGATATTTATTTGGGCATTACGACATAATACATAGACCGTCATCCAACAGCGTCTATGACTAATAATCCACCGTCGGGTTGTCATCCGAGTCCCCCGTTGGTATTAAGTTGCAAGCAACGGATAATTGCATTAAGTAAAGTGCGTAATGTAAACAAATACATATGACCGTGGACATAGCATTGTTAGCTTATCCCTAGTGGCAACAGCACATCCGCAACCTTAGAAGTTGCTGTCACTCTCCCAGATTACCGGAGGCATGAACCCACTATCTAGCATAAATACTCTCTCTTGGAGTTACAAGCATCTACTTGGCCAAAGCATCTACGAGTAACGGAAAGCATGCAAGATCTTAAATAACATAGGGCATAGATTGATAATCAACTTGACATAGTATTCAATATTCATCGGATCCCAGCAAACACAACATGTAGCGTTACAATAATATAATCTTGATCATGTAGAGCAGCTCACAAGATCTAAACATGATGGCACAAATTGGAGAGACAACCATCTAGCTACTGCTATGGACCCGTAGTCCAAGGATGAACTACTCACGCATCACTCCGGAGGCAGGCATGGCGATGTAGAAGCCTCCGGTGATGATTCCCCTCTCAGGCAGGGTGCCGGGAAGAGGTTCTGGACCCTCCCGAGCTAGGGTTGACGGCGGCGGCGTCTCTGTAACTTTTCGTGGATATTTGCTCAGGCACTTAGGGTTTTCGCGTCGGGGGGGAATAAGTAGGCGAAAGGGTGGCGGCTGACGACCCCCAAGGGGCCCACACCACCCTAGGGCGCGCCAGGGGGGACCCGCGCGCCTAGTGGCGTGTGGGGCCCTGGTGGCCCTCCTCTGCTGCTCCTTTGGTCCGTCAGGTGTGTTCTGGTAAAATAGGGATCCCCGTGAAGTTTCGTCCAATTCTGAGAATATTTCTAGACTAGCTTTTCTGGAATACAAAAACAGCAGAAAACAGGAACTGGCACTTCGGCATCTTGTTAATAGGTTAGTCCCAAAAAATGTATAAAAGTGATATAAAGTAGATGCAAAACATGTAGCAATTGGTATAAAACAAGCATGGAACATCAAAAATTATAGATACGTTTGAGACGTATCAACGCCGCCTCGCCCTCCTCCTCCTCCACAGCCTCGACGGCCGGCCGGCGACCTCACCCTAGCCTCCTCCGGCCGAAATCCCAAGGTGAGGAATTTAGTGTTTTTTTAGGTAGTTTTTTTGTTGTGTAGTTTAGGTGTTTTTAGGTAGTTTTTTTGTTGTGTAGTTTAGGTGTTTTTTGTTGTTGTGTAGTTTAGGTAGATTTTTTGTGTTGTTTTTTTAGTGTTAGAAATTTAGTGTTACGAAATTTATTAGAAATTTTAGGAAATGTTATTAAGAAATGTATTAGAAATGTTATTAGAAAATTTAGTACTTGTAAATTTTATTATAGTTAGAAATGTTTTAGGAAAATGTATTAGGCAATGCTATGTCAATTTGGAATGATCATCTTATAAAAATTGTGTTTTTAATTTATAGTTCTCGGCGACGATGTCTCTGTTGGACCAGAGGGGCGATGTCCGGGACTGGGCTCCGCCGGGCTGGCACTGGGAGGTGCTACCTTCCGGGACGCGCAGCTTGATGAGGAATCCGGGTGACGTCGTCGACCCGGATCTTCTTTGGTGGCAGTCGCGTGGGCCACGCTCGGTGCAGAGGGAGCAGGCCCCCGAGCAGGTGGTACGTCGATGTATCAGGGAGGAGGACGAGCACATCCGTCGCTACATGTATTTGTTGGATAGGCAGTATAGCAATAGCTGGTCGTTTCTTCAGAGGGTTCCTTATCACGTGAGTTATGACCCTGTGAGGGTTCCTTGTCTTTGGATGTGCAGCGCCGGCCGCTCAGCACCTTGTGGCTCAGGACCCGGTCGAAATTAGTTTGAGAGGTTCATGCATGGGAGATGTATTAGTAATGTTAGCAATTTTAGCAATGTTAGCAATATAGCAATTTTAGCAATTTAGCAAGGTTTATTTTGTTTTGTTTCATATTATTGTTACTAAATTGAGAGCATATAAAATTTGTGTATGAAAATTGTTAAATGACACTTTAACAATTATGCAAATTGTTGTGTTATTGCCCTATACAATCATGAATTGCTACTGCCAATAATTTGTTGAACTTTAACTTTTAGCCATTTTTAACATTGTTTAAAATTTGTGTATGAAAATTGTTAAATGGCACTTTAATAATTATGCTGCCCATTTTGTTTGATTATTCAAAATTACACTTTGCAAGATTTTCCCCAAACATTATAGAAACACTTTGCATATTTAGGTGACATGTGACCAAAATTGATTGCATATATAATTGATTGTAGGGACATTGAGCTATGGACTCCCCCGGCAGAGACAAGGAGTGTGAAGACCGAATGTATCAGATTATATATGGACGTGCAAACCCGCCTGAATAAGATGCCGATGAAGAAGATGGGGTAATTGGAGACGATTACAGCTCACAATTTTTGAACGACTCCGGTGAGGGAGTTCAGCAAGAAGAATTTTGCAGAGAGGAGGAAGTGCCTTTAACAAACTCCGGCGAGGTATATTAAGCCTCTGTTGATCGATCACTAGATGCATTAATTGAGTTGTATTGCTGTTATTAACGAATCATTTTTTTTCTTTTAGCACTCCGGATCGAGCAAATCATCAGCTGCTAAAAAGACGAAACGAGGCCCGGCCAGAAGGTTGGCCGATGGTGCAAGGATATCGATCGACAAAGTTGGTGATGATGGCGATCCGCTGGAACCTAGAGAGAGCCGCTGTAAATTGATAAATCAATGCGGAGTTCTTGTTAGGGACTTGGTCCCGATCATCCTTGAAGAATGGCATAAGCCGAAGGACGACAACAAGGCAGCTAGTTATGTCGATGACAGAAGAATTTTTTGGCTTTGGGACACGCTCTTAACACATGTCAACCTACCGCCAGGTCTCGCAGAGAACAAGAAGGATAAAGTCAAGCAGTGGACTTTGAAGAAGATGGCCACACAATTCCAGACCTGGAAGAAAAATTTATGAAAAAATTATGTAGCGGCGGAGGAACAAGATCCAGAATTCACTGGACCACTAGAGAAGTTACAACATGACAGGCCCGCATTTGTGAAGTTAAGAAAATCGGAGGCCGTTGTGGCCCGATCAGAAATATGAATAAGGCAAATGCTGCGAAGAAGACATATCACCATACTTTGGGCACATGTGGCTACAAGACTGCCATGCCTAAATGGGAAGCCTTTGAAGCAAAACTGCTTGATCGAGGGATCATTCCACAGACGGCAGACTGGCCCGAGAGGTCCAATTTATAGTTGTTCGCACATGGGGCAGGGTTGGACCCACAGACAGGGCAAATTGTTGCAAAGGGAAAATGGAAGGAAAAAATTGAAAAAGTAACCAAAGATCTTGTGGCCGCAGTAGAAAAAGTTCGAAAGGGAGAGTACGTGCCCGACAGAGAGAACGACGAGCTGACACTCGCCCTCGGGAATCCTGAAAAAGTTGGACGAGTACAAGGCTATGGACCCGGTGTTTCGTGGGAGCAAGGGTTTTCGGAGGACGCTGAAACTTATAGAACCATCAGAGAAAGAAGAAGCAGGAGTTAGACCGGTTATCAGAATTGGAACGCAAGGTGCAGCGGCAGCAGGAGCAACTAGACCCAATTAGTCATCAAAGGGCATCTCAGCAGCAGCTAGAAGGTCCTGAAGTCGAAGCCGTCCCATCTTATCAGCGGAAAAGCAGCGTGGGTTCCACGCAGCTAGAAAATTCTGAATTCGAAGCGCCGGCGGCTCACTACCCCATGGATGATATCACGGAGAAGACAGACTATGAGCTACATATGTCAATGAAGAACATATCCTTCAAGGTGGCGGTCGGCTATGCTTTACCAAATCAATCTGCAGCAACCTTCCATCTCGGTGGGATTCCAGCTGGCTATGCTCGTGTCGGAGTGGATCAAATTATGTCGGGATTTGAGACACTGGAGCTTGACATTCCTGGAAGTGACGAGGAGAAGACACTGGGAGAAGTCAGGCGTGGTATTGTTCTATGGAACAAGAAAAACATCGTGTTTCCAAACTCGGCGCCAAGGCCACCGACTCCTCCGAGTAGCAATCCCCTACCTCAAATTCCATCCCACCCCGCCAGTTGGGAGCCCGACCCAAGTCCATCGCCCGTGCCGTCCCGTCCGCCGACTGCGCCCACTATTAAGTCCATCGCCCGCACCGCCCCGTTAAAGCGGAAACTAGACTTCCCGTCGACATATAAGGAAACTCGAGAGGAACACGAGTTGCTAAAGCCTCTTCCAAAGAGAAGTTACGACAAGTCTTCAGAGGAACTCGACGCGGACGTGAGTGCCGATGTGAAAAGACAATTAGCACTGAAACGGCCCTCGCCAAAGGAGATAATACCACCGAAAAAATTGCGAGATGTTTAAAAAATCTATCGAGGGAACCGCCACATTCGCATGCTTTGCGAGATGACTATGACCGCTGTATTGAGAAAACATATAGTCAATAGAAGGAGGAGGAGGAGGAGGAGGCGACATATAAGCTAAAGAGAGAGCAGGAGCGGACGACAAAAAGCGGGATACAAGTGGCCCAGCTCGGAGAACAGGCAAATCAGCGATCCCCCCGCTCAAGGTGATGCCCGACGTACAACACGACACTGGTCGCATAGGCAACACTGGTTACCCCATAGAGTATCAGTATGCATGGACATATGTCAACGGGAAGTCACTGGTCAGACCTGAGGCGGTCGAGTCTCTAACAACACAATTACGCCAATTGCATCAGTGGTACATGAAAGCCGCAACGGACGAGCATGACCACTTCTGGGTGGCATATAGGAAAGAGCATTACTTCACGGATGACGCGATGTATGTTCCGTTTTCTGAAAAATTTCAGTTATTCAATCAAGACGCCCTCGACAAAGCCCTCGTCAGTTGCTATTGTTTGTAAGTGATTTATTTCTGCAATTTAATTAAGTCTCTAGCTCAGCTCGTTCATTGCCTGTAATTATCTCACTATATTCTTTTGTACGCTATTATGCAGAATGAAGATTGTCGAATGTAAACACCGAACATCTTTGACATTGGGTTCGTTGACCCATATTACAATCATGAAGTTATCCTAAGGGACCATGCCGAGGACACAGAGAAAATTGCTCCGGTTTTTAGTGAAACAAAATACCTGCACAGAAATACTTTTTCCTTACAACTTCAAGTGAGTGTTACTGTCTTCTACACATTTATTTTGCTTACTCGATGTTTAGTGCAATCGATGAGTTATATGCATGTACATATAAACGTGCGCAGATTCCACTGGATTCTGCTAATCATTAGAGTTGACGAAGGAGTCGTTCAAGTCATGGACTCGTTAAAAGATATGGACGAGTACCTCAACTTGCAAGAAATGCTCCAGAGGTAATTTCAATCATTATCGCTCTATATCGACCTCTTTCATTCATTTTCTGATATCAAGTAATTAATAACTCTTTTAATCATTTTCTTTTGTCGGGAGGGTTTGGAAACGGTTCACCGAGAAGGTTAAAGGGGAGTGGAAACCGGAGCTGGATTTTTATACCACCAAGGTAAGTAGTACTATATATCTAGGTCCGCACAACTCTTTAATTCTAGTTTCAATACCATTATCATGCTTGATTATTATTTGATTGAATTCTATTCTTTGTAAAGTGGTGTCTGAGGCAGGAACAAGGGACTAATTTATGTCATACTACGTTTGCGAGTTCATACGCTCTTGTGTCACTGATCGGAATAGAGATAACAGAACATTTGAAGTACATAAACACTATTCAAATTTTTTTATTAATGTATTGTGTTGAGTTCCATTCATAATTTATTTTATGATGATTTCATATATATATATATACACAACACACATATTCATATTGATCTAGATGGATCGAATGCGGGCGCTCATACCAGCGAAGCGCCTAAGAGCAATTCAAGAGGAATTGGCGGGATTTTTGAACTGGGGGTCATAAAGGAAACCGGAGAATTTCATCACCTAGTAATTATATTATGCCTCCATGTAAATGACGTGATCTCGACGTGAGAATTTCATTAAAGCAACTTGTATGTGTATGTATATATGCATCAACGTGATCTCAATGTAGTATAAATTTTATGTATACGACTTGTTTTCTGCGCATCAACGTGATCTCCATACAAAAAGAATTGAATGGAAAACACAAAATCCAAACTCCTAAACCCCTAATGCCCTAAACCCTAAACCAGGAAAAATAAATAAATAGAAAACAAAAAGCAGAGATCTTTAGTCCCGGTTGGTAACACCAACTGGGACTAAAGGTCTTCCCGCCGTGGGCGCCCGGCCGTGGCCATGTGGAGGCCTTTAGTCCCGGTTCGTGGGCAACCGGGACTAAAGGGGGGTGCCTTTAGTCCCGATTTGCTTGTCCGGTTGCAAAACCGGGACTAAAGGCCCTCTGGAACCGGAAGTAATGCCCCGTTTTCTACTAGTGTGAACTTCCAAGTGGAAGCAAAGTTGGAAACTTGTTCTTCCTACACTTCCATACTTCTCTATTTGATGGTAGGAGCTTGTTCTTCCTTCCCTTCTGTGCTCCTCTCCTGAATGTCATAAGATGGACACCTATACAGGAGAGGGTTAATTTTTTCCATGCCACTTGGAGATGGTGAAGGAGAGGCGCTGGTCGTTGTAGGTTGTATAATAGGCTTAGATTTGGTCCCTATGTCGCGTCTTGGAGTAGGTCACCAGACCCCATCGGCTGGTTCCAATGTTGGGGATATCGCTTACGGAACTTATCGGTCGACCCAAGATAAGGGGTAAATCGGCCGGTTTATCGGCATATCGGCCGTTTTATCGGCTGATTTATCTCATCGGTCAGGCACCGGTAAGCGATAAATCGGCCGATTTATCGGAATATTAGAAAATATCTTGAACAGTGGGCATGGCGGTAGCTGGAGGAGCCTGGCCAAGGCATCTATGCTAATAAAGCCGTCCTCCCCAGTTGCCTGATGTGGCCGCTGGACAGCGATGACCATATCCTGGCGAAACGCCTCGGTGGTGAGCTCCCATGGTGGGAGATGCACTCGTGGAATGAAACTGAGGGCAACCTCTCCAATAAGCTCACGGTGGTAGGCGGATCCAGCAGCGGTGGTGGCGAATTGGATTTCCTTTTTCGCTCGTATTGGTGGCGAGGATGAGTAGGGCTCTAGTGCTCTGGCATGTCGTTGCCTGGATCTGTAGATGGGAAGCATTGGTGCTTCTCTTGGGAGCTTTCTCACGGTGGGGTCGTCTTCACCGTCGTTCTTCATTGTCGAAAGGCGACCTCTCCAGACTTGGACGTAGGCAACGATTTCCGATCGTCGTCATATGAAAAGACTCAACCTCCAGGCCTACTTGCCACTGCGGAGGCCCTTCGGCTGGCGCGCAGCAAGCACCCGTCTCTTCATCCCAAGTGGTGCATACCCAGCGATGTGGAGGTCGACCGCGTCAAGTCTCGAATTCGTTGCGCTGGAGAAGGAGCATGACCGGATTATGTTTTCTTTAGTTATTCTGAGGTTCTTTGTGCAAATTGTGTGGGCCGGTCTAATTTTCAAGTTCTTAGTGGCCTTATCTGTTAAATGTAACTTCGTTGTTAACTTTTACTGAAGCTCTCGGTCTTTTGGGATCGCCCCCTGTTAAAAAAAATCCATCAGTTGGATCGTCAACGTCGTCATAGTTATTCATCTCACGAAAGTTCAGGACACTCGTGCCTCATCAACCATGCTTCCACGTACTTCCCAACAAAGAGACTGAACTAATAAGCAGATGCAGTCAATGATACCAAAGAATACTTAGGATCTAGCCATCTAGCCAATGATGATACCAATGACATCCGCTCGTTTATTCGTCTCAACTTTGTTGCTATTAATTTCCAATTTAGTCCCAGATCTTGTAATAAAGTGGCCCATGCCCTTGCGGCTAAGGGTGCACGTCAGCAGTCGCCTAAGCAACTTTGGCTAGACGGCTTGCCGAACGATGTATTGGTGCATGTGGCTAGCGATTCTGCTATGCCTGTGATTTAATGGAATAAGAGGCGTTCCATCTAAAAAAAGGTAGAAACTAGTGCAAGTGCATCTTCCGAACAAAGAGGACCACGGATGAGATCCGGGTCATCGCAGGGAACTAGGTGGATCGGGGTTGACTGCTTCAGCTGCTGATCTTTTGAATCGATGTGGTTCGATCGAGGGAGGAGGAGATGGGGGGATAGATGAAAGGTGGACTAGGAGCAATTCCGAGCATCCTGTGGTTCAATGAAACAATGGGGAAGTGACAGAATAGACAGAAGGGATCATGATACGCCTTTGTGTGTTATAAAAACAGATGGAGTACACCTTGTATAGCCTTCAATGAACAGAAGTAACACCATGGAGTTACAATTATCTACACATTGGTTGTCTCCAGGGGCAATATGTATATGCGTCAAAACTATTGTTCTACCCCTTCCAACAATCCAGTTGAATTATGTACAGATCTGTTCAGCCTACCTTTTTTCTATGAAAGAACCTATAATATGTACAAGGGGAGAACGAATACTAGATGCAAAGCTTTGCTGCACCAAACCCTGGCGTGAAACACAGGATCAGCCGGGATCAAAGGGAATGATGGAGCCCCCAACTTGGTTTCAGTGGGCGGCCTCGTCCCTAATGATGGAGATTTCTCAAGATGAGAAGCCCTTGCTTGTCGCGATATAAAAGCTTGCCCAGTGGGTATCCTCCAAGAAGTTGGAAGGACTGCACGCGCACTTCGTCCTGTCCTCTTGCCACCGAGAATCTCTGAATGATTAATGGCCCTTCATAGGGCAACCACCGTCTCATCTGACAGAACCAGAAAGCATGACCTGATTCAATTCAAGTTTCAGAGACACCCAAAAGATATAAAACGCGAATGGTTTCATCAAACCAAGTAGAAAAGGTATGCAGTTTAAGGCATGTGTTTTTATGCGAAGCATGTCCATAGACAAAGTAGCATTAGAGAAGTCAGAACTTACCATTTAGTCCTTATGTAAGATGAAAACTGTGACTTCCTGGGTAATCAAGGCTCTGGATGGAACGGCTGAAGAGAACCCCAAGTTTTTCCGACCTTTATTTTAGTACGTAGAGGTACTGGGACAAGAAACAACCAGCAATCAGTCTTCAGCTTTGAAACGAAAATCAAACGACATTTCGGCGCAAAAATGATACCCAAGAGTGAAGCTGCAGTTTCCATGCTTATCTGTAGCAGCTTTCCAGCCTCTGCTACCATAGACGGGTCAACTTCAAGCACAAGTTCATCATGCACCTACAAAATGAAAAACACAATTTAAACATATCTACATTTTAAAAATAAATAGAAAGAAATCCAGGAAAATGGGTGATGATCATACCTGCAAAAGAAGGTGACAGTGCCCTCTGATTTTTGAAAAGTTCATCATAAGCCCATCCATGGAATCAACTGCGCTACTCCCATTGGTAATTACAGAATGAAGCCTAAGCATAGCCACCTTGATAATATCAGCAGCAGAACCCTACATATAATAGTGTGTTAATACAATGAACCTAGTAACTAAATCAAGATAGCACATAATAGTGTGCTAACCTGGCAAATAGAATTAACTGCTTGTCTCTGTGCTTTAGCTTTTTCTTTGCTATTTCCAGCGGTAATTTTTGAAAGAAAACGTCTCCGTCCCATCAAGGTCTCCACATATCTGGAAGATATTACAATTCTCATGTTACCTTCAGTAAACATTGATGCACAGGTACTAAAGAAAGTGAAGTGGAGAATCCATATTCTATAATGAGATGCATGTGAATGCACAAATATGTTGAGAAAGCACATGTGTCATTTTTTTTTGCGAATAGAAAGCACATGTGTCATTGATTTTAAATATAACCAGGGGTCATAAAACCAGTGGCCGGTGCCGCTGTTTTCTGCCTAAAACAGTCGGTCCTTCCTTTGAAATGCTCAAAAACGCCTCTAGTAACTACTCCAAGTTTCAAATGACTAAGAAGTTTTGAGCATTCTCAACGACAAGAGATAACTAGGCAAAGAAGCAGTTTCCTGAAGCCTGGATAGAACTACCTTTTCGTACAGTATCTAGGTAGACTACCCCATCTTTGGAGATCAGAAATGGTATTCCTAAAATAAGATAGGCACTGATGTGATGCAATATATATATGGAAAGGGTTTCACATAAGAACGTGCAATATCGGATGACATCACAGGAACCTTTGAAGTTATATTTTACAACATCAACCAAAGTTATCATGGACTATTCTCAATTTCCCTTGAAAGTTGCCAAAGAAGGCAGTTGTATGCTAATGTTAGAGAAGCAATCAAAGATACATGTGAATGCTTAATAAACATGTTTGGAGCAGTATTATTTTCATTGACCTAATGAAAAATTCTGAACTAGCATCAACAAAGAGAACATGTATCAGATATTACGAGCAGAAACTCTACTGAAAAAAACTCACCCTTTTTGGCGACATGATGCCACAGCTTCTTGTAGCCACGAAGAAACGCCAGGAAAGAATCTCTTAAAACTTTGAATTTTCTGCGCAGCTTCCTCTGGGCTGCATTCAAGTTGTTCTGCAAGGGTTGGCGCCCATTCCATAGAGGATGCCATAAATAAATCTTTTTGTATTTTCTCGATCCTTAGAAGAGATGAAGGACTCTTCTTTGCCGATCCATCTTGAAGCAATCATAGTAAACACATCAACATCTGGTTTACTTAGAAGCTCGATCAATACAGGATCCTTAGAAAAATGTGCCATAAAACGCAGCTCAATCTGTGAGTAATCAGCTGTTACCAACAACCAATTATCCTATTACAAGAAACAGAGAGGCCATGAGATCATCATTATGGCTGTTTTAAGAGTATTCAACACGAAAGCAATGGTTGAATGAGCAATACCTGAGTGGGAACAAAAAATTCACGGGCATTGATTTCATGATGATCAACCATTGACATGCTTGTGAAATCTTTATCATTCTTTCCTGTTGTGAAATCCACCACATGCTCAACACACTACAAATGATCATTCAGAGAGTTCAGTTATTGGTAGATAAATAAGAAAATCAAACCGAACAGAACATAAAGGTAAGGAACCTGGAGATTTGGTTCTTCCATTGATAGACGGCCAGTAGCAGTTGATGTTTGCAGCCAATTTCCGTGTATGATGTACCTTTGAGATTGACTGCACAACTGAGCCCGTGAACAGATGGACCCCAATGTGCCATTCAACAGTTTGGCCAATGTTCTATGTTCCTTAATTACTGGGATAATTGGGTGGAGATCCCTGAAAAAAAACTTTATATTAAAAAGGGAACTAAGTAAGGTGTTAACATATTTAAACCATGAACAGATGGAGATCCTATCTCACAAGTTTTCTGGTATAACAGGCAAGTTCAGCTAGCTACTCGTGTCTACTTTGCCAAGATTTTGTTGTAAACTACTCTCCCTCTATTCCAAAATATATTGCATGTAGATTTTTGTCCTAAGTCAGACTTCATAAAGTTTGACCAAGTTTACAATACTAAATAAATACAAAACGAAAATAGATTTCTGATGGGTCTAATGATAATATGATATTGATTTGGTATTATAGGTGTTGATGTTTTTCTCTATAAACTTGGCAAAGTTTGACTTAGGACAAAATCTATATGCACTATATTTCGGAACACAGGGAGTATTGAGCTGCAGGTTGACATAAAAACCGAGGAAACAAGCACAAAGTGCCACAAATCAAATGAATGTGATAGACAATAAAAGAAGGTTCTCCCTGGCTTTCTATCTATATTTTGAGCCTAGATTATCATGGCTTCGTAGTCAGCTAGTACCGTTCCCACCCCACGCCCTCCACCGCGCCGGCCTGCCTCCCATCCAGGAAACGCCGTGGTGGGCCACAAACGCCAACGGATGACGCGATAGCTTGGGAGATGTCTGCATTGCTGCCGCCCACTCTGATGCCACTGATGGTGCAGGCCAACCCACAACCATGATGAGGTGTGGCCTCCAATGATGGAGAGGCCAATCCCGACTCTGAGGTATTCGATCAAATGTTCATTAGGTAAATCATTTCTTTTTTTTCCTTCTTTCTCAATTTCTTTGTGATGTATTCCAATGTCTAGTGTTTCTTTGGAGATGGATTTTGCACTTCCGATTTCTTTGTGGAAGTCCTGAATTGGAGGAGATCAAGCCACATATCGCAAAGAAAACAAAGTCGCCAAACTACAAGCTCAAGGAGGATGAAATTTTGTGCTATGCTTGGATGAGCGTCGGTGCGTCAAGGTTTCGTCCAAACGAGGAAGGTTCCTCTTAGAAGAGGATTTCAGGGTACTATGCAAGCCATGTCCTAGTTTCTTCCAACCGAACTCAAGGTTCTCTCATTCGATGTTGGAGTGTATTTCAAGATTGTTTCAACCAATGGTTGGATTGTGTTGACCAAGTGAAAATGGAGAGTGCATCTACATCCATCTTCCAAGAGCTATAGAAGCAAAAGAACAAGAGAAATGGGAACGAGCTCTTCACTTTGATGCATTTTTACACGGTGCTCAAAGGAAGTGAGAAGTCGAGAGCCTTGTGGTAGTGGTGGCTTTTGATTGAATTCATATGTTGCTTTAATTTAGAATTTTTTAAGTTTGTGCACTTTGATGTTCTATATTATCAATTTGGACCATATGTTATGTTCAACTTGAATTTTCAATTTGAAACCAATGAATTTGGAATGTTGTTAAATGTGTGCATTAGAAATATCAAGGTTTGAATTAATACGTTGGGAAATGGAGATTATGTATGGAAAAAGGATGAGAGAAATACCAACAGAAATCTTACTGGGAGTTCAGTCTAGGGGAAGGGCTAGGTGCAAGCCTCCCAAACCACTCAAATATTGGAAGGGCTAGAGATGCTCCTATGAACTGATTCGAGAGAGATTGGTATGCTCCCTAACGATCGTTAACTCATGCGCAATTTAAATAAAATATAGTGTAGATGCAAATTCCTCTAAGACTATGACTAGTGTCTTAGCCTGAAAGGATTCACAAATTCATTTTAGATTGACAAAAGAATCATCAGAAGAACAGTTATCAAGCCCAAAAAATGTGCGTCTCACCAACAATGAGAAAAAGAAAAAAAACATTACCTTAGATGGTCTAGACACTGCTTGTCAGTGCTAGGATGCAACTTCCCTTTCTCACAACCTTTTGGGACTGGCAGTTTTAAGTGTGTAAAAAGAATGTCAGCGATGTCAGCAGTTGCATTTAGCGAGAAACTCTTGCCCGCTAATTTGTATGCTTCTTTCTCTAGTTCCTTCAGTTTTTTAATCATAATATGCCTCGCACGGAGACATGCATCCATGTCAGCACCAATTCCCCAGAGTTCCATATCAGCAAGAACATTTACCTGTCCAAACAAATGTATCAGTAGTATTAAAGCATTCTGTAATAAATTTTTATTAGGCAAAGGTACAAAATATACCAATGGACCCTCGACTGTTTCAACCAAATCTTTGAGCTTTTCAGAAACAAGTAACTTCCTCAAAGTAGAACCCAGTGCTCTTGTCTGCGCAGCACGCCTACAGCAACCATTGTGAGCTGCTTTGTGCATCTGATTTCTCCATCTGCCATCCCGATTTGCTGCGGCGGCGGCCTCACTAGGTAGCCGTCTCTTCACCAACTATATATCAGAAATAAGTTGAACAAATCAGCATTAAAATAAGAATCTGTTGAACAAATCAGTTTAAAAACAATATGGAAGAATGATGCATCATAAAAGGAACCTCGAATCACAACATAAATATTATACCTTCTCAAGGTTTGGTGCTGTTTTGCTTTCCTCATCTGGCCAGAGAATCCATGCCACCAAGCATATGTCTAATCCATTATAGACAAAGATTGGTGGTAGTAACACATATGTGCTGTCAAGGACATCAATGTTGTTTAATCTTTTATGGTCAAGGTGAAGCCTAGCAAGCCGTTGACAAGAAACACAGGGAGATTTAAGTGCCTGAATCTGGCTTTTCAAATTCCATGTCATTTTCTTGACACACTTTTGCTGCAGGATGCCAATTATTCTACTCCATCTTCTCTTAAATTCTTCCCACATTTCAATGGACTCATTATTACCAGTTGGGGTTAGGTCTTTCGGGAAATTGCAGTAGTAGACCGGTGAATTTTCCCAACAAACAGCCAACCCAAGAATTTCAAAAACGGTCAATGATAGTTTGGTTGATCTTCTAACAAAATGCAGATCAAAGGAAAAGTCATTAACAGATGACCATTGATCAAGGAAACTATTGAACCCTCCAGGGAAGTGACATGCATTGACAGGACCTTTGTCTGCCACATTTCTGCCTTGCGACTTATCAAGTGTCGATAAAGGTGATGCTTCTTCTTGCATAGTAGCAATGTTGACACTGTTCGCTATTCCTTCCCTTTCTTTTATTTGAATGGAAAAAACGGGGTGCATATTGTCCCGTACAATCTCTGTAGAAGCCCTTTGAGCAACATAATTAGAGCAGATGTTCCTTTCATCACCAATATGTGTCCCTAAAGCTGACTCGTGGCACTTAGCATGATCTTCGACAGGAGATACCATGACATCTCGAGGTGGAAGTCCTCACTAGCTGGAAGTAGAGGTGTGGTAAACTGAGGAACTTCTACCCCAAGTGATTTGAAAGCTGAGAATGCTGCTAGTCTGGCTGCTTCTGCCTCCTCAAGAACAATTCTGCGAGCTCCATTTTTTATTTTCTTGCTATACCAAATTGCATTCGTCGTAAACCATGATCATCTAGTCAATAGAATAAAATGTCATAAGAGAAGGCAAATGCACAAAATATAGGTAAATGATGGATACCGTCGCTTCACCCTGAATAGATCAGAAGAAACTACGTAACAAAAGCAGATGAATTCTCTCAAAAAAAAAAGCAGATGAAGGAAGTGAATGCTACTAAGGAAGTACATTTGAGCTATATGCAGGCCATCTCCAAGACGCAAAAGGTCCTATGTTCCACAGAGTAATTTGTGAGTTTCACTAAACTGCCATTGCTGATTTAATAATACTGTTACTCTGTTATTAGCACACCACCACTTACCAGTACTACTGTTTACATAAGATTCGGTAAGTAACATGAGAAGGTATACCAAAAAATATTAGAAGGCAAAGGCTCAAGTATAGATGGAGCACCCACCTTGACCAGACCAAGTAGATTCGAAAATAGCTTTTGCGATTTCAGGAATAGACGCTTCAGCAATGGTAACAGGGGTACGCAAACCAGAGTTATAAAGAGCCCTTGCCCGTGAGCCCTACATCCATGTTACATACAATAAGGTAAAGCATATGCAGTGGAAAGTGGCAACACTTGGATAAGTCATCTATGCATAGTGACACAACAAACCTTGACGAATGGAATTGATGTAAGTTCTGCGATCTCTGCCCTAACTCCAAAGGAGACACGGTTTTGAAACTTGGCAACAAGGCCTTCTAAATCATGCCAGCCAAGTCTCTGACAAAAGGCAGAAACCATTGAAGCAAACCTGCCAGCATTTTCCTGCAAGGATTGAATTGTACCTCTGGCAACTTTAAATGATTCACAAACATCAGTGACAGAAATCTCCTGAAAATTTCAAAGTTTTAAATGCATTAAAACTTCAGATATTAATCACACTGTATATGTAAATGCAAAAGGACTCCGAAACACAGCTATATCACTTGGCTAGTACAATATATAAATTTCAGGAATAGTAAGCTAACTGACGAATAATCAACTAGAAGTTGAATTATACCTGAGCAAGCCTGGATATCATCAACGCCACATAAAAACGCTTAGATACTCTAAGCGACTGATCATTAATAAGAGCATTTCCACCAGACCCTCCACTGGTGTTTCTCTTAGGCCTTCCACGCATAGGCATTGCTCCTCCATGAGCCATGTGCATCAGGAAAGGTTCTATTACTCCAACTCTATTGCCAACTGACTGCATTTAAGATTTCCAAGAAAAATCAACAATCCAGAAATTAAAACAGAAAAGCACTATGTGAAACTAAATTTCTTAAGTGTGCAAATGTTTGATTTGACAAAGTATGCACCAATCGTCGTTATTATGCTGAAGCTGCTATTCAATGCTGCTGCCAAGATAACACCACCCAATAAACCCAACCACGCTAGTTTTCCTCCTTTTAAATGGACAAAAAACTGATATTATATGATTTAGAAAAACAATCTGGATACAAAGGAAAAAGAACCTCTTAATACCAGCCATGCTGGATCCTTACCCAACTAATCCAGAAAACCATAACATGAGTCTTTGGAATGATAGCAAATTTTTGACAAAGCTGTCGTTAGATGGTTGCTTGGCTGGTGAAATGCATCTCAAGGTGTGATAGCTATGGGCTGCAAAAGCAAGCCGAGCCGTGGGGGGCGCGACCTGGGAGTAGGCGGTGAATGTTTGGGCAGCAGCCTCGCATGGCGATGAAAGCCGACTGCATAGGGGCGAAGTACTTTAGGTGTGTACCAGGACGTGGTCCCGGGAGCAGCGAGGTGTCATTGGGCGTCCGTTACGTCCTTTTTTATGGTCACAAGTTCTGTGGGCGCAGGGCCATCCAGCATTCCAGCCTACATCGGGTTGGGTGATGCAGGTTGGACTGCAAGTGTGCTGCATTTCGGGTACTTCTCGGAAGTTTGTGCTGCATGTGACTGTATGTATGTAATGTTCATAATGCTGTTGGTACATGGGGCCAGTTTGGCACTTTGCATATGTCCTGTTTTCCTTCAAAAAAAAGGGAACCTATCTTGTTCTAACAGAATCACAGCGATCCTGCCAAGTGTTTCAAAAAAAGTTACCCAGAGTTTTAACACTAGCTGCTCTGACTTGCCATGGTTCACCATGTGATGTGCTACCTTTCAATTGCTTATACTTTCACATGCAAACCAAACTAAGGCAGTTTAGCAGAGCAAAAGATACATTAAAATGTCCCAGTCAATTAAATGAATTTTTGGCTGTTTCTGATGGCTGATGTGCAGCAGATTTAATTGCCTGCTAGTCCAACAGACATAACTTTACAAGAGAGAACTTAATTCAGAAAGAGACCAAAAGGATCTTTCAGACTCGGTTAATATACTGGCCTAACTGGAGCAGTATCTTTTAGGGATAACTTTCACCTATATGTGTCTTCTCACTAGATAATACAGATTTTAATCATGTCTTAAAGTGGCATGAATGGGATTATCCAAATCCTCAAGGCCACATATTGAACATTATTTCACTAAGTTTGTCATTTACATTAGTACCAATTATAATTTAAATCTAAGGTTGCTAAGTTTGCCTAGTAGAGTTGCAGTAATCAGTCTGTTTACTCCTGTAAATACTGGAGTTGACAGTGATGTATGTTTGAATTTCACATCCCCTCCACCAAAAGTAATTAGCTGACAGGCAGGTTGATCTCTCAGCGATGTCCACCTTGGGGTTTTGTCAATATGTAATATAATTAAATTTACGATTTTACTGGGAGCTGAATCCGGTAACCTTCTGTGAATACCCTTCGAGGAGGACTGGTAGAAGTTGCTCTCCTCTTTCCCTTCCCCTCTGCTACAGTAGAAGAGAAGAAAAAGGGAGGAGCCCCGTTTCCCTCTCCTTGCCGCCGGCCAGACTGCCGGTCACCTCACTCTCCGCCGGCCGTTTCGGCGGCGTGAGAGTGGCTTGACCGCGGATCTGTGCTTCCGGCGTGTAATTAGTAGGGTAGGTTTGCTGGCCGGCGTCGGGATGGTGGTGGAGTTGACGCCGGTGTGGAATAAGTTGCTCCAGCCCTTCCTCCACCGTGACGGCGTTCTTTGGAGTGGCGTCGCAGGGCTGCGAGCTTCGGGTTCTCGTGGATCCGTCCGATCTACGAGGTTTAGGTTCCTGGATGTGGCCGGTGAGGCGAGGTCGCCGGCCGCATCATCGGATTTTGTTCTCCAGCTCCAACCTCATCGCGCCGGCGTTTCCTCCATCGCTGCCGTGGAGCTCGTGAGATCCAGTTCAGGAGGATTTTTCTCAGCTGTCCCTGCTCTAGTTTTCTTGCAGGTCAAGAGGCTGGTGGTCGCCGGCGACTCTGACCTGACCAACGGTAGGATTCGGGGCGTGTCCCCCGCCGATGCGTCTTCTCTCCGTCCCAAATTCTGGCGTTCGTGCCGGATGGCTCTTGCGGCGACATTAACGAGGCGTCGTCCTCTAGAGTTTCCGGCCGGTGACTTAGCTGCGGCGAGCTTGGACTTTGGCGTCGTCTTCTCGGGGATGACGCGGTTCCGGCAAGCGGCGGCGGATCGAGCTCGTTGCAGACAGAACCAAGGACTTAGGTGTTATTTCGTATTTTGTCAGGGTTCTTTCTGTAATTTTGAGACAGCTGTTCATGTTCTGGATGGCTCTTGTACTGTTTTCCTTACTTAATATATCCAGATAGTTGTAGTCAAAAAAAAATTTAAATTTACGATTTTGCTATTTTTAACTTTTCTAATTATTTTATGATCCAAGTCAAGTGTTCTGAACATTTGTATGGAGATTGGTGTGGCACATGAGTGGAACCGTTTTATGACTTCAGAGGTAGTGTGTAAGCATTCAGCATTTCAGGTATTAGTAGACTGAGAAAGAAAATCTTTCCATTTGTCCAACGAAAACAAGTATAATTCGAAACAGCCAAAAATTCATTTAACAGCAGATCAAACCAAATGTTAGAATTTAGTAGATTCAACGAACACATGTGTACCTGCTCAAGAGTAGACAGTTGCATGAACCTCTCGTAATATAATTCCCAATCAGGTTCAACGTCGACATTTATTGGGGTAACCAAGTAGACCAAATGCAAATCAGATGCTAGAACAAAACCTTCTCTTGCCCTTGTAAGATCATCAAGCACAACCTGTAGTGAGAAAGAATGATTAGTAACATTTAATGGAAAATAAAGAAAATACAACAAAAAAGTAACCTACCAGTGATTCCTCAGGATTAAGAGAACTGCCAAAAGATGCTCGCCCAAGTGGAGTGGCGGAGTATATTTTGGTTTCATTATTCCACTCAACAAACCTTTTGTGGCATAACCAACGAAGGGAGTCTTGAGCAGACTTCACGACATCGTCAAAAGGTTTGGTAGAGTTAAGCAACGTACACCTCACATATCGATGGATATCACTTGCAGTTTGTACGATCCCACCAGCAACCACCTCCATGATTGCATGAGTCATTCCATTTTTGTCTTCCGAGAGGCATGACTGCAAGGCAGGGCAATCACTTTTAACAATACCTGTTATCCTCTTTACCTCTTCAGGCCTACATACAAGTATCTGTATTTCAAACGTATGTATCAGAACGAACCTTGTTTCCACGAATCAAAAAATAAGAAATATTTCCTACGGAGTAGTACATAAATGAATAGTTACAAACTTAAAATGCCAATGTAAGTTCTATAACTTACACTCTCTCCTTTTGTGTCTATTCCAGTTCGACCAGCGCGACCAGCCATCTGTCTATAGCGAGTCCCATCAATGAAATCACGACCTATCCTAGGTTGCCTGAATATAACTCGTCTGGCAGGCAAGTTTACTCCAGCAGCTAAAGTTGATGTGGCAGTCAAAACACGGACAAGACCTTTACGGTAGCATGTTTCCACAATGTCTCTCTCCTCAACCTGACAAAAGAGCAGGTTGTAGCAGTCACTAAAGACAGAACCAGACATAGATTATGAACTCCATTATCTGGTGGTGCATATCATGCTCATAAAAAATATGTATTTGCATTTGCACTGAAAACTGAAAGAGAAAAATTGCATGGACTCAAAAGAGCAACATTCTCAACGACAGTAAAAACTGGCATGCAAATGCCCACAGCAATGATAACAGCAAAAGAACAATATCAAACTAAATATTCACCGTAAATTATATCGTTGTTGTAGATGATGCAGATAAAATGTTAATTTGCAAATAAGTACCGTGAGACCAGCATGATGGATTGGTGGTAGATGATGGAAATGAAATGTTAATGTAAAAGTAAGTACCGTGAGACCAGCATGGTGGTATGCAACACCAAATGGAAGGGTTTCTTCCAATACAGGATCTAACCCAGCAGGACACCTCTTCAAGGCTTCAACTGCAGATGCGGCATCTTGGAACTCTGAGCCAACTTCTTTTGAGCAACCAGAAGCTACTTTCAAGTACTTCGCAATATGTCTTGCAGTTGATTCACAGCCTTTTCTGCTGGAGCAAAACAAAAGAACAGAATGACCCTCCAACACAACCTGAAGGGGAGAAAAGAGTGGGTTATGTTCTTCCAAATTATAGTACGAAACTGAGAACGACTAGAGAGTGCCTATTGAATTTTACCTCATTACACAACTCAACAATATGGTCTGGATCCTTACCACCAAGATCAGCTACTTTTGGAAGCACGCGAACAATATTCATGTCCTTATCAAATATTTGATTACCAACTTTGATAAATTCCTCCAGTGGGACAGGTCGAAAGGAAGTTTGATAAAGTGCGGCCTGGTGTTGCACAAGAGACATCAGTTATCGAGAAGTAAGCTTGCAATGAAGTACTCCCTCCGTATCAAAATATAAGACTCTCTAGCTAGCTTGTACACACATGTATGTAGACATGTTTTAGTGCAAGGTTATGTGAACCTTGCACTAAAACATGTCTACATACATGTGTGTACAAGCTAGCTAGAGAGTCTTATATTTTGATACGGAGGGAGTATAATACCACTTCGTACAGGCACTAACTTTCTAAGACCTCGCAACAAACATTCCTTGCAGTCTTGTATTGTATAGATTCTCACAAATTGGGTTTGATTATAGTGAATAAACAATAGTGACCGAATCCCATAGTGCAGCAAGTTAGTGAAGTTGATCGCAGGGCTAGCTCCTAAGATTCACCAGAAATGAATATCACTACATAACACCACTCGTTGCTTGGTTACTAAAAATGTTTCTTGAACAATTATTCCAAGGTAATGGACCATCACATAGCAGACCCTGAATAAATTTAAGTTGACCACTGATAAAAAATAATGTATGCATAAACTCTATTTGTTGAATTTCTGATCTTTTATTATATTTGTGCTACAATGTGCACTGCATATCCACTGTTTGCTGGGCCGCCGCCTAGGCGCTAGCTGCCATCTACCTAGCACCGAGGACTTTTGAGAGCAATGAATCGTATGAGCAAATTCATCTAGTAAACATCTCTGGATTATTACATTGCATGCCTGTTTAAGGTAGACAACAACATTGATTAATAGTAGATATGTACGAAAGTAACAAGAGAGTTCTCACTTGAAGCCAATCAGCTACGGCTCCAACGTTGGGCATAGTAGCACTCATACCAATAATCTGCAATCCATGAGTGGCACCCATCTTCCCACTGCTAGAACCTGAAGTTTCGCCACTAGATGACTCTGAATTTCCTTCACCAGCGGCATACCGAAGCTTCGTCAGCATCAGCTCCAAAAGGTACCCTCTGTGCTGATCACCAACCTGTAACACAGTTGTAGATCAGAGAAACTTTACATGCGTAAACAGGGAAAACTTTACATGTTCTTTAACAACGAGGAAGTCAAACGAAAAAGGAGAATAGAACTACTTGAGATGACAAGAGGGGTCTGGATGCAATAGATAAAGATGCCCATCACATTACTCTTATTGGCCCGAGCTAACACAAGCAGCTAGCTGCCAAGACAGCATTTGGAGGAACCCGCAGACGCTGTGATCAGGACCTCAGCAAGGTATGTTCCTCCCGAGGAGTCACTGACCTGCTACCTGAGAAGGAGGACACGGCGCCCTAAGCTGAAACTGCTGCACTGGAACAAGGAGTGTAATAGCTCCGACCAACTGACGGTGTGGGATCAGTCAGAGATGGATGCAGAGAGAGCAAGAGAAGGCAGGGGAGGTAATGACTCCGCAGCCACCGGAAGTCCTTCAGAGAGGGAGGCTATTGGAATTAGAAGGGGCAAGCAGAAGAGAAGATAGACGTGGGTATGAGGCACTTGCCTTAACGGAGGAGATTGAGAAGGAAATTTTGAAGACAAAGACATGAGAGGGATGTGAAGTGGAGAAAGATAGATCTGCCTCCTTCCCATGCTTCGACTGGAGTGGATTGGAGCGGAGTGAAGGAACATGGAAGATAAACTGGAACTAAGAAACCAAACAGGTCAAAGAGGGGGAGTTCTGTCATTCTCAAAAAATCTGAAAAGATCCATCAATGCAAACTAACGGATTCTCACGATTCATAACTAGAAAGTGGCATGAAAAATGGATTGGTGCCTTTGCAATGGCATAGAAAATAAGTGCCTCTTTCTAGTGGAGCAAGAAATATCAGGTACTTATGTAATGGCAAGGAAAGATTTTACTGCCAACTTGTGAAGGGAGAGAAAAGCTAGGGCATATTTGTAGGAAGTGTTACCGGTCGAACCGACTATAAGTTTTGATTGTACAAATAATGTCTGATTTGACACTACTATAGCAACAAAAGTAATGAAGGATGTGTAGAGGAACATGTATCATTAACAGAGATGGAATTGGAGCCCAAATTTAAGTCCACAGGTACTTGAATCCGCGTGGTGGCATTGTACGCTAACCCCTTCAGGCAAACTTCCTACAGCTGAAAAGAATAGACAATAGAGCCTAATCCATGCCCTTACCTCAGGACTGAACTACACAATTACTTAGATATGATGGCTTGCCTATTTTGAATGGTGCTACAGTATTGTTACTTCTAAGCATACAATTTTACATCAGCTTTAATGTATTAGTCAAATCCCAGGAATACTAGATGTGATTTTGTCATGTGAGTAAACATAAAGAACAAAAGGTGAACCCATACAGATCTTGAGAAGCATACTGGTTTAGATTAACTTACCATATGAAGCTCATCTATTACAATTATACCAAGTTCAGAAAGGCGACCATCCTCTAACAATTTGTTTACCAAAGAATTCGCCTTCTCTATGGTACATACAGCAACTGATGTATCTTTAGGAAGTGACCCTCCCCCCTGATTCCCATAATAGCTACGGACATGCCTACCCAGTGGTGCAAGAAGTTGCTCGAGATGTTCAGCCTGTAAAAAAAGTTGAATAGTCAACTAATCATAAGTCCAACACGGAAGTAATGAACAGTACAAACATCGCCAAGCGCAGCAGAGATATTTACCTTTTCAGCACATAATGAAACATAGGGAAGGACCAAAATTGCTATCTTTTGACTGGACAATATCCGTCTCAACATCAGAACTTCAGCAACAAAACTTTTACCAGCGCTGAACATAAGAATAGCATGATGCACACCGGTAGATATAAAAATCAAATGGAACAGGAACTGTTTTGGCTTAATCATGATTCATAGGAAGTACATATTTTATGGAAGCAAAAATATACAGAAAAGCAACAAAATCAGGTTAAATCATTGGGTAATGAGAGTAATCAACAGAAAGAAAGCATGTAAACCTCCAAGTACCTTGTCGATGCGCAATATACAAGATTGCGTTTCTCCAAGACACCATCGACAAGTAAACATTCCACCTGAAATAAACACGGAACGTAATGAATAAATAATAACAGTAAAAACAAGTAAGCAACTAATAATCAGTGAGCAAGAGTATCATGTGTACATTAACCCAACCAAACACAATAAGAGCAAATCAGCAGATTTACAAATACCATTGATTAGGGATTATTACAGTTTGCATATAGATATTTCTTTTTGGATCTATCATTTAGATGTATGTTTAAAAATTTCTATGACTCTATCTTTTAGGTTCTAGAACTACTATATAAGGAGGTCATTAATTAATTATGATGGTCCAGTATACTTCATAAGAAAAGTGCATCTTGATAAGGAGGTCATTAATTAACTATGACATATACGTACTATGCCCCAGATAAAACAAAGAGATGTGTAAATCTCAAGAAGTGAAAATACTAAACAGCAACATCAGTTTCGTAGAGTGTAAACTGTGGTGGTACCATTGTAGTAAATAAAAAGCTTCACCATATGAATCATTTGCATAGAGTAGAGAAGTAGCTCATCCCATGCACATAAGTTCATAAGTTATGAGCTACGACATAAGTTCCTAAAATTATTTTTACTAACATGACTGAACTAACAGTAGTCATTCGCATAAAAAAACTAACAGTATAGGCACACAAATTTAGTAACTAAGAGCAGCGTAGTGGACATGGTTGGTTATTGTAGAAAATAATGCTTGATTCGGCTGCAATTTTATGTTGACCTCCTTGTTGGAGAATGTATATGACATTTGAGTGAAGAAAAAATTAGTATAAACTGACCTGCCATGAATATAGCTCTGATATGCCTTTTTTCATGTATATAGCACAAAGCTGAGGAGGGAGCCAAGTTGAGAGCTTGGAGTGGTCTTTTAGAGGAACAGAGCTAGTAGGAGTGCTAGCTTCCACTCTTTGAGAAGCACTCTTGGTATCTCTGTTAGGCTTGCTAAAATTCGAATTTGCAGCAAGCAATCGTCTCACCATGGGTCAGTGTATTAAGGTCACTCCCTGCAGTTTTTGACTTGAACAAACCTTCACCAGGAATCATGACCAGAGAATCAGTGTCTGGATCAGAAGTAACTCTCTTCATGTCATCTACAGAATGCATGAGGTTTTCCGTCCTATGAAAGCTACTCTCCGTCATTAGACCCTGATTCACCTGTACACTTTCAGGAACAGTGCCACCTTTTTCTTTACCTTCCAAGCCTGAAACTTGAATCTCGTCCTCATGAAAGAAGTTCAAATGCTTCACGGGCAAAGGAGAGTTGTTTTGATGCTGTCTATTTGCTGCCGCTAATTCTGCCGTATTTGAGAGCTTGTCTATCTGCTTCATAGGATTGCTGCCTACAGTATTTTCATAGTTAAATTCATCCTTTCCTGATCTAGCAAGAGTCTTAGAACCCAGTGCGACTGCACAAGATGACTTGTCCTCAGCCACAATACAGTGTGGCCTTTTAGGACCCTTATCAGCCAGAGCAGAGACACCATCAGCAAATTCCATTGCGGCATTCCAGAAGTCCTCCCCTGGTGATATCAGGGAGGATGCAGATTTTGGGGTCTCGCCAGAAAATCCAACCTTTTTCTGTGCAGTATTTGGGGTAAAGCTACATCTTTGCACGGCCGCAAGCCCCTCACCGCTGGCCTTTGCCCTTGGCCTAATTCCTGTTAAAAGGGACATCTTGGAATCATGAATAGCTATTAAAACAAGGAACTTTACTCCAAATTTGATGATATTTTGGATCCACCATACCTGGAGAGACTCTGAACCACCGTGATTAGCGACGGGCATGTTATCACCTAAATCCTGCAGCGCAGATCAAACAGTCAGTTACATACAGTTCCTGCATCGCCACCTTCAAAGGACAATCTTTCGTCTTACCTTAACCATGGGAACGCACTGCTTCTTGACAGATCTCTCGTCGCAAGGAACCAAGAAGGAGTGGCCTGCACTCCGCTTGTGCTGCTTCTTGTCTGGCTCGCCCTTGGCAGCATCAGACGTGACAGGCGGGATAGCACTGCAGCAACAAGAAGATCAAGACCTGAACTTTTTCACGCAAGACTGATTCTTGGAACCAAAATTAGAGATAGCTCACCTGCAGTAATGGGACAAGAACTCCATCGTGAACTTCTTCATGTCCGTGTCGTCCCCATAGCCCGCCGTCACCGTCGCGGAATCGTCGACATTCATCGCCGTCGCGGAATTGTCGACATTCATCGCCGCCGAGAGGCTCCTCCGGGCGCGCGCGTCCCCAACCCCAGGGGAGCGAGCCGGGGCCGCCGAGGACGCCGCCACCGCGGCGGGAGGGGACCGGACGAGGTACGGCGCCAGGGACCCCTTGGCGGCCCCGGGACTTCCATGGGTCGACGAGGGGTCGTCCTTGCGCGAAGAGGGCCTCCGCTTCTTGGCGGAGAAGAACTGGGGAGGGAGGGATCCGGTAGAATGGTTAGGGTCTGTGGGAGGGAGATGGGGAAGAACTAGGGTTAGGGCTTTACCTGGTCGACGTGACCTCGGGAGGAGCCCGACGCCATTGCGACGGGGGCGGCAGCGGCGCAGAGGCGGTGTGCGGCGGTTTTGGTTTGAAATTGGGGAATGACGATGGCCCCGAACGAACTAGTACTGTGCGGCGGCTAGGCTCCTCTTCTGAACCGCGGATGCGTCCTTTCTCCCTTTGGTAGCGTTCCTTTCTTGCCGCAGACCTGGCCAACGGGCCGGCCCGGCACGGCACGGGCCCGTTTAGGTCTTGGCGGGCCGTGCTGTGCCGGCACACGGGCCAGGCATGGTCCCTGAGTTAAACGTGCCGGCAAGGGCCCGCTTATGCACGAAGCTGTATGCATTCACTATGTAGTGCAGTGATTAAATATCAAAGTTTGGCAGTGAGCCACTGATGCAGGAGGCAATGCAATAATGCATGCAGCATGCGGCCACTCCACTCCAATGTCCAATCCAAGTCACTCCACTCCAATGTCCAATCCAAGTCACTCCACTCCAATGCAATAATGCATGCAGCATGCGGACTAGATTCCCTTCTCATTTATTTGTGTTGTGGCTTTATTTTTGCCCCAAAAATTTGAAAGAATAGGATGAAAAGAAAACATTGTAGAAAACAGAAAATATTCATTCGATAAAGAAAACAATGTAGAAATGAGGCAAAGTGTCATTTGGGATAAAAGTGAGCTTTATTATTTGCTGCCTCATTAAAACCTTCCATCCCCGGGAAGGAAAAAGAGTACAGCTTGCTCTAATCTAAATTACAAAAAGAAAAAGAGATTACAAAAAGATGCAAAAAATTACAAATGCTACATCTACTGGTTTTCTTCTTCTTCTTCATTAATGGCAAGATTATAGAACGTGGCTGCCAGTTCTTTGTTTTCAACAGTGTGTTGGCATCTCCTCCTCGCTAGTTCTGCATCCTTCACGGTCATCAGTGTTTTCACCATATTAGGAGTGAGACTGGTCCGTCTATCATCGATTATTCTTCCAGCTAGACTAAAAGCAGACTTCGAGGATACAGTTGACACTGGTACAGATAACACATCCCGTGCTAATATTGATAGCACCGGATATGTAACCTTGTGGTCCTCCAACCACTATAGTATGTTGAAAGCAGCCTCTTCTTCATCCTCATTGGCGTCGTAGTCGGTGTAGGGGACTATAGGGCTGTTCAGGTACTTCGCTAGCTCCCCGTCACCTGCAAGAATAGGCGTTGTTCGTCCGGAAGAGCTCGAAGCAGAGGAGGATCCACGATAAATCTTGGTCCAAAGTCCTTTCCCTCTTCCCGAACTTGGTGCTGGTGGAGGCCGTTGTACTCGAGCACCATACTTTTGTTTATACTTAGCAAAAAGGGTAGAAAGCTTATCGTGAATGTCAGTGAAATAAGCACCATCGTAATTTCTACCTGTGGCCTCCGTTAGTAAAGACAAAGCAATACCAAGCCCTTCTGTTTTAGCCCTAGGATCCAACATAAATGCAAAAGCATACAATGGAGGAATATCCGTCCAATATTTTTCAAATTTACGTTTCATTCTAGCAACAGAATCGTGTAAAATTATATCATGCTCATATGTTTTCAAGTGACTGGCAATGTCTATAATTACATGCACCATCATAGGAGATGTGGGATAATAAACCCCCGACAAAGTAATAGTATAATCATAAAACATCTCCAGAAATTTTGTCAAATGTTCACAAATATGCCAAACTTGCTGAGTGAGTGCCTCATATCCATATGATGCATTAATAAACCCACTAAAGGAATCTGTGTCTTTCATAAGTGACTTAAGCATCATATATGTAGAGCTCCATCTAATAGGCATGTCTAAACTATATATGCGAGCTACCGTGCCTAATGCAATGCAATATCTCTTGTAATTGGCAATTCGACCATTATCACTACCGAGAAAAGTAATTGCATTGCGCAATACTTCAACGTGGTCTTTCACCTTCTTTAAAGCACATTTAGCAATAAGATTAATTATATGACAAGCACAACGTTGATGCATTAAATAGGGTGCAGCATAGTGGTCAAATAAAGGAGTGAGGTAATTCATTGCATTAGTGTTTGCCGAAGCATTATCCAGAGTTATTGCAAAAAAAATTGGAGGTGAGAGCAAAATCTTGCACAACTTTATTTATAGCATTTGAAATGTTCAGACCACTGTGTGAAACATCAATTAATTCAAATCCTATGACTCTTTTTTGTAGTTGCCACTTTTCATCAACATCATGGGCAACCACACAAATGTAGTCTTGCTTAGCTCGACCACTCCAAATATCAGATGTTAAAGCGACAGAAAATGTGCATTCGACAAAGTTTTCTTTAATTTTAGCAAGATTCTTTTTGCATAATTTTTTCATATCCCTAGATGTAGTTTGTCTAGAAACGGGTTTAAAATTAGGATTTTGAGTAGTTTGAATATATTCGACAAAAGCTTCCGACTCACCAAAACCTAATGGTAAATCATTAGAAGCAATCAAAGCACAAAGAGCTTCTCTCTGCAGAGCGGGATCATAGGTCCAATTACGTACCGAACCGTCGGGGTTGAATTGGAGCGTGCTCTGGACGCCGACGGCCGAACTTGCCGCGTCCTTCTTAGCCCTCTTCTCGTGGATCTCGATGTGCCTCGTCAAGTGGTCGGTTCCAGCTTTGCTTTGCATGGACATCACACTTGTGCATCCATGCCATTTGCACTTGGCCCTGATCTCCGGGGCACCTCCCCCCGGCGGCACCACTGCTTGTTCTTCAAAGTGATCCCACACCTTGGAGGTTCTTTTGCGTGGCCTTTTTGCGGTGGAGGAGGTGGAGGTGGTGGGATGAGAAGCTTGAGAAGGCTGTGATTGAGATAGGGAAGGATCGCCATAGGGATTGGGGTCAAAGAGAGGAGAATGAACATAGGGATCGCTATCAACGACAAAATCGGGGTCGAGGTCACCGAGGTTGAAGGTGGTATTCATGTTGTGATCAGCCATGTTTGAGTGTGAGAAATGAGAGGGGTGTGCAACCCTTTTTATAGCAAAAATTTGACATTTTTCGGTCTAAAATAGCCCTCCAACGGCTATATACTCTAAATCCTGCTTAAAATGGACTAATCTGTGCAAATCTCGCTTAAAAAGGCTCCAACGTGCCGAAATATGGCCGTTGCGTCCAAACCAGGCCACCCCGCGCCTCCAGATTCCCTCCCAACGGGAGGAATTCTGCCTGTTGGGCTCTAATCAACCGCACCGTGCGATGCGTGCCTGGCGGGCCTGGCGTGCCTTCACGGGCCGATGCGTGCCTGGCGTGCCTTCGCGGGCCTTCGCGTGCCTGGCCGCTAAACGGGCCGTGCCCGTGCCGGCATGCGGGCTCGGCCTCCAGGCCCCAGCACGACCCGCTAAGGCACGTGCCGTGTCAGGCCCATGACGGGCCGGCCACGCGTGCTCGCGGGCCAGCCCACTTGCACGGGCCCAGGTGGCCAGGTTTGTTGCCGGTACATATTTTCTACAGTAGTTTGGCGGCACAGTCGGGTTTTCGCATTGCACCGGGCTCATCTATTTTGGATCCTTCTTCCTTCCTCTGGCTGGCGTTTCGCCATTGGTCGACGGGTACATTGCACTGTGCGGCCAGTCCAAAAAAAATTGGGCCCTTCTTCCGTCTTCTAGGTGGCGTCTCTCCATTGGTCGACGGGTACGTTGCACTGTTCGGGGAGGACGAAAAAATTTAGGCCTTCGCCTCGCTGGCATCTCGCCATTGGTCGATAGTTTGACCCGAGCTTTCTGTCATCTCTTTATTCATCGCCGAGTACGTTCTACTGTATCGGGAGGGGGTATACCTCGCGCCATAGATCGGATGGTTAAGGCAGTCTCAATTTTCCCCCCATTTCTTCTTCCTCGTTGTTCTTGCACCATCGGCTTGTTAGCTCTGGGTTGGGTTTACCCGTTCGCTGGCCTCTCCGTTGACCGTCCTCCTCTCCTTCGTCGTCTCTGCTGCCTCTCAACGAGTTGCCCCGACATTGTTTCTGTTGAGTTTAGATTCGACGTCTTTCGGGACTTTTCTTTGTTTTTTCTTGTGCTTTCCGTCTTACTGTTGTTATAGTCGAGAAGGAAGAGAATGGCGAGGTCGATCTTTTGCCCCACTCCGATCATCTCAGCGGGCTCTCTAACAATGGCGATTCGACGGTGAGCACGAGCTATGGGTTCGGCCATGGCGGAAGAAAATGGAGACGAGAGAGCAAGGGAGCATGTGAGTGAGTGAGGGGAGAGAGGGCAGGGCGTCGTGGCGGCCTTATCACCTCCGCGGCGGCGAGGTGGCCAAAGTGGCACGCTGCACGGCGGCCACTGGCGCCGTGCCGTGCATTGTGTGGTACAGGTCGGGGATGATAGTGGGCCCCTCATGTTAGTGTTTTTCTCTTTTCTTTTTCTGTCTTTTAAAACCAGTAGTTTTTACGGATTTAAATGGGACACTTAGACAATTGCAAAAATTCTAAAAAATTTACAGGTGGCTTTTGTATATTGGGTAGAAGCTCTCTAAAAAATGCAGGGCATTTGGAATTTAGTTATTGTATAAATAAATTTAAACTTGCTTATGATCATTTCTTGCTTCCCCATAATTTAAGTTAATTTGCAATTCAACTCCTTTTACCAAAATTAATATTTTTTCACCAGTGGCACTTCCTTGACAAATATATTAACTTCCAATAATTTTTGTTTGTCAAAACATCCACATATTATTAATAATGGATTTTAGGCATCTTGGGAAATGGTTTTTGAATTGTGCCATGACCATTAGTTCTTGTTGAACACCTTAAGCATGAATGCCATGATGCAAATTGAGATGCAAAAGTGAAAATTTGGTTCAAATTTTTACTATACAAAAGTGGGGTTGTTACAAGTCGCCTAAAGTTCAAGAAAGGCGGACATAGCTCAAGACGAAGACTGCAGCTGGAGACCTTAAACCTTTTCGGGAGCTAATGTTGGGAATATATCCAACGGGGGTATCACTAACATGGATAAATCTGGCTAAGCCAGGGTGGCCCACGGGTGGTAAGGCTTGAGGCCTACCGGGCGGCCCAGTTAGCTGAAGGCAACGGCGGAACCAGGAAATACACACGGGGGGCCGGCCATTGAGTATCAAGTACAAAAAAATATAGTGGGTAACCAAGTCTTCAGCAAAATATGTAATACTATATCATTTATCGAAAATATACTATTATATTTATATCCCATTAAATGTTGAAAACATAATCATATATCAACAAAAGAGGTGGCATGGAAGCAAAATGTAAAACTAGATGACAATGAACTAACATTTTTCAGTCGAGTGGCACACTGCGTGTCTATTGAACTAGGCACGTCTATTAAACTCACAATAATTTTATCCGTCGAGAAGCCCATCGAACTCATCAATAAGCAATCTTTCAGAGATTCATCTTTCATTTTATTTTGAAGCTTTTTTAACGAGTTTCATTGCTGAAAAATGGGCATTTTGTGTTAGGGGAAATCCAAGAAATGGGGAACCAATAATCCAAAAAAACAAGAAACTAGATCCGCAAAGTAATGTTGCACATTAGGAGAAAAGAGTGGAAGATCTTCAATGTTAGATCTTTGTTTAAGCCTCCCTATGTGTTCCAACCGGAAGAAAATCGAAACAGTTTGATGAGTTTTGGGGGGAGTTTGACGCTTGGATGGAAGAAGAGAGAGAGCAGACATGCTACAGGAAAATCACATGGAGATGGGGGAGGGCATCTGCAGCCTCGTACGGTATGTGTGAAGGAAAAGGACGACAGGTCAAAAAGATTTCTCACTCTCTAGTCTTTGTATGATCTTCTGTGAGTAGTTTCCATGTGTTGAAGTAGTATATTGATGTTTGAGTGATGGATGTAGAAGAAGATACACAAATTTTAGATAAGAAATCCGGTGGTCTTCATTTTTTCTCAGAATGTTGGGGGGAGCCACGGCCCCTGCTGGTTCCCTGGTTCTGTCGTTGGCCTTAGGGTAAAGTTCATACGCTCGTTGTAACCTATAACACGACTATTGCCTTATAGTGAGTTATAGCAGCATTTAGGGCTTCGCCACCGCCATTGAGTCTGAAGCTGGGTAAACCGCCGTGTACAATCTTGTACCGGACGACACCACCTTTCACCCCCACGTCTCTCCATCGGCTAGAGCACCCCCGTCTCCTATCTTAGATGCCGATACGATGACAAAAATGAGATTCTAAGAGATGAAGTAGGTTCGCTAAATTTAACAATTTGCATGGCATAATGAAGAAACAAAAAGTAAGAAACCCAACTTTGTTTCGCATTAGGATACACGATTTTGTGCATAAAGAGTTAAGGACAATTCTCATGCACGATCCATGTGCAAATATGGTTTCTATAGTTTTTTTTTTTGTAACCGAGGTTTCTATAGATGGATGGATGAATTCATTGACGGATAGCTTAAATACAGCCGTGCCAATTAAACCTCATATTCATAGACGAAAAAAGTTCTTTTCATGGAGACAAACAAAAATTCTAATTTTGGTTGAACTCAAAAGGAAGAAAAACTTAAAAGGAAGAAAAACTTGATAGTAGCTTCGCTCAAATTAACAATTTGTATGACATAATAAAGAAACAAAAAGTAAGGAACCCAACATTGTTTTACACTAGCATACACGATTTTGTGCATATAAAGAGTTAAAGACAATTCTCATGCATGGTCCAAATTTGGTTTCTATAGATGGATGGATGATTTCAACGACGGAGAGCTTAAATTACATCCGTGTCAGTTAAAGCTCATTCAAGGACGAAAGAAGTTCTTTTCTTGGAGACAAACAAATAATTTTGTTGGAACTTAAAAGGAAGAAGAACTTAAATTGAGTAGTATAGGTCGGAGCAGATGAATGGCGGTGGTCACGCACGGCGCACGGCCAACAGTGGTGGCCTTCCGGTTCCAGGTCCAAGACGACTCTAGCTAATGGATACGAACCAGAAAACATCTCGAAGCAACGACTTCCAGCACGCTCCGATTCCGAACTCCACACGCGACTAATAAGCTTTGACAGACGAACCGCTTGCATTCGTCATGCAGGAGTACAAATACGACTTATTATGCTAGTCCAACGTCCACGTACGCCTTTATCTACTCTATATAAACCGCGACACTGCCATGCCGTTTCAATCACACCACCTCGAAGCAAGCTTCAAGCTAGCCCGCAAACACAACAACACTAGTGACCATATATAACTAGTTCGGTATGGCGAACTCACCGATGGCGGTGTTCACGTTCATGGCCCTTGGGCTAGCAGCAGCGCTCCTCTCCGCCGCTGGCCCCGCGGCCGCGCAGAACTGCGGCTGCCAGCCGGGCTACTGCTGCAGCCAGTACGGCTACTGCGGCACCACCTCGGAGTACTGCGGTGAGCATTGCCAGTCCGGACCATGCACTGGATCCGGAGGCGGAGGCGGAGGCGTAGGCAGCATCGTCACCGATGCTTTTTTCAACGGAATCAAGTCCCAATCCGGCGGCGGCTGCGCAGGCCAGAGCTTCTACACCCGCCAGGCGTTTCTGAACGCTGCCGGTTCGTACTCCGGCTTCGCGTCCGGAAGCTCCGACGCCGCCAAGCGCGAGGTCGCCGCCTTCTTCGCCCACGTCACGCACGAGACCGGACGTAATTAAGCTCTTTTCCAAATATATAAACGCACATATATACTTACGACAAACTGGAACACGTTCATGGCCATTGATAACTAATCCTGTTGATATATACTGCAGACTTGTGCTACATCGAGGAGATCAACGGCGCGAGCAACAACTACTGCGACACCTCCTACCCGCAGTGGCCGTGCTACCCGGGGGCGACCTACTACGGCCGCGGGCCGCTGCAGATCTCCTACAACTACAACTACGGGGCGGCGGGGAAGAGCATCGGCTTCGACGGGCTGAGGAGCCCGCAGACGGTGGCGCAGGACCCCGTGGTGGCCTTCAAGACGGCGCTCTGGTTCTGGATGAACAACGTGCACGGGGCGCTGCCGCAGGGCTTCGGCGCCACCACCAGGGCCATCAACGGCGCCGTCGAGTGCGACGGCAAGAACACCGCGCAGATGAATGCAAGGGTGGGATACTACCAGGACTACTGCCGCCAGTTGGGCGTCGACGCCGGGGGCAACCTCACTTGCTAGACACACCCACCGACGTGCATGGTCCGTAGTCTAATTCAGGAAGCCGAATAAATGGATTGTATTGTGGAATGTTTAAGATATCTGAATAATGGAGTACCAGTAATATTCTGTGAGCTGCCGGGCCGCCGCACATTTGCTAGTCAACTCAACGCTAGCTCTCTGCATCAACTTGTCCTCGCTCCTTGTAAATTTCAAGCGTTTTCTAGAGAAAAGAGCCCCAAAGCACGTGTCTGGTAGAGCATATGCAAACTCCACGGTAAGTCTGTAACAAGTAGTAGTAGAACCGAAAATATCACTAGAAAAGAGCCCCAAAGCACGTGTCTGGTAGAGCCTATGCAAACTCCATGGTGCCCGAAAGCGGTTGGCTCATTTGATTCAAAGAAATTGCAAAAAAATTATGGAGGAATGAATTTTTCTATCATGATCATTTGATTTGTAAGATTGGATCCTATACGAAAAATTCCTATAGGAATCATTGTATTACTTCCCATAGCAAATCTAATATTCACTCCAACCTCATTTTACAATTCTTTTGGTGGAATCAAACAAACTTTGGTGCATGCAAAATCCTATAGGATTGGAGTTTGCATGACATTGAAATCCTAAGATTTTCCTATTTCTTCAATTTTCCTATCCTACGAATCAAACAGGGCCTAAAAAAATATATGAGTGCGTTTGTGCTTCTTGTACGTATTGTTTAGCTCAGGTGGCAGAATTATGTGGGTTCTCTCGTACGTGTTAACTAGAAGAATACCCCGCGCGTTGCAGCGGGAATCTTTAAAAATAATATTTTGTACATGAAATGGGTATATAAGACGAATGAAATATCCAATTTTCAAGACTCATTTTATGGCAATAGTGCAGACACTAAATTTAGTTCGTGTGAAATTCTTGGAAATTTGAGAACTAAATATTAGTGACGTGGACAATTATATGGTTGAAAAAACATGATGTGTTGCATGAAACTATTAATAATTATTTCTAGTGGAGATGACATGGACAATTGATTGGCCAAAGTTATGAGTGATGTGGATAGCTTGCATGTTGAGATAGAAAATAATTAATACATTTAGTGGGGTTTTGCTTTATAAGAAGTATAGATTAACCCTAGCCAGGTTATGTGGGCTTCACTTTCTGTTTGGATAGTTCTGGGCCTTGTTCTTAATTTCTGTTTAGCCTTTTTCTCTAATGGGCTTTAAGATTATCGATGTTTCCTATCAGTTAAAAAAATGATGCTAACAAAAACCAGTTGAAAGAAATGAAAAAAAAAGATTGTATCCTTCTTGGCGTTTTTGGCGCATGTGACTAAACGCGTTGTAATCGACCGCTTGGCATCTCCTTCTTGAAACTGATACGTCGGCTTGCACGTATCCTTAAAAAAAGATTGTGCAAAAAAAAAATACTTCTCCAGCTAACACATGCATGCGATATGCTTCTGATTTTTAAAGAATTTTGTTATAAATATTTTCACTACAATAATTTCTCACATAAACAACGAATATTTGATCCAAATAAATATTAAAATTAAACATTTTTTCATAATTCTTGTATGTTTAGCAAAATATTACAAATTCTTGAAAACTTGAAACATTACAAAAAAGTATGAAATATGTGAGTAAAGCAATAATTCAATTATCATAAAAAATAACAATTATAATCTAAATGCTCAAAAAATCACCCAATTTAATATAATAGTATCACTTAATTCGTAAAAACTAAAATCGGCTCATGCAAAATCTCGATTGGACTTTTCTAAACGAGTTAGTTGTTCTTTTCTTGATATGAATAATGCCTAGAAATGAGTTGCGCAATTCACAAGAAAAAAGTGCAACCCGGTTCGACACGTGTGTGCTATTTAGTGGTTGCATATTTCTAGTAGGAAAAGTGCAACTCGGCTCGGGGAGAGTTGTGCACGTTCACAGGAGAAAATTGCATCTCGCCTCGACTCAGGGGTTGCATTAGGATCGGAGCGAGTTGCACATTTTGACTAAGGGTGGTTAGAATAGTGTAACTCTGCCCGAAGCGAGCTGTGCATTTCATAAGAAAAAAGTACAACTAACTTCTACTCGGGTTGCACATTTATAGTTAGGATTGTGCAACTCGGCTCAAAGCAGTTTGCACATTTCACAAGAAAAAAGTGCAACTCCAGTGTACTACTACTTAGTAGTTGCACATTCCTAGTTGGAAAAGTGCAACCCGATTAAAGGCTAGCTGCGCTTTTCACAAACTAAGAAATGTGCCACTCGATTCGAAGCGACACATTTCACAAGAGAAGGTTGCACGTTTCTAGTTAGAATCTCGCCTCGAAGTGAGTTGCACACACTAGTAGAAAAACGAGTATTATAGTCGGTTGCCTCCTACAAACGAAGTGAGTTTTATCGGTGAATAACTTTTATGTCCAGATTGTTGTTTATCACTTTATCACCTCTGATCATGTTCCAAATGATGTCTCGTGAGTAGTTCGTTTAGTTCTTGAGGACATGGGAGAAGTCTTGGCACTAGTAGTGGAATTATGTTGAGTAGTATTTAATGGTTTGATATTTAAGTTGTGGTGTTATTCTTCTAGTGGTGTCGTGTGAACGTCGACTACATGATACTTCACCTTTATGGGCCTAGGAGAATGCATTGTGTATTTAGTTTACTTATTGTGGGGTTGCCGGAGCGACAGAAACCTAAAACCCCGTCGGTAGGCTATTGCATAAGGGAGCGTGGGATCTCAGAGTTTAAAGCTGTGGTTAGTTAATTCTTAAATACTTTCTTGCATTTGCGGATGCTTGTAAGAAGTTTTAATCACAAGTGTGTACTGGTCCAAGTAAGGGCGGGGTATTAGCATAGGTTCACCCACACGACACTTATCAAAACATTGAATATTAATCGGCGGTATGAAGCGAAAGTGACTAGACGAAATTCCCGTGTGTCCTCAGGAACGTTTTAGCCATCATAAGTAACACCACCGGCTTCTCCTTTGTGCTAAAAAGGATTGGGCCACTTGTTGTAATTATTATTGCTCTCCTTTATTTCCTCACACTTTATTTATTTGCTATTATAAAAACCCATAAAAACTTGGCTGCTAGTATTTTGCAGTGAAACCTTGTGCGAAACTAATTGCCAACACCTTCTGCTCCTTGTTGGGTTCGACACTCTTATTTATCGAAAGTACTACGATACACCCCCTATACTTGTGGGTCATCAAGACTATTTTCCAGCGCCGTTGCCGAGGAGTGTAGCGCTATTGGTAAGTAGAATTGGTAAGGGAAACTTTTATTGCAAGTGCTGTTTTTATTTTTGTCTGTTGCTTTATTTAATTATGGAGCCGTCCGCTTTTGAAATGATGTTTGGAGACACCCTCGCCACTGCACTTGTGGCGACATGGGGTCCTCCACCTACTGAAAGTATTCCATTTAAAATACCTATGGGAATTGTTGACCGTATTATGAGTAACCGTTATGCAGGAGATGGAACAGTTCATCTTGGTCATCACTTACTGTTTATGAGAGAATTATGTGGCTTGTTTAAGATTGCAGGGGTTTCCATAGAGGTTATCATGAGAAAATTGTTTTCATTGTCTTTGAAAGACAAAGCTTTGGAGTGGTACAGGCTATTGGATAATTCTCATCTCTTGGATTGGGATAAAATTGTGCCTATCTTTTATTCTAAATTTATCCTCTTCATGAAATACACCAAGATAGGAATTATATTTATAACTTCTGGACTCGCAATGGAGAAAGTATTGCCCAAGCTTGGGGGAGATTGAAATCTTTGATGCTCAAATGTCATATTCATGACATTCCCAGAGAAATTATTATTACCAATTTTTATGCAAGACTCTCTCGTCAGGATAAAGACTTACTTGATGCTTCGTCTGGTGGATCTTTCACTAACAAGAAGATAGAAGATAAATGGGACCTTCTTGAGAGAATTCAACGCAATATTGAAGATTGGGAAATGGATAAAGGTAATGAATCAGGTATAATTTACGATTATGAATGCATTGAATCTTATGGTGAAACTACTGGCTTTCATGAGTTTAGTGCTAAGTATGGGCTTGATTCTCAATTATTGTTGATCTTTTTAAATCCTTTGCTGCCTACATTAATATTCCTAAGCAAAAGTGGAAAAAGTATCATGAACCTTTTAAAGAAATCGAAATCACTCCTATGCCTGATGATGCAATTCAAGTTCATACTTTTGATCCTATTTTACCTGTCCCCTATGTTGAAAAATTGCCATTTCCTGTTAGAGTAAAAGAGCATTCTATTATAACTAGTGTACTTAATAAAAGTGAGAGAACACCTAAAGAACCTGATGAACAATTAAAAGTTGACTCTTCAGTAGCTTTAGTTAAGGATTTGGTGGTAGAAAACGTTGAAGGAGGTCATATAATCTTTTGTGAAGATGCTTCTAATATTGTTAAACCACCAGAAGGAAAGGTTAAAAAAGTTGGTATTCCTGTTATTTCTGTGAAAATTGGTGATCATTGCTATTACGGTTTTATGTGATATTGGTGCTAGCTCTAGTGCTATTCCTTTTTCTCTTAATCAAGAAATCATGCACGAGATTGAGAATTACAAAATTGAGGATATTGATGCGGTTATTCAGCTAGCTAATAGGGACACTATTTCTCCTGTTGGGATTGTCAGGGATGTGGAAGTCTTATGTGGTAAGGTTAAATATCTAGCTGATTTTCTTGTACTTGGTTCGGTTGCTGATAAATATTGTCCTATTATATTTGGTTGACCTTTCTTGAATACTTGGTTCGGTAGCTACCAAATAAAGATTATGAAATTGAACAACTTGCTGCTATCGCATTTGCTCCTAATGATCCTTTGCAGCAATTTATGGAAGACCATGAGAGTGAGGTATTTATGCAGGAAAGAAATGAATTGGAGGACATCTTTCTCCATCAGCCTGTAATCCTTAAACATAATTTACATGTTGAATCTTTAGGGATGCTTACGCCTCCTAAAGGAGATCCTGTGTTTGAACTCAAAACTCTTCCCGATACTCTCAAGTATGCGTATTTAGATGAAAAGAAAATATATCCTGTTATTATTAGTGCTAAGCTTTCAGGACAGGAGGAAGAAACATTATTGGAAGTACTTCGGAAACATCGAGGCGCCATGGGTTATACCTTGGATGATCTTAAGGGAATTTCTCCAGCTGTTTGTCAACATATAATTAATCTTGAACCTGATGCAAAGCCGGTTGTTGATCATCAAAGGAGATTAATTCCGAAAATGAAGGAAGTGGTAAGGAATGAGGTATTGAAGCTCCTCGAAGCAGGTATATTTATCCTATTGCTGATAGTAGGTGGGTTAGTCATGTGCATTATGTCCTTAAAAAAGGAGGTATGACTGTTGTTGCAAACGATAATGATGAGTTTATTTCGCAAAGAACTGTAGTATTCTATAGAATGTGCATTGATTTTTGAAAGTTAAACAAAGCTACTAAGAAAGATCATTATCCTTCGCCATTTATTGATCAAATGTTAGAAAGATTATCTAAGAACACTCATTTTTGTTTTCTCGATGGATATTCTGGTTTTTCTTAAATTGCTGTTAGACATCAAGATCAGGAGAATACTACTTTTACTTGTCCTTATGGAACTTATGCTTATAGACGTATGCCTTTTGGTTTATGTAATGCTCCTGCTACTTTCCAAAGATGTATGTCTGCTATATTTCATGGTTTTTGTGAGAAAATTGTGGAAGTATTCATGGATGATTTCTCCGTCTACGGAACTTCTTTTGATAACTGCCTGCACAACCTTGATAAAGTTTTGCAGAGATGTGAAGAAACAAACCTTGTACTTAATTGGGAAAAATATCATTTCATGGTTAATGAAGGTATTGTTCTAGGACATAAAATTTCTGAAAGTGGTATTGAAATTGATAGAGCCAAGGTTGAAGCTGTTGAAAAGATGCCCTGTCCAAGGGATGTCAAAGGTATACGCAGTTTCCTTGGTATGCTGGTTTTTATAGAAGGTTTATTAAAGATTTTTCTAAAACTTCGAAACCTCTTACTAATCTTTTACAAAAAGATATCCCTTTTGTTTTTGATGATGATTGTAAAGAAGCTTTTGAAATTCTTAAGAAAGCTTTAACAACTGCTCCTATTGTCCAACCTCCTGATTGGAACTTGCCTTTTGAAATAATGCGTGAAGCTAGTGATTTTGCCGTAGGCGCTGTTCTTGGGCAGAGCATTAATAAAAAAGTTGAATGTTATTCATTATGCTAGCAAAACTCTTGATAGTGCTCAAAAGAATTATGCTACTACTGAAAAAGAATTTTTAGCAGTGGTGTTTGCTTGTGATAAGTTTAGACCTTACATTGTTGATTCTAAAGTAACTATTCACACTGATCATGCTGCTATTAAATATCTCGTGGAAAAGAAAGATGCTAAGCCTAGGCTTATTAGATGGGTTCTCTAGTTACAAGAGTTCGATTTGCATATTGTTGATAGGAAGGGTGTTGATAATTCTGTCGCTGATAATTTGTCTAGAATGGAAAATGTGCTTTATGATCCTATCCCTGTTAATGATAGTTTTCTAGATGAACAATTGGCAGCCATAAAGGTAGCCCGTGGTATGCTGATTATGCTAACTTTATTGTCTCCAAGTTTTTGCCTACCAATTTTCTTATCAGCAAAGGAAGAAATTCTTTTATGTTTTGAGGCATTATTTTTGGGATGACCCACATCTATATAAAGAAGGAGTAGATGGTATTATCAGACGTTGCATTCCCGAGCACGAACAAAGATAAATATTGAACAAGGAGTAGTCCTTACGACGGACATCACACTGGAGACAGGACCGCACACAAGGTTCTACAATCAGATTTTTATTGGCCTACTCTTTTTAAAGATGCAAGGAAATTTATTTTATCTTGCAATGAATGTCAAAGAGTTGGTAATATTAGTAGACGCAATGAAATGCCTATGAATTATTCTCTTGTTATTGAACCTTTTGGTTGTTGGGGATTTGACTTTATGGGTCCTTTTCCTAGTTCGCATGGTAATACTCATGTACTTGTTGTTGTTGATTATGTTACTAAATGGGTAGAAGCTATACCAACTCCTAGTGCTGATCATAAAACTTCTTTAAAAATGCTTAAAGATATTATCTCTCCTAGGTTTGGTGTACCTAGATACCTTATGACTGATGGAGGTTCTCATTTTATTCATGGTGCTTTTAGAAAAACACTTGATAAATATGATGTTAATCATAGAGTGTCTTCACCATATCATCCTCAAACAAGTGGCCAAGTAGAATTAACTAATAGGGAGATTAAGTTGATCTTGCAAAAGACCGTTAATAAATCTGGAAAGAATTGGTCTAAGAAACTTAATGATGCTTTGTGGGCTTATAGAAGTGCTTATAAAAATCCTATGGGCATGTCTCCTTATAAAATGGTTCATGGAAAAGCTTGTCACTTTCCTCTTGAATTAGAACATAAAGCTTATTGGGCAACTAAAGAACTTAATGATGACTTTAAACTTGCCGGTGAGAAAAGACTACTTGAAATGAGTTCTCTAGATGAATGGAGGAGTGAAGCCTACGAAAATGTCAAGTTATTTAAAGAAAAAGTTAAGAAGTGGCATGATAAAAGAATTTTGAAAAGAGAGTTTAATGTTGGAGATAAAGTGTTGTTGTATAGGTCTCGTCTCAGATTTTTTGCAGGAAAACTCGTATCCAAATGGGAAGGACCTTTCATTATTGAAGAGGTTTATCGCCCGGTGCTATCAAAATTAATTCATTGGCGGGAGATAAACCACAAGTGGTCAATGGTAAAAGACTCAAGCATTATATTTCTGGATACCCTCTTGAAAAAGATGTTGATATAATACAAGTGGTGACTCCGAAAGAATTTATCAAAAATGAATATCAGAAGAATCCACAACCAGAATCGGAGTAGGTATCAACTTTAGTAAGCAAATCTCCTCAAAAATTCTAGAAAAATCATATTCGTTGTTTTTAGGAAATATAAGAAAATTAGAACCAAAGAAGAGACGGAGTAGGAGACCGGGGTGCCCAGGTGGCACCTGGCCGCGGCCCAGCCTTGGGCCACGCCTGGGGCCCACCTCGTGCCCTCAGAGCTTATCTCCAAGTCTGCCTTGTCTTGTCGCCTTCCTTTTATTTAGAATTTTTTTGCTATATATTTACCCGGATCTCTCAAGGTCTGTATCTGGCATTTTCGACGTTTTAGTTTTCGAGCTGTTTCTGTTCAGGTTTCTACATCCAAACCCTAGCCGCCATGTACTTGACAGAGTCCTCCAAGGATGGGTTCCTCAAGAACGTAGTTAAGTCTTATCTCAATGAAGTGAAGATGCATCCGAAAGTCTTACAGCTGAAAGAGGGAGTTCTTCAGGTGCAAGATCTGCAAGGGCCAAAGAAGGAGGGGGACATGAAAGCTAGACTTGAAGAAGTAGAACGAGAGGTTTTCGAGTGCAAGGAGATGGTGTTGCGAGGGGTTGATGCAAATCACCGCATCATCTCTGAACTTATTGCTGAGCACAAGAAGGAGACCAAGGAGCTGAAGGAGGACATCCTATTCTTATGCAAAGAGACAACACAACTGCAAGCCCAGATCTATGACTTGCACAATCAGAACTGTGAGTATGAGGTTAGATTTAAACGTATTAGTTCTGCAGCAAGTTTCAGGATGTTGGAGACCAAGATGTCCCTCATCGATGGGAAACCTTTGCCATGGAAGAGTGATGATAAAGAAGAGGAGATCTGTTCACCACCTAAGGAGTAATTCGTCATGGGTAATGGCACTCCCTTGGCTTGTTCCAAGCTTGGGGGAGTGCCCCGGTATCACCATCATTATCTTTTATCTTTTATATTTTTAGTAGAGTGTCATATCATGAGTTAAGAAGTTATGATATGAAATAGTTTGCAATGTGGAAGTATCGTGCCTATAGTGAGTTTTCTTTGTATCCATTGGTGTGAGTTTGTCTATGATGGAATATTAATGAGAAGTGTTTGCTTATTTTTCCGCACCTTTTATTTTAGCATTGCAATCTCTTTTATGTACTGATCTTGAGAGAAGTGTTGGCTTACATTGAGTGTAGCATGTAAATCCTTTTGAGTTGTGGCAAACCTAGCACTGGTCATATTGGCAACACCTTGACATTTAGAGTAGAGAAGAAAGATAGTTTGCAAATAGTGTATTGTGTACTTTGTCATGCTTGTTAATCTCTAGCGTTGTATCTCTTTGCAATTTAGAATTTGATGACTGACTAGGGGAATGATGTACAATGCATGATTTATCTAGTTGCTCTATATATTCGTTTGTATCTCTCAACTCTTGTGTTTGCTATAAAGCCTTGCTAGCCTAAAGCCTTGTACTGAGAGGGAATGCTTCTCGTGCGTCCAAAACCCTGAGCCAAAACCTTCCTGAGTGTCCACCATAACTTTCTATATATAGTATTTCATTGCTACTCCAAGTAAATTATTCATGTGCTACCTTTAAAATATTCAAAATACTCGATATTTGTGTCATTGTTTTCAGCTCATGAGGAAGTAGTAGTTTAGTTTATTATCTTCCATACCAAATAATGTTTATATGACTTGCATGTTTGCACATTGCTGGTTAGTCCAATATCAGAAATAATAAAAAAGGCACCCTCCATGGATATGTGATTGATGGAAGGCACCCGAGGATTCGGTTAGCCATGGCTTGTGTAAGCAAAGGTGGGGAGTGTTGGATGTATGCCCAAAAGGCAATGTATTTATACATCTGATTCAATAATTATGATTTGTATTCTCTATGCTATAACTACAGTGGTTTCTGAATACGTGATTCAGAGGAAAGCACACTCGCACGTGTAGAGAATGTGATCACGTAAAATATACCCTAGTTCTTTTACAGACTAATTTGTTGATTGCTTCATGACACTGCTTTCCTAGTCATGGACATTGTTTATGTCAGCATCAATGAGTGGCATATTATTGGAACCCAAGTTTTGGTATGCTAAGAGATTCCGTTAAATTGTCTTTTTGTCCTCAGCTTTATCACAGTAAGGTTATTATATAACTTGTCCTGTAACCATGAGGTTATTAGGGTTATACATACTGGAAGAGTTACTTTGGTACTGTCAACACTATGGCCGTAACTGGGTAGTAAAACGGCAGTCACTGGGTGATTCCAAGGTGTGTGTATATCCTACTGTTCTGAGATGGGAAATTACTCCTCGGTGATAGAGAGATACGCCCTGGGCCCTCTCGGTATTAAAAGGTATCCAATATGTTCTGCAGACAATGCGCGGTGAAGTTACACCGTGTGGGATATCATAATACGGAAACGAGTAAAGGGAACTTACCGGTTAACGAGATAGAGAAAGATGTAATGAATCAATGATTGATTCATGGTAACATCCACGGATCTATATCTCGGGGGAAGTTTTGGTATCGCGAGTAATGGGAATGATATATTAAATAACCAACAGGTTCAACAGAGTGTCTTCGCATAACGGTAGTAGTTATTCAGATCGTCCCGGGATCAGACCCTGGCCGGTGATTGGATGGGAACATCCAATTATAGCTACATGTTAACGAACCTGTAGGGTGGACACGCTTAAACTAGGATTGGTTAGTTGTGTATTATGGTTGGTCTGGAACATGGAGAGAGTATCACCGACATATTGTCTGCGTGATAGATATGGTTTTATCGGAGAGACTGTTTTGTGATAGAAGTTGCTATCACGGTCGGATTTATTCCGAGGGTATATATATGAAGGAAATATTTTTCCGGAGTATTTTGTCAGCGGACACTGGGTGTCCCGGATCATATAAAAGTGTTTTATATGATAGGTAATTAATTAAGTGAAATATTCTGTAAAAGGAAATATTCAAATAAGAATTAATTAAACAAAATATTATTTAATTAAATATTCATTTATTTAATTGGTAAATAATTATTGGAAAAATATATAAATAAAATTGGAGCCCACCATGGGGGCTACCAAGATGGGCCCTAGGGCCCACCAAGGTAGCCGCACCACCATATTGTGGTGGTGGGCCAAGGTGCCGAAGGGGGGAGGCTCCCCCCAGCCGAACCCCTAATGGGCCATGCGGCCCATGGGGGGTGGGGGGGGGGGGGGGAGGCGGCGGCGGTGGTGGCCGAGGCGGCCGGCCTAGGTGGGCCCCAACCGCCTAGGTCGGTGCGTCCTAGGGCGGGCCCTACCCGGCGGTGGCGGTTGGAGAGGCGGTGGGGGAGGGGAGTTGGACTCCAACTCCTCCCTCCCAAACTGAATTGGGCAAGGGGAGCTTTCCCCTTGTCCAAACCAACTTGGACTGGGGGAAAGCTTTCCCCTTGCCCAAGTCACTCCACCCCTTGGTCCATCTATATAAACCCCACCCCCTCCTATTTGGAGGACATACAAGAGACAAGATACAAGTTGACACAATTGACTCTCAAGTTTAGATCCCTTCTAGTTGGATTAGAGGAACATCTAATTAGAGGCAACCTATCCGATTAGACTAGATCTAATCTCTCTCTCTCTCCTTCTCATGTGTTGAGATCTCCACCTTCATATACACAAGTAGTGCTTCAAGCTTGGACAGCGAAGCCCTGCTGAACCTTTCCCGGCGTACGCGTCCAATCTCTCGGAGGCGTGATCCGTTGTTCTCAATGGTTGACCCTCACTCTGCTGGATCAAGGTGACAAGGCGAGGAGGAGAAGGTGCCGGAATCTCTCTACCAGGCTTGGTTGAGGGAGACTGGCTACATCGACTACGTCATCAACACTTCTTCCGCAACTTCGGTGTTGGTAACGTATTTCATCTAGATCTTTGGATCTTTGTATTTCGCATGTATCTTCATAGTAGATCTTGGAAGTTGCTGCGTAGCTATACGAAATTTTTAATTTACCGTACACGCAACCCAATAGTGGTATTAGAGCGATCTATGCATAGATACATGATTTGATCTAGAGCACATGGTGTGCGGGCACCGCATAAGTTTGTGCGGGTATGTTATCGAAGTCTTTTCTTCTAACATTCAAGTTATTTATGTTGCTTCCCAATATGCGGTCTCGTCTTGTTTCCAACGGCATAGTAAGATCTCGAACTTCTGGCAATCCGCGGACCTTCCGGCTGCTCCTAATATGCCCGTCGGCGCCAACGAAGTTCTTCATTTAGCTTCGAATCTTATTATAGTTGGCCTCATCGACTTGATAGCGGAAGGGGCATGTGGACTAGGTCCGCACGGGGGTCATGTGCTTTGGCAATCGTCTGGATTGGGATCCACAATGTTTTCATAATGTTGGGATCGACAATCACCCCGCAAGGTCAATCTAGCAACATGAGTAATTATGCTTGGTGAGGACCGTAGAAGTTTCGGCTTGTCCCGTTGATCCTACAACCACGCTAAAATTTGCAAGACAAACGTTAGAGGCGTCTAACTCTGTTTTACAGGACATGTGATGTGGTATAGTCTCGAAATTATATTTTGTTGACTAACCTTGTTTTGTTGGCCGGCGTGCCATTCTTGTTCGTCGAGCTATGGTGATAGTGGAGGATAGGAGAAGGCATGCAAATGTCGTTAACCTCAACATGGCCACACCGGTGGAGGCGCCACCGGAAGCTGGAGGAAGAAGACTATACTACATCACGAAGTGTTATTTACTTGTGCATGTTTTATATCTGTTTTCTTGCTCTTCCCTTGATTGCGCAGTAGTGTGATTATTAGGGAGATTCCTCGGTAGCTATAATTTTAATTAATTAAGCTAAAAGAAAAATATCAAGGAGTTCGTGCTCATCCAACCGTAGCACCGTCAAACCGGATGCTTGTCATCGTACGCCGTGTATCCACGAGTAATGTGTGCCAAGGGTTCGGGAGGCGGGCACGAACCATTCTAGCAGCAAAAGCGGTTGGTTGTCTTGACGTTCGATCATAACTAGTTATGAGCTCGGAGCACATACATCGAAAGATGAAGCGGAAGTCACGGTAGGAAGTGATTGGTCTGTTGACCTACCCGTTGTAAGCTACGTTCAATGGCATGTATCCATCTATTGATCGTATGTTGAGCGTGGATTTCGTATACACTAATTTGATCCTGAGGAATATCAATTTTAGTGGGAGCACTTTTAATTTAGTTTTAAATTTACTAGTGCTAGATAATAATCATGAAAATGTCTGAGTAAACTTAATTGTTGTAGATCAATGGCTAAGATAGCACCCACGTTTAACCTTGGACTACTGATTGAGAAGAATCCCCTGACTACGAATGGGAGCAACTGTAACATCTTGAAATTTGGCCTTTCAAAAATTTCTTTTAAAAATATTGTTATCGACTTTGGATTTAATTTGTCTTGGTTAAATGACCTTTTCAATTTTCAATCTTTTACAAAACCATGTCCAAGTCTGGGATCTTTAGTTTTGTGTTCTCTCTCACTTGGTATCTTGATTACTTGGTCCCAAAACCCCAAAATCATTTTCTAAATATTTCCATTTGTCATTAAACCAAAATCCCTTTATTTTAGCTTTACAAAGGAAGTATGTTAAATGTCATTTCAAAAATTCTACAAAAATTAGGGAATGATCCCTAGGCAGTATGTAGCCTATTTATGCAAAAATAATTGATACCTTGTTAGGGAAATATTTGATATTTTCCCTATTTAAGTTTCTGCCCTCAACCTTCAAAATTCTCAAAAGCTTTTCAAAATACTTTTCCAAAATTGGGCAATGCCATGGATGAGATCACCTTGAATGCCTATACCTCAGGACAACAAGTTTGATCCAACCTCATCTCTTTTACTCCTCAAAAACCACTATTTGCTTTTGGGCCAGTATGGTTTTTCAAAAGTTCTAGTCGCACCAAGTTTCGAATTTGGGAAAACTTTAGTTAGCAAAGTTGGAGGGTTTTCAATTTGGCGCACAGAGGAGAAAACCTCACCCTTTTTGGAGCACGGAGCTGGGAGTTACAGCTCGATGCCGCTTCTGGCATGCCCAGAACGGTGGTCACCGCCGGCGTGGCCGTGCCAGGCGGCGCCGCCACCTTATGGTCGTCGCCGTTCTGCCCCCCCTCTCCCCAAACCGTGCCCAGTTAGTTCCCCTCCTCTCCCTGAACCTCCCAGCATCCACGCGTCGTCGGAGAAGAATTCCCCACGCGCCGGAGACGCTACCCGACGCGTCGCTCAGCACAGCGCCGCCGGCGGGGCCCCGCACGTCAGCGACTCCGCCGCTCCCGTGCCTATCCACCGCCCTCTCCTGTGCCGCGTGTGTTTCTGTGCCACCGGTTTCATGACGCGCCACACGCACAGCGCCCATGCCGCTGCTGACACCTCGCCGCGCCATTAACAGCGGCCACCTCTCGGGGAAGGTATAAGAAGCCCACCCCAGCAGCCTCCAAGCACCACACAAGCTCCCTCCCTCTCCCAATCATCCTCCACCGCAGTACCCGAGCCCGTAGAGCACCACAGCACCGGAATCGAGCTCACCCTAGCCGCTCGGATTCCACTCGAAATCCTCACCGACAGCCCCTCCCCCTCCGATTCAGCCCACACACCACCTCCCTGGACCACGATGGACTTCCCGCCGCCCTCGCCTGGGTGAACGGTGGCCGGAGCCATCACATCCTTCATCGACAGATCGCCGTCGCCGCGGGAGGAGAGGCTCTGCTCCAGCCCGACCTCTCCGTCAACCGTGGGTGCACGAACGAGCTGCGCCACACCTCCCCGAGCTGCTCTGCTTCCTCTCCCTCACCTCCCCGTCGCCCTAGCCGCCGGGAAACGCCGCCGGTGAGTTCGCCGGAGACAGCCGCACTGTTCTTCTCTTTCCCACGCGTGGTAACGGTTCAATCCGTGTCTATGATAGTTGGGTCCCACTGGTCAGGGTTTTATTAATTAACCGAAACATTTTCTTTTATTTCTTTCTGTTTGAAAAAGCCAGAAACTTATCCCAACTTTAAAAGGGCATATCTCTCTCAAAAATAGTCAGAAAAATATGAATCTTTTTTTGACAGCTTTGTTTTTAAATTGTTTATCTATTGGCATCAAAATGAATTGATTGGGAGTTTGTTTGCTTGGTCCTTTATTCAATGTCTTAGGAAGGGTTTTGATGCATTGATTTATTCTTGTGTTAGATTTAAACCTCCCCAAGAAGTTGAAGTTGTTCCTGAACCCTACCCCACTGCTGAAGGCAAGCCATCAACCCGGTCTCAAGCTTGGTCGAACTTTAGGAATTAAATTGGTTGCTTAAGTTGGTTGATATTGCATCTCACATGCCATGTTGCATTTTAAATTGTCGCATTACTTTATAATTACTTATCTGCGCATCACCCCCCATTCCCGAGGCGATAGGCTGGAGGAACCGCCACAGTCAAAGGAATGGGGAACAATACAACTGTGTGCCTCGCACTTGCGTGGCTTTGTTTGCTTCTTCTTCTTCGCCGAGGTGAGGAGCAGACGAATGTCGTCTGATGATCCTCGGAGTTGGGGGCATTCGCCAAAAGAGTTATTTGCTTCTTCTCCCTCCGTCAAACGTGGTTGGCATATGCTCGCCTGAACTGCGACGCTTGGGACATTTGCTTTCCATTTGGTTCTTTTGCCAAGATTGCTGACACCACGTCGAGGTAACCCTCGAGTGGAATGGATGCTCTCTTTCTTATGAGGTAACCCTGGGCGCTGGCTGGAGGAACCGCCACAGTCGTCCGATTGACCCACTGTGCTATTTTTTTTTCTGTTAACACTGATTCGTGGTGGCGCCGGCTGGAGGAACCGCCATAGTCGCCCGGTCAATACTATCTGCTACTGCTTGAACTACTATGTGAATATCATTGTTGCTTGGTTCATGTTGGTGACAGTAATTAAAATTTGACTAAGAAGATAACCACCTCCCTCGACTAGATTGTGCCGCATAGTGCCACCCACCAGACACCACAAGCACAACCACGCGTCGTTCAAATGGGCAGACCATGGCCGAGTATTCTATCAAACCTCCTTTGACGCCACCCTTTTGGCAAGTCTAGTCGGTTACCTTTGTGGTCGGGGCTAGTCTTGCGAAGGTTCCGGAGCTAGGCGTCGCTCATCTGTTGGGGGCGTGCCGGATTCACTTCGTCATAAGACGTGGTCCCTAGGGCGTGTCGGTGGCTACATAGGGAGTGTCTAGGTAGAATAAGCAGCCGCGGAAGTGTGGGTTTGTACTGTTCGCCATGATCGGTTCTAGTACTTTGGTACTGGCGGTACAAGCTTAGACTTCAGCGTATGGATAAAAGTTGCAACCTCTCGATAGTGTAAATCTAGAATCTAGCCTTGTCCCTAGGTTATGGGACGATGTTTGGGTAAAGTCACACTATGAGTCAGTCCTGTCGAACTTGGAGAATTAATAAATATGCAAAGCAACGAACATGTGGACGTTTGAAAACTTAGCCAGAGTTGGCTAGAGGCTTGAGAGCCTAGAGTAAAGCCAGAGTTGGCTAGAGGCTTGGGAGCCTAGTTGTGGTTACATGTTGTTGAGTGAGAAACGTGATCTCGCTTTAAAAATACGAAACGTCCCTTCCAAGGTAAGTAGGTAAGTTATGTCCAACCATTAAGCTTGGACTCGCACTTTTATATCCGAACTTATGCCATGCCATATAGGTAGACCTTGTTCGATTTTAGGCTAATGTCTTGTGAGTACATTCAATGTACTCACCTGGCTTTTCATGTGGCCAGACCCCGCTGCAACCGTCGCTGAGTACCCGCAGTACGAGAACTGGGAATCAGTATCCCAGGCAGAACCCCGTGGAATAAGGCCGTCACTGCCACACTACTACCTACGTACCCACTGCGATCTCTGATAGAGGCTCGATGTTAGAAAAATAATGTACATACTGTTGTGTGCGCCTGTTGCGCGATCACTGGGGCCTCACCCCGTGCTGTAATATTGTAACCGACCGAACTCGGAGCCTTGAATATATTTGGTTATGTCTTTGTTTATCAAGTTGTCATATATCCAGTGTTTCTGGGACTGGTATATGGGGTAGCTCGATCATCTGGATCGGGGTGCCACAACAACTATGTTGATTGGGTTCGCGCCCTAAGGATTGTTCTTAGGAACACGAAAAGCGAGTATGTTCTCGATGGCCCTCTTCCCGAGGCGCCGGCTGACAATGCGTCAGAAGATGAAATAGATGCGTACACCTTGAAGAGTGATACGGCGATCTCTGTTCAGTGTCTCATGTTGACATGTATGGAACCTGAGTTGCAGAAGAAGTTTGATCAAACTCCTGCACACGACATGATTGTCGCACTCAAGGTCATGTACCAGACTCAGGCTCAGACTGAGCGTTATGAAATAACGAAGGCACTGTGATCATGTCACATGGTAGAAGGAGGCTCTGTGAGCGAGCATGTAATCAAGATGTTTGGTTATGGTACGAGGCTCGAGGCTCTGGGATTTCCTATTCCAGCCGAGCTAAGTATAGATTTGGTGTTGGCTTCCCTCCCACCATCACCTAGTGTGAAGAGGGAAAACAATCAAGTTTTGATGGTTACCCAAACCGCACAGTTCAAGAAGAAGAGAACCAAGAAATCTAAAAATGCTAAGGCATTGGAGAAGGCTGCACTCTCGGCTCAAGAGGAATCCGAGAGTTTCTTTTGCAAGAAAAAGGGACACTAGAAGAGGAACTGCAAGAAATACCTTCCATAGAAAAAGAAGTCTGCTAAAGGAAAGAAAGGTATAAGAGTTATAATTTGAATGATATTTGTCAATCTTACTAGTAACTTTGGAGTATCAATTGCTAAATTTTTAAGAACTTGATATAGTAGATGCGGCGAGTAAGGTGGCAGAGGAGTAAAAGATGGAGATGTGCATCAAGCTCAGCGCATGAAGTTTCATCCACAAGATGAAGACATCTCTAATTTACTTTTCATTTTAAGTTTGAAAGATTTGTGGGTTTTTTCCCAAGTTATTTGTAATAAGGTCGCATTCATGGCGATGGAAAATATTCTTGTGATTTTATGGGATTTCATGTCCCGTTTATTGTGAAAATATTTTGGATCTATCTCTTCGTGGATGATCAAGTTACAAATCTTTTGAATTATGGAAATATCATTTGTTCTGAAATGTGTTGTGATTATGTTGATACCGCCTTCGAGTGGTACTATCATCGCAAATGCATCATATGCATGATGGAAAGAAATTTGAGATATTGTTATGTGAAACAAGTGAAAGGCTTGATGAACTACATGATTCTTTGGAGTCATGAATTCATTAAGTATTCAGGCACATAGTGAAGTCAATAAAGGATAAGTTAAAAGATAGTCAATAATTTTATTGAGATCTTGAAACTTCACAATAATATTTTAGAAAGTTTGTCTTAGTAATATGTGAAGGGGATCGTAGACGGAAAATAAAAAATTTCCTACCGACGATAACCATAAACTAGCCAAGAACTATACCATGCAGATATACTATATGGAGGAGAACGGAATACATACCCTTGTAGACTGTAAGCGTCGACGATCAAAAGATCTGCTTCGATGACGACGCGTGATGATGAAGCCGATCTAGCCGACCTCAAGGTCGTGTAGTGGAAGAAGACGGCTCCCAACACCAAACAATGGTGCCTCGTGGTTCCACACACGTACGGTGTGGATGACGACCTCCGGGCTCCAGATCCAGCAGAGCAGCGGAAGTGGAAGAGTGGATCTAGCAGCATGGCGGTGTGCGTATAGTAGAGAGACTTCCCTCCCCATATGTAGCTCCATAAATGGAACCACGCTCAAGGTAAAAGAGAAGAAGGGAGAAATTGGTGTGTATTTCAAGGCAAGGGGGCACCCCTATATAAAGGCGGAGGAGGGCAGCCAACCTTGCTGGCCTGGCCATGTGGGACTATTCCCACATGACCAGCCGGCCATGGCTTGGTGCATCGGACCTAGGTGGGCCCCATGTGGCCCACCTAGGCCGGTCGGCGCTCCCCCTTTTGTTTCTCTTTTCCCTTTGGGGTTTTCCCCTAATGGGCCTCTAAGGCCCATTTAGGTTTAATGCCTTTTTAAATTCAAAATTAACTAAATAAAAAATATATTAGATACATATTATTTAATTCATTCGGACCCCGAAACATCTTTCGTTGCCCTCCGATCTCCATCGGACATGTCCGGAACACTTCCGGAGTCTCCGGTTTCTTTTCTCTCTAAATCCAACCTAATCATCACCCACCCTTAGTGTGTTACCCCACGGTTCGGGATCACTCCAGACATGATCGATACATCCTCTCCGATCAATGACTAACAGCGGGATCTGGATATCCATGATAGCCCCTGTGTGTCCACGAATGTCTTTCTTATCGTTTGAACCTTTAGACGTCCAGTCTCATCCTCTTGCCTAGCGATACTTAGATTGTCTGAGCGTCGTTCTCCGGTATCACGATTACCGAGCATGACCTCGCCATTGACAAATCTATCTTTACTCGTCTGTGATATTACATCCCCGTGACCTAGTCACATGCTTGTAAGCTCATTGATGTAATCTCACCGAGTGGGCCCAGAGTATCTATCCTGCTATGTGGATTGGCAATTCCTGCTCTTGATCACTCGCTTCTACTGCTTCCTTCCGATACCCGTAAGAGTACGCGTAAAGTCAGTCCGGTCCGCTTCATCCAACAATGCCGTGATATAAACAAGTACACGCGAGAGGGTAACAAATGTAGAATCGATGCCCACATTCAACATGTGTTCTAACCGTACAAATATATCTACACATAGATCGGCTCTGATACCACTGAAGGGGATCGTAGACAGAAAACAAAAAAATTCCTACCGACGATAACCATAAACTAGCCAAGAACTATACTATGCAGATATACTATACGGAGGAGAACGGAATACATACCCTTGTAGACCGTAAGCGTCGAGAATCAAAAGATCTGTTTCGATGACGACGCATGATGATGAAGCCGATGTAGCCGACCTCAAGGTCGTGTAGTGGAAGAAGACGGCTCCCAACACCAAACAATGGCGCCTCGCGGTTCCACACATGTACGGTGTGGATGACGACCTCCGGGCTCTAGATCCAGCAGAGCAGCGGAAGTGGAAGAGTGTATCTAGCAACACGGTGGTGTGCGTACAGTAGAGAGACTTCCCTCTCCGTACGCAGCTCCAGAAACAGAACCACGCTCAAGGTAGGAGAGAAGAAGGGAGAAATTGGTGTGTATTTCAAGGCAAGGGGGCACCCCTATATAAAGGCGGAGGAGGGCAGCCAACCTTGCTGGCCTAGCCATGTGGGACTATTCCCACATGACCAGCCGGCCATGGCTTGGTGCGCCGGCCCTAGGTGGGCCCCATGTGGCCCACCTAGGCCGGCCGGCCCTCCCCCCCCCCATTTTTTCTCTTTTCCCTTTGGGGTTTTTTCCCTAATGGGCCTCTATGACTCATTTAGGTTTAATGCCTTTTTAAATTTGAAATTAATAAAATAAAAAATATATTTAATCATTAATAACACTTATTAGTATTAAATACATATTATTTAATTCATTCGGACCCCGAAACATCTTTCGTTGCCCTCCGATCTCCATCGAACATGTCCGGAACACTTCCGGAGTCTCCGGTTTCTTTTCTCTCTAAATCCAATCTAATCGTCACCCACCCTTAAGTGTGTTACCCCACGGTTCGGGATCACTCCAGACATGATCGAGACATCCTCTGATCAATGACTAACAGCGGGATCTGGATATCCATGATAGCCCCTGTGTGTCCACGAATGTCTTTCTTATTGTTTGAACCTTTAGACGTCCAGTCTCATCCTCTTGCCTAGCGATACTTAGATTGTCCGAGCGTCGTTCTCCGGTATCACGATTACCGAGCATGACCTCGCCATTGACAAATCTATCTTTACTCGTCTGTGATATTACATCCCCGTGACCTAGTCACATGCTTGCAAGCTCATTGATGTAATCTCACCGAGTGGGCCCAGAGTATCTATCCTGCTATGTGGATTGGCAATTCCCGCTCTTGATCACTCGCTTCTACTGCTTCCTTCCGATACCCGAAAGTGTCACCTTTATTGTCACGCTATATAAGTCATGCCGTTTGATGCGATCAGCCGTATCTTTCAGAAGCAGAGATTTGATATGATCTCAGTCGAAGGTATGAACACTACGTTTCTATATTTTGGGTATGTCCATCAAATCATTCACCTAATGATATGACTCCGTTGTTAACCGACGCCATTGTCCATGATCAGGAAACCTTGATCATCTGTTACCCAACGAACTAGTTAAATAGAGGCTACTAGGGACCTGGTTGTTTTCATACCACACGTGTATTAATGTTTCCGCGTAATACAGTTATAGCATGGTATTAAAACGTATTATGAACAATTGAGATATGACAAATAAAATCACTTTATTAATTGCCTCTAGGGCATATCTCCTTCAGTCTCCCACTTGCACTAGAGTACAATTCAATCTAGTTTACAACTTGGTAAAAGCTTAACACCTATAGCAATATTGGTGCATGCTCGTCTCGTGGAAGAGGAAGCAAGTCAACAGATCTAGATCTGTATGTGCTTTGCAACACTTCTATGTCACCTAGTTTGACATCATCCCGTATCATATGATAACGGTGAAATATATGTTGTCGATGGAGTGAGACTCAAAATTTCGCACAGCATGAGCCTTAAAAGTCTAAGAGATCTATTAAGGGAAACCAGGCATGCTCGGAAAAACTGCTCAGTCCAATCATACTTGCTACTTCCGAAATAGCCATATATTTCTATACCTATGTAGATCATGCGACAGTGCATTCATATGCAATTTCGCAAGCTAACCCTTCTACGATAGTGCATTCATATGCAACTTCGCAATCTAACCCTTTCTTCAAAACAAAGGACTTCTCCTGTATGAGATTTCTAGCCGTATGGGTCAGTGTCATAACTTGCATCATCGTAATCCTTTTACGGCAAGTTGTCTCTTCACTCTCACCCATACCAGAAAACATATCCTCAGTTCTCTTTAGACACTGAAGGATATACTTAACGTTTGTTCATTGATCCATCCAGGGATCACTCTAGAACCCGTTCTTCAACCAAGAACTTGGGTCACACCAAGTCGAGCTTTCAGTATGATAGAATCTATGTCTGAGGCATAGAGGATGTCGGACATCCTTTTCTAACAACTATCACTGAAATGCCAAGATAATCTTAATATTTTACCTAGTCATACAAGTAAGAACCTTTCTTCGCTTGTTCTATTCTGAAACATTTCAGAATTTTAACCTAGGAAAAATATTCCGACCTAATGTTATTAAGCCCCTTATGATCTATACGAATTATAGATTTAAAGCCTAATACTCTTAACTTCACTCATAGAAAATTTAATCACTTAAATAATCATTTATACTTTACTAGAGGATCTGTATCATTCTCAATATGTCGTTACATATAAAATTTGGAATGACACCTAGCTCCCACTCAAATATGCCTTCCGCATATAAGACAAGGGAATTTCCTTTTAGCTCCCACTCAAATATGCCATTCACATATAAGATCAAGAAAAGCTACTTAGCTCCCACTCACTTCTTTATAAATGCAGGTTTCTTCAACTATTTTGGACGACTCCAAAATCCTTTGATCACATTATCAAAGTGAAGATTCCAGCTCCGATATGCTTGCTTCAGCCCATGAATGGACAACTGAAGTTTGCATACGTGTCTAGCATCCTTAGGATCAACAAACCATCTCATTGTACTAGTTACAACTCTTTTCTTAATGCTACCATTAAGAAACATGGCTTCTTTATCCATCTATCAATTTCTCAATTCGAAATTATAGTAATTGCTAAAACAATCCTAAACAGACTTAGGCATCCCACTTGAGACAAATCTCGTTGTGGTCAACTTTTGAATTTGTCAAAACTGTTTTATGACAAATCGATCCTTATACGGTTGTCTTTCCGTCAGCGTCTATTTTGTCATAAAATTCCATTTACTCTCAATGGCCTGGAGCCATCAAGAAGATTTACCCAAGTCTTTACTTGGTCATTGTACATGGATTTTATCTCGGATTATATATGGCTCATAGCCATTTCTCGGACTTAGGTTCACCATCACTTCTTCGTAGTTCGTAGGTTTGTCATGTTCTATTAACATGACGTTCATGACAAGATTGTCGTACCACACAGTGCGGAACACATTCTCATACGCCTACGATCTTAGTATGAGCTCAGAGCATCATGATCAGCTTCCTTCCAGTTGTGGAGGACGGTACCGGAACATTTCCGTTGCGCCACTCTGATGCCTGGAGAGGAAGTTCATTAACTCCGTCTTGCTCTACTTTCTTTCCCACTTATATCTTCGGACAAGAAACTATTTCTTGAGTAAGGTATATTTCGGCAACGATTTTGCCTCTGTCGTGAGACATGTATCCAACTGATTTCTTAGATACACTACAAAGATGAATTTATCCGTTTTAGGTTTGATCATATAAAAACACTAAATATCAAAACGACAATCTAGGCTAAAAGCCATGCCATCACTCATATGGTATTGTCTCCACGGATTTAGATGGTTTCCCTATTATCTAAAGTGAATGTTTTGTTCCTACCATACGACTCTAATGATCACAAAAATTCGATAAGAGATTTTATTGATCACACACAATCCAATAGCGTGTGATTACGACGTTCTAACACACCATAACATTGTGGTGTTCCATACGGCGTAATTTGTGGAACTCTTTTCACAAGTCTTCCAATGATATGCCAAACTCATAACTCAAATCCTTGTTTCCTCGATCTGTATCGCGGAATTGATTTTCTTGTTAAGTTTATTTCTCTTACTTCACTCCGAACTTGTTGATCTTATCAAACTTTTCAGACCAGCATTTCATTAAGTGGATATGCCCATATCTACTCAATCATTGGTGAAGTTTACTAAATAATGATTTCCACTACACGTTGAAGTACTTCATTGATTCACACACATCGATATGTATGATTCTCAACAAGTTAAATGCCCGTTTTCCGAAACGGTGTCTTAGTTATCTTGCAAGTGTCAAAAGATCAAATCTAAGGACTTGGAGATCCATGTGAATGGAGCTTCTCAATGCATATAACTCAAAACGTTAGTGCCATAATAATATGGTGTCATTATTAAGTTTGTATCTTTGGCATTAATGTTATAAATGTGAGAGCTACTACCATCTAGATTCAAATAACAACATTCCATTCATAATCGGTGTATGATCATTAAAGATATCACTCATAAATGTAGGACAACGATTTGTCACTAACAAATATGAATAATTGTCTCGCTAGAGGCAAGACACACTTATAATGATCATGCTAACAAGCGATCTAATGGAATTTGTTCAAATCAAATTTAATCTAAATGGTAGATGCAGAGAGAGTGTCTATGGCCATCACAACATATTCACAACATATTGCCTGCCATTATCAACACACTCATTGTCTCTTCATCCTTCCAAGCTACTCAAGCAGAAAATCTTGTTTTCATAAAACATGACTAGTATCAAATCTTAGTCACTACTGCAAGTACTTGTTTAGGTAAAACATTCATAACTTGTATATCATATATATACCATCATCATTGATGACTTCCCGGTGATTCGTTTCATCTTCTTGATTCTTCAACGTAATCAAGAATTCATGAAGGTGAATGATTCCCCTTGCATGACATAGTCTATGACAAAACATTTGCATCTGGCAACGTTGTCTGTCATCCAGTGATCGAGCTGAGCGAGGCGTCTCAATGTCATCAAGTATGACCAATGTCATCAAGTATGACTACCACGCGCTCCTTTAATGCGAGTGTTCTCTTCCATCTTGGTTGAGAAGAAAACCTGATTTACGGTGGATACAGATCATCAGTCTCAGCGACCATTCCAAATGTTCGCGATCTGTCAACACGCACCCACAGTTCATTCTCTATGGCAGAGATCATAGCATACACTGGACTATGATGGAATTATCCGCACAAAACTTGATAATCTAAATTATCCTTTTGTTTAGCGGAATCTCCGGGTCTATCTCCTATCGGGTTTTGTATCATGTAGAGCTAAAAGGTTTGAAACAAGGAGTATCCTCAAGCTATGGTATAAAACTATGAAGTTTGGACCCACCTTTTAAGTTTCTCAATCGCAGGAATGCACCTAAGTTTAAAAGGTCTATAGAAGGGTTATCATCTACAAAGGTTTTGCAAAGCATAAAGACTTTTGTTCATAATAAAATATGGGTTCAAGTTTTCAAAATAAAACTAAGTTTTCAAAGTAAAACTAAGTTTTCAAAATAAAACTACTAGAACTCCCACTCAAGACGAGTATCCCTCGCATCGTCTTAGTGATTACACAACCCCCATCCATTACACTACCCCCATCGATCAGGCAGATAGCATAACTTCAAAGGTAGACATCGTATATCGATCACATCACCGCATGTGACTCGTGCTTAACCTTTCGGTACTTGTGTTCCGAGGCCATGTCTGTACATGCTAGGCTCGCCATAACACCCTCTGACGTATTCGCGCGTGCAACGTGGCTTACACCCACCGTATGCGAACGAAGAGACGAGTGTAACCGCAATGCGGCGTACCCCGTAACGTAGAACTTTATTGGTGGTGCACGACAGAGGGAGAACACTATTATCGGAATTTTGGGAGGGATCATCTTATATTACTACCGCCGTGTAACTAATATATAGACATATATATACACAATCTACATAACATCTAAAATGAAATGTAATGCGACATGATATGGTCTCCTCCGCGCCGATGGTCTCCTTCGCGCCGACAGTTTATAACAATTTAATAAACCTACCTTGACCATATCACATTGCCCCTGCAAAATAAAGTTAGACGCTTTCTACTTTATCTTTTGCATTTTTACGTGGCTGCTAGGGCTTCCGCACAAGAACCGTTTCTTACCTACGAAAACAACCACAACAGCGATAAGACAATTGTCTCTATTACACCCCTTTCGGGGCCCTCCATTGTAAATGCAATATCAACTATTGTAGGAGATACAGACACCCGCCAGCCACATATACGGTACAAGCCGTATGTCAAGTGTGGAACCAGTCTCGCGTAAGAGTACGCGTAAAGTCGGTCCGGGCCGCTTCATCCGACAATACCGCGATATAAACAAGTACACACGAGAGGGTAACAAATGTAGAATCGATGCCCACATTCAACATGTGTTCTAACCGTACAATATATCTACGCATAGATCGGCTCTGATACCACTGAAGGGGATCGTAGACAGAAAACAAAAAAATTCCTACCGACGATAACCATAAACTAGCCAAGAACTATACTATGCAGATATACTATACGGAGGAGAACGGAATACATACCCTTGTAGACCGTAAGCGTCGAGATCAAAAGATCTGTTTCGATGACGACGCATGATGATGAAGCCGATGTAGCCGACCTCAAGGTCGTGTAGTGGAAGAAGACGGCTCCCAACCAAACAATGGCGCCTCGCGGTTCCACACATGTACGGTGTGGATGACGACCTCCGGGCTCTAGATCCAGCAGAGCAGCGGAAGTGGAAGAGTGTATCTAGCAGCACGGTGGTGTGCGTACAGTAGAGAGACTTCCCTCTCCGTACGCAGCTCCAGAAACAGAACCACGCTCAAGGTAGGAGAGAAGAAGGGAGAAATTGGTGTGTATTTCAAGGCAAGGGGGCACGCCTATATAAAAGCGGAGGAGGGCAGCCAACCTTGCTGGCCTAGCCATGTGGGACTATTCCCACATGACCAGCCGGCCATGGCTTGGTGCGCCGGCCCTAGGTGGGCCCCATGTGGCCCACCTAGGCCGGCCGGCCCTCCCCCCCCCATTTTTTCTCTTTTCCCTTTGGGGTTTTTTCCCTAATGGGCCTCTATGACTCATTTAGGTTTAATGCCTTTTTAAATTTGAAATTAATAAAATAAAAAATATATTTAATCATTAATAACACTTATTAATATTAAATACATATTATTTAATTCATTCGGACCCCGAAACATCTTTCGTTGCCCTCCGATCTCCATCGAACATGTCCGGAACACTTCCGGAGTCTCCGGTTTCTTTTCTCTCTAAATCCAATCTAATCATCACCCATCCTTAAATGTGTTACCCCACGGTTCGGGATCACTCCAGACATGATCGAGACATCCTCTCTGATCAATGACTAACAGCGGGATCTGGATATCCATGATAGCCCCTGTGTGTCCACGAATGTCTTTCTTATTGTTCGAACCTTTAGACGTCCAGTCTCATCCTCTTGCCTAGCGATACTTAGATTATCTGAGCGTCGTTCTCCGGTATCACGATTACCGAGCATGACCTCGCCATTAACAAATCTATCTTTACTCGTCTGTGATATTACATCCTCGTGACCTAGTCACATTCTTGCAAGCTCATTGATGTAATCTCACCGAGTGGGCCCAGAGTATCTATCCTGCTATGTGGATTGGCAATTCCAGCTCTTGATCACTCGCTTCTACTGCTTCCTTCCGATACCTGAAAGTGTCACCTTTATTGTCACGCTATATAAGTCATGCCGTTTGATGCGATCAGCCGTATCTTTCAGAAGCAGAGATTTGATATGATCTCACGGTCGAAGATATGAATACTACGTTTCTATATTTTGGGTATGTCCATCAAATCATTCACCTAATGATATGACTCCGTTGTTAACCGACGCCATTGTCCATGATCAGGAAACCTTGATCATCTATTACCCAACGAACTAGTTAAATAGAGGCTACTAGGGACCTGGTTGTTTTCATACCACACGTGTATTAATGTTTCCGCGTAATACAGTTATAGAATGGTATTTAAAACGTATTATGAACAATCGAGATATGACAAATAAAATCACTTTATTAATTGCCTCTAGGGCATATCTCCTTCAATATGATGAATTGAAAGTCAATTTCAGTTCAAGTATTTGATCAAGTTTGATTAAATAAATTACTAAGATATTTTGGTTGCAGAATTATATTCCAAGAAATTCAATTTAGAATATTTATTGTTTGTCTAGAATATTTATTTCTTGGTCTTGTCCATCTTCATCTTGGGCCCACATGGGGTGGACCCACTTTGGCAGTACTAGGGGAACCCCATGTTCCACTGTTGCGACACAATACTATTTCTAGGCAAAGATAGCAACCATTATTTAGCTCTTCCTCTTAAAGAGAAAGGAAATAATTTCAGTTTAATAATATCTACATCTATATCCTTATACTTTTGCACCTCACAAAGTTCAACAAAATTATTAAGGTGAGCAGCAGCATCATCAGTACTAACACCAGCAAATTGCTCTTTCATAACAAGATTTAACAGAGCAGGTTTAATTTCATAAAAGTCTGCTTTAGAAGCAGGTGGAGCAATAGGAGTGCATATGAAATCATTATTGTTTGTGCTAGTGAAGTCACACAACTTGGTGTTCTCAGGAGTACTCATTTTAGCAAAATTAAAGCTAGGCCGAAATATAAAAGTAAATGCAAGTAACTATTTTTTTACGTTTTTGATATAAAGAGGCAAACAAGACAAAGTAAAAATAAAATAAGCAAGACAAAAACAAAGTAAAGAGATTGGAAGTGAGAGACTCCCCTTGCAGAAGGTTTGACTTCCCCGGCAACGGCGCCAGAAAACTGGCTTGATGCGTGATAAGTTAGACGTCCGTTGGGAACCCCAAGAGGAAGGTATGATGAGTGCAGCAGCAAGTTTTCACTCAGTAAGAAACCAAGGTTTAATCGAACCAGTAGGAAGTCAAGGGTCTTCTGAAGGTTGTTGGTGGCTGAATGTGGCACGGCGCAACACCAGGGAATCAGCAGCAACGTGGAACCTGCACACAAGACAATCAAACTACTTTGCCCCAACGAAACAGTGAGGTTGTCAATCTCACCGGCTTGCTGAAAACAAAGGATTAAAAGTGTGGTGTGGAAAATGATGTTTGCTTGCAGAGAATTAAAGAGAACAATGATTGCAGTTGGTTGTATTTCAGATGTAAAAGAATGGACCGGGGTCCACAGTTCACTAGTGGTGTCTCTCCATAATAAAATACTAACATGGTAGGTAAACAAATTACAGCTGGTCAATTGACAAAATAGAGAGTGCATAACAATGCATATACAAGTCATGATGATCACTATGAGATTTACTTGGGCATTACGACAAAGTACACAGACCGCTATCCAACATGCATCTGTGCCTAAATAGTCCACCTTCAGGTTAGCATCCGCACCCCTTCCAGTATTAAGTTGCAAGCAACAGACAATTGCATTAAGTATGGTGCATAATGTAAACAATACAAATATCCTTAGACAAAGCATTGCTGTTTTACCCCTAGTAGCAACAGCACATCCACAACCTTAGAACTTTCTGTCACTGTCCGAGATTAAATGGAGGCATGAACCCACTATCTAGCATAAATACTCCCTCTTGGAGTTACAAGCATAAACTTGGCCAAAGACTACACTAATAACGGAGATCATGTAAGATCATAAACAACATAGGCATGATAAATCAATAATCAACTTGATATAGTATTTAATATTCATCGGATCCCAGCAAACACAACATGTAGCATTACAATAAGATGATCTTGATCATGATAGGCAGCTCACAAGATCTAAACATGATGGCACAAGAGGAGAAGACAACCATCTAGCTACTGCTATGGACCCATAGTCCAGGGGTGGACTACTCACACATCACTCCGGAGGAAGGCATGTTGATGTAGAGCCCTCCGGTGATGATTCCCCTCTCCGGCAGGGTGCCGGGAAGAGCTTCAGAACTCTCCCGGGCTAGGGTTGACGACGGCGGCGGCTCTGGAACTTTTCGTGGATGGAGGCTCGGGTGTTTAGGGTTTTCCCGAGAAAGGCAATTTATAGGCGAAGGGGCGATGTCGGTGGAGGCCAGAGGGCTCCTCACCACGTGGCGGCGCGCCAGGGATGGGACCCGCGCCACCACATGGTGATGGCGCCTCGGTGCCCCCTTCGTCTCTTCTTCGGACTCCGTGTACATGACAGAAAAATAGGACCTTGGCATTTTGTTTCGTCCAATTCCGAGAATATTTCCAGAACAGCTTTTCTGGAATCAAAAACAGCAGAAAACAGGAACTGGCACTGTGGCATCTTGTTAATAGGTTAGTCCCAGAAAATGCATAAAAATGCTATAAAGTGTGAATAAAACATGTAGCAATTGACATAATATAAGCATGGAACATAAGAAATTATAGATACATTGGAGACGTATCAAGCATCCCCAATCTTAGTTCTACTCGTCCTCGAGTAGGTAAAACGATAACAACAAATAATTTCTTAGGTGACATGCTACCACATAATCATGATCAAATAATATTGTAAAGCATATGTTATGAATGAAGTGACTCAAGGCAATGGTCTATAGTTTGCTAACAAATAGATAATGAGTAAACAACTGAATCATATAAGCAAAAACTTTTCATAAATAGTACTTTCAAGACAAGCATCAAAAAGTTTTGCATAAGAGTTAACTCATAAAGCAATAGATTCTAAGTAAAAGGCATTGAAGCAACACAAAGGAAGATTTAAGTTTCAGCAATTGCTTTCAACTTTCAACTTGTATATCTCATGGATAATTGTCAACACAAAGCAATATAATAAGTGCAATAAGTAAGCATATAAAAATTGTTGCACACAAAGTTGACACAAGTGTTTACTTCTGAGATAGAAAGGAGTAGGTAAACTGACTCAACCTAAAGTAAAAGAAAGGCCCTTCGCAGAGGGAAGCAGGGATTAAATCATATGCTAGAGCTTTTTAAGTTTTGAAAATCATATAGTGAGCATAAAAATAAAGTTTTGAGAGGTGTTTGTTGTTGTCAACGAATGGTAGTGGGCACTCTAACCCCCTTGTCAACCAGACTTTCAAGAGCGGCTCCCATGAAGGACGTTATTTCTACCCAAAGGCAGATCATCCCTCTTCTCTTTTGTTTACACGTGTACTTTAATTTGGGTGACACTCCTCCCAACCTTTGCTTACACAAGCCATGGCTAACCGAATCCTCGGGTGCCTTCCAACAATCACATACCATGGAGGAGTGTCTATTTTAAATGATCAACTTTTTAAATTGCTTACTGATAAATTAGGCCAAAACATGTGAAGAGAATTAAAGGTGAAAGTTGTAATTAATTGGGACTGGGCACCCCATTTGCCAGCTCTTTTTGCAAAATTATTGGATAAGCGGATGTATATGCCACTAGTCCATTGGTGAAAGTCTGTCAGGAGTAAATGACAAGGTTGAAAGATAAAACACCACATACTTCCTCATGAGCTATAAAACATTGACACAAATAAGGGATAATAGCTTTTGAATAGTTTAAAGGTAGCACATGAAGTATTTACTTGGAATGGCAGAAAATACCACATAATAGGTAGTTATGGTGGACACAAATGGCATGGGTTTTGGCTCAAGGATTTGGATGCACGAGAAGCATTCCCTCTCAATACAGAGTTTAGGCTAGCAAGGTTGTTTGAAGGAAACACAAGATATCAACCGGTATAGCAAGACTTACATGAAAACATATTGCAAGCATAATAAGACTCTACACTGTCTTCCTTGTTGCTCAAACACTTTTACCAGAAAATATCTAGACCTTAGAGATAGCATTACAATAAGATGATCTTGATCATGATAGGCAGCTCACAAGATCTAAACATGATGGCACAAGAGGAGAAGACAACCATCTAGCTACTGCTATGGACCCATAGTCCTGGGGTGGACTACTCACACATCACTCCGGAGGAAGGCATAGTGATGTAGAGCCCTCTGGTGATGATTCCCCTCTCCGGCAGGGTGCCGAGAAGAGCTTCAGAACTCTCCCGAGCTAGGGTTGACGACGGCGGCGGCTCTGGAACTTTTCGTGGATGGAGGCTCGGGTGTTTAGGGTTTTCCCGAGAAAGGCAATTTATAGGCGAAGGGGCGATGTCGGTGGAGGCCCTAGGGCTCCTCACCACGTGGCGGCGCGCCATGGGTGGGACCCGCGCCACCACATGGTGAGGGCGCCTCGGTGCCCCCTTCGTCTCTCCTTCGGACTCCGTGTACGTGACAGAAAAATAGGACCTTGGCTTTTTGTTTCGTCCAATTCCGAGAATATTTCCAGAACAGCTTTTCTGGAATCAAAAACAGCAGAAAACAGGAACTGGCACTGTGGCATCTTGTTAATAGGTTAGTCCCAGAAAATGCATAAAAATGCTATAAAGTGTGAATAAAACATGTAGCAATTGACATAATATAAGCATGGAACATAAGAAATTATAGATACGTTGGAGACGTATCACAATGCTTTGCCACTAAGATACATGTGATTCTTGAAGGATTTTATTCTTCTAAGAATTTAGTGGGAGGATGGTGAATGTTGAAGAGATTATGGAATCTTCGGAAATAGTTATCGGATGTTGCGCAAGCGGAAGCAATTCCAATTGACAACTCTTTTAGACTAATACCGAGAGTCATTGCAATTTATGCATGACGTCTTGTCAAGAAATATTCACTTAACCAGATTAAGTAGCATACAAGTTTCTAGGAAACTTAATATGCTAAGACAAAGTAAAGAAAAGGAATGTGCTTGAATGGATCCCAATAGAATTTTGACTTAGATGTCATATATTAATATCATTGTTGTTAAGTTGTGAAAAACTTAATAAGGATCTTTTTGTTAGATGAAAAGATGATCACAAGGTTTTATGATCAAAAGGATATTTTATGACAAGTTTATATAAGACAATGACAAAACATATTCCTTACAAAGGAAAAAAGGATCGATGAAGTGTACTAAGTACAGCTCGAGGGTTTTGTTAATTGAATATAAATTTAATTCATAAAAGAAGACATTTGTCTAGGACAAATAAATCAATAATATTAAGTGAGAAGTAAGAAAACAAAGTTTTCTTTGAAAAAACTTCGAAACAAAGAATGCAGATCATAGTTCCAAGAAAATCAGTGGGAGCTTGATTATATTGTTCGGCTTGAAGAATGAAATAATATTAGATAGTTTTGTTTTTTATACAATATGATATGCTGTTAAAGTATCTAATGACATATATATTTGGAACATAATCAACAGCATATATGGAAGTTTCCATATATTGTGTGATATAATGTTGCATAAATTTCACTAAGGTGTTTTTTTTTAATATTATTCAATAACATGGGAGAATTAACATTCTCATAAAGTTGGAGAAATTCATATGCAAGAACCATGGCTGTTTCGTTCGGTGGTGAGCTTGATCGATTGATTTGAAATCTTGATCATAAAGGAATTTCTTAAGATGTGAAATTTTAAGATCAAAACAAAATAATCAAACTTGATTGTTGACAAGTTGAATTTGATAAAAGTTCAATTGACTCCAATTAAGATGAGGATTCTCCATACGGTGTATTTTGAAGAAGTTACTTCAAAAGTGAGAAATACTCATAATGTAAGAGTTACATTGGAAAATCTTATGAGATAAGTATAAAGGATAATCCAAGGATAGATAACGGAATTTTTCTAAATTTCGTATATCGCATTACGAGGGGATGTTTATTTAAAACATATGGCTATATTACGAAAACTACAACAAGTAGCAAAGATAGTGGGAGCGTAATAACTTCCAAAGGAAAGGTTATCGGTTCATTGAATGAACTAGGTGTGGTTCTTCACAAAAGAAACAACTAATTGTGAAAACAATGAAATTGTGTTCTTAGTTGAAGTTCCAAGGTTTCACCTTGAATGACCAAATGCTACAAGTGATCATATGATCAATAAAGGGTGTGCATGAAAAAGGTATAATTTTTGTGCATAAAAGAATAAAGTTTACATAGCCCCAGAAGGGACTAAAAGGACAATATGTCTACCACACAAGAGTAAGCATGAGAAACACCAAACATCAATCAAGATGTTGAACTTATGCAAACTAGACATTGCCAGTTGTGCAAGTGGGAGACTGTTGGATGTATGCCCAAAAGGCAATGTATTTATATATCTGATTCAATAATTATGATTTGTATTCTCTATGCTATTACTGCAGTGGTTTCTGAATATGTGATTCAGAGGAAAGCACACTCGCACGTGTAGAGAATGTGAACGCGTAAAATATACCCTAGTTCTTTTACGGACTAATTTGTTGATTGCTTGATGACACTGCTTTCCTAGTCATGGGTATTGTTTATGTCAGCATCAATGAGTGGCATATTATAGGATAATAATATGGCTGGGTAACCCAAGTTTTGGTATGCTAAGAGATTCCGTTAAATTGTCTTTTTGTCCTTAGCTTTATCACAGTAAGATTATTATATAACTTTTCCTGTAACCATGAGGTTATTAGGGTTATACATACTAGAAGAGTTACTTTGGTACTGTCAACACTATGGCCATAACTGGGTAGTAAAACGGCAGTCATTGGGTGATTCCAAGGTGTATGTATATCCTAATGTTCTGAGATGGGAAAATACTCCTCGGTGATTAGAGAGATACGCCCTGGGCCCTCTCAGTATTAAAAGGTATCCAATATGTTCTGCAGACAATGCGCGGTGAAGTTACACTGTGTGGGATATCATAATACAGAAACGAGTAAAGGGAACTTGCCGGTTAACGAGATAGACAAAGATGTAATGAATCAATGATTGATTCATGGTAACATCCACGGATCTATATCTCGGGCGAAGTTTTGGTATCGCGAGTAATGGGAATGATATATTAAATAACCAACAGGTTCAACAGAGTGTCTTCTCATAACGGTAGTAGTTATTCAGATCGTCCCGGGATCTGACCCTGGCCGGTGATTGGATGGGAACATCCAATTATAGCTACACGTTATCGAACCTGTAGGGTGGACACACTTAAACTAGGAATGGTTAGTTGTGTATTATGGTTGGTCTGGAACATGGAGAGAGTATCACCGACATAGTGTCGGCGTGATAGATATGGTTTTATCGGAGAGATTGTTTTGTGATAGAAGTTGCTATCACGGTCGGATTTATTCCGAGGGTTTATATATGAAGGAAATATTTTTCTGGAGTATTTTGTGAGCGGACACTGGGTGTCCCGGATCATATAAAAGTGTTTTATATGATAGGTAATTAATTCAGTGAAATATTATGTAAAAGGAAATATTCAAATAAGAATTAATTAGACAAAATATTATTTAATTAAATATTCATTTATTTAATTGGTAAATGATTATTGGAAAAATATATAAATAAAATTGGAGCCCACCAGGGGGCTACCAAGATGGGCCCTAGGGCCCACCAAGGTAGCCGCACCATCATATGGTGGTGGTGGGCCAAGGTGCCGAAGGGGGGAGGCTCCCCCAGCCGAAACCCTAATGGGCCATGCGGCCCATGGGGGGATGCGGCGGCGGTGGTGGACGAGGCGGCCGGCCTAGGTGGGCCCCACCCGCCTAGGTCGGTGCGGCCTAGGGCGGGCCCCACCCGGCGGTGGCGGTAGGAGAGGCGGTGGGGGAGGGGAGTTGGAGTCCAACTACAACTCCTCCCTCCCAAACCGAATTGGGCAAGGGGAGCTTTCCCCTTGTCCAAACCGACTTGGACTAGGGAAAGCTTTCCCCTTGCCCAAGTCCCTCCACCCCTTGGTCCATCTATATAAAGTTATAAACCCCACCCCCTCCTATTTGGAGGACATACAAGAGACAAGATACAAGTTGACACAATTGACTCTCAAGTTTATATCCCTTCTAGTTGGATTAGAGGAACCTCTAATTAAAGGCAACCTATCCGATTAGACTAGATCTAATCTCTCTCTCTCCTTCTCATGTGTTGAGATCTCCACCTTCATATACACCAGTAGTGCTTCAAGCTTGGACGGCGAAGCCCTGCTGAACCTTTCTCGGCGTACGCGTCCAAGCTCTCGGAGGGGTGATCCGTTGTTCTCAATGGTTGACCCTCACTCTGCTGGATCAAGGTGACAAGGCGAGGAGGATAAGGCACCGAATCTCTCTACCAGGCTTGGTTGAGGGAGACGGCGACTGGCTACATCGACTACGTCATCAACACTTCTTCTGCAACTTCGGTGTTGGTAACGTATTTCATCTAGATCTTTGGATCTTCGTATTTCACATGTATCTTCATAGTAAATCTTGGCAGTTGTTGCGTAGCTATACGAAATTTTTAATTTACCGTACACGCAACCCAATAGGGAGGAGTGTCAATATATATATAAAAGTATGATATCTCGGAACCGCTCTTAAAACTTATTTGGTATGGAAGACATTAAGACCTCTACTACCATTCGTTGACGTAGACAACCACCTCTTTAAAAAAAATTCATTCTTGTTTTCAAAATCCAAAAGCTCTAGCACATGATTTAATCCCCATTTCCCTCTGCGAAGGACCTATCTTTTACGTTTATGTTGAGTCAGTATACCTATCCTCCTTATTTTCCGCAAGTAAACATTTAGTGTTGTGAGATACAATCAATTATATAGTACTCCCTCCGTTCCTTGATGTAAGGTGTATAGTTTTTTGAAGAAAAGTCCATAATATAAGGTGTATTTGCTATTTATGGACAATTTGACCCATCAAAAAATGGGACGTAGTCTCAAAAGCGGGATTTAATGATTGTATTCATTTTGTGCATATTAAGAATTTATCTCTCGCGGTTTTTTCTAGAAAAAAATGAGTCCACTCTATGCAAAATACCCATGTCTTAATATTCGTGCAAAAAACTATACACCCTATATTCAGGAACGGAGGGAGTAGCAATATGCTTAATTATGTTTCATTGTAAGTTGTATTTTTCCTCTTGTTAGCATGTCTAATTCTAATTGCAGGAACACAACTCTAGAGGTTCACAACGCATGGTAAATATTTTTACCTTATTAAAACTTGTGACACCTGCAAAGTAATAACTATTATATAGAGATTCCTTTGATATTATAAAAAGTATGAAATGCTGATCGTTCTCCGACCAAGAACGTAGTTGCCACAACTCAAGAAGCTTTCCTTGATTCACTTTGATATTTATGTTCATCTACTTTTGTTTTAAGTTAAGTTTCATGAAATTAATTGTTGTGTAAAATGCATGAGTGCTTGTTAATTAAGTGATGCTTCTTGTTCGTATTCTTTATTATCGACACTTTCACTCCATAAACCTGTGGTCATGTTTACCGAGCTCAGTTTTTGCTTGGGGACAAGAGAGGTCAAAGCTTGGGGGAGTTGATACGTCCATTTTGCATCACTATTTTGTATCATAATTTACTGTTATTTATCGATATATTTCATATTAGAATGCAATACTTATGTTATTTTATCTTGTTTTGCATGATTGATGATTATTGAGGAATAAACTGCCGGAGCCTGGAATCAGTTGGAAAAAGCACTGTCAAGATGCTATATTTCCGCAACTCCAAAAATTCCAAGAAAATTCAGGCGTTATTATTTTAAGAGAAGGCGAGAGGAGTCAGAAGATGGGGCAGAGGGGAGCCACCAGGGCGCCAGACGGCACCCAGCCACGGCCCACCCCTGGACCGTGCCTGGGGCCCGCCTAGCGGCCCTGGGTCGCCTCTGGCTCTCCCCTCTTGCGTATATCTTCCCTATGACCTAAAAATCCTGGGAGACGCTTCGAAGAAATATTCCGTCGCCGCCTCAGGGGCGGAAACCACAGAGGCTCTCCGACAGGGAGAAATCTGCCAGGGAAATTCCTTCCCGGAGGGGGGAAATCGTTGCCATCACCATCATCATCGCCACGGGCTTCATCGGGAACAACATCCACACCATCTCCACCGCCAGCACCGTCATCACCACCGCTCCACTTCGTTCCGCTGAGACATCTAGGGTTCCTCCTTGTGTAGTTTATTGGGATTGCTTTTCCGATGTTGATTACTTGCCGTAGTTGATGCTATTGAGTTTTATCGGTGAATTACTTTATGTCCAGATTGTTGTTCTTCACTTTATCACCTATGATCATGTTCCAAATGATGTCTCGTGAGTAGTTCGTTTAGTTCTTGAGGACATGGGAGAAATCTTTTCACTAGTAGTGGAATTATGTTGAGTAGTATTTAATGGTTTGATATTTAAGTTGTGGTGTTATTCTTCTAGTGGTGTCGTGTGAACGTCGACTACATGATACTTCACCTTTATGGGCCTAGGAGAATGCATTGTGTATTTGGTTTACTTATTGTGGGGTTGCCGGAGCGAAAGAAACCTAAACCCCCGTCGGTAGGCTATTGCATAAGGGAGCGTGGGATCTCAGAGTTTAAGGCTGTGGTTAGTTAATTCTTAAATACTTTCTTGCATTTGCGGATACTTGTAAGAAGGTTTAATCACAAGTGTGTACTGGTCCAAGTAAGGGCGGTGCATTAGCATAGGTTCACCCACACGACACTTATCAAAACATTGAAGATTAATCAGCGGTATGAAGCGAAAGTGACAAGACGAAATTCCCGTGTGTCCTCAGGAACGTTTTAGCCATCATAAGTAACACCACCGACTTGTCCTTTGTGCCAAAAAGGATTGGGCTACTTGCTGCAATTATTACTGCTCTCTTTTATTTCATCGCACTTTATTTATTTGCTATTATAAAAATCCATAAAAACTTGTCTGCTAGTATTTGCAGTGAAACCTTGCGCAAAACTACTTGCCAACACCTTCTGCTCCTCGTTGGCTTCGACACTCTTATTTATCGAAAGTACTACGATACACCCCCTATACTTGTGGGTCATCAGCGCCGTGCGCCTCTGAACCCGACACTCGGGGGTTGCGCCATACATGCTACACAATTTACCTCGTCCGCACATGTGCGGCGTCAGCTCCATCTGCTGCGTCGACTGTGTCCCTCGCATCGACTGGCATCGGGAGGGCACTCGCCGTCGGCTTGAGCGCTGCGCGCGCACCCGACAAATATCTACGCTAGCAGGCTCGAAGACTGGAGCACTCACAAGATACTCGACAACAACAAAAGGAAGGCAAATTGAGCCTATGCCCAACTACCAATAGTTGCACATAGCCTCTGGGGCTACTCCCATTAAGAGCGCTGCCGTGCACCCGATAAACAAGGTCCAAGTTCATTATCTCGCAAAACAAGCAATCGAGCTCTAGTCGACTAATCCTCTGACTACCTCTAGATTTCCTGAGTGCAACAGCTGCAAATAAATCTCGGATGCTTCACCTAGTGTGTAAAGATAAGACCCGCCGACCATGTCGAGCCGGCCAGGGCCCGCACCAGCTGTGGTTACCCTGTAATTATCCGTGCCAGCAGGCATGAAGAAAAATCCCGACGGACGCGTTGGGTGCCCTTTCTGATGCTGTTGATCCACTCTATAAGACCTCCGCGGCCTGAGTCGAGCTTCCCCAGCTTTATCCGGGTTCGAGTCCGGGACTCGAGCTTGATGTAGGCTCGTAAGGTTTTTGCCCAAGTGCATTTAACTGGTCCCGATCCGTCCAGCGTACTAGGCCTACTATGGCACCATCCCCAGACTGGCGTACAACTATCGTAAACAAAGCAAGGCATATCGTGCACCAGGAGATCCTCGACTATGAGTCTCTGCCCAATTCTTCGAATCGACCAGACACTCGGGGGCTACTCCCATCGGGAGCGCTGGGTGCTCTAGGCGGCGCGCTAGGCGCGCACCCGACGTACTACCGAGTCAAAAGCACCAGACAACGCAGCAAGGGCGCCTTGGACAACTCAAATTTCATCGACTACTCCCATCGGGAGTGCACTCGCCATCGGCTCGAGTGCCACGGTATTCTCAAAGTCGGGTTCTCTATAGCCCGCATTGGTATTCTCAAAGTCGGGTTCTCTATAGCCTGCACCGGATTTCTTAAACTCGGGTTCTCTATAGCCCGCACCGGATTTCTCAAAATCAGGTTCTCTATAGCCCGAACCGGATTTCTTAAAGTCGGGTTCTCTATAGCCCGCACCGGATTTCTTAAAGTCGGGTTTTCTATAGCCCGCACCGGATTTCTCAAAGTCGAAATCTCTATAGCCCGCAACGGTTTTCTCAAAGTCGGGCTCTCTATAGCCCGCAACGGATTTCTCAAAGTTGGTTTCTCTATAGATCGCATCAGATTTATTAAAGTCGGGTTCCTTACACCCGCATCCAATTTATTAATATCGGGGTTCTTACACCTACATTGGATTTCGCTTAAATGATTTAACTCTCAAAGCATGGTTAATACAGTCACCACATGGTCATCAACGCACCCGAACAATCGGGGGCTTCGTCGCACAGGTTCTAATTATCACAAAGCCTTGCCCGCACCCAAACACTCGGGGCTGCGCCGCACAGGTTCTACTTATCACAAAGCCTTGGCTGCACCCGAACACTCGGGGGCTGCGACACACATGTTCTATTTACCACAAAGCCTTGGCCGCACCCGAACACTCGGGGGCTGCGCCGCATAGGTTCTACTTACTACTAAGCATTAGCCGCACCCGAGACTCGGGGGCTGCGCCACACAGGATGCCTTGGCCGCACCTGAGACTCGGGGGCTGCGCCGCACAGGCTCAAAATCAAAAAATGCCTTGGCCGCACCCGAGACTCGGGGGCTGCATCGCACAGGTTCAAAATAAAAAAATGCCTTGGCCGCACCCGATACTCGGGGGCTACGCCGCACAGGCTCACACTCAAAAACGCCTTGGCTGCACCCGAGATTCAGAGGCTACGCCGCACAGGCTCACACTCGAAAACGTCGTGGCCACACCCAAGGCTCGGGGGCAGGCTCAAACTAATGCTCGCCTTAGCTTCATCCGAGACTCGTAGGCTACGTCGCATAGGCCTATCAGAAAACTGCAGACTCGAAAACACAAGGTACGTGAGCACACTCGAGAGTCAATAATCTACAAGATATCCAATACAAAAACCCGGAGGTACTTAAAATGTTTACTGCAAACAAGTTGCCTATGATTTTTTTTTTTAGAAATGGGAGCCTCGCCCCAGCCTCTGCATCAAAATGATGCATACGGCCGGTTTTTTATTATCAATAAGTATCCAGGTTCAGATAGTATCGCATTATTACAATCACTGATCAGACAGTGTAAACACAAATATAAGCCAGAGGAAAAATAGCAGCCTATCCATCTAGTCTTCTAGCATGCCGCCACCCATTGTGGCAAAAGATAGCCCGAACGACCGCCATCATTCAAGTACATCCGTATCCAACTGATCCCGGCGGTTGCCTGGAGAGACGAGCGACCACTGCTGAATCCAGTGCGTAGCTCGAAGCACAACCTGCAAAAAATGTGGAGTTTGTATCTTGTTAAAGACAATATCATTCCTGCAATTCCAAATTGCCCAAAGGAAAGCTGCAACACCGATGCGTATACAAGCCTTAGTCTCTTTGGCTACCCCATTTAACCAGGTTCCAAACATATTCGAAATACTGGTTGGGGTGTTATATTAAAAGTAAAATGAATTAGTCTCCAAATATTTTTCACGAATCAATCTACAATATCTTCCTTCTGTACAAGAGAGTTCTGCCGATCCAGCATCAGCTCAGTCACCCATTCCGTCAGCGCAATAATCCTAGCGGCAGGATCTACGGCTGCGCGGTAATGAGCCTCAATCGGCACTCGACCACCATCAGGCTGCGGAGGAAGCCCGTTTCCTATATCTGTCAAGCTTAGGTACGGGTGATGAGCCCGCACAAAGGAAAGGGGCGACTTTTGTACCTCCAATCAGCTGGTCCTGGACGAAGCCCTTTATCGCCTCACCATGACGAAATCTGGACATGAGCGCTGCCAAGCCTTCTGGTTGCCGGTCCAAGGGGAATAGCGCTCTGTGTACAAGGGACAAAGCTGATTGACAGGACTCAACAAAGGCCTTTACTTACCAACCCGGTCTTGCAAGGTTGCCAATACCCGGCCCTTCGCTCTGTCTTCCCAGAAGGAAGTCGTGTCAGGACCAATGTTATTTGAGATAGAGATCAGCCGGTCGCGCACTCGGTCTGATTCCGCACGGGCGTCCAGCTGAAGCAAAAAAAAAGAGCAAAGATTTCGTTAAACACCAAGCTAAAGGGCTGAACACACGCTCGGGGGCTGGGTCAACACTTACACAGCAAGTCAGCACTAGCCCTCCCAAGCTATTCTAGCAGAAACGCCTCGCGAAGATCCGGTTTTGGCTGCTTTGACTTTATTATGGCCAAAGCTCCATGGGCCATTTGAAGATCTTGCTCCGCCCTCTCGCAACATGTAGAGTATCGATACTACTCCCGGTCGCGGCCATCAGCAAATCCCGGAGCAGCCTGTGATCCAGGGGTACTCGACTGCGGGGCAACGCCACCAGACGAGGAAGTATTTTTCATATTTGCGGCGTCAGTCTGCGAAATTTTAGTTCAGATGTCAGAGCTCGACAGTTTATCACAAAAGCAGAAAGTGTCGGCACTCAAACAAACAGAACAAATTCACAACATAGGTACATAAACATGGATTCCATTAAAGCAGTGAGACATCAGTTGAAGTCTTTACAAAGCGAAGCAGAAGAAAGAGACAAGTTCTACATGGCTAGTCCATGCTAGACGACTTCTGCGCCCTAGCAAGGCGACGAGCAGTCTTGGCTTCCACTGTTGCCACAAGCTTCTCAGCCTGCTCATGCGACTGGTCGAGGAATGGTCCAAGGGGCTTGGCCTTGCCATCAGAACCCTTGGGAAAATCCGATACAGCCTTGTCAAAATCACCCTCAAATCCATGCCCGGGCAGCACAAGGAAGGTGGTCTGCGAGCCACATACCGTTTGGTCGTGGCTGAAGGTTTTCATCGTCGAAGACTCAGGGTTGAAGAGCTCCACCATCTCCCCGAAAGGCGGCACCTCCTTGCTCTTCGGAAACACGGACTGGTGAATGGTCGTCAAGGCACTCGAAGCCTTTGCCAGCGCACTCGCGGCCAGTTCACCCGAGCGCTCAACAACAGCGACTGCTTTGTCAAGCGCACCACCATCAACCTCGTTATCTGGTCCAGAAGACGCGCCCAAGACCCCTGTCAGCAAGCAATGAATAATTAATCAAGATAAGGAGAGCCAATTGTACAACAACCGCACAACAGGCTCAGCAACGTCCATACCTGACAAGGTACTGGCAAGGGAGTCGAGTCGGCCAGTCGCTAGGTTCTCATGCTCCAAGAGCTGCGCCCGTAACTTCTCCCCACGTTTGTTAGCTTCTGCTCTCGCCTCGGCTGCTGCTTTGTCCACCTTAGCAAAGGTGTCCTTCTTAGCTGCCTCAAGATCTTTTCCGAGAGCCTTGGCTTTCCGAAGAGCGTCATCTCTATCGAGCTCTGCTTGCGACACGGGCTCTGCAAGAAACACACATTGTCACGCAAGGAGGAGAGAAAGGAAAGCAGTTTAACTCGTGATCAGCGGTTTCACTTACTCTTTGCATCAAGCAGCTGCTGGCGCAGACTGGCAACTTCGGCTTCCATGCACACGTAACGAGTGCTAGCATCCAGCAAATCCCAAATGAAAGGCTACACATAGGCAGAACACTCAGCAAATTTAGGCTAGACCCAACTATAAACAGTTGCAAATAGCCTCGGGCTACTCCCATCGGGAGCCCGATAAAATCAATTCCAAGTATCAAGTTCTTACGTGTTCGACAGAGGTCGAAGGAAGCACGGCTGAAGCTACACCCACATTGGTGCCAACCATTGGCTCAGGGGGTGGCGTCATGGCGGCAACGTCAGCAGTAGCTTCCAGCTGTTTCTCCTGCGTAACCCGAGACGTCGACTCTATCCCTTTTTGTTCACGGATATTGGCCAACGGGAGGTCTTCGTCAGAGACGTCAGAAGTATCACTGCATGGCAAAGAAGAAGGAATGGGCAGCGAGAAGGGGGATTTACCCCTGTTCACTGCCCCGCCCTCTGCATTTATACGGCGGCCAAAATCATCCGGGCTGTCCACGCATCATTGTGTGAGCGGTGTTAAATCTAGCCCTACATGTGGCGCTCAGGAGAACAACCGTCGTGACCCACGTCGCCTACTACGCATGGGAAACAAGGAGACCATCATCACGTCCCCAAAAAATTCGCGCCAAACGGTCAAATCCAGTTGAAGCGGCACCGCTCCTGGTCAACACTGACAAGCAGAGCCACAGTGTCATGTCCCATCCATCGCAACGCGCACGCCATTGCTTGTCAGGCAGCGCAGACGGCAAAAACGTCATCCCTGACATCATCACACTATGATGCAGCAAAACGGTACTCGAGTCCCCATACGTGTCGACTCCGAGAAAGAACATTCAAACCAAGCAGGAGGTCATTCGACTGCTTCAAGTTCAAAGGATTCAACTCCCATCGGGAGCATATACAAAATTTCATCGGTTGCTGCAAAGGTTATTGATTGAGATTAACCTCAATTGCAAGCACTTAAGCTTAATCTCGGGGGCTACTCCCATCGGGAGCACTGTCGCACACCCGATAAAACACAGGCAAAAAGGCTTTCAGGCTTCGGAACATTCAGTCGAACCTTTATCGACTGGGCAAAATTCAACATGCAAAATTCATGACTAGCATAGTCGCAAAAAGACTTCCCGAGTTGCGTCCGCCGCATATGATCCTAGGATGCTGCACCCATGGTGTAAAGATAAGGCCCACCGATCAGTCGAGCCGGCCAGGGCCCGCACCTGCTGCGTTCACCCTGTATATTTCCGTGCCAACATGCATGAAGAAAATCCTGACGGACACATTGGGTACCCACTATCATGCTGCAGTTCGACTCCTGTAAGACCTCCGCGGCCTGAGTCGAATCTGACCAGTTTTTTCCGGGTTCGAGTCTGGGGACTCGAGCTTGAAGTAGGCTAGTAAGGTTTTGCCCAAGTGCGGTTAACTGGTCCCGATCCGTCGAGTGTAGCAGGCCTACTATGCCACCATCCCTAAGACCTGTGAGACGGATATCGAAACATAAGCAAAATATCAGTCGACATACTACCGACTCGAATGTTCAAGGCAACAGGCAAAGTATTGGTCGATGTGCTACCGACCCAAAGATTCATGATAGAGCAAGAAGACTATGTCGTGCACCTGCAGTTGAGTCCCTGCCTGATTCTTCGAGTCGACCAAACACTCGAGGGCTACTGACGTGGGCCTACCCTTTGGGTGCCCCACCATGAAGGTACCTGGTGCACGTACGGACTAAAGCCCAACTAAAGGCCTACCGGCAAGCCGCATTTAAGGCCCATTAGGAGGCCCAAGAAGACGAAGTACGCCTCAAGGCAGGCGAACCCTATGTCGGTAGAGACTTACCTTACATGTAAACCTAATCGGATGCAAACTCTCGGGATCCAGCCTCCTACATAAAGGCTCGGAGGGCCGCCGATCTAGGTCACGCAGTACTCTAGCCACAAAAACCCTATCGAGATCGCAGGAAGTAGGGTATTAACCTCTGGGGGCCTGAATCTGGGTAAACTCCTTTCTTGTCAGCCGGCGGATCTATCAGCGCTACCAACTCTCTTCCCCTCTAACGAAACCCTAGGTAGCTTAACCATGGATCTGATGTGACCACACCACGTTAATGAGATAGTTGCATATTTCTATAAAGGTGTAGCTACACAAATGATAAGGAAATAAAACATCTAAAAATAATATAATATGTTAAAAGAAGGCAAAACAAAAATAAAAATAAATATTATTAACGCAAAACAGTATAATTTGCCCTTTGTATATAGTCGAACAAAATCCACGCAATTCGTTATATAAAGTCGCCGTGTCGATACGAAACAGAAAAGACCTGTCACCCTACTTGTTGTGCAGTCACGACATGAATTGTCATGTCGTCAGTTCGAGTACTCCTACTCGTGCCGCCGCCGCTGTAGGATCCGCGTTACGGAGGAGACGGAAGGCGCGGCCCTCCGTTTTTGGTGCCCTCCGTGGAGGGGAAACCGCAATCAGGCGCCACCCGCCGGCACCATCGGGGAGCATCCTCCAAAATAGAGGAGCTTGGATGGGCGGGACGGCGGAGCGGGGCGCCGACACCGCCTTCCTTATGTGCGGCGCGGCTGAGCGCATCGGCGGGGAGTGGGACGGATGGGCCGACCGGCGGTAGACGGGCGCGGAGCCGCACCCGCTTGCTGACGCCGATCTACGCGGCGGAGCGCGGCTGCATTGCCCGCTCGCCGCCAGGCCCGCGTCCTTGAGTAACTCCGCAATGGCGAGGTGGAGTGCGAGCTCCTCCTCGTCGACGGGGATCCGGAGCGCGTCGGCGCCGCCGCGCGCCGTGATTCCACCTCGGGCTCCTGATCCTCCCAATCGAAGGAGTCGAACGACGACATTGCGGGTGGCGGTGGCGTCGGGAGACGGAGAAGCGGCGAAGTGGAGGAGGAGAACTGCGGAGGCAGAGAGACGGAGGCGGAGAATTAAATAAGCGGCTTGTGGGGAACGGAGGCGACCGCCTAGGACGCCGCGCTGGCGTTCCACCTCATGCTGCTGGTGCCGATCAGCCTCCCTCCGCATGGGCCCGAGCTGTAGCGACCCACGGGGCGGTCGTGTCCGGGCGCGTCCACGCCACCCCAAACCCACCCCACATATGGGCTGGGTTTGGGGGCTGCCGGTTAGCCCGGTCGTTTTGGGTGGGTTTGGAGGCCGCGCTTGGGTGGTCGTTTTTGGGGCCAAATGTTGTCCGGGTTGTCCGCCCGGACCTTTGGGGCCGGTTTGGTGGAGATGGTTGGAGATGCTCTAAGGATGCTAGTCACATATTCTTTAGATGTTTTCTACCCCAGTTTGTTTGGAGTGGTCTAAGAGAGATGCTCCAACTCGTGCTGTTATGCGGATATGTCTTCGATTTTGCAAGGTTTTAATGGAAAATCCCGCATGGTGTTTTGTTGGGTCTTAGCTGTGTTTTGTTCGGCTCTGTGGCTTATTCCTAATAAGTTTGCAATTGAAAATAAGTTACCAATGCAACGAGCTGATTGCATTTTAAAATCCTAAACCTTTTGCAGCCGTGGAGGCCCCTACTTGGGCGTGGCCGTGCCACTGCTGGACGAAATGGTCGCAATGCTTAAACTCCTTTTCAGCGCATTTTTCAACAAAGAATGCAAAATGCAACCACAACAGCCATTTTCAACAAAGTCTCTGGCGTTTTTCAGACTAGTAATATTGCACGTGTAATGCACGCATTGACTAATGCACATATCTTCTTACGTTTTAAAATTATATCAAATCTTAAAAGAATGCCACCAAAATGTTAACACATACCAATAATTTCTATGCCAAATAATCATGTATTTGCAACAGGAAAATTTGCAAGGCACGTTTGTCAAGTGAGTTCTCAAATTATATTGTACAACTTGCTGAAAACAGTAGTCCCATGTTTGTAACTTTAACAGTTGACATATTTACAATTTCAATGCTACAGAGGCGCTCTGAATAACATATTCAGTTCTCCAAAACTTACCAAGTTACCAAGGGCATCTTTAGCCGATTCCCTTTTTTTTTTTGTACAAGCCGATTCCCTATTAATGTTTAACTCCTCGTTTCTTAGGAGTTAACCACGCCTAGCCGATCTCTCAAACCTTTAGAGGAGGAAAAAAAATTTAGGAGTTGGCACCAAAATGCAACCCAACTTTCTAAAATATACTCTACCGGTGGCCTCTCAGAGTATAATTTTGACCAGCCCTCTCTCTCCCGCCGAGCCACCACCACTTACCCGCCGCCCAATTTCATCGCTGCCGGCACCGATGGCTGGTGAGTACTTCTTGCAACCAAAATGACTATTACATCATCAGCCTAGCATATTCGGTTGATGCAACTCAATGAAAGGGCATTAATTGCGAGAGGAGCTTGTCCTGCTCGCCTGTGCCTTGCCTCGCCCCTGGCCAGAGGCACCTCGTCGTCATTGTCCCTCTGCCATTGCTTGAAACCGTCGCAGAACTGCTCCTTCAGTTCGCATGCGACAAAATTCCTGAAATTTTCACAACCGTTGTACTATGAATGACTGTCGTCGTATGAAACAACAGATGCCTAGGGGTAGGCTTATGTTTGGGGCCGATGGACGCTAGAAGATTCGGGAGAGTGATAGCGCGCTAAGAAGCACACACGAACAAACAGACGAACACAAGGATTTACCCTGCTTCGGGGCTCTCGTGAGGAGATAAAACCCCTACTGCAGTATCTAGCCTACTTGGTGTATTTCTCCTCTGTATACGGTGTGTACAAACGCTTCTCGAACTGTATGTCTAAGCCTACATCTGTCTATCTCCATGAGCTGAAGAGCTAGTGCTAGAATGAGAGGAAGAAAGGAGCCAGGGGGAAATGAGCCCGCGGATGGCTCAGCAGAGCTCTCCCCCTGGTGCTCTTTATATAGGGAGAGCCCAGGGGACAAGGGGTGGCCCACACGTCACTGCACAATTACTGTTCACGATATGACCACTGGGGTCTTGTCACCACTGTACAAGCGTCATGGAGCTGTACTCTAGTCACATCCGCGCCACTGTACCCACGCCTGGGGTGTCCTGTCCGTCCTTGCCTTTGTCTTCTAGCTTTTGTCTTCGAGATCACTGGGCAGAGCATCTTGTACTGGACGAGACGAGGTACCAGCTGGGAATGTCAGAGATGTGAATATGTCTGTTGTCGATGGAGAGCGGAGACCTCGGACCAGCCGAGGTATGCAATAGCTCGGCCCATCCCGGGACGAACGCCGGAGAGGATTCGGTTCAGAGTTTGATCCAGAGGCGTCTCGGTCAGCCGAGGTACGAAACAACCACTGCAACCACTGCTTGCCCCGAGGTATGAATCCACGGACAGACCGAGACAGCGATGGCCTGCTCCGAAGCGAGGCTGCTCGGCCTGTCAAGACGAGGCAACTCGGCCCGATTTGGAGATGTCGGCCCCTCTGGCGCGGGAAGCGGCCCGAGGCTGCAAAGCTGGCCTGCTGGCACCTTGGCCCGAGGCTGGGCGGTTCGGCCTCCGAGACTGGACCTTCGGTTCACCGAGACAGGGCATCTCGGCCCATCGGGACTGTGCCGGCCTGCCGAGGTGAGCTGAGGCCAGCCCACCGAGGCAGCCACATCGGAGGAAGAGAGCTCGGCCTGACGCGGGGAGCGATCCGACATGGGGATGTCGGCCCCTCTAGCTTCACGCGGGTCTGTTTACTCGGCGCTGGAATGGAGGACCGGGAGGGCGACCCAATGTCGGCCTGGGAGCAGAGCAACTGGACATCGGCCCATCCGAGGTTCGGAATGTCCGCCTGCCCGACACTGAGATGTCTCGGCCCAAACCAGGACTAGGAAATATCGGCCTGCACCGGGCTAGGAATCTCTGCTGGACCGAGTTTGCTGGAGACCTCGGCCCAGGACGGTTCTTCCCTCTGCTTTCTTTATCTTTTACTCCCTTATTTCCTGTTTCTCTTTATTATTAACTCAACCACCACATAACTTCGGGGTACCCGGGTTACATCCCCGACATTAGTCCCCGAGGCGGCGGGGGACTCGCAGAGTCGCGCGCAGACTTATAAAAACAAAATAACCAATACCAGAATCTCCATATAAGAAATATCTTGCCAGCATGGGCATCATTATATGTCGGTTCTTAGCCATCATGGGCATTACCGAAGGCGCATGTCACCAGCATATCTCATATGTCTCGGAACATATGTCTGCACGGACATATCCCATACATCTCTTAACATATGTCTGCACGGACATATCTCACATGTCTCGGAGCATATGTCTGTACGGACATATCTCATATGTCTCGGTATCTCGGCCTCTCTGGGCATATCTCTTATGTCTCGGTATCTCGGCCGCTCTAGGCATCTCTCATATGTCTCGGTACCTCGGCCTCTCTATAGGCATATCTCATATGTCGGTTTTTAGCTACTCTGGGCATTTACCGACATTAGATGTCTCCAGCCACTGCTGGTTTGACATAAACATATCTCGAATGCCGGTTTTAGCCACTCTGTACGTTTACCGACATTAGATATGTCGACAGCCTTAGCTGTACCAACGCATAGCCGTCATTGGCTAAATCTGACATTTTGCCTTCATGGGCACTTGTCAGATGACGAGTTGAGACACCTCTCAACCCGTAACACTCAGTGAGATCAGATACCTTTTGATTCATTGTGCCGAGATAATGATGCTATGATACTCTGGTAAACTCAGATAACTGAAGAACCATGATAATTGGTGAAGTCGGTAAAGATAGCAAGTATGAAACGCTCGATGATATGAGATAGATGTCGTGATATCTTGGCAAACCGAAATAAACGGCGATTCGAGATATGAGGTGATGTTGAGATATATCCGTATACCGATATAAACGGTGATCATGATATCCTGGGTGATTCCCGATAACCAATATAACCATGATCTCGAAGACGAATATTGTCTCGGTAAAACCGATGCCACCTTTCAACGTTAGTACAGGCATATATGTATACTGAATAATCAACGGGAACAACAACTCTATTTAACAGACAAAATTAAGTCTAGCAGCAAAACTATGCACCAGGACACAGACTCGAACTCAACCGAGTCCCCGAGTCACTTTACAGATCTAGGAGAGATCAAACAAAACTTAACTGGCTGTCCAGTCCCCGGGTCAAGACATCTTGCTCCCGGGGGAAACAACTAAGCATGGCAGGAAGGGGTAGTCCCCGAGCACTGTTTGAGACTATCTAAGAGCGAGATGCAGACATATAAATGATACTTACGAGGCAATGTTGTTGGAGAACTCAAGGAAGATGTTGCTGCCGGTATGGATGTCAATATGCTAGCCTGATCCACCAATATCCTGGTTTGAGCCACCTGTACGTTTGCTTTGGCCAACATATGTCGGATTCCAATCTTATGTCGGATCTTCCAAGTTTATCTCTGATTTTCCAAGCTTAACTCGGAATTCCAAGCCTTAACTCGGATTTCCCAACCTTAACTCGGATTTCCAAGCCTTAACTCGGATTTTCCAACCTTATCTCGGATTTCCAAGCCTTAACTCGGATTTCCAAGCCTTAACTCAGATTTCCCAACCTTAACTCGGATTTCCAAAGCTTCACTCGGATTTCCAGGGTATCTCGGATTTCTCCAGGATATCTCGGATTTTTCCAGCACACCAGCATATCTCGGATTTCCAGCATACCTCGGATTTACCAGCATATCAGCATATGTCGGATTGACCAGCATATCATCATATGTCGGATTTCAGGACACCTCGGATTTTCAGGATACCTCGGATGGACAGTGTCGCCAGGACATGGACATGTCGGATGAACAGTGTCGGATGAACAGTGTCGGCGGGACATGGATATGTCGGATTTCCAGTGTCGGCAAGAGATGGATATGTCGGATGAACAGTGTCAGATGAACAGTGTTTCCAGGACATGGATATGTCGGATGAACAGTGTCGACAGGACATGGATATGTCGGTTTTGGCTATTCCAACGTCGGTTTTGGCTATGTCAACCCGGATTTGACCAAGCCAACTCGGGAATGATGTCGGAGTCGAGTCCCCGAGTCACTTTTCTCATCCGTGATCTGTCGATGATGTCCGTTGGTGGAGGCAGCGCTAGCCTCTGCTCACAGCGGCAAGCTAGAGCGCGGGGGACAATGGCGATGTCGAGTCCCCGCGTTGATGACGAAGGTCCCGTCCGAATTGATCCAGCAAGCGCCACTATCAGCCCCACGGTGGGCGCCAACTGTCATCGTATGAAACAACAGATGCCTAGGGGTAGGCTTATGTTTGGGGCCGATGGACGCTAGAGGATTCGGGAGAGGGATAGCGCGCTAAGAAGCACACACGAACAAACAGACGAACACAAGGATTTACCCTGCTTCGGGGCTCTCGTGAGGAGATAAAACCCCTACTGCAGCATCTAGGCTACTTGGTGTATTTCTCCTCTGTATACGGTGTGTACAAACGCTCCTCGAGCTGTATGTCTAAGCCTGCATCTGTCTATCTCCATGAGCTGAAGAGCTAGTGCTAGAACGAGAGGAAGAAAGGAGCCAGGGGGAAATGAGTCCGCGGATGGCTCAGCAGAGCTCTCCCCCTGGTGCTCTTTATATAGGGAGAGCCCAGGGGACAAGGGGTGGCCCACACGTCACTGTACAATTACTGTTCACGATATGACCACTGGGGTCTTGTCACCACTGTACAAGCGTCATGGAGCTGTACTCTAGTCACATCCGCGCCACTGTACCCACGCCTGGGGTGTCCTGTCCGTCCTTGCCTTTGTCTTCTAGCTTTTGTCTTCGGGATCACTGGGCAGAGCATCTTGTACTGGACGAGTCGAGGTACCAGCTGGGAATGTCAGAGATGCGGATATGTCTGTTGTCGATGGAGAGCGGAGACCTCGGACCAGCCGAGGTATGCAATAGCTCGGCCCATCCCGGGACGAACGCCGGAGATGATTCGGTTCAGAGTTCGATCCAGAGGCGTCTCGGTCAGCCGAGGTACGAAACAACCACTGCAACCACTGCTTGCCCCGAGGTATGAATCCACGGACAGACCGAGACAGCGATGGCCTGCTCCGAAGCGAGGCTGCTCGGCCTGTCAAGATGAGGCAACTCGGCCCGATTTGGAGATGTCGGCCCCTCTGGCGCGGGAAGCGGCCCGAGGCTGCAAAGCCGGCCTGCTGGCACCTTGGCCCGAGGCTGGGCGGTTCGGCCTCCGAGACTGGACCTTCGGTCCACCGAGACAGGGCATCTCGGCCCATCGGGACTACGCCGGCCTGCTGAGGTGAGCTGAGGCCAGCCCACCGAGGCAGCCACATCGGAGGAAGAGAGCTCGGCCTGACACGGGGAGCGATCCGACATGGGGATGTCGGCCCCTCTAGCTTCACGCGGGTCTGTTGACTCGGCGCTGGAATGGAGGACCGGGAGGGCGACCCAATGTCGGCCTGGGAGCAGAGCAACTGGACGTCGGCCCATCCGAGGTTCAGAATGTCCACCTGCCCGACACTGAGATGTCTCGGCCCAAACCAGGACCAGGAAATATCGGCCTGCACCGGGCTGGGAATCTCTGCTGGACCGAGTTTGCTGGAGACCTCGGCCCAGGACGGTTCTTCCCTCTGCTTTCTTTATCTTTTACTCCCTTATTTCCTGTTTCTTTTTATTATTAACTCAACCACCACATAACTTCGGGGTACCCGGGGTTACATCCCCGACAATGACAATACATAAGAGAACTAAACATCTAATAGTGATCGAAAGGATAACCAAATGTTTACTTCAAACTGAATTAGCTAGGTGAGGCTACAGCAACATACGAAACTGGCATGGCTCTAGCAGCTACGAAGGATATCCCAAGAAAGCAAAGCTGAGCAGCTGCATACCTTGAGATATATCTAAAAAATAATGAACTCAATAGTAAATTAAATATAAATCAGAAAATAGCATAGTTTGGACTCTTGCTCTTGTTGTGCTCAAGAAAATCAGCAAGTTCACTACCATCATCACCGTGTTTTATGCTCGTGAGTAGCCTGAAACAAGCAAACATATATCATCGTAAAATCAACTGAGCTGAAATTACTTTATCATAACTGTCTTGTCTATCGAAAAAATATTGGCCAAGAATCTTCCCAGCATCACATAAATGCTTAACACTTGGAATTTATATAAAACAAATTGGAAGCTTAAGTTAATAAGTCTCACTGGCAGAAATACACATCTTTACTGTCACTTATCCAAGTAATTCTCTCACGCTTGAGTACTGACCATTACTACCATGGTATTCAGAAGTCTATAAACCCATTGTGAATACTTACCTATTGATATAAATAACTTGTAGTATTTCTTCCAAGGTTAAGCTCATGCAGAACCTATGAAAGATGATAATTAGACAGGTCTCATAAAGAAGAAGAAGTTAAATGCAATAACAGTTATAGGGCTAATCAGAACCTAACAGTAAAGAATAATCAGAAGCTGAAGGAAACATCCTGGGTCTGGGAACACATTTGAATTGCATGTGCAAACTGCGAGTCCACGAAATTCACTAATCTACAGAACACTCTTGCCTGACTATATGACCTTGCTGCATGCATCAAATCGGCTCAAATATAATGAGCATATTAGGATCAAAGCAATGCAATACATTAATTCATGCGAGATTTGTCATGTAAGGCATAATGGATTGCCAAGCAAGAAAAAAAGGAGGTTCAAGGTTAAATCATTTGAGTACCTTCATGGGAGCTTTCTTAGCTTGTTTATAGCCCTGAACTGCCTATGTACTAATTACTGTAATATCGAATGGTTTATCTAGGACATTTTCATCCTCAGTAATCCGTTTCATTTATAATACTAAAACTGTATGTCGTGGTGGGATCACGACAGATGCCATGGGTATGGCTAAGATGGGGCCGAACGAGCGTTGGGGGATCCGGGGAGGGTTTATGCACTCCAGAAGTGCACAAGCAAGAACACGCAAGAAACCGCAAGAACATAAACAAGAAACCAAGAAACCAAGAACACAAAGCACACCGCGATGTACCCTGCTTCGGGGCCCTCTTGTGGAGGTAACACCTCTACTGCAGCACTATCCTACTTGGTGTATAGCTCAAGGTGACAAGTACAAGCCGCTCCTCGAGCTGTGTGATGATACAATGGTGAGAACTTGAGGTAGAAGATGAAGCTACAAGGGGGAAAAAGGAACTCCGAGCTTGGATCCGAGGTGTCTCCGGGGATTCCGAGGTTCCTCTCTTGATTGATCCCTCCCTCTGTCTCTCTCTCGATCGATCCCTCACGCAGGAGGGGTTGAAGCCCATTAAATAGGCCAGCCGAGTTACCATTGTGCCCCTTGCTGAACACTGTTGCCATGCCTCTGCTTTGGTCATCATCGTACTCCTGTCAGGGACAGGACATGGCCTGCCCATCCCCTGCATCACCACAGTAGAGCTAGGATGTCCCCTCTGACAGAGACAGGACGTGGCCTGGCTGAGCTACCTCGTAGCCTTTCCCCAGATCTCGCGTGGTCAGCGGTCAGAGACGTGCAGCCCCGCAGAACCCGGAGCACGCCTCTGCCGGGCGCCGCGCGTGTCAGACGCTCTTGTGTCAGGCAGGAAGTGACAGGAGCATTGACTCCTGCCCGACCTACGGCTTCTTGCCTTGGTTAGCCCGGCACGGATGTGTCAGGCTCCTTACCTCGGGTCTTGCGCTTAAGATCTGACCAGGTCGGACCTTACTTCCTTCAAATAGCTTCTCCTGCACTCACAATACAAATCATAGCACCGAGGTAGTTAGGTCGGCTGATCACAGCTCGGATTATGAACGTCGGGCCATGCCAACGGGATACCTCGGACCCCTCTGGGCCAAGACAGGTCGGCCTTTATATTCTCCAGGTCAAGATAAAGCTCGAACACTCCCAGGCCCAAACAGGTCGGCCCTTTCCGTACCTCGGCACATCTTTAAACTCAACTTATGCCAAGCCTTGACCCTACCCGGGGGTGGCCCCCCGACATTAGTCCCCGAAGCTGGTGCGGTCCTACGACCTCGGATGGAGGGTCGTAGCAGGTTCAAAAATAAACAAGGACCACCTCTAAATCCAACCTTATGTAAAGTTTTGCTGAGGTACTTCTCATAGACCATAATCTAATCCGAGGTTGATCTGCAATATGACCTTTCCGAACTGTTTGACTCAGCACAAACTTACCTCAAGATTTTCCGGGGCATGTGGCGAAGAATCTCTGCCCGGACCCTGAAATCCGGACCTTTGAAAGACAGGTCCTGACCACACGCCGCCTTCGTCAGCCGGACCCACCAAACAGTGAACATGCGCACTCAAGTGCTTGACCAGTTTGACCGCCCACGACCCCTCGGTTTTCGCGCGGACCAGCGTCAGACCTGTGGCCCACGATGTGGTCGATCGTGCGGCCACAACCGCCGCAACCGCACTCTCGCCCGCACACGATCCCACGTCTTCCCGGTTACCGCGCGGTAGTGCGCAGTTACCGCACGCGGTTATAAATAGGGGCCCAGGGCAGGACTTCATCTTCTTCCCAATTCACTCGCCGCTTCGCCTCCATTGCAACTAGCACCGCCGTCGAGCACTCGCCGCTGCGACCTCGCCGTCTCGAAGCTTCTCGCCGGAAACGCGCACCGCGCCTTGTGCCGCCACTCCGCCGTCTCGAAGCTTCTCACCGGAAACGCGCACCGCGCCTTGCGCCGCCACTCCGCCGTCGATCCTTCGCGCCACCATCGACTCGCCATCAAGCCTCGATCTTCGAGTTCTTCACCGGTGAGTTCTTCGTTTCCCCTCCATTGCCATGGATGAGTTCACCCTTCGATGAACTCGGATCTTGATGAACCCTACAATCTTGATGAACTCGATGATCCCCTCTCGAGCTCTTTTAGTACCTTTAAATCTCATCTAGATTCATTTTAGATACATCCATAGCACTATCCTCTTAGTTTTGCCCCTTGACGAACTCGAGTTTATTTTCCTTTTTAGCTCATCGGTAGATCTTTGTGTTCACCATTCTCCGTAGATCCGTGTTTCCCGCCTAAATCCTTTAGCCCGGCTATCCCAATGATCCGAGGTATTTACCCCGGCTATCCTGAATTGTCCGAGGTACTTACCCCGGTTGAACCTCCCTCTTCTGCAGGAAAGCGTCCACATGTCTTCTGCCCGGATCACGCCGAGGAAGGAGCACCTGGAGAACGAGGTGGCTGGGAGGGATCCGATGTCACGGAGGCCGACATTAAGTGGCTCCGAGATTCACGGCGGATCCCGGCCAATCTCATCTGCCGGGTTCCGAAGAAAGAAGATATCGAACCCGACGTGGAATCCGGGGAGCGGGTCGTCTTCCTGGATCACTTCGAACGTGGTTTCGGACTCCCGGCCGGGAAATTCTTCCGGGACTTCTTGGACACCTTTGGGCTACAACCACACCACTTGCCCGCCAATGCCATCCTCCAACTCTCGGCCTACGCAACTTTTTCCGAGGGTTACCTCGGATTATGGCCTAGCATCGAGTCATGGGCCAAGTACTTCCAGCTCAAGAAACAAAGTGTCCCGAACAAGAAGGTCGCGGACAAGGAGATGACCGCTTGCGGGGCGGCCTCTATTTCCCCTCGGCGATCCTCTGAGTTTCCTCGGATTCAGGGCCTGGACTCTTGCCGAAATGGCAACGCTCCTTCTTCTACGTGAAGAACCCGGGAAATGAAGACCTCATCAATTTGCCGGAGTTCACCATCGGAACCCCCACTGCCCAACTCAACTGGGATTACGAGCCCGACGCCCCCGAGGTGTTACTGATTCATCAAACCATGATGTCACTCCAGGAGAAAAGTTGGGGAGCAGATGACATCTTGCGCACCATGATCACCCGCCGAGTTAACCCTCTACAAGCGCGGGCCCATAAGATCTGCCACATGAGTGGCCGCTACGATCCCACTCGGAACAGCACTCATGAACTCAGCGACTCCGAAGTAAAGAGGCGCATCCGGGCCATCGCCAAGACCACCATGCCCGATAAGTGGAAATGGGGTGTCAAGCCCTATGACCGAGATCACCTTCCAGCTCAAGTAAGTGTACCTTACCCGGCGTATAATATTCCTCGGTTTCATTTTCACCCCGACATTGTATTGATTCTTGTGCTAACTCGGTTTTACTTCGCCACCTCTGCAGAAGTTCACTCGACAGGAAGTCGAGGATGGCCCCATTTCTTCTAAGGAGTGGACTCCCGACCTGCCTATTCCGGTCGCCGCCGAGGCTGAAGATCCGGACCATGAGGATCACCTCCCTATTCCCAAGGCCACCTCGGGTAAGACTCGCGATTGCCCATTGCACCGCCCACCAGTTCGATCGTCCATCCAGGATTGGCCCGATGATGACGATGACGATTGCCAAATTCTGGAACCTATCGATGTTATTCCAATTTCCTATGCTCCTCCGACATATAAGAACTTTCATCCAGCGTCTGCAGCCTCCCGGAAGCGCTCAGGACCCGGTACCTCAGATGCCGAGGCTTCTAAGACCTCGGAGACTGCAGCGCCCAAAGCCAAGCGTGCCAAGAAGATCTCGGCGAGGCACAAGAAACGAGGCCCCGTGGAGGAAGATGCGTAAGTCACCTTGCTCCTTTTTACTTCTCACGCTGTTCCGAGGTTAAGTTTTTTATACTCTAACTTAATCTTTCTTTTTCGTCTAGCCCGGCTCGGCAGATCAAACAGAGCCACAGCTCGATACATTCACCACTGCCTCCAGTGGTTGAATCTAAGACAACCGAGGCCGAGGTTAACCTCGGCAGCCCCGCCAGAGCCTCTCCTCCAGAACAGTCCGTTGATATCCACAGCCCGGAGAGGACCATCTCCTCCCCGGTGCGTGTCGCCTCCCCGAACTTCCACCGCCGAGCTCTGACTCAGGCCTGGGACACTCTGCTCCCAGCCAAGATCAGACTCCTCCGCGTCCTCAGAAGGATGCGGAGTCAGATCACGCCAAGACTCCGGCTAAGACCGTGCTGGAGCCTCGGCTCTCCCCCAAGTCTCAAGCTGCGCGCAATCAGCAGCAGCAGCAGAAGAAGCAACAACAACAACAACTGCAGAAGCAAAAGCTTCAGCAGCAGCAGAAAGATTCAGCTCGAGATGTTGAGCCCCCCAAACAGCCACAGCAAACTCCGATGCCGCCACCGCCACCGGGACCCAAGGCTGCGAGCACCCAACTGGTGCCGCATGTCCCTGCGCCGAAGTCCACCTCCACCAAGATCGCGCCTTCGAGCTCTCAGGTCGCCACCTCCCGAGCTCTTTTTGCTGCTACCATCCAGCCGAACATCAGCAGCTGGGAGGTCGGGCAACTCCGGACCAAGAGCGGGAACAGCTTAGGCTCGGAGAAGCATTACGACATGGACTGGAACTCGGCTGACACTGCCGAGGTCTCCTCTAATCCGACCTCTGAGCATCCAGCTGGACCTAGCGCCGTGCTCCAGTCCATTTACAACATGCAGACTGCGGTCCTTGATTGCAGCAAGAAGGCATCGGTAAGTTTCTTTACGCAACTCTCTTTCTTCCTTTGAAACCAAATGACAAACACACTATTCCCAGTCCCCGAGATTCGGGTTGAGCAATTGACACTCCACCGAGTTAAAATTGCTCGGCTTGAATCTCAAAAACTTGTCATTTCTCCAATGCTGAGTCCCCGAGGCCAATGCCGAGTCCCCGGGACTCAATTGGGCCTCGGGTGCTAAAAAGACCTCGGATTTCTTCGAAATGTAAATCTTCAATATTCGTGTCAAATCTCTTTCCGCCGAACTGATCTCTCTATTTTTTCAGGAGTGCAACAATGCTCGGACCAAAATCTTCAAGAACCTCCTGCTGGATCACAACAACTGAAGAAGTCTCACCGGACTCTTCTATCAGCAAAGGAGCAGAGCGAGAAAGATTATGCCTCCAAGCTGAAGACAGCCCAGGACGAAATAGCTCGGCTGCAACAAGAGCTGAACCGGGCTAATGAAGCCAAAGCTGCTGTGGAGGACGCTATGAAGGTCAAAGACCAGGCCGCCGAACAGCAGAAAGAAATTGCCAAGACCCTGGAGAACCGCGCCACCTCGGCCGAAACCGAACTGATCGCTCTCCGGCTACATCGAAAAGTTGGTTGTCCGAGCTCACTCGGATTAATCACCAAATGGATAGTAAGTTTCCTTTCTCCTTTTCCTTATTTTCCGCCGACCTACACCCCGTGCCACCGTATGTCTTAATTCAGCGACAGCCTTTTTGTCTTCTTCAGAGCATTTTGAGCACTCCAAGGACAAAGCTGTCCGAGAAGTTCTAGCAGCTCGGGCAAAGAGGGCTGAGACAGAAACCCTCGGCGAAAGCTGGGATATCCAGGACCACCTCGTCGCCCTTAATGCTCGGATCAGGCCGCTCAGGGCCATTGGAACTAAACTGGTAGATGCTGCCATCCAGGTCCATCGTGCCCTCTGGCCCAAGGTTAAGCCTCCCACTTGCATCGACGAGCTCGCCACGAAGCTAAAAGGAGCCGAGGCTAGACTTCGGGAGTGGAGATGCTCATCAGCTCGGGCTGGCGCGGACAAGGCCCTGGTGTTCGTGCTGTCTTGGTATGAATCTATCGAGATCCACACGGTTACCTCCCTGCGCAAGGGCTCTCCTTGGATGGCATTGAGAAACGCCAAGCAGCAGCCGACCTCTTTGCTAGTTATGCAAACACCCGGACCTTCGATGACGGGCGCGTCTATTCTGAGGATGAAGAGAGCTCGGACGAGGAAGAAGAGTCCGGTGAAGAAGCTGCTGAAGGAACTGGTGAAGAAGGCTCTGACGGCGAGGAATTTGATTTCGACGAGCCTCAGAGCTCCAAGGGCAAGGCCGGCCAAACAACCGAGGTGGCTGAAGATTCTGATGATGACTTCAACTTCGACGAACCTCCGAACCCCAAGGGCAAGTCCGGCAAAGCCGTAGCCACCGAGGTGATCTCCCCCGACGTGACGGACACCCCGGCATCCACTCCAACAACCGAGGTTGCTTCCGCGACCAAGGTTGTTCCTGCGCCCGAGGTTCCTCCTCCCGAGACTTCGGCTCCCGAGGCTTCTTCCAGCGAGATTCCCACTACCACAACTTCGGCGACCGAGGTCTCTGGTTCCGAGGCCTGAACTTGTCTCAAGAAAAACATTAAATTCCCGGTATGCCGGGTTCAGATGTAATAGACCTTAAGTAGTTTGCCTTGCTACCAACATTATCTTGCTATCCGAACCATGCTTTTCTAAAAATTTATGCCGAACCCTTTTGGAACGAGTCCCCGAGTTCACTTTCGTGTTTACTATACTTGGCATTCTTTGCTCTTGTCTACCATTTTGGCGTTCGACAGTCGAGTCACAAGATTGTTGTTTATAGCATACAGTACTTAGCAAATGCCGAGGTGTGTTTCAAAATCATCCGACATAAATGAAAGGTAAAGACAGGGGTTAGTAAACGACACATGCCGAACTATATTTTTGGACCGAGTCCCCGAGTCCATTTTCATGTTTCCCACGTTTTTTCATCTTTGCTCTTGACTACCATTTCGGCGTTCGTCAGTCGAGTCACAAGATTAGTTACACAGCATACATTACTTGAAGTTTGAGACGAGGTTCAAAACAGTTCGGCATATGAACGAAATTGACAAACAGAAATAAAACACAAGCACATGAGCGAGGCAGTCCCCGAGCTTCAACCTCGGAGTGCCGACATTTCATTAAGGATTAACCGAGGTACATACATTGCGCCCTTCATGAGTAGAAAGGTCGGAGTAGAGCTACATTCCATGGTCGCTTGACCTCTGATCCGGGGTTGTCCAGCCCATCTTTCCTTGGTTCCTGCGCATCTATAAGATAGTACGAATCATTGAGCAGAGCTCGGCTCACAATGAACGGTCCCTCCCATGGAGGTGACAACTTGTGCCGACCTTTACTGCGCTGCACCAGCCTCAGCACCAAATCTCCCTCGTGAAACACACGAGGGTTGACATTCCGGCTATGATAACGTCGGAGACCTTGTTGGTATATTGCTGACCGAGATGAGGCCAATTCTCTAGCTTCCTCAAGCAGATCTACTGCATCCTCCGAGCCTCTTTTGCCTCGGCTTCAGTGTACATTGCCACTCTGGGCGCATCATATTCGATGTCAGTGGGTAGCAGCTTCTGCCCCATAGACCATAAAAAATGGCGTATAGCCAGTTGATCGATTTGGTGTGGTCCTTAGACCCCACAGTACTGCTGGTATCTCATCTATCCAACACCCCGGCGTTTTCAGCAGTGGTTCAATGAGCCGAGCCTTGATGCCGGCCAACACTAGAGCATTTGATCTTTCCACTTGTCCATTAGACTCCGGATGTGCCACCGAGGCTATGTCCAGCCGGATTCCCTTGTCCATGCAAAACCGAGCAAATTCTCCAACAGCAAAGTTCGTGCCGTTGTCCGAGATAATGCTATGGGGGTACCCATATCGCAGAATGATTCCTTCAAGAAAGTCACTGCTGAATGACCATCCAACTTCCGGATTGGTTTCACCTCGATCCATTTGGTGAACTTGTCCACCATCACCAGTATGTGCGTCATGTTACCTCGGGCTGGTTTGAACTCTCCCACCATATCCAAACACCATACCGCAAACGGCCAAGTGATAGGAATTGTTTTGAGCGCCGAGGCTGGCATATGCGTTTGCTTGGCAAACCTTTGGCATCCTTCACATCTCCGGACTATGTCCTCTGCATCAGCAAGAGCAGTGGGCCAATAGAACCCATGCCTGAACACCTTGGCCACTAGAGCTCTTGTGCTGCAATGATGTCCACACTCTCCTTGGTGGATCTCCAAAAGCATCTCCTTGCCTTCAGCTGGCTCGACACAGCGTTGCAACACCTCGGTTACGCTTCTTTTATAGAGCTCCTTGTTGATGATGGTGTACGCCTTTGCCCTCCTTTGGATTCTCCTAGCCTCGGTTGTGTCACTTGGCAAGCTTCCCTCTGTTATGAACTTCATGATCTGCTCCGCCCACTCCGGCACTGGGTGCAAAGGAAAAAGTTTCTCGTCCACCTCCATTGGTTCGGCCACCATAATCTCCTCCATTATTTCCTCCACCATCCTGCGACCAGTCCCCGAGTCTCGACGAGCAGTCCCCGAGTTCGGTGCGCAGTCCCCGGGTCCGACCAGACGCATCCGACGTCTACCTCCATTGGAACAGGTCCGGACTCTTGCTCAGCCGGGATGAAAATAGATTCGGATTCAGGAGAAGGTTTGATTGAAGGAGTTCTCAAGTGATTCAGGGCTACTCCAGGTGGTACTGCCTCTTTAGATGAACCGAGCTTTGACAACACGTCGGCAGCATTATTTTCTGTCCGAGGTATATGCTTGTATTCACACCCTTCAAAGAACCCGGATATCTTTTGCACATGGAACCGATATAACGCCATGTTGGCATCCAGAGCATCCCAAGTTCCAGAAGATTGCTGCACCACCAGGTCGGAATCGCCGAAGCATTCCATACGCCGGATACCGATCTCCTTCGCCACATTGAGTCCATGGATTAAGGCCTCATACTCCGCCACATTGTTTGATGCCGAGAAATGAATCTGCAGCACATATTTCAGCTGATCTCGCTTCGGTGAGGTGAGGACTATTCCGGCCCCCAGCCCGATCTTTGTCTTGGACCCATCAAAATGCATCTTCCAATAATTATAGTCCGGCCTGGGTGGCTCATACTGCATCTCGGCCCAATCACAAAAGAAGTCCGGCAGCGCCTGGGATTTGATTGCATCCTTCTCTCATAATGCAGTGCATATGGAGACACCTCAATCGCCCATTTGGCAACTCGGCCAGTTGCATCTTTGCACCCGATGATCTCCGAGATTGGAGCTTCGCACACCACCGTCATGGGATGCTCCTGGAAATAATGCTTCAACTTCTTGACCGCCAGGTAGACACCATACGTCATCTTCTGGTAGTGAGGGTAATTCTGCTTCGAGGTAGAGATCACCTCGCTCAAGTAATACACCGGTCTCTGCACCGACCTGCCACCTTCGTCTCGCTCCACTACCACTGCCACACTTACAACTCGGTTTGTGGCCGCAATGTAAAGTAACATCGGCTCATTGTGCAATGGTGATGCCAACACCGGAGCGGTGGACAACATCTTTTTCAGCTCATTGAACGCCACGTCGGCCTGCGGGGTCCATGTAAACCCGGTACTTTTCTTCATGAGCTGGTACAAAGGTAAGGCTTTTTCCCCCAACCTACTTACAAATCGGCTCAACGAGGCTAGCACCCTGTGAATTTCTGCACATCTTTCAAACACTTCGGTAATTTCATGTTTCAATAGCTCGGATCTTGGCCGGGTTAACCTCGATACCTCGGCTCGACACCAGGAATCCAAGCAACTTTCCAGCCGGGACACCAAAGGTGCACTTGTCCGGGTTAAGTTTCAACCGATATTTTCTCAAATTCACAAATGTCTCCTCGAGATCCTCGAGGAGAGTACGTTTCTCCTTAGTTTTGATGACGATATCATCGACATACACTTGCACATTTTTGCCCATTTGAGAGTGCAGGCATTTCTGCATACACCTCTGATAAGTTGCCCCGGCATTCCTCAGACCAAAACACATGACACGATAGCAATACGCCCCATACGGGGTAATAAAAGCAGTCTTTATTTGATCCTTCGGGTTCAGTGGTATCTGGTGAAAACCAGAGTACGCATCGATAAAAGACAACAGTTCACAACCAGCAGTGGAATCGATCACTTGATCAATCCGAGGTAATGGAAATGGATCTTGGGCACGCCTTGTTGAGGTTAGTGAATCAATGCACATGCGCCACACCTTGACCACGGCTGGCTCGTCTTTCTTCTTTTCCACCAAGACCGGATTGGATATCCAGTCCGGATGCAGCACCTCCATAATGAACCCGGCTGCAAGCAACTTAGCCAGCTCGTCCAGCACCACTTGTCTTCGGTCGTCTGAGAGACGACGGGTCGGTTGCCTCACCGGTTTCACCTCCGGCCTGACAAATAAAGAGTGCTCTGCCAACTCCCTCGGAACACCAGGCAGGTCCTTAGCCGACCATGCAAAGATATCCCGATTCTCACGGAGGAAGTGACAGAGCTCGCTTTCCTATTTCTCGCCCAGCCCGGTCCCAATGAGGGCCATGCGCTCCGGGTGTCCGGGTCAATGGGGATCTTCTTGGTCTCCTTGGGCACCTCGAATGCTGCAGTTGAGTCCGGGCTCATCAGTCCGGACATGCCGAGCTGTGTTGACTGCGCCATTGCCACCACTTGATGCAGCTTCTTCTTCTCAGCTGCGATCACCAAAGATTCGGCCAGATTAGACCCCGCCGAGGCACACTGAATGGCTCGCTTGTAGTCACCCGAGATGGTTATGATCCCATTGGGCCCCGGCATTTTCATCTTCAGGTATGCACATGGGTGGAAATCATGAACTTGGCCAGAGCCGGCCTTCCAAGCAATGCATGGTATGCACTCTCCAAGTCCACCACCTCGAACTCGATACTCTCAACTCGGCAGTTATCCTTGGTTCCAAATGCTACATCCACCCATATCTTGCCCATGGGTGCACAGGAAACGCCAGGCACAATCCCATGAAAAGTACAGCTGCTCGGCATCAACAAATTGGCGATATGCCCAATTTCACCATTGTGTCTCGGTACATGATGTTGATGGCACTGCCATTGTCCACCAGAACTCGGGTGAACCTCACATTGTTTGTAGGCCCACACAACGTCGGATCTACCACCAGGGCATACTTTCCAGGGCTCGGCATGATCCGAGGAGTATCTTTCCTGCTCCAAGTGATCTCCTGCTCAGACCAGTTCATATAGGTCGGCACCACCGGCATTACTGCATTCACCTCCATGGCACGCCTCTGCACACTCTTCTTGTCAGTTGGCTCGGTCACAAAGACCACATAGCTCGCATGAGCCTCTCTATAGTCATTTCCGGGGTATTCATACTGCTGACTTGGTCCGGCACCATTATTGTTGTTATTACCTCGGACATTCACAACATTCACGGGCCTTGCTGCTGCAGGCCTCGGAGGAGGTGCAGTGGTTATCGGGGTAACATTTGCTCCGGACAGATTCGGGTTAGGCCTCGGCTGAAATCTCTGAGGTGGTCCTCCTCTGTTTCCTCCGGCCTTCGCCCCTTCTTCCTGATTCTGTGGTTCCAGCTGCACTGCCGGGTTGAATGGTTGGCTGGCTTACGCGGGTCGGTCGTATGGTAACGGCAAGGACCATCTAACATCGATTCATAAGTCAAGGGTGGCTCCGGGTTCGGACTAAATGCCGGACCATTGATTTTCGGCCTCTGGACACCTCCAGCTCCGGGCTGATCCGGGTTCACCGCTGCAACTTGGTTCGAGGTGTATGAATAGTCCGGCTCCCTCCTCTTGTGTCCGAACTCTTGGCGGTCATTACACCTTGGTCCGAGCCGGTTGTTTATTGGCTCCCTCCTTCTGTTACGTGCCACTGCCTCTGCTGCTGGCTGCATCGGATCACCAAGAGCATAAGAATCTGCAATCCGGATTGTCTCTGCTAGAGATTTCGGCATATCTCTTTGGAGCCTCTGCCACAGCATGCTGCCATGTCGGCAACCATCTGCAAACCAGGAAATGGCCTGTGCCTCTACAACTCCTTCACAGGAATTCCGAACATTGCTCCACCGAGTTAAGAACTCTCGGTCAGTTTCATGATCATCTTGCTTACATGCTGCCAGGAGCTGAGGTCGGTTTGGCCTCTTGTATGTACTAGCAAAGTTGCTGTTAAACGCCAGCTCCAAGTCTATCCAGGAGTTGATACTATACTCCGGCAAATTATTCAGCCAGATCCGAGCTGGACCTTCCAACATGTGCGGGAGATACCGGACCGCCCATCGGCGATTGCCCCCGCTATGTGCACCGAGGATACATAATCTGTCAGCCAATCTTGCGGCTTGGTGCTCCCGTTGTATGGCTTGGTGTTCCGACCTAACTGGAACTGAGATACTGGCGGTGGTGGCTCCTCATGATCCGAGGTCCGAAACACGCCGGACCAGGAGGGCCTTCCTCCTCCAACTGCTCGGACAAGTAGATTCTATCCAGCTTGTTACGAACATCGCCGGAGCTAACATCCGAGCTCCTATCCGAGGTCCCAACGCCCCATCCACTCTGTGGTATCCGGCTCGCGCCATGGCCGAGTCTCCATCATCATATCGGTCATCGCCTTGACCGACGTTCTGAGGTTGCTGAACATACTCCGGCTCTCGCTGATATTGCCCTGCGGCCGGGGTTGTTGCTGATGCTCGGGGGCGGAGGTGGTTTACCTCGGCCAGCCGACGCTGCTTGCCCGCCATTCTGATTTCCCTGACCGGAGTTACCCTTAGCTCGGCTTGCATTACCTTGGCCGGGGTTTCCCTTAGCTCGGCTAGCATTGCCCTGGCCCACCTTCTGCTTTGCTGCTAACACCGGATCATACATCTGCATCTGCAGCTGCTTGTTCTGACCCGAGGTGACACTCCGGGCTCGATCGGCTCCTCCGACGAGTGGAGACGAGGCTTGCCCCTTGGACACCTGACTAACTGGCCTAGCTGAATAAACCATCTGCGAATCACCAGCCCCGGCATATGCTCTGCGGAGAGCCTCATTCTGCTGGTTAGCTACATACACTAATTCATTGACTCGCTTCTGCTGCGCACGCCATGCATCTCCAGTCAACCCGGATAGCTCGGCCCTGCCTGCCTCGGCAGCTCTGAGGTTCTTAGCAGGGGAACTATATACCGGCCTTCCAGTCGACACGCGACTCTCACTCCTAGCCGAGGTGGTAGGTCGAGCCTCCCTGTTCATCTCATCATTGAGCCCCTTGCCTCTCTGCCGCACCTCGGCTCCCCTATTTGTATCAGCTGCTACCGGGGTGAAGCCATTCGCTGCATTGTACTCACGCATATCTCTATTGAACTCATCTCTAGCTGTCATCATTGCTACACCCTTTTGCAACAGGACACGCTTTGCCTCTAGCTCGGCCGCAGTCACTACTACATCCACTCCTGGATTTACTGGGTCGCCAGTGTCTCCGCTATTTCTACTAGGGTCGCACCTCGGCCCTGCACCTCGGGGGTACCAGGCAACTCTTTCTCTAGCCTGGGCTTTGCAGATCTCACCTTAGCAACCTCGGCCGGCTTGGATTTGCTGGCATCTCCTTTGCCAGCGGCATCAACCGGACCGGTCATCATCACCTCCACGCAGCTCTCGGGGCGAGTGATACGCCGACCTAGAGCCGCAAGGAGAGGAGTTTCGTCGTCCACGAGCACCTGCTCCGGGTACTCGCGAACAACCTCGACAGCAACATAGGTGACGAAGCTGCCAAGCATCATGGTGAAGCCATGCTCGGGGAAGGGCTTGCCGGCGAAACACCCCGCATTGTCGCTGATGAAGGTGAACTCACCGATCTTGGCGATAAGCCCGGAAAGAACACGCTCGCCTGAGCCCGTCCGGATGTAAACTCCCTCCAACGCCTCAATCTGCCCCACGGTGGGCGCCAACTGTCGTGGTGGGATCACGGCAGATGCCATAGGTATGGCTAAGATGGGGCCGAATGGTCGTTGGGGGAATCCGGGGAGGGTTTATGCACTCAAGAAGTGCACAAGCAAGAACACGCAAGAAACCGCAAGAACATAACAAGAAACCAAGAAACCAAGAACACAAAGCACACCACGATGTACCCTGCTTCGGGGCCCTCTTGTGGAGGTAACACCCCTACTGCAGCACTATCCTACTTGGTGTATAGCTCAAGGTGACAAGTACAAGCCGCTCCTCGAGCTGTGTGATGATACAATGGTGAGAACTTGAGGTAGAAGATGAAGCTACAAGGGGGAAAAGGAACTCCGAGCTTGATCCGAGGTGTCTCCGGGGATTCCGAGGTTCCTCTCTTGATTGATCCCTCCTGTCTCTCTCTCGATCGATCCCTCACGCAGGAGGGGTTGAAGCCCATTATATAGGCCAGCCGAGTTACCGTTGTGCCCCTTGCTGAACACTGTTGCCATGCCTCTGCTTTGGTCATCATCGTACTCTGTCAGGGACAGGACATGGCCTGCCCATCCCTGCATCACCACAGTAGAGCTAGGATGTCCCCTCTGACAGAGACAGGACGTGGCCTGGCTGAGCTACCTCGTAGCCTTTTCCCAGATCTCGCGTGGTCAGCGGTCAGATACGTGCAGTCCCGCAGAACCCGGAGCACGCCTCTGCCGGGCGCCGCGCGTGTCAGACGCTCCTGTGTCAGGCAGGAAGTGACAGGAGCATTGACTCCTGCCCGACCAACGGCTTCTTGCCTTGGTTAGCCCGGCACGGATGTGTCGGGCTCCTTACCTCGGGTCTTGCGCTTAAGATCTGACCAGGTCGGACCTTACTTCCTTCAAATAGCTTCTCCTGCACTCACAATACAAATCATAGCACCGAGATAGTTAGGTCGGCTGATCACAGCTCGGATTATGAACGTCGGGCCATGCCAACGGGATACCTCGGACCCCGCTGGGCCAAGACAGGTCGGCCTTTATATTCTCCAGGTCAAGATAAAGCTCGGACACTCCCAGGCCCAAACAGGTCTGCCCTTTCCGTACCTCGGCACATCTTTAAATTCAACTTATGCCAAGCCTTGACCCTACCCGGGGGTGGCCCCCCGACACTGTAGCTCGTCAGCATTCTGGTAATGTGCTAGTGGCACGTACTATATATTCGACATGATTGAATTATTTATGTACTTAAATGACATGGAATGATTATATATAGGGAAATCAAAGCAAAGTTCAATCTGAGTGTTCTAGAACAAACTTGTGGCATTAGGCTTTGCACCAGAAAAATCTTGTTACTTGATGGAAGCCGAACAGTGTAATGAAGGTAGAGGGACCTATAATGCGCTTATAGGTACAGCAGCGTTTCTTTTTTCAGCAACTGATCAACCGGCTAAACTGGGAAATGATAATCATTAGCAGATGTGTGATGTACTTCTGGTCTACCTCATAATTTTATCACGATAACATTACTTTGAACACCGGGAACTGATCTATCACAAGCTACAAGCCTAAAATCGTAGTGGAAAACGATCATCTCAATAGCATGTATCATGCACGTTTGTATCTTGACGATCAGCCCAAAAGCTGAGGAGAAAAATGCCAGGTGTAATATGAGATATCAATCTGATTGCACACCGGATGGGAAAGAAGAGAACATACTCCCTCCGATCCGGTATAAGTGTCGGAAGAAAATAACTACTCACGTATAAATTGGTAGTACACCTCGTGACAATCTTTTGCGATCAGAGGGAGTAGTATTAAAAAGTCTACACGCACGCTTACATTTGAAAAAAAAAACATGATATTTCATACCACAAGGAAGATATAGTTGACCATCCTGTGACAGCACATATAAGGATAAAAATGCCATGATTACATATATAGTCAAACAAAGGACCTGCTTTGAATTGCAACAAAAAACATATCACTAGTCTTTTCGCAGCACTGTTTATTGGTGGCAATTAATCCTCTTCACACATGTGGATGTAGAAACTTTCAATAGGAACGAAAGAGGAGGATTCTTCAACCTCGCACACCTTCCTCACTCGCACCGACTGAAGCTCAATTGTGAAGATTCCGTCTGGCATTCCAATGAAAAGGACATTTGCCCTCCAGCAAAGCTCATAGGCCATAGCTCGCCGAGAGGAGCAGCAGCAGCTGGGAGCAAATTATCTAGGTCGATGACCCGGCTGATTACCCATAGAGCGTCATCCCTTGACCAAATGTTCAGACGGGAGTTTGGAAGATATTGACCAACTCCTAATCCACCGTCCTCCGTGAGAATGAGGGCAACTGAATTGCTACCCTCGAAATCCCACGGGGGCGAGAGGATGGTGGTACCACTGTCCTCGGCCAAGTCGTGCTGGATTATTATTCCTTGATCCGACAGGAAGTAGAGGAGAGAGTCCCCTACTAGCACGCTGGTGGTGTGCGTCGTGAAGCTCAAAGCCGAATCTTGGATCCAGCTCATGTCACTCCACTCGTCAGTCTCGGACGTGTAGGTGGACGCCAATGTGAACCACTCCAGCTCGTCGCCGTCTTCGTACGAGCTCTGGTTGCTGCTGTTGTCGGTGTAGACTATCACCAACTTAAAGGGCCTCGCGATCCCGCGACAGCCTTGGTGGTTGCACCCGGCCGCCGCACAGACAATGGCCGCCGTTGGGAGGCCGCCCTGCAACGTGCCGTCCCAATTCGTCGCTCCCACCGGCACGCTCTCATGTTCGCCGGTGAATGGGTCCCATAAAACGAGCTCGCCCCCAGTCGGATCCATGTCGAGGAGAAGCGCGCGGCCATGGCGGTAGTCGAGGGCACGCCCGTAGCGTGGGACGGCGAGGGAGAAAGCTGAGGGTGTGGTGGCGACGAAGTCTTCTACGTCCATGTGGTTGTTTCGAAGGAAGCCCAGTACGGGGGGTCTCCCGTGGTGCTCGTGGAGGCGGTGGCGGAATCTGCGCTGCGAGATGATGAACCTCCAGAGCTTGCAGACCAGCGAGGCGTGGAGGAGGCAGGACGGCTCATCGGGAGGGAGGCGGACGAGGATATCCTCAATGAGCTCGTCCGGCGGCGACTCGGTGAGGCGCAGCGGCGGTGGCGGCGGCGGCGCAGCCATGTACGTAGATTCTAGGTCTCTGGGATTGGATTGGGGAGAGCGTCGGCCGCAGCGTTGGATTTATGGGCGCTGCTAGGAATCCTTAGGAATAGAATCAGCCTGGCCGATTTTCCCGCGCGTCTATTTCCGTGAATCAAGGCACCGTTGCATTCTTCCGCTAAAACTACGATTTCATTCCTCTAGGTTGTTAATTGGTTTCCATTTATATGATAATTACCCAATAACTACTATACGTAAATCACGTCACCTTTCCCGTCCTTCTCCCCAAAACTGCCGCGGTTAGTCCTCATCTTTACCTTCTACGTAGTTTTCATCGTTTCGTACATCGTGTTCGCTGGGTTCGTTTCCTACGTTGTGTTCCGATCGCCTAAGTCATGATCATTTCGGTTTCCTTAGTCCAATACGACTCTCCAAGTCCTGATCGATGCCATATGCCTATTTCGTTTTCGGTTTTAACTTAGAGTTAAATACACTGTGTACTTTTTTTGAAAGCACAATACGGTACTCGTACTCTAGAATACGCACGAGATGGTACTCGAACTTGATGAGACGTGAAACTACGGTACTTTTCGGCGTATGCAGTGCGTACACGCGGCAGTTGTCGGTGACGTTGCTTGAATTTGTCCGAGCGGAGCGGCGACGGTGCATTTAATCAATTAGCCCCCTGAAACCCAGACAATTTATGTCGTCAACGAGCCACTCCCCGAGCTCTCCGCCGCTTCGTCTCCACTCGCGAAACAGGGGAAACAGAGGCCGAGTTCGCCGCCCCCGTCGTCGCCGAGCTCTCCGTGACCGCCGTCTCCGCGGTTTGAAGATTCCGTCGCGCGTGTGCGCCGCGTCCGCGGGGCGTGGTCGTCGGCGATGGCCCCAGTTCGTCGCCCGAAGGAGACCCTCCCCCTGCGTACGGTACGTTCCGTCGCTGATCAATCTCGAAGGAAAGTTGGGAAAGTAGTGTTCTTTAGGGATATCCAACTTGTATGAGTTAATTACGGAGGGATCGCTAGTGTTTTCCGATCGATTTCTGTTGGGGGTTATGCAGGTTGGGGGTTAGCCTTAGGGTTTATGAACTAAACTGAAGAAGTTCAATTGCGCATGATTTTGATGCATTTTTCTATGGCTGTTCCTGTCGCAGGTAGTCGCAGCACCTGGTTCTCTGTAGAGATAAATCATGGAGGGCATTTTGTTGGTCATGGACGCAACCGTAGCTATGTTGACGGTCGTGCTGTTTGGTTCGATCAGGTAGACAAAGTGACATGGTCCACAATTATGCTTGAGAACATCGTCGAGGATATTGGCTGGGAGATGGCAGGTAGGGTGAAGGCTTACTACTGTGTGCCAATGTTGTCACTCGAGAGGAATGGTTTGAGGGCACTGCAATGTAATGATGATGTGGACAGAATGATGAACCATCTGTCCATTGGGTACCATTTCTTCAGTATTTACCTAGATGATGATGATAGCTTCCTGGAGAACAGTAGTGATGAAGATGATGTAGTGAGACATCCAATATCGAAACTGCCTCCAGTTATAAGCCCTTGCAAGAATGTGCATAACAGAGTAGAAGAAGAAGAACCGCACCAAGCTGGAGCTGATGATGTTGAAGCACTTGTTCCTATGCAGGTTGTTTACCCTGATGTTGAAGCACCTACTCAACAGCAAAGAGGTGTAGATGATGGAAAAGAGCCAGCAGAAGTAACTGAAGAAGTGAATCCCCAATATGATACAGGAAACAGACGAACCAGAAGAAGAGTTGCAAGCACTTGTACTGCCAATGTGGTGGATACAGCAGAGCAAGAAGGAGAAGAAGATGCATGTGACTCTGACTTTGATCCTGCAATTGTGGACAGTGATAATGATGTTGGAGACGATGATGATGACCTATATGCAGATAATGTAGATGCAGAGGAGGCTGAGACAATTCAAGGTGAAACATCAAGCAACACTATAGAAGAGAACAGAAAACAGAAGGTGGAAACAGACGATGAAGATGAAAATAACTCTGAAGATGAAGATCTTTGGGCACCAGACTCTGAAGATGAAGGAGGAAAAGTGAGGTTCAGAACATTCAGAGAAGTTGATCTACACGCTCCTAAATTCCATGTAGGCCAGGTGTTTGAGAGTATTTGGGCACGGCGCAGGGGTCGCGCAGCCATGCCGAGACCGGCAACACCCACTTGTCACTCGCCGGCAACAGCTCGATCAGCTCGCCATCCAGACCTACAAGAACAAGGTTAACAGCCTAGGGCTCCCACGCGTCCTCTGGGAGGCCCTCGATGCTCAGCACACACTTGTAGTCGAACTTTCCCTGCGTACCACGCGACGTCCGGCACCACCTGCCCACACGCACGCGCTCAGCGCTGCAACGCAGCAGCGGCGCCATTGCCACGACGCGGTGGCAGTCTTCAGCCGAGTCGAATCGGACGAAGCAGTGGTAGGGTGGGCATGCCGCCTCCACCGTCACCTTCGTGCGCGGGATGCCACACTGCTCCTCCAGCACGGCCAGCACAGCAGCTGGCGGGGCGCGCCGCCCACCTTCCACGGTCATGAAAACCGAGCGCCCGCGCAACTTCATCTCCTGCTCCACCATCCCAGCCGTGCGTGCGAGCACAATGCGGCCAGCCGCCGGTCGCAGGTCGGCCTCGCCGCGCCGCATTGTCTCGAAGAAGTAGCTGATGTCGCGCACTCGAGACCAAGGCTGCACGGGCTCACCACCGCCGCCGCCGATAACGGAACAAATGCTCTCCGAGCTCACGCTTCCGCCATCACCGCCGCCGGCCATCTTGTTCTCTCGATTTGGGGATTGCTCTCTCGATTTAGGGTTACAGAATGGGGAATTGGTCTGTTGATTTAAGCTGGCGACGACATTTTGCAGCGAACCCCCGCCTCTGCTATATTCCTCCAGCAGTCACTCTAAAGCTGACATGGCTTCTCACTACTTTGCAAACAACCCCTCCATGCAAACCACGGCTGCTTCGTCGCCTCAGCGTACGCGCTGCATACGCCAAAAAGTACCGTAGTTTCACGTCTCATCATGTTCGAGTACCATCTCGTGCGTATTCTAGAGTACGAGTACCGTATTGTGCTTTCAAAAAAGGTACAGGTACCTACAGTGTATTTAACTCTTTAACTTATAAGCCCTCGACGCTAGCTTCAGAACCGGTGCTTGGTTTCAGAGATGCCGGCCAGGCCTAGCGCAACGGCAAGACTGGGATATCTTTTTTTTTTGCGAGTACGCAAATTGCATACCTGTATAGAAGAGTAAGAAACAGAGTACAACAGAATGACACTAAAACGTTCACAAACGACTGTCATCCACACCCACCACACCACACACACTAGCTTAGTGGACTACTCTCGCAAATGTGTTGCTCCCTCCTAGACCTGCTCTCCGCCAAAGCTCCCATTCAGCCAGAATTTGATCTTTTAGTCCAAGCACCCGAGAACTGGCCGCCAGCATTTTGAAAGGTCCTGGCATTCCTTTGCTTCCATAATCTCCAATGGGTGAGGATGAACAGAGTATCAAAACCTCGCCGGTCTTTCTTACTGAACCTCTTCCGTTACCTAAACCACCAGGAGTTCAGTGTATCCGTGAGCTGTGGCAGACCAGCGTCAATGGTGAGTTGCTGAAATACTGCAAACCAAACCTGCCTCGAGTAGACACATCCCACCGTAATATGACTAACAGTGTATGTATCTTGTAAACATGTGTAGCATTCCGACGCCTCATCCTGAAGCCCATGCCTGACGCGACGATCTGAAGTCCAAAGTCTAAATTGGAGTGTTAACCACATGAAAATGCGGCACTTCAGCGGCGCCCAGCTTTTCCAAATGCAAGCCGCACCCTCCATCCGATCATACCCCTGGCAAAGCGCCTTATAAGTGTCTTTGGCTGAGTATTGCCCTGAGGCAAAGCACATCGAACGAAACTGATCCGGCCTCGTCACGTCCCTGTCCAGGTTGCAGAGACAGGTGAAGAGCAAGATACATTGGACTATACCTTCATCAGATAGTAGTCCTCTAACGTCCTTGACCCAGCTGTGCTCCACAAGAGCCTCCTGCACTGTTCTTTTATTGGCACAATTCTCACTGACAGCCGCAGCAACTAGAGGCACCATATCCTCCAATGCTCGACCCCTGTACCATTTGTCCCTCCAAAAAAGCGTGCTAGCTCCATCCCCAATCTGTATGTGCACAAACTGATTGAACAATCTAAGCGTTCCCTTGTCATGCATCTTTGGCAACCCTTGCCAAGGTCTGCTCGGATCAGTGCGTCTCAGCCACTCCCTTCTTACTCTCAAGGCTAAACCTTGCAGCCTTAAATCCTTGATCCCCAAACCTCCATAAGCGAGAGGTCTACAAACCCTCTGCCAAGCTACCAAACATTGCCCTCCGTCACCTCTTCCTCTCCCGCCCAGAAGAAGGCACGCAGCCATGCATTGATCTCCTCCAGCAACCAAGCAGGAGCATCAGCCATGAGTAAATGATGAATAGGCCGGGTTGTGACCATCGATTTGATTAAAGTTAGCCGTCCTGACCGTTGCAAAAGACCTTTTTGCCAAGCAGGCAACATGTTCAGCACTTGATCCAGCAGTGGTTGCCATTCTGCTTTTGTTAGCTTTCTTGTTGCTATTTGCAGCCCCCAAATACTTGCAGGGGAATTTCCCAAGCTCACAGCGCATGATGTGCCGCACTGTCATGATGTCAATGGCATCGCCTTTGATTAGTGTCGCCGTGGATTTATTATAGTTGACATGCAAACTAGAAGCAGCGCCAAAAACTCCAAGGATTTCCTTCGTCACCACCATGTCCTGGGGGTTGTGGGTTTTATGAAAAGAGCAACATCATCCGCATACACCGAGATCCTCTGCAGACCTGAGCACCCAACTATTCTTGAGAGAAGCCCACACAAGACTGGGATATCACCAGCGCCATCGACTGGGGTTTACCTATATGCACGGGAAGGAGTAGGCTGCATCGGCGGCGGAAGGGACACGGCGATACCGACCGATCTGGCCGTGGAGATTTTTTTTTAGTAAGTTCTTTCGATCGGCCGGCTTGAGCACTTGAGCAGCTTCATGCTGCCGAGAAGATCTGCAACTCTTCGCGCCTGCAGTGCTCATGATGGAACCTTCCTCGCTAAAGTTCTCTTACCTGCCGGTGCCTGACGTGATGGGTTTCGCCAAGTACCACATCGGGGAGACGCTGGATGGGCGGCTTTGCATGGTTCCTCGCCTTCCCAGCGACCCGATGCTCAGGACCATTTACGTATGGCCCAACAACATGAACGCCAGTCAGGTGGTCTAGCGATGGCCCATGGCGCGTGCGACTCTGTTCCACACGATGCATCGGACGGTTTTAGAGATTTCACGCTCCTCCGGCGAGGTTGCCTCCTGCAGATTTGAATTCGATGACTAGATGTCCTGCAGATTTGATTTCATGGATTGAATCTCCTGCAGATTTCATCTAGGTATTAGCATACCCATTAGTTCTCATGGGGAGAATGATATGAAGTCACTGATGCAAAACAAAAAAACTGCGCATATTTTCCTGGTGATTTGGTTGCAATACAAGCGGCACATACATTCATCTCTCTCTACGCTCCCATCCATTTTTTTTAGAGAACCCGCAGGAGATCTGCGCGTTTCTTTATTAAGCTTATCGAGAGAGAGAACAACGGTGCAAATTACAAGCCATGACAGAGCGCCAGGCTAACAGCACACCACGGCCAGTGCACTTGGGGAACGGCACCTACAGCAAAGACATGGAACTACTCTCGCGACGACCCACGTCTGCACGCCGCCCACAACCTCCATTCGTCGACAATCGCGTCCAGGACCCTTCCCCAAGGCAAGGCTTGGCCCTCAAACACCCTAGCATTACGCTCTAGCCAAATCGCTCTAAGCACCAACATGATGAGAGAGTTCGCCGTCTTCTGATCCTTGGTTGGGAGGGGTTGCACCGCAGCAGGCCACCAGATGGCGAGGGAGCTCATAGAATCCGGCAGGGGAAGAGAAACTCCAAGTCTCGCGTTAAGCCCATTCTAGATCGCCGCGGCGTAGCTGCATCGCATCGTCAGGTGTTCCATGGTCTCATCCTCGGTGAGACAGAGCGGGCATAAAGTGTGCGAGACGAGGCCGCGCCGGAGCCGGCGAAGCGTGCAAGCGGAACTTGAGCGGGGCGAAGGAGTGCCAGACTTGCGGCGCACCAGGCATAACCGTGGAGCCCTCAAAGAAAGCCAGATATGCCGATCTTGCGCTGAATTTCCCTGAAGCCGTCCACTTCCACTGGACATTGTTGCGCCATATAAGAAAATTATTACATCGCCATGAATATTTTGTACACTTATACGAACAATTTGGTAAAATCTAGTCATGAATTAGTTAAATCTCAGTCAAATGGATCGGATAAGGCAAACGACACGTTTCTCCAAATATTTACTAGAATTACATTTTTGCAATTGAAATGTTTACCTGGAAGAAGTATTTAATTCTATTAAATTAGTGCTGAAGATTACTCAATTCATTCGCACAAAGATGCGGCCGAATAGAAAATAGATGAGGGTTAGTCAAATGTGCATTATGTGGTACGTGTTCCGCTTTATCCCTACAGCGCAGCGTGGCAAGCAAATTGAACCACGAGTAGTGGTGCTCTTTCTTTTCTTTTTCTTTAAATTATACAGAGAAAAGAGGAGTCTAGCAGCTTAGCAACTAAACACGTGGCGATTGCAAAGGTCACCTTAAGTGGCACATGCGTTTACTTTTTTTTTTTGAACCAAATCCCCTTGTATTCATACCGTAAAGCTGTGAAGTACAGGAAAACAGAGGTACAAATACAGGAGGAGAACACCACCTACAGCAACCTACAGCTCCTTCCCGCCGCCGACGCCGTCGCCGGAGGGGAAGACGCCAGGCCACCCACTTACCCAAGAGAAGAAGCACCTCCACAAATGAAGAAGACCGCATGAGCTGTCCGCCGTCAGACGCCGGATCCGAGCACGTTGAACGAGTACGGCCATGGCGCTTCCCCTCCCCAGTCCGGCAGCAGACACCGAAGAATCTGCAGAGCCGCACCGACGCCGCGAACCTCCATCTTGAGCTGCCCACACAACAGCGCTCCCGCTTCCCCCCTCGCCACCACGGCCGGCCAGGGAAACCGGAGACGCACACCGGCAACTCCAACTCCAGCACAACCTCCAGAAGCTCCACGGTGAGGGCGGAGCACACCTCACCGCCGCGAAGACGGAGCCGGAGGACAAAAGAGTTTACTTGTTGCGGGTGGTGGTCATATTATTAGTTTGGACGACCCAAAGTTTTTCCTGGGTTCCAGATTCTTCCGTATAGAAATTAGTCCGCTCTTGATCCTCCCAAACTTTTTCCTGAAATCACCCCCAGAAAAAACTTTTACTCAAGGTTCATTTTCGTATGGTTTGAAAAGGACCAAATGTGAAATTCGATGAAATTAGTTTGGGACTGTGAATTGTTTTCTTCTTGATACGGAACATCATTATATGGGCCACTGTTTGTAGAGCAAGATGAATTCGAGGATAGTTAGGTGTTAATCTAAATACTTGAAAACAAATTGGTACTTAATTAAATTTGCAACAACTAAGAGTTAGAAAAACGAAAATTACTGAATTCACGCATATGCATATGGTGGACACAATAAACCATGTACTCCCTCTAGCCAAAATCTTGTGAGTCTAAGTTTAACCCACATGCCAATAGATGGTTTTGGAAGTGGTTTTGGACTCTCTTGCCCTTATTTAGCACCGGCTATGTTAATAGGACTTAATGAGATCATTTTTTGCCAATAGCATCATAGTCCATGAATACACAATTTAAGGACCGTTTGGCATACAAAGTACTTTTGAATTATTCTAAAATTTTCATGATTTCTAAATAAATATTAAGTACGATGCAATGAATAATGTGGTTTCAAAACCGAACTATTTCTCCAAAACTGCATTTTATTGTCGTACTGGAAGCTTTGGTCCTGACCTCCTTTTTTGCTAAACCAAGAAAAACTGAAGTATTCACCGCGCTGGCACTCAAATATTTGATTCTGGAATAGTGTGGTTTTTACAAAAATGGATCCGCGTTTCTTTCTCTTTTTCAAATCATACTTTGGTATCTTTTTTTATATTGTCGCTTCTTCTCTTTCTCGTAGTTGTGCGCCACAATGTCTTTAGCCACGTCAATTGTGTCTTTCCAACTGTCTTGTACATGGTCAGTGGTGCTTGCCTCCACTTTTCCTCGTCAATCCCCAGCTCATGCTCTAACTCAAACTCATTAGTGCGATCTCAATGTCATACGTTGACCTTGCGGGGAAAACAAAAGCCGAAGAAAAGACGAGAAGGAAATCGACTAAGCGAAAACAAGAGAAATACATGCAACAAAAATAAACAAAAGCAACTTGAGTTAAAAAAAGGTTAAACCTAAACACAATTCAGGCAACAAAAATTAACAAGGCAACTTGAGTTAAAAAAAGGTTAAACCTAAACAACGCTTTCCAACTCCTGTTCCAACTGTAGTAGTACCACGTTTTCCATTCCAGCCCTCCGAATCCGCAGTTATGCGGAAACACCCTCCGAATCTGTTACATTTTCATCTTTTTTTTTGGCAAAGCTGGCCTCTGAAAACAACCAGGAAATCCCACGACGCGTCCTCCTCTCACTAGTCACTCCTCCCTTCCTCTCTCGCCATGGCCGGCCGCCTCCTCGCCCCTCTCCTCCTCCTCCTGCTGCTCCCCGCGCCGTCGCAGGAGTACGCGTCTCCGGGTACGCCGGCGGCGCACTCTGGTCGGTGCCTGAGGCTGGAGGAGGAGGGGCTGCCGCCGTTCATCGCGGGGCTCCGGCCAACCTGCCGCGCCTCGACGGAGGGACTCCCGGCCGAGGAGGTGCGTGTCTCCGACCCTAGCTCCGGTCCGGTGTCTGCCTGGGATTTCTTGGCCAAAAATTGTTTGCTTTTTTTGGCTGTGCGCGCGCATTTATTGTGTGAAAATGAATGGGGAGATTCGTCCACACAGTTCTTGGTGGATCTCGCTTCTCCCTCTGTCGTGAGTCCATGTGTATCAATCGTTTCCTGTGGTTGCAATTTGCAAACATGATTTAGTACCCGGTTTCTGAATCCGGATGCTATTTTGGTGTCAGCAAATTAGCGTGAGTCGTGATGGAATTGTGTTCTGTCCTTTTGATTTGGTTAGGCGTCAATTCTCCTTCAGTTTCATTTGTGGGGAGAAAACCTTTTTTTTTCTGTGCGAGCTGGTTTATAGCAATTAGTCAACGCAGGAGTACGAAGGTTCAGATTGAGTGGCTAGCTTAGGCTCTTATCCCGCGTCAAATCAGCTTTTCTTCTTCACAAATATTGCTCGAAAAGGTTGTTTGGAACTTGTTGGCATCTTTCAGCTGTTCAAGCTTTCGAGGTGCCAGTTTCGGGGCAATTCAGCTAGATTTCGTTTTTTTTTTGTATCTTGAGTGGATTAGTGTCCTCTTTTCTGTGACTTATTATGCTTATGGTACTAGTTCTCAGCAGCTCGTTCAGTAGTGACTTAAACCGTATGTAGTGGTGTGTCAGAACGTACAAGATATCACTGAGAGTCTGAGATGCTTGCATTTGTGTAGCTCTGACTCCTGAACAGATTGAGGGACTGTGAGATATTTATTTCTTGCTATTACTGAACTTGATTACTAATTGAAATTAGACGGCGCTAAAATTCGCTTTGAGGTTTGGGCTAAGAAGCAAATGTCTCAATGGACTAGCCCCCATCATACAACCAGGGTGTGTTAAGCATACGGAGGGTAGAAGTGGTATGCCAATATGATCAATAGGTTATAGCAGTTCAGTGTAGTCTTCACTTGCTAGTCAATCTGCTGTATTGCGGGATAATTAGAAATTTAGACTGCCAAAATCATATTCGTGTTTAGCTGGGCCCGTTTGGCTGTGTGGTGCTTAAAATGAACCCACCTTGGAAAACTTTGCAGGTTAATGGGGAGGAACTTGTCAGGGAGTTGAGTGGAAAGGAGTACACTGCCATCCTCTTCTATGCATCATGGTGCCCTTTCTCTCAGAGAATGAGACCGATCTTCGATGATCTTAGCTCAATGTATCCACAAATTAAGCACTTGGCTGTGGAACAGTCAAACGTCATGCCAGCGTAAGACCCTTATGCGTAGTGTTGTTCCTATTATCCTTCTTAACAATTAATATGACGGCCTTAACTGATACTTCCTTGGTTACATGATTTGCAGAGTTTTATCAAGATATGGTGTCCGTAGCTTTCCTTCTATACTAATAGCTCATGAGTCGTATGCGTTTTGGCCTCTTGTTGCTAAAGATCTCAACTCGCTGGTCAACTTTTACACGGCTGTTACTGGTAGGTTTCTCAACGTTTATCATGCATTTATATCAGAGTGGTAGACTTCATATCTTCAAGTGATAAGCCAATTATGGATAGTTTGATACACACTGTTGTAGTATGAAATATTAATCAAGTTACTGTAGAAGCAGCCTATGAGCTCTAATGGCGCAACTCGAAGGACGGGAATAATAGTTCTACTGATAAAAGATGGCCACAATAGTTACATAAATAAAATATGGCAACAATAATTCTATGGAGGATAGATGGCAATGCTGATTCTACGGATGTTAAATAAGCACACATGTGGTTACCTTCATGTAACGATAACATAGCTATTATGATTGTTAGATCAGATATTGTGGTCATTAGTTGGTCACGATTGGATACTATATATCCACGGAAAAATTGAAAAAGGTAACTGTGTGATGGTAGTCTTATTCTGTCTTAACAGAGGCTTTGTTCGATGCAGGACAAGAACCAGTTGCGTACCTTGGTCCACGTAAGTGGAACACAACTGAAAGAAGCCTACAGTATGCGAAGCTTTGGAATGGCTCAGTCAGCGAATCTGTGAAGAGCGAACCCTACCTGTCTCTCAGCATCCTTTTTATTTGCCTAAGGGCATTCCTGTTCTTCTTTCCGAAATGCTTCGCCTGCATCAAAGGCTTGTGGACCCAGTACTTCCGGCACGCCAACCTTGGAGTCCTTGCCAAATTGGCGCAGCTGCTCGAATGTGTGCCTCATGCTGTGGATGTAAGGAAAATGTGGAGCAAGTGGAGGCTCATGGTTGGAGCCATGAATACCAGGGTCTGGGCATCTTCTCTAGCTTCTGTGTCTCTTGGTGGGCAATCTTCTCCCCGAGCTGCTGGGTTGGATTGACAGTTTCGATTTTAACGTGAAACGGAAGAGCACGCGGACAGTTTGAATTGCACTGGATGTAGAAGCTCCTGTAACTCACATGAACATGTAGTGATATATCTTGTCTGTAGCATGTAAATCTTAGGGATACTGTTGAGCCTCTGTAGATCACACTGTAACATTAGTCATGAGCATCCATTGTCAAAGTTTTGAGCAACTGGACACACAGCATAAGCCCTTGTACTATTTTTCACATGTAACCCTGCTATTGAAGTATGTTCATCTGTCTTGTACTAATAAAAGGTGAAGTCATTTCAACATCTGTTTCCATATAGTACTACCAGGTATAAAATAGATGGCTTCAGCAAGAACACTCAATCCAAACATGGAGCGACATACCAATTTAATTTGCCGTAATCCTTTCATGGACAATATACATCTCTCATGTCATCTACATTTACGGGTGCAAAAATGATGTTGTTTGGAACCAGGAACAATAATAACAGGTGATACAAAATTATACATGGAACTGATTACAAACTAGCAACAGCTATGCACCATGATAAATCAAAATGTGCCCAACTCCTGATGGGATTGTGGTTGAGGTCACTGCCTCATCTATCAGTTCTCGCCGAGGGTGTACCTGACAAACCTCCTTACCTTGATGTTCTCCCCCAGGCCAGCAATTGTCTCCTTCACGAGATCCTTCACCGTCTTGCTGTCATCCTTGATGAAGGGCTGCTCCAGGAGGGCCATCACTCCGAGCCTCTTTGCTATCCGTCCTTCGACAATCTTCACCCTGATATTTTCGGGTTTCGACTGCAGGTCCTCCCTCTGCATCTCGAGCTCCTTCTCCTTGCTGACAATACTCTCTGGTATGTCCTCTACTGAGACGTATTCAACCTGCGGGCATGCCACCACTTGCATTGCGAGGTCATTCACCATCTCCTTAAACTTCTCATTGCGAGCCACGAAGTCGGTCTCAGAGTTGATTTCAATCATGCACCCTATGCGGTTGTCGTGGATGTACGAGCCAATCAGGCCTTCAGCGGTTAGACGAGATGACTTCTTGTCTGCGGATGAGAGGCCCTTTTTCCTGAGGAACTCCTGAGCGCCCTGAAGGTCACCACCAGTCTCAGCGAGCGCTTTCTTGCAGTCCATCATACCAGCACCGGTTTCATCTCGGAGTTGCTTTACCAATGCAGCTGAAATTGCCACAGCTGGTTTCCTGGAAACATAGGTATGTCAAATATAGATTGAAGGTTGCTGTAAATAAAATATAGATTGAATGCTGACTTTAAGAGGGAAATCATCAATGCAGTTTAATGTTAGAAATGGCTAGGCAGTAAACACATTCTGATGCACATATTATGCAACCCAAGAAACATAAGCACCCCATATAATCAACATGAGGTTCTGAGAGGGAAATTACTTCTCTGCAGTTTCTGCCGATTCCTCAGGCTTGTCATTCTTCAGAGGAGCAGCTGGCGGTGGCTTCGTGGCTGTCTGGGCTGCAACTTCAGCAGCGAAATCCTGGCTCCTTTTCTCCAGCCCTTCGCCCAGGTTGTACCGAACAAACCTCTTGACCTTCATGTTCTCTCCAATTGTAGCAATAGTTTGCTTCAACCATTCACCAACTGTGACCTTGTCATTCTTGATGAATGGTTGTTCAAGCAATGCAAATTCTCCAAGCCTCTTCTTTACCCGGCCCTCGACAATCTTAGAGCGGATCTGCTCAGGCTTTGACAGCAAATCCTCCCTCTGCATCTCCAACTCTGTCTCCTTTTTCACAACCTCCTCAGGGACGTCGTCAATAGAAATGAACGTAACTTGAGGGCAAGCAGCGACTTGCATGGCAAGATCATCAAGCAACTCCTTAAAGATGTCACCTCGGGATACAAAGTCAGTCTCACAGTTCAATTCAATAAGGATACCGATTCTGCTGTCATGTATGTAAGAACCAATTCTTCCCTCCGCAGTGGCTCTTCCAGCCCTCTTGTCAGCAGCCGCCAGCCCTTTCTTCCTGAGGAATTCTTGAGCTTTATCAATGTCACCATTTGATCCAGCAAGAGCCTTTTTGCAGTCCATCATGCCTGCTCCAGTTGCATCACGCAACTGCTTCACAAGAGCAGGAGAAATGGTTGCTGCACAGATGCAGAAAAGAACCATCAAAATCTGTCTTCTGCTGCTCTAACAACAGTTCGTCAATAAAGTACTCCAAATGGAAAATGTGAGGAAGACAGTTTTTAATTAGAAAAATGTGGGGAAGAGTGTGTCTGTAGCAAAAAAGGAAAACATGGAAGTTGTAAATAACGGAGATGTTAGTTAGAAAAGTCGGTGCACCTGTTAACTTACACTGCATCCATAAAGCTTGAGGATCAGGTTCTGGTGTTTCATTTTAGAACAAATTGTTATTGATAATGGAAATCAAGATTTATATCATGCAATCACATTCTAAATGCATTTACTAGCCACAGTTACACGTCAACAGGAAGTCTCTGTGTCATCTTCAGATTATTAGACAAGAAACATAAAATCTCCATTGCTGCCAAACAAATTTGTAGGAAAATATGTAGTTGCCACTTGATACAGACCAAAACTATGCAAATGCGAAGAGAAAGAAAGCTTCCTAATGTGATGTACAAAAACTGAAGACAAACAACAAAGTATCATGTCGAGGCTTATCCTTGATAGTCCAAAAATGTACAGTGGCGGATAAGGCGATATCTGGATTGTACAAGATCCTCTAGAGCCAAGCAATACCGACCAATTGAACCCTTTGAGCTAGCAAGGACAAAATTTAAGTGCATTGATTCTTGGGTCATTTGCCAAAGTACGGAACAATACCACAAGAAAAACTGAAAAAGAATTTGAAAAAAAAGTTGCTTGAACAGTTTACACGCAATCTATCCTAAATACTCTTCCTAGTGAGGTAGAGTTGCTTGAAGAGCCTTTGCAGACAGGATATGACTGATCAAATTACTACATGTCAGGCCTTTGCAGATAAGATCTGGTCAACAAAATTACTGCTGACCTGTGGTTGTGCTTGCTTCTCCAGCTCCAGCAGCAGAAACCTCTGTGGTTTCACTCGAGGCTGCTACTTCCTCAGTTTCCAGAGCAGCTTCTTTCTCGACAGACTCGGTACTTGCAGTTGTCGGAACCTCTTCTACTGATGCTTCTGGCTCCTCAGCCACAGGAGTGATTTCCTCAATGGTGCCGGTGACAGCTTCTGCTGAAGAGTTATCCTCCTCTTTGGTTTCAACTTCAGTAGCAGAAACTGCAGGAGGCTCAACGAGCTTGTCATCAACTTTGCTATCAACCTCAGAAGTTGCAACTGAACTCTCAGTCTCAACTTCTGCTTGTACTTCTGGAACTGTAACCTTTTCCCTCTCATCCAAGAATGCAGAGATTTCCTTGCTCCTACGGAAAGCTAACTCGAATGCGTTAGTTCCTTTGGACCATCCCTGCTTCAGGTTTGTGTTTAACGATGCCAACTCGTCTTCATCATCGTCTCCCCCCTTCATTGTCAAGTTGACCTGCCCTCTTGACACATTTAATACTTTCACCGTTACCTCTTGGCCAATTTCCAGTCCGGAATGCCCAATAAGGGTAAACAGTGCCGCTGCTTCCTCTTCCCTTGGGAGGAATCCTTCGTCTCCATCAGGCAGTGTCACGAATGACCCTGTTCTTGTCGTACTTTTGATGATGCCAGTCAGAGATTTTCCTCGTGTATACTTCGCCTCATCTACTTTCTTGTAATCCTTTGTTTGCCTTGGTGAGCTTCTGGGTGCAGCTGAAGTTGGACTCTTTCCACCGCTTGCGGCATTAGGCGCTTCCTTGACATAATCTCCACCTGACCGCATTGTCAAGGAGATGCGCCTTGTTTCTTTGTTTGCTTCCACTAATCTCACTGACACCTCTTGCCCAACAGTGAAGAGGGTAGATATATCTTCGACAAAGCCGTCACTTACTCGGGAGATATGGACAAGGCCTTCAGTGAATGCCCCAATGTCAACAAAGACTCCAAATGGCTTGATAGACCTGACTTTCCCAGTGAAAGATGCACCGGGAACTAGATCCTCCTCCTTCAATGGTGGCATCTCGCTCTTCCGCGTGTTGCGTCCTAACTTGGGAGCGGAAGAAGCTGGGCGCGTGCCAGCCTCAGCCTGCTCAGTAGTCTCAGCAGCACCAGGTGCGGCCTCGGAGCTTTCACCGGAAGTTTCTCCTGCTGGCGACGATGAACCCTCCACGGCGACATCGGTCCCAACAGCTGCTGCCGACAGGGTCCTTAGCCTGCTGGCAGAGGACCAGCTTGTTTTATAGATGCTGATCAGGCGGAATGCCGTCTGTGGCTGCAGCAGCCTGTGATGCGACGGCGATATTACTCTCGAATACCTCTCGGAGCCACGGAACCTCCTTATCTGGATTTCTCGGCTGGGCCTGAAACTGCCTACGTGGAACAGGCTGACACTGCCGACAGAGCAGTGAACCACTGGCGTCATGGTGAACTTAGGGGTAATGTATCAGAATCTTGATTCCTTCAGAACCCTGCACAAGGGAAGAAACTAATTCAGTGTCGATGAATCTGTTGAGTGAAGAGAAATATGTGATAATATGCTGCGACACACAAACTAGAGTTCTTGCTATTTAAAACATCATGCATAGAACATGTTGCGAAAAACAAGTACTTCTGTCCCGGAGGATAAATATGCATCCTGTCCAGCATTCCGGTGTCTACGTACACAACGAGTACCCAAAATTGCGATTGTAAAACCCTACAAATCATTCCTTCTCGAGGCAGGGCAGGTTGAAGTGTTCCTGAAACCAGCATGACCGTCGACGGCGCCACACGCAGGCATACCCACAAACACGTTCCGCGCAACCAACAGCGAACCGAGATGATATAGCACTATAGCAGAGAGAGCAGGAAGACAAGGGGAGCAGAGAGAAGAGACGGGAGACATGGACGACGGCTCGCTCAAGACCTGTGTCGCCGGCGGCGCTGGCCGCATTAGCATCACTAATGGCCACATAGCATAGGGTCCAGGCAGTATACAGGGTTTGGCGAGACGACTCGGAGGACGGGCGTTACCTCGTCGGGGACGCCGGCGAGCTCCCGCGGTAGCCGTGGTGAGGAGCGTAGTCGCGGGAGGCTGAGGAGGAGCTGCGGATATATAGCCTTATCCCCGAAATGGAGAAAGAGCAGAGAGGCGCGCGCCTGGTGATAGACTGACGGTACTATACTAGTGGATGATGGGACGCTATGGCCGGGTCGGGAGTCAGGAGGGAGAACCACCTTGTAAAAACCTTTTTTTAGGGCCATCTTGTAAAAACCTTTGTTATCTCGTATAAAAAAATGGACAAGTACTAAGAGCACAATGGTAGCAAAGTAGTTGGGCAACATATATAAAGATCTAGAAAAACTTCGGGACTCTAAGGTTTTCAAGAAAAAAAGGTTGACTAAAGGGGAAGAGTGCCTCCTTTAGTTGTCCGTTGTTAGATAGGATGAGACCTCTCCATGAATTAACGCGGATAGCACACAGAGGAATCCATGTAGTGGGGATTCGAACCGGACGGGTTCAGCACCTTGAACTCCTGTCACTGCGCTCAGTTCTCAAGTCTCAACCGGCTATGTCCGATGTTGTAAGGTTTTCAAGATCACTTTGGTATTTGGCTTTTAGTTGAGCCTTACGACATTTGTTGGAGGTTTTATTCCTCTCAACTCTCAACCAGATGTTGTAACGGGTTCGGTCCATGGGAAGTACTTAGCGTGTCTTTGGTTGTCTGCATGAGGCCACGAGAAGTAGCTCTCGTGTTTGGTTCCGTTCATTGCATAAGGGTCATCTAAGCGTTTCCTATTTGGTTGCCTACACCTTGGCTCTTGACTCCTCTTATGCAAATCAGGTGTTGTGGGCACATCTTGTCAATTTAAGTGACCTTATCATGTGTGATCACAAATGCCACACAATGCACATCATAGCAGTAACATAGTTCAAAACCATCATTCCAACTCGTAGGACTAACATCATTACATGATCCTCACAGTTGAACAATAGATACATCATGGGGTTCTGCCCCTAGTGTGGAAGAACACCATGAAAGCTTTAAAGCATCACATAATTGGAGGCTACATACTCTTGATGGGCTAACCAACAGATCAGTTATGCAGAGGCTGGGGCTTTCTCCTTTTTGAAAAAAACAGCTCATCAGTTTCCAACGTTACAAATAAAGATCAAAAGAAAGACTATTAGCATCAGGGGTTCCTAGAATCCCAATTAGCAACACTGGAGATAAATAACTAGAGTGATTATTACAAGTGATTCTTCTACGTCACGCCGCCCTCCAAACCGCCACACGCAGCGTTGAAAGTTGCCTCTCCTCCCATCTCCTACGCCTGCACGCTGCCCTAAAAAATAGTTGTTTTGATAAGTAGGATGTTGAACAATGCACAATCGTACATTTTTAGCACAGGTTCAGCTTTCGTTGAAGTGTTTTCTGCATGAAGCAATAGTAGTTGAGTAATAAAAGATCGACCCCCACTGATTTTCATTTCTTCTATTTTTTATTAAGACACATACTATTATGTTATAGAAAATTGAATTGTGGGATAGAATGTAGATGGAAAAGGCTTATGATTTAACTATTTGTATATTCTAATTTTATGTATAAATGTGTTCGTCCAAACTTGTAGGGTTGTCATTTTGGATGATTTGGAGTGACATTTGACGACAAAGATATCGATGCTTGAAGAAAAATGATATTGATGCTTGCTTGAGCCATAGTAATAATCAGTTTGCATATGTTTTCATCAAATTTATTTTTATTAGTCGAGAAGCGTATTACGCGTGCAAGATTACTAGTATAGTAAGTAGGGAGATTCACATCAACACTACACAAAAACGACTTCGCCATTACTATTGGAATAAAAAACGAAACTCTCCACCTCTCTGGTTGTGCGGCCCCGGAATCGTACACGGGCAACTTTGACATGTCGGGGATTTTCGTGTTGAAGTAGGCGGCAGCAGGGAGAACAGCCGAGCAAGAGGAGAAATGTCTCTAGTGCCAAATTTTGGTGAGATATAGTAGCCTAGAAAAAATTGTCCATCCCCTGTAATCCTGTAGAATTTTTTCATAGGACGGGATTTTACAGGATATGCCAGAGTTGTGTTCTTTTTTCCCCATCGTGTAAAGTAAAAGTTTCGTACAGGCTAGCTGTTTTACTGTATCTGTAAAGAGTTGGTCTAAGAGAGACATCTCCTTAGATGCTTCTTCCACGTTAACACCTCAGGTTTCATGGGGTTTTTTTGTTAGTAAAACAAGACAGCTCAGGCGAGAATGCAGAAATTCTGGGGTTCCAACGGGATTTCTTGTTAGTAAAACAAGACAACTCAAGTGAAAATGCTAAAAAATAATAATCAAGTGGACACTCCATGACAATTCAGGTACTTAAACAGGTACCAATAACGTTAGAGAAAGACCACACTAGACGGTCGTTCCTTGTGAAGGAACCTATCTACTCTTTAAATTCCTACAGCAGGGCCACCAAAGAAGTGGCACCATTTCCACTTTCCATTCATGCACTAATTCATTCATCGGTTGAGCTCTCAGTCTTGGTACCTTTGCCCACCGTGCTATCTTCAGGGGTCTCCTGCGGCCACCAGGAATGAAAAAGGTAAGTGAAATATTACAGAATTATATAGTAAGCATAAGCAGTACACCGGCAAAAATAAGACAACCAGAGCATGTAAAATTTCATCATACAGTTACTTATTCACCTACTTGTTGTCCTGGTACTAGTGTTCGCATAGGTGTGTAGTACATGCACAATGATCTCCGAAAAAACTAGGTGTGAGTTCTCTGTTTGGTCACCATATACCACAATCGAAGCATAGGTCACAGTTACTTATTGCAATGTACTTTACCTATACTACTGTTAGCATGATCCAAAAGAAATACAGATGTTGTATCTGCATCTCATGAATATTAATAATGAATGGACTTTTGTACTGAAGCTCCATTGAATAGGATAGGTGCAGAACAGATTGTCGCTTAAAAAAATTCCAATCCTACCGTTAAGTTGAGAAAAGAAAGAGAACCAAGCCATAAGCATATTTACACCTTTATTAAGACAGGATCACACTACATTAGGAGAAGATGTCATGCTAAAATTTTCAGAATTTTAATTTCAAGATTCTCAAATTATTCAGGAATAAGAACAGCGATTGAGTTGTGGAATTCCAAAAGAGATATCAAGTCAATCGTTGCAATCTGCTTTAGACACTAGCGGTGTAATAAACCAATACTCACATTCTTTTCCTCTTCAACACCTTTGGTTTCGTCGGGATTTTCTGGATCATCATCCAACTGAAAATAGAGGGGAAAGGGCACAGGTTAAGAAACATTGTCATTTAGTCAAGTGCAATTATATAACCATTAATAGGACACAAGAAATTTGACAATCCTATGGTAGGAACTAGCTATATACCCATAAATTGTGAAAATAATAACCATTATTAGAACACAAGTATCGTACGGTTGCAACAAATCATACATCCAAACATTTTGTAACAAGCCAGTAAATAATCTTTGAGCAGGTAAACTAAGACATAATATACTTACTTTCAGGTTGCCCAAGTCAGCTAGTGCACCCTCACTTGCGTTCTCCTCCTCACTTCCTTTGACCCCATCATTTTCCATAGCATCTTCAAGCTGAAAGAAGAATCAGATACAATTGAACAAACCATGGTACACAGCACTGATTTGCCATAAAAGTTACACCATCATGAACTTAGAAGGGTGATTACCCCCAAATTCTTCAAGCTAACTGTCACATCTTCCTGTTGCTTCTTAAGGGTGGTCCTCAGCTCTTGGAAATCCTAGAAGTAGCAAAGGAGATAAACAGTTTGCAAAAGGTACAAAATCAGATATGAACCTTTTACAGAATATTTGGACATGGCCTTACTGATTTTAGCTGATCTATTTCACTATTGAGTGCAGTTTTGATATCGGAGATTTCCTGCAGGACATATAGAATCATAATAAGAGTGCATTCCAGCACGAGTGCCATATTATTGCTCAAGGTAGGCTGTCTTGTTAGGAACACATGTAACTACTTTCTGAAAAAAAGAATTATCATCCTTCATTATCCCGTAGCATACTTATCGTACTAAGTAACAAGTGTTCAAGGATTTATTCAATACAAGAAGAATCAACTAGAAAACCCAAACACGACAACAAAGTAAGCTGCCTTCTGAAACTAAAGTTTCAACATAACAATCCTTGCAATACAAGAAAGAATATGTATACGTAAATTCATATTTGTTTTTAACAATATAAGACAGAGCATCAAGTGAAGTGCGCAAAAACTCACAGTTTTGTATTTCATCACTTGGGTGTCCAAATTGTTTCTCCAACTCTGTAAATCCTGAAAAAGACAACAGGATAATTATAAGAAACGTGCAGTTACAGTCTTGAACAGTTCCAAGTAAAACAATGGAACAGTGCGCAAAATGTTAACAAAAATGAAGAAGCGTCATTATGCATTGGGACGCTCTGCTATAAAGTATAACCATATTCATACTATTTCAAGATATAGGCATTACAAGTAAAAAGCACAAAGATGTAAATTATTTTCTATTTATGACGAGCCCACTCTCATTCAGGAGTGTCCTTCAAATGGGAAGATAAACTTGTGCATACAAAATTACAAATAAAATAACACATACACTAATGTGGAACGAATGGAGACTTCTAGCAGAGTTCAACATCCATGAAATAAATAAATGAAGATGCATAAAAGAAGAATAAAGATAACCACTTTGAAAATACTTCAAGCATACCTCCTTCAGTCCTCGAAGTCTGCCCAAAAGCTCTGACTGTGATTCATTTAGTTCCTGTTATTAAAATATATAAACTGTTGATTTCTTCCATACTCTTAGAATACAAAAAGTATTTCTATAGAAATCAACACAAAATGACAACACCTAATCAAAGAGTAAGATTAGATATAAGTATAATGAGCAAAAAAAAAAAAACAAGGGACACTTTACGGAACATTGTGTGGTAACCATTTTCTTGCCAGACCATTAATGTCATCAGTATTCAGTTAACAAAGTGCTGCTTACGATATATCAGACCTATAACTATACATCCATAAATCTTAAGATTAGAAGGTCGAGGAGTAACGGTTCAATTCAGCATGCTGCTTAGTAGACAGAAGAATATCATCACATTCACCACAAGGTAATTCGGTGAACACGTGATGTTCTGATCCTGATAACTGAACTCTAAATTTTTATGTTCTAGAAGCATGATCTGCAATTTTGATGATGCATACATAATTGAGTTCGTCTGGCATACATAGTTTTTGAGTTGCACAACAATGAGGATGGCAGTATGGAAGCAATTCTCAAATGCTGGACTCTGGGAGAGTTCAGGAAAATAGTTTTTGTTTTGTAGTTATAGAGTAACTAAGTATGGTATGTCAAAGTGTCAAACAGGACCACAAGAAGACAATCTGTCAGCGACCATAATTACAACAACAATACTGATTTGCTCATAACTGGTAACCTGACCAGTAAACACCTAGAGAGTCTTTGGATAGCTAGCTCAACTAGATTAGCTGGGCCAGATTTATCTAGTCCATTCCATCAAGAGTCACTAAAACTAAGGCTTGCCGTTTGAACTGAGGCAAATCTAAGCGATAACTGTCACACGAATGCAATTCTTGCCAGTGCGGGAGAGCCAATTGTGCTCTCCTCCATCGCCAAGCTTTTCTGGTAGTTGTAGGCTAGGTTTCCACCAAAAGCTATCTTCATACCAAATGATAATCCTTGCCTAGCAAGGCTAGGGGCTGTCTTTGGCTAAGATCCAAACGTAACCCTACCCACCACACCTTCTAGTTGCAATTAGTTTTTGTTTCTCCTCGTTTTTATGCTCACAATTGTCACTCAGATACACCAAAAAAAAGGCTGCAATTGAGGAAAACTACCATTCATCGTAGCAAAAAAGCTGCTAAAATAAGAAACTAAAAAAAAACATTACGACCTCTAAAGGAGGGGATCCTCACCGTGATTTTCTCCCCCACCGGCAGCAAGTCCTCGTGCATCTGCAAAACGAAACAACGATCAGAAACCAGGCCGCTGGTGCTGAGATCGGAGGACAGGCTGGCCGATGCTCACCGCCGGAGACGGGGAGCTGTCGCCCGCCGGCGCCTCGGCCGGCGGTGCGACCGCGGGAGATGGGGATGCTTCGGAGTCCGACATGGGGTGGGAGGGTGGCTAGGGTTAGGGTTTCGCCGGGAGGGATGCGGCGCCACTAACGTTGGGCGTGAGAGAGAGATTTGAACTTGAGAACGAAATGGGGAAAGTGGTGTGGAGAGAGATGGATGGGGTGGGGTGGGACCAAAGCGAAGTTTTTGTTGCAACCGTTGCGCTCCGATCCACAACATATAATTTTAACTATAATTTGTCAATAAAATTATAGAATTTTGCAAATAAATGTAATTTATACCAGCTATACATTCTCAGCCCATATAATTTAGCATAAATGAAAAAGTCAAAATCGTGCATCAAAGACGTGCTAAAGAAAGCTCGCTTTACATTATGAGACGGAGGGAGTAAATGAGAAATTATCCGCGTCCTTTACCCAGTAAAGAACGACTATTTTTTAAGACTGAACTCTAAGGATGCATCTGGGAGCAAAATATTTTTTAAACACTCCAAGAAAACTCTGGTTTCTGAAAATATTATGATATTAAATACTTTGTGGTGTTTGGTTTTAACAAAAACTGTAGTTTTATTTATATACTTATAAATACTCAATATACCTTAAAATAGTACATAAAACTGTAGTATTATATGCCTGCACTAGTGTGACTAAGTTGTGTATTTTTTGCCAAATCTGGCCTCTTTTGCGAACTAATGATGCATCTGGCCGTTCCTGGAAACTAATTCCAAATTTGGCCCCTGAGTGGAGCCGACGTTGTGCAGTTCGGCGCCATCCAAAATTTGCAAATCTGACCCCTGAGGTCGGCGCCAACGCAAATGGAGCCGAACTTGTGTAGTTCGACGAAATGGCGCGTCGCCGAACTGCACAAGGTCGGCGCCATTTGCGTTGGCGCCGACCTCAGGGGGCCAGATTTGGAATTAGTTTCCAGGAACGGCCAGATGCATCATTAGTTCGCGAAAGAGGCCAGATTTGGCAAAAAATACCCAAGTTGTGGCTGGAGCGACTGAGCTGCCGCGGAGAGGAAAGAGAAACATCAAGGTTCATATACGAGAGTGGGGAGTTTAGAACGAAATAACGGTCAGAAATAGTATGGGGCAGATATCCAGGTTAAAACCGGCCTCCGATCTGCCACACGTGCACACAAAACAGATTAGCGAGGGATTTGCTTGGTTTACAAAAAATCATGGTTGGAATCAAATCATAATTTAGTTGAATGGGATTTTGATCCGATTAGCTAGGTCACATGATAAGCTATCTCAAACAAGAAAAAAGAATACTTAATCCAAATTTCTAGGGATGAAAATGGAACGGAAACTTTTAGAATTTTCCATCAAAAAGGAAACAAAGTGGAAATATGGAAACATAAACTAAATTATGCGGAACGGGAACGGAAACTTTTATGTGGAAACGAAACAACGTATTCCGGCAAAACGACCACGAAAACAAAAATTCCGTTTCTAGTAATACGGAACTTTTCGCTTTTTTCTATGCAGTGCTTTCCGAATCCAGCAGGCACAGAAATTTTAGTGGGAACATTTAGACATAACTTAATATCTGAATAAAGAAAGATTTAAAGCAACCATGTTTAGTGATAATTCGTGGTGACTCTCATGTACCAGCGCACCCGATATTGAAAAAATTCAAAAAAGTTCAAAGAATTTTGAAACTTTCAGTCGGGCAAATATTATCAAGTATTGCACCTACACGAAAATTTGTGTCAGAGAATAACATTAATTGCAACCTAGGTCAAAGATTTGCTAAAAAAGACGCTATATACACGATATATTCGTCAGATATTTGTCTCTTTTTTCCAAAAGTTAATGTAAAATGTTTTGTGACCAAATTATTTACACGAGTAGAATACTTGGTAATTTTTATATTAAATATTATAATGGGAATTTTTCGACCATTTTTGAATTTTATAAAAAGATTCTGTATATTAGGTTTGCTTGTCTCAATGTGCCATTAGTCTACGTCCCCATGTTTTAAGGATACATCCGGGAGAGATGTATCGGATTCATAGAAGAAGAGGCCGACGGCCGATACTGTGCCTTTCGGCATACAACGCTAATCCGAAGACTAGCCACCACACACTACAAACACGACGCAAAGAGGGCCTCGCCCCAAACCTAACAATAAAGCCGCGTCTCGACCAACGCCGGACACCTCCAAAGACTAACACCTTCAACTGAACTTTCCTCGTTGACACACCAACCACCCTTGAATGCCTGAAGGAGTTGGCGAGTGGGTAGCGAGACTTGGACCGTCCCGAGAAAGGCTTCATCTTGGACGCACCAACGACGACGTACATTGCGCCCCTGATGTTCAACCTGGGGCAGCGACAAATACCAGATAGACACCACCCCGAACCAATGTGCTTCTCCAAATTGAGTCTCCAAAAGCGATGCACTCAACAGAGGTACGACATCGAAGATGCCGCCATCGCAGATCCGAAATCGAATCTTGGCTTTCACCCGAAGACGTCAACCCGAATGGGCGAGGGAGGTGTCAATACTCCTCGATGACGCCTCCATGAAGGGGAACGAGAACGACGCCCGCAAGCGCCGTCGTCGCCGGCACCAAAGGAGCCGAATTTTCAGCCGAGTATCATACACCTGTGATCCCTACCCATAGGGCCTTGAAGCAGCACATTGCCCGCGTAGGCACCTTCTGCCGCCGCCGCAGCACCTCGACGTCGCCTTCGCAGAGTACCGCACAGCAACCCACGGGTCTCAACCCCGCCGGAACCGCCGCCCAGCCCGTTGACGTCGGCACCACCGCTGTGCATGGCAGCCACATCAGCCAGGCGCCGCCCGTAGTCGCCGCCACGAATCCGTCGGCCCGCCCAAACCCAGAGGCCCGAGATGGCCCAGATCCGCCGACAACAGCTACAGGGGCCACACCACCGGGCAGAGGGGACCTCACCTCCATCGCCGTCACACCCAGGTCGTTGACGGAGTCCCGCGGCACCGCGCCGCCGAAACCCACCGGATCTCGCCGCCACAGCCGGTGGAGAAGTAGGGCCGCCACCCGGGGAGAAACTCCCCGCCGCCGTATCACCCGGGCTTTGCCCGCGGTGAGCCCTGGCGGCGGCGAGGGGAGGGGGAGAGGTGAGGAGAGGGCCGGAGGCGGCGGCGCGGGCTCCCCCCGTGTCGCCTAGGGTTGGCGACGCAGGGTCGGGGAGCGGTTTCGTTGACGTCCCCATGTTTAGGCCCTATGTACTAGGGTTATGGATGATAGTACGTACTTTTAAGTTGATAACTTATTCACACTATATTATATAATAATGATATACTCTTATATGTTATTTCATCTTAGAAACTTGACAACTTTGTTGGTTTGGTTGAGTTATATAATCCTATAAATTTCTAACGCTGTCTGATTTTAGCCTGGGCTCCAACCAAAAATAGCCCATTAACGTCTCACATTTTCCTTCTTAGCAAAGCCCATGCACTGATGCACATACACGAGAACGCAACGAACCCTTCCGCCCTACCCTGTGTCGCTGTGCAGACACGCACGCACACGACCATCTTGCGTTCGTCTTCGTAGCCGGGTCGCCGCCACATCATCTGCTTTGTGTTGTCACGGCTCCAGCCCCCGCCGGCCACCTCCTCCAGACCCCCACAACGCCGGGTTGACCCCGAGTCCCTGACTCAGACGACTCCCTCCGAACCCCTAGTTAGATGCGAAATTAGGAATCGGGGCTCGGAGTGCTGCTGCTGCGGGCTTATAGCTCCTGTGCGACGTCTTTCCATGCAAATTATGGACATCGACATCGTTGACAAAAATTGCTCTCGTGCGACGTTTTTGCATGCCCAAATAGCCCACGGGCGACATGGTTTTTAAACGCAACTGATTGTTAGGTGTTAGGATTATGTGAGGCAAGCTCAGGTTGGACCCACCACTTATCCACGTAGGCGCGGGACCCACATCATATCCACCTCACCTCACGGGACCCACCTCACCGCAGCTAGACCAGAGCCGCGCCCGTGCCATTGCTTCCCCTTTCCCCCATCTTCCTCTTCTCCGGCGACGGCAACGAGAGATGTCTACCTCCTCCGCCGCCTCGCACTCAACATGGAGGCGATTTGGTGTTGTGCCACTGACAAGGTGCCCTGACTGCTCACGCCCAGAGCCTCTCAAGCGTTGGGTCTGTAAGACCGATGAGAACAGAAATCGTGGGCACGAGTTTCTTACTTGTTTGAGCAAGACAGCGCGGGGACGGGATGGCAAGGTTAGATCTCAGTTCTTTCGCCGGCGTTTGCTCTAATTTCTCCGAATTTTGTTTCAGCTCGTCAAATTTTGGGGTGAATTTGAGTTCATGTTGCTGTTTTCAGATCCTCAAGAAATGTGGCTATTTCGAGTGGGTGGATGATTATGTTGAAAGGCTTCAATTTGAGGGCCTGCTCGATTCAGATTTGAGGCCAGTTGGGGAGCTCAATTTGCCGCCGCCTGCTGAGGAAAATTTGGTGGAGAATTGGAGCTCGGGAGCGGACAGAGCCGTGCCGGCGGCGAGAAATGTGCAATGTTGCACTACCTGCGGAGTACAGACTGAACGAGGAACTGAAAAAGATCAAGAACCATCTGAAGCAGATGGTCGATTTGCAGAAGCAAGAAAATATCATGGCAGTAGGATTTCATGGTTCTATCATTGTTCTGTTTTTCTTTTACCTATTGTTCATCCGTCGTTAGCTAGTTGGGGGTTTGGTTGGTCAATTTAGCTCGGTATGTCAAGGCAGAGGACGCGATCTGTGCACCATGCCAAGTTCATGTAACTGAATCGAAGAAGTAATTTAGAAAGTTCATCTGTTCTTCAGTTAACGGGTGCCCTCAGTGAACAGAGTGTAGACCAAAGTTCAGTTTCGAGTAAAAAAACGTTCTAGGCTGCCGACTAGCTGTTGGGCCGTGAGGAAATAATCAGGCCCAAATAGAAAAACAGCCCACCCGGTAGGGGCACCCTTTTTTATATAGCATAGAGGCACCATTGTTTAGCTAAAAATATTTCAACTAAAACCACTAAAATAAAATGTTGCTCGGCAAATAAATTTCTTACAAACATATTCTTCTTTACTTGTATTTGCTTTGGCCCCATTTTTGTTACTTTCTTAGCTCATAGAAACAAACATATGCTTCGCAAAATGCTACTTGTTTTACTTGTCATAGCTCATAGAAAATTTGCAAAATTTACATCTTTTAACCTTTAAAAAATACTTCTGTTACTTGTTTTTGTTAATGTAACAATGTAAATAAATGCGGCAAAATGCAAAGAGTTAGCACATGTTTTACTTGTCTTAGCTCAAAAATAAAATTTGCTTGTCTTTATATACTTATTAGAATGCAAAGAATATTATTTGTCTTTATTATGTAGTCTTAGAATGCAAAGAATATTAATTGTTCGTATAACATATCAGAAAAAGCAAGGAGCAAAATCAAGAAAGTACAATATTACTTGAATGAAACATAGATATATTAGCACGAACAATACATAGATACATATAGTAGCACCCTTACATATAGTAGCACCCTTACAACTCATGAGAACACACTCGTACAACTCATTACTAATAACTAGAAACTAGATGGAGACACGACACGACAGGACACGACAAGGGAAAGTAAATGACACAAAGTAAATAGAACTTAAAGGGGCTTCACCATCTTCACTCCGGGCTAGCTTCACCAACATCTTCTTGCTCGGGCGCCCCTTCTTGCTCACACCTCGTCGTTGAGATTGTAGGGGAGCATGTGCATATGGTTGGCGGTGGGGAAGGCCGCATCGAAGTTGGTGTAGATGTTGTACATCGTGAACGCGATGAACTCACAGCCGCACCAAAAGACTTGCCCAGGAGCGCGTGGGTGTCCAACGGGTTGGCGAAGATGGCCGTGAGCATCACCACGTTGTCGAGGCTGTCACGGGTTTCGTGGAGGTGAAACGGGGACCTCCACCTCGATATCGCCCACACGTGGAGGGTGTTCTCCACGAACACGCCCGGGGGTAGAGTTCCTCGGGGGACGTGCGCGCGGCCAGTACGTCACTCCGGTGAACTCCATCTTGGCAGGCTGGCTTGATGTGTTCGAGAGAGGACAAGAAGAGGAGATGGATCTGGCTTGTGTGGAGAGGGGAGAGGAAGAGAGATGTATAAATAGAGAGGAGAGGAAGAGAGGATGAATCTTAGGGTTGGCATGTGTATCGGCGTGCGATTGCTCTCCCGTGTGTAATGCGAGTCTGAAAAGAGCTCAGTTTTCCAGTCGAATCAAAGTCTGAAGCGTCGCGTTAATTGCTTCGGTGCGACGGGTCAGCGTGCTTCTGAATCGGCGTGCCAAATGGCTGCGGTGCGACGTCGGTACCGCATGAATGTAGTCTGAATCGCGGGCTGAATCGCCGCCACTAGGCCACGAATGCATGCAAAGGCTAGACGGGCGCGTAGCACAACGGACACCACGACGGCCCAACGGTGTAGAGTCTACAGTGACTTTGTGTCAATGACATGTGACACTACACATGGTGGGCTCCACGAGTCAGTGACTCAAAGTCGTGCTACACACAGTCAACCAATCCATGCCCCAACTGCCCACCCGAACCCTATGCGTGTTGGAAAAAAGAAAACATTAGAAAACAGCCAGCCAATCAGAGCGCAAAACGCGAGTCTCGCGGATCGCCGTGGCTCAGCTGATCACAAGCGTCTGCGCTAGATTCCTTCTAGAAGGCATCGATCGGACAGCCAACGGCCAAAACGCTGGAGTCTGCGGGTTTCCTTCTAGAAGACTTGATCGGACGGCCAACGTAGGGCTTATCCAATGGTCACAAATCAGAGCTGGGTTAGCGGGGTTATGCGGGGTTTCGCCTCGGTCAACGGGGTTTTGTGATGGTTGACAAAACTAGGGTTGAGCATAACTAATTCAAAAAAATCAAAATAATATGAAACCTGCGCACATAGTCTTCTAATGTTGTATGCTAACGAGAAAAAAATATAAATATGATTTATATACATTTTTACGAAAAATCTTAAATCAAGTGAGAGATCTCAAATACTTTAAAATTAGCATAACTAATTCAAAAAAATCAAAAAAATATGAAACCTGCGCACATAGTCTTCTAATGTCATATAGTAACGAGAAAAAAATATATAAAGGTGGTGTACATACGATTGCACGAAAATGTGTTCACCCAAATGTGATATCTCGAACAGAGTAGTATGAATTTCAAGGGAGAGAGGAGGAGCTTTTCGGTGACTAGGGTTGAGCATAACTAATTCAAAAAAAATCAAAATAAAATGAAACCTACGCACATAGTCTTCTAATGTCATATAGTAACAAAAAAATATTGTTTACATACATTTGTTTTATTTATGATTTTCAATTAAACAAAATTATTCAAAAGAAAATAAATAATATGAAGATTAATTCAATAAATAGTGACACTTCCGAATGACACTATATAGGTAGAATAGATGTCTAGGAAAATTATTTGGCTGATTTAGACAAGGTGGAAAAAAACTTGCTTAGAAATGGGGTCGTTTACCTTACCTTTGGAGCTCATTTGAAACACATTTTTCAGGACTTACCAAAAGGCCTCGGATTGATGACCAAGTTAGATCAAACGACGTGCATAATAGTTTCAAATCATTGCAACATCCAAGCTTAGCAGAAATACCAGGTTCAAATTTGAATTCAAATGACCAAGTTGTCATAACACAAGTGCCAAATTATTACAACAACATCATTCCAAGTTATTACAACAACACAAGTGCCAAATTATTACAACAACATCATTCCAAATTATTACAACAACTCAAGTGCCGAATTATTACAACACAGAAAATTCCAAATCTATTTTTTGCCTCTTCTTACCACTCGGTTTCTTCTTCTTCTCAACTTCTACAGCATACAACTTGTTGATACTCCTTCTTTTCTTGCCAAAACCACTAGGCCCACCCACAGCACGGCCAAGACGTTTAGTTTGGACAACATCAGCAACAGTTTCAGTTTGCACACCAAGGTCCAGATCTGATTCAATTTGCACACCAAGGTGCAGAACAGGTTCAGTTTGCTCACCAAGGTCTAGAACAGGTTCAGTTTGCTCACCAAGGTCTATAATGGGTTCAGTTAGCTCCTGTGCATCCAGAACAGTTTCAGTTTGCTCCTGTGCATCCAGAACAGTTTCAGTTTGCTCGTGTGCATCCAGAACAGGTTCAGTTAGTGAACTGAAACTTCTCTTCTTTCTACCACCATTGAGCCTTGCTTTTTTCTGTGGCCAGCATTGTTCAACAACAAGAGGTGGGCCTTTTTCCGCACGCTTCCTTCTGAAAATTAAATCATATCACTTGGTTAGACTGAAACAAGCAGCAAAAACAAAACCAACACACACACCAAATTTAACATACTTTGGCCTTTCCGGAGTGTAGCGGCATTGTGTGGAACCAATTCTATGCCCAAGTACCTGACACGCCTTGCATCTGTTCTTGTTACCTTTTTTAGCTCTTTTTGGCTTCTCTTTCTCCTTCTCTTTATCTTTTTTCCCTTTCTTTCTACTACCATCTTTCTCAAACCAAGCTTTGAATCTGCTCTGTTTGGGCCTCCCAGCCTTTTTCTAGTGAGGGGTGGACACATGGAAAATTCAAAATCCACCTCAGGCCACTGCGATTGGTCTGTCAGTGGTGGAATTGGAGTTGCATATGCAGCCTGAATCTTTGCACTGAGTAATAATCATGCAAATATGGGTGCATATTTAACTTGGGTTTAGATGCCAAAAAAATTATGGCATGCTCACATGGTTTTCCAGTGTGTTGCCACTCTAGGCAGGTGCATTCATGCAAATCAGTGTCAACAACATGCCTCTTGCCACTCTTTGTATCTCTAACTTCAGCACCCCACAATGAAGATTTCTCAACAGACAGATGTGAAAGCTTTCTGCTTCTGTTGACCACTTGTTGTACCACTGCCGGAAGCTTATCCCCTGACAAAACCTCACCAATTCTTCTTCTCAATTCCCACAAGCGCATGATCATGATCCTGATTTGGTCCACCATGTCATGCACAGGCAAGTCTTTCAACTCCTTCACCTTGTTGTTGAAACTTTTGCCAAGTTGTTGTTGATATGATCGCACTTGATGGCAGTATTAAAACCTGACCTATACCATAACAGAGAATGGTAGGTGCTCAACCATGAAGCAAAATCATTCTCACTACATGCTGCCATTATCTTACCAAGGTGATAGGAATGTGTCTGTGTGGTGTAAGATCTTGCTGCCGGCCACATGCGCCCAAATTCTTCTCCTCTGAATTTTTTTATCAGATTCATCCACATATGGCCAAAGCACTCCCTCTGCTCAGCATGAGGGAAAACAATTTCACTGCATTTTCTAGCCCTTTACATGCATCTGTGTGGATGGCCAAAGGTGATACTGGCCCTATGCATCTTTTTAACTGCATCATGAACCATGTCCATGATGCCTCTGTCTCGGACTGAAACATTCCAATGGCAACAGGAAACATCTAGTTGTGTCCAACAAGAGCATTGCATGCTGCCAACTGACCATTCCACTTTCCAGTCAAAAAAGATGAATCGATGCTCAAATATGGATGGCACCCTGCTTTAAATTCATCTATGCAAGGCTTTAAACACATAAAGAATTTGCTGAAATAAACCTTGCCATCCTCTTTTACCTCAGTATCTATCTCCACCACACTGCCAGGTGACCTCTTCTCCACCTCTGCTTTAAAACATAGAACATCCTAAATGTATTTGCCCAATCACCATATAATGCTTTCATTGCCCTTTGTTTTGCCTTCCACACTGTGGTATATTTCAGCGCAATGGGATACAGCTTTTCCAGGTCAACTTTAAGTCTCTTTGCTGTAGTGTTTGGTGTCTTGGCTAAAATAGGAGTAATCTTTTGTGTAATCCAAACTGTGATGTCATCCTTGAAACTCTCTGTGAACTGCTAATACATGTATGCTGATGTGGGATTTGATTTACCCTGATTGTATGGCCATCAGGTTATCGTCTAGCAGATATGTACCACTTGCAAGGGTTGGCACCTCCATCATAACCTTGGCACCTAGCATAAAATTTCTTTCGATCAGTCCACATAGTCTTGGCCTCGAACTCATGTTTCACTGCATAGGTCTTGAAACACATCCTAAACTCATCCATGTTTGGCCACAACTTCCCCACCTCAATGATAGGGTTCTCTTTGTCATATACATGCACCAGCTCATCATCATGTGCATCATCTACATCATCTGCAGCATCTTCCATCAACTCTCGATCCACATCTTCAGGGCCTGTATTTGTGTTAGCATCAGCAGGCAAAGTAGTGTCATCCTTCTCCTTATTTTGTCATCAACTGGAATTCCAAACATTTCGGCCATCTTAGTGTCAGCTATTGGTGCAATGACCAAATCTGTGCGTTCATCTAATTCTACTAAATTCCAATCAACAACAACCTTTCTAGCATCATGGCATCCCTGTTCTGTATCTGCATCTGCGCAGCCTCTGTTTCTTCACATATCACTATCAGTTCAGTAAGCATTGGCAACAACATCTGCTTCTCTGCAGCCCACTCAACATCTTCCATCTGTGAAGCCATCTTTGATGGCACATAACCAACCCTGAAATCTGGGTTCAGATCAATGAGCTCTGCCCAAAAGGTTGCTTTTTGCTTGTCCAACCTTCTTGTCGATCAATTTCATCAACCATATCTTCTCCATCCTCAATTCGGACATAAGCGTTCTTGCAATCATCATACCGTAGCAGTGATACCTCTTGTTCTGGACCCCAAATAATGCTCTCCCCAATTCTCTCCACCAAATTCTTCACTGCCTTCTTCTCGATGCTCTGAAGTTCTTGGGGATCAATATCTGTACATTTGACCTCCCAAATAATCCTCGTGTCTCTCTCAATGTTTCGAACGCTACCATCACCTAGCTTGGCCTTACAAGGAAAGAATTCAACTGTGAATTCGAAGCTAGGCGCAGAATCTCCACTGTCAATGGCGGGAAGCGGCGGTCGGTCAGCTAGGGGCACCCGTCAGCTAGGGGTGCAGGGACGGGAACCAAATCGACTTAATAAGTTAGAAGAGGGCGCATTACCGATTTGAACTACTCTCTCCGGCTCCATCTCATTCAATCCACGCGCACCTCTCCACGCTTCTCTGATTTCAAATCGGCCGGAAACCGGGAAACAGAGCTTCAGGCCACAAACGCATCCAAAATTAAGGGGAATGAGACTACGGTTGCGAAATTACTCACCAGCGAACACTGCGCTGCCGCCGAGAAAGGCGCTCCACCGCCGGCGAGAAGAAATCGTTGCCGCTGCCGGAGAAGAGGCACATGGCGGCGCCGAGCGGGAGTGGAGCACGGTCTACTCGGGTCCGTGACGTGGCAAATGAGTGGATCCCACCTGTCGGATGGAGCACATAACCACGGGCATAACCACCTAGTTCTAACCTAATCTCAGCCTCCGTTAAGAGCCAGACAGCCGTTTTATCAGTTAGTCCTGTCTGAGCTATTCTCACGCTAAGAAACGTCACACCAGCTATTTCAGCCAACGTCATCGCATCGTGGACAATTGCCCGAAACGACGTCGCACAGGAGCTATTCGCCCTGCTGCTGCATGTATGAACTTCCCGATCTATTCATTCTCTTCTTCGCCAGAAAAGCTACAAACTCCCAATCCTTTCCATCCTAGGGAGATTACACTCTCGACAATTGATATTTTTTATCCCCTTCAAGTCAGGATGATCGAGTATTGGTCGGACATGTACGCAAGGAAGTTTCTGAACATAGTGGTGCGCGATCACGAAACCAGACGCTACGCGCTGCACCGGATCAGGCTCTCCAAGAACATCTTCTACGAAGAAACTGCCCAAGAAGTTGCCAAGGCCAACAAGAAGAAGAACGGGCGGTGGCCCTCGACGCTCTTAAACCTCAGGCGCCTGCCCAGGCCGAGGTCTACTTCTCGGCGCAGCCCGCGCTGATCGGCCACAACTTCGACTTCGATCACTTCTTCTCCCTGCTGCCAGCGCGGGGCGAGGGCTGCGTCATGTTCGCAGATCATTCCGGCAATGCCACACTCTACGACGTGGGCATGCAGTCCGTCGTCGCCATGCCCCAGGCCAAGTTCCCCAAGGCAGACAACTCCATCACCTTGTCCATCACCAACAAACCTTATGAGCTACACTCGACGACGTGGACCCGTCGCTTGGCTGCCACTGCCAGAGGCGAACACGATCTCTACGTCATGAGCACCCAGGACGGCAGCTTCGAGCTCTTCAACTACGTACTACACTACTAGTTGCTCTACATTTCAGAACGATTGGTCCTGGCAGGCTCTGCCGACGCGTGTAGCTCACAGCTACCATACAGTTAACCATCTCACTGCTCCCTTCGCGGCGGCGTTGGTAGATAGCTCCACCATATGCGCATCCTCCAAGCAAGGCACCTATGCCTTCAACATGTCGAGGGGCGTGTGGAGGCAGGCTGGCAGATGGACGTTGCCCTTCCACGGCGCAGCCGAGTATGTCCCTGACTTTGGCCTCTGGTTCGGTCTCGAGGGTCCCAAGAGCTCCCAGCACCGTTTCTGTGCTTTTGACCTAGCCTCATCTGCCATGGCAGAGGAGGCTCCTGCTCCCCTGCATGCTTGGGATTATCTTGACGGCCTGCCAGATGGGTGGTATCTCTCGAAGCGCCACCTGGTGAACATGGGCGTAGGCAAGTTTTGTATCGTTACCCACTGCTTCCGCAGGCCTTCCCCTGAGGAGGAAATTCACATGAAGAAGAAGCACTTTGATAGAGATGAGCTTACTGTGTTGACGGGCGTGGAGGTGGTCCGTTCCGGCGATGGGCTCCAGATGATCAAGCACAAGTCTCGGCATTACAGCCATGATAAAAACATGGAAATCCACTGTGTTCTCTGAGACAAGATCGTTTTTGTCGAGGTATTGGTAACGCGGAACTACTATATGAATTCATACGTACCGTAGAAGTGGTGGGGAAGAACGTAGAGGGTTCCAGTGACGAGATTGCACACACGATCTTACCTAGCTTCGGATCTCACGACGGTGGCGAGATCCTACGTGCTGCTATAATTCACTCAAGGAGAATATGTGTACAGGTTACAATGAGATTGTATGCGTGCCCTAAGGCTGCTGGAAGGCTGGCTTATAAAGGCGCCAAGCCTTCCCCTACAAGGAAAGCCTTAACCGACATAGATCACGAGTCCTAGACTAACACGGTAACAAACCCTAACTTGCTCCCTAAGGAGAACGCAGCCTGGCCTTCGTCTTAGACTTCACTAAGCCAGCCCAGAGCTTATCCTTGCACCTAAGCCCATGAGGCCTTCTCCATTAAGCCCTCCGGCTTTATCTGATGGGCCTCCTTGGTGGGCCAGGTTTTATCCACCGTGTCAGGTATACCCGTTCGGCATAACCTCCACAGTGTGTGGAGATCAGGTTGAATCATGCTGCAATAGACTTGATTAAATTTGTTTGCTGTACCTCTGCATCGGTCTTAGTAAGCTCTTGATCAACACCCCAAACTTGGACAATATAACACTAGTTCCAGTCCAAAGGATAAGGTAGACGGGAATGAAAGAAGCCGATGTGTGTTCAGTTGTTGATCCATCTTTATCCCCGCCAACCATGATGAACAGATAATTTTTGGCATCTTTCCTATTGTGCATGAACACATCGAACTTGGTGACTGCACATGTTCTAGCGGATCGACGGGTAAAACCGTAAAAGGCCAGCCGGACCCTGTTGAAATATCATTGATTCATCAAGTATTATGATCGGCAACGGTCAAAAAGTATTTCAGAGTTCCATCGACTATAACATTTTAAAGATGATAAAAAATAAAAAATGCAATTTAAAATATCAAAGTATGTTCAAGCCAAGAAATATTAGTACACACGATGAATTTGAAGTAAACAGACGAATTTAAAAAAAAAGTTAATTGCACTGGTTGTCCGCCAACTTATCTTTTTTTAGGGAACCCAACTTATCGTGTAATGTCCCTTGGTCACACAACATCTAAAGATGTGATCAAGTGATCATACAACTTGCTAAGTCAGACACACGCGGTTCAAATTAACCCACATACACGAGGCTATAAATTTTGCGACAAACCACCTAAATGATCATCTTTTGCACTAAGTGGCGGTTTGATGAACTTACACCTGCGATGAGGGGACTAATTTTACCTAGAAATGTATAATGTGGAAGGAACCCCCCCCCCCCCCCCCCCCCCCCCACCCCCCCTTCAAAAACAGGAAAGGGCCAGTAATTAATTTTCATGTAGTCTTACCTTTTTCTCGAGTCGTAGTTATGCCGCACTATAAAGAAGAGTATTTAGTGTGAAAAAAGGGGGATGATCACTATTTTAGCCATATCCTCATACACATCCCATCAACAAGAAATTCCACAAAAGAGAGAGCCAAGAAGTTCACTTAAAAGAGGATCATTATGCCTTTTATAAGTAGCAAGAGTAAAGGATATCTCCCACAAAAATCTTGATGAGCTTCAAATCTATGTGGTAGGTTTTTGATAAGCCCGGACCAACCTAGATCTAGCCCGAATTATTCCGGGTTCTAGACTTAAACCCAGAATACCGGACCTAACTCCGGGCAATACGATTAAGAGTGCAACGGTAAGAGTCTGAGTGAACCAGAGGTAAGTTGACCAGCCATTTCACGAGCACTCATTCATACTCTTGCTCCTCTATTGTTGTGCTTCGAAAGTTTAGAGATCCACCATTCCCCCAACCAATTTACAATCCCTTCGGGGAAGAGAAAGATGAGTTCCCGATATGCAGTTCACCGAGACAAAAGTGATCCCCGCTCGAGTTCATCAACATAGTTGTTATTCTTGATTTTGTGGGAAACCCTAGGCCTTCTAGGGTCGCCCACAAGCATGCAATGTTTGTGGACTGAAGCTCCGGTAAGTTTGTGAGTGGTTGTCTTTTTGTGTTGCTATAATTTTTTCAGTAGCGGAAAATTTCTCCAACATAGCAATGGTAGGGTAGTTCGATTAATTGTTAGATGAATATATTTATTCTTAGGAGTGTTCTCTTATGTGTTTAATGCAGCTTGTTAAATAAAGAACTGGCAGCAACAATACAGATAAAATAGCATCTTAAAATAAACTCATTTAAATTACTTAGTGATAGTTCCATTTTTTCAAACTGGTTAGGAATTTCCAGGATTTGTTCAAACATAATCCCAATGGACCTCAAAACTGTTTTTTTTTCAAGAATCACCTCAAAACTACTTATGCTCATAGGCATGTATGCGTTCAGTTCTCACTTCATTTAATCACAAAGTCAATGCCTTGTTGCCTTTTTGGAGCTATCTAGACGGAGGTGAACTCTATTTCAGAAAATTTCTAGCTGGCGCTACCAGTTGGATGTGAACTCTATACCTATTTAATAAAGTAGTGGTTTAACCATAAAAAAGGATGGGCCGACAACTCCTTCATACCAAGATATTTTTTAGTACTTGTTTATTGATTAGGATGCCTTTATGTTTTTGTCCAATTGTAGCGAATTAAGATGGTGTTGTGAAATGAAGGGGAATCCGATCATTTAAATAGCTGGGAGTTGGGAGTGATACATTTGCTGCCATTGCCCACCCAGTTAGCTGGGGAAAAATTGAAGAACACTGACATGTGTATATATAAATGAAGTTTCAGGTGTTGCGTTGGCAAAATTGTCAGATTAAAGTTGAATTTTTCCTTTTGTACTATACCTTAATATGTTTGTGCGGGCTGTATTGTTTTCAACGGGGTTTCTTACCCCTCCTGGGTTCAACAAAATGCAAGTAGTTCAATAAATATGACTAAGTTAACCTCCGTATTTAAATATCTTAATGAAATATATGGTGAAATTTTCTACCTTATGCACTATGAATATTGTAATGCATGAATATATCGTAAAAAAAATAAGAAAAAAATATGACAAGGCATGCCGGTCAAGAGTCAGTTCAGGGTATAATAACATCAGTGTTTTTTCTGGATAAATCATATACATCCAGAAAAGGAGGGTGATCGACCCCGCCTATATGCATATTGGTTGATACGCTTTCAGACATTTTCACTTCTTGCGCTAACATGTCACCCTACCACAACAAGTATTATATACTTCGCTGTTTAATATTGAATTCATGTGATACATGATACACTTGTCTCAACAAGGTAGCCGAATCCTTTTCGCCCAGTAGAAGGAAGATGTTGCAAAAGGACTCCATGGAACAAGATCACCCACCACTCAGAACCACGCATAAAACCCCGTCAGAAGCAAACAAAACATATATCCCACTGATTCAGACTCGAAAACTAAACAAAGTTCATCATCGCGTATCAGCATGTCAAAGAAAGAAGAAAAAAATATAAAATGCATGCATGGGGTATAATAACAACACAACTTTTTTTTCTAGCTTTAGCTGAACCATCGGTACCTCTTCCTTGTAGACACTAGTAGCTTTGCACATGCACGCACGTCTCTACAAGACACATCTTATGATTCAGTTGAATGCCACTGTTTAGTTTTTACATACATAATAGAGAATATATGTGGTATAGACATATAGTGTATTAATGTGTCACTTTCTCTTAGTTCGGTTAATCTGTGACCATGGGCAAGACAACGTTGTGCATAACATGATTCGAAAGCCGCCGCCTGTATGATTCTTTTTTTTCTTTTCAAAACATACCTAATGACTACGAAGATACAATGATCGAGCCATCCTGCAACATACTGTATGACTGAAATAGCCGTAGTATCATCGGCCTCACCATTTACATTCAGTTTGGTCCAGCCCGAACAAGAATACGCATCAGTTGACTTAGCAATCGATGTGAAGATGAAATAAAATATATCTGTAATCTGCATGAGTTAATGATATGATTGAACAGAAATCAAGCAAAGTCGATTGGCGAGACCAACCTTGTGGTGAGTGGGAAAAATATCACAAAATTAAATATAAAACTTGTAAATCAGCACTAATCATCATGAACAAAAAAATTACAAACAATAATATCACTAACCAATTGATCATGGGACATGTCGAAAAACAAAACAAATTGATCGTGTCTCGGTTTATTGTTGTACATGGAAGTAATCCAAAGAACTCGATAACCTCATGCAACACCACACATTCAAGAACCAAAACAGGCAATGAAAATAGCATTAATCATTGAGAACAACATCTAATAATTATGAAATCTAACTGAATATATATTTGGTAATGTGGATGTTCTAATCGTCAGGAGAGAATGTCTAGTGTACTTTTTATCTTCAAAAGAATCATTTTCATCATCTAGCATCTTACACTAGTAGAGAAACGCCTTTTAGTGGCGCACCCTTTTGCAATTATGTGGCGCACCCGCAACTTTGCTGGGTGCGCCACAGAAGTCTCGCAACTAAATTTTTATTCTATGGTGCACCCAGCCCGTGCGCCACAGAAATAGCTCGGCAGTACACAGCAGAGGAATTCTGTGGCGCACCCACGCCTGGTGCACCACAAAAAAAATGCGCGACTAAATTATAAAACAGAAATACAGGTATATTTACATTTTGCTATACAAATACAGGTATATACAGGATTTATACAGAAATACAGGTATATTTGACAGGTATATGAACAGACAAACACATTAATCACTATGTCATCACACATATTACTTAGTGCCCGAGATACATACACATAGTCACAAAAGTGCCGAATGTTTACACAATTAGTCATGATACAAACAAAAGTTCATCATTTCACACTACACATTACAAATGAAGTGTTCACCGCCTAACTAGGATCAAATGTAGTACATCGGCGATGATGGTGAGCAAGAGCGTGCGGGAGCATGATCATGGAGTCCTCTTCTTGAGCGGCGCCGGAAACGGTAGAAATCCATCTTTCGTCCTCCACTCCCTGGTGTCATTCTGCGCCTCTAGTCGTTCTTCGATATCCCTCTGACAGAGCCATGAAGATGGATTGGGATATATATTGGTTAGTGATATAAATAGAGTATAATTTATTCATCTAAGTAGAGAGGCAAGACAATCAATCAATTGTCATGGTTGGAAATCATATGGCTATCCTATTTGGGTTTCAAAGCATAGCATATATATAATATATAACCCTACACATGCACTTCTACAAAAAAAATACACTAGTAATGCTTAGCAAGGCTTTCTTTTATAATACATCCTACCTCTGGGGTAGTGGTAGGACCCTGCTTTGTTCATGACATCTTCAAGGATGATCGTCGATAATTGCAGAATGATGCGATGGAAGTCTTGTCTATAATCAGCATCGGTGAGAGCATCCTCGCTTTTGGTCCATTCTGCAAGACTAGATGGAATCCTCGTTTTCTCGGCATCCCGGACAAGCCCTTTAAGGTGATGGAGGGCGTAAAAGGCCTCCTTCACGCTGCCAGGCAGTTGCTTGATGCAATGGAATCCGTTCCCATGCATGAACTTGTGTTTGTTGTCCTGCGTGAAAGATTCCCCTTCTTTTGGAAGGGGCCTCCCTTTTGGGCATAGCCCTCGAGAGCCTCATCGAGAACACCCTTTATTCTGTTGTAGTTCCTCGGCTTGCATTTATTCCCTGAGTCAAAATAAGTGGCAATGGACCACCTCGGGCTTACGACGATGAGTGCGCAGTACTTGTCCCTGCTCAACACAATTGAAACGGAATGTTGGACAAAGGATCAGCAATGGAAGAAATCTACAAGAAGGCATAAGATACGACGACGGCGAGCGGATGTGTACTTACTCGTAAAAGAAAGGCAGAAGAAGGTTGTTCTTCCTCTTATTGGTCAGCATGAGCCTCTGGAGGTACTCCGTGGCCATGGTCCGTGTCCTTGATCCTTCCACCAGCTGGCTGTCACGCGTGTAGTAGGGATCCACTATCGCGACGTACGGGTATCATCTCTCCTTATCTTCATCGCCGCATCGAGCGCATATAGGCGGACCAAGTTATAGTCCAGCCGTCTGGAGTGAAACAGGTTGAAGATGTCCTCGTACGCTATGAAGAACACATCCGCGGGGGCTTCCTGGACGAAGTCCACCTCCTTTGGCACCTTGACCGCGAACACCGGGTAACTCGGCTGCTTGTCTTTAAGAAGGAGGCTATCTAGATGCAAGATAGATTCCTGCAAAGAAATCATGGGTCCTTTTGCAAGGCGGAGCAAGTCATCAGACAATATAGGTTTACCAACTTCATGAACTCGGGTCAAGCCATCCCCACGGGGTGGTATCGTGTCTTCATGACCCCGCATAATCTTAGGAGCTGGCTGGCTCGCAGAGGCGTTTGCTCCTTTTCTCTTCCTGTGCTTCTTCGCCTTGTTCTTCATCTCTTGGGATGGTTGGGGTGCAGTGAACCTCGCGTGAACCGTCTGGTGCAGTGTGCCAGGGCTGAAAATGTTACCCGGTTTGACTTGAGCTTGATGATCGCCGGCCTCCGGAGGCATGTCTTGAGATAAACCCTCGAAGACCAGGCGCTGCGTGCATGTAGTGGGACGAGTAGGTTGACCGCGTTGATCGCGGAAGGGTTCTTCATCCACAGGAGGCATGTACAAATCTTCCCTGCAAGCGCCAGTGTTGAGGAAGTCATCTACGTTGACATTATCTTCATCATCGCCGTCGTTGGCACCAAGTTGAGGGGCAACGGCTTTGTCCTAAACATAAACAATAGCACATCCGTTATTAGATATAAAGGCTTGGCGTCGTGAAGTCGTGAAGTCGGAAAGTCGTGAAGTCGAAAAGTCGGAAAGTCGGGAAGTCGGGGAAGTCGGAAAGTCGGGAAGTCGAGAAGTCAGAAAGTCGGAAAGTCGGGAAGTCGGAAAGTCGTGAAGTCGAGAAGTCGGGAAGTCGGGACTAACCTTGGACTGTTGCGGTACAGACGTTCCCAACAATTGTTTGTGGCGGCTGGTGGCGGCGACAACCGGCGGTAGCTTCCGGCCGGTGGTGGCGGCGACCGACGGTTCCTTCCGGGCGGTGGCGACGGCTGCCTGTGGCGCCGGTTCATCCGCAACAGCTTTTTCTGGCCGCCTCGACGAGGGCCAAACGACCGGGGGCCGGTGCCTCGAGGTGGCGCCGCCGGTGCGCCTGACCCCATGAAGACCATCCCCAAGACAAATCTGGGTCTTCGGCCATTCCATCATCCACTTGGAGCATTCTCCAAGAACCATGTGTTTCTTGGCTCCTGGAGGTTGCATGGGGGGGTCGATGTCACGGAACTCAGGCACTACCTCGGTCACCATGACTTTCATCATGACCTCGCTCATTCTAGTGTTGTGCATATCGCGGGTCGAAGGTTGTACGATAATGGCCGTTGCGACTTCCTTCAACTTGCCGCCGGCCCCCACCCTATGCAGGAGTATGCAAGGCATGTCCTGCGAGTCAACACATGTTGGGCATCATGAGATATGACAGTCATCAAAAGCATAGTTATAGAAGATGCCGCGGACTAACTAATTAGTTACCTTGGTGATGGCGTTGAGCCCGGCTAATGTCGAGACAAGGGCGCCGGTGCCGGCGACCGGTCTATCATTCTCCGGCCGCTTGTGTGCATTATCATTATTCTCCGGCCTATTAGTATGTTGATCCACGGTAGGGGGCACCGGTGGGGTCACCAGGACCGGCGACACGTTATTGCTGGAGTTGCTGCCGGTGTAGCTGGGCACGTGTATCGGCCCCTGTTGACCTCCCGCATGCCAAGCAGTTATCCCCTCCGCGGGGGCTTCCTGGACGAAGTCCACCTCCTTTGGCACCTTGACCGCGAACACCGGGTAACTCGGCTGCTTGTCTTTAAGAAGGAGGCTCTCTAGATGCAAGATATATTCCTACAAAGAAATCATGGGTCCTTCTGCAAGGCGGAGCAAGTCCTCAGACAATATAGGTTTACCAGCTTCATGAACTCGGGTCAAGCCATCCCCACGGGGTGGTATCGTGTCTTCACGACCCGCATAATCTTAGGAGCTGGCTGGCTCGCAGAGGCATTTGCTCCTTTTCTCTTCCTGTGCTTCTTCGCCTTGTTCTTCATCTCTGGGATGGTTGGGGTGCAGTGAACCACGCGTGAACCGTCTGGTGCAGTGTGCCAGGGCTGAAAATGTTACCCGGTTTGACTTGAGCTTGATGATCGCCGGCCTCCGGAGGCGTGTCTTGAGATAAACCCTCGAAGACCAGTGCTGCGTGCATGTAGTGGGACGAGGAGGTTGACCGCGTTGATCGCGGAAGGGTTCTTCATCCACAGAGGCATGTACAAATCTTCCCTGCAAGCGCCAGTGTTGAGGAAGTCATCGACGTTGACATTATCTTCATCATCGCCGTCATTGGCACCAAGTTGAGGGGCAACGGATTTGTCCTAAACATAAACAATAGCACATCCGTTATTAGATATAAAGGCTTGGCGTCGTAAAGTCGTGAAGTCGAAAAGTCGGAAAGTCGGGAAGTCGGAAAGTCGGGAAGTCGGGAAGTCGGGGAAGTCGGAAAGTCGGCAAATTGGGAAGTCGGCAAGTCAGGAAGTCGGAAAGTCGAAAAGTCATGAAGTCGCGAAGTCGGGACTAACCTTCGACTGTTGCGGTACAGACGTTCCCAACAATTGTTTGTAGCGGCTGGTGGCGGCGACAACCGGCGGTAGCTTCTGGCCGGTGGTGGCGGCGACCGACGGTTCCTTCCGGGTGGTGGCGTCGGCTGCCTGTGGCGCCGGTTCATCCGCAACAGCTTTTTCTGGCCGCCTCGACGAGGGCCGAACGACCGGGGGCCGGTGCCTCGAGGTGGCGCCGCCGGTGCGCCTGACCCCATGAAGACCATCCCCAAGACGAATCTGGGTCTTCGGCCATTCCATCATCCACTTGGAGCATTCTCCAAGGACCATGTGTTTCTCGGCTCCCGGAGGTTGCATGGGGGGGTCGATGTCACGGAACTCAGGCACTACCTCGGTCACTGTGACTTTCATCACGACCTCGCTCATTCTAGTGTTGTGCAAATCGCGGGTCGAAGGTTGTACGATAATGGCCGTTGCGACTTCCTTCAACTTGCCGCCGGCCCCCACCCTATGCAGGAGTATGCAAGGCATGTCCTGCGATTCAACACATGTTGGGCATCATGAGATACGACAGTCATCAAAAGCATAGTTATAGAAGATGCCACGGACTAACTAATTAGTTATCTTGGTGATGGCATTGAGCTCGGCTAATGTCGAGACAAGGGAGCCGGTGCCGGCGACCGGTCTATCATTCTCCGGCCGCTCGTGTGCATTATCATTATTCTCCGGCCTATTAGTATGTTGATCCACGGTAGGGGGCACCGGTGGGGTCACCAGGACCGGCGACACGTTATTGCTGGAGTTGCTGCCGGTGTAGCTGGGCACGTGTATCGGCCCCTGTTGACCTCCCGCATGCCAAGCAGTTATCCCCTCCAGCAATGCAGGGGGTAAGAACCTCCGGAGCTTCTCGTCCACTAACTTGTCCACCGTGCTGGAGTCCACCTTTTCGTGCTCTAGTGTCTCCAGCTTCTTCCTTAGCTCGACAACCTCGGCTTTATCCCTAGCCGGCTTCCTCCTCTCCTTTCTCATCTCGATGTCCGTGTTGTAGTACTGGAGGAACTTCACACTCGTACCAAAGCCGGTCACACGGCCGGCTGACGTCGGCGGCTTTGACTTGTCCCTCCCCTTGTAAACGTTCATCGCCCTGTTGAAAGTCGTGTCCCACGGCTCCGTCGACCCCTCCTGGGACGACGGGCCGGCCTGAGCCTCAGCCTCCAACTCCTTCTCTTGCAGACAAAGGAAATTAAATTGAACCCACGTAGAAATCAACGCAATGGACTTTGAGATATCCGCGGTAATTAAGTTCCTTACCAGCACTTTCTCGAAATCCAGCACATCGTTATCGTCGGTAACAAATTCCCCCGTCCCCGGCTTCAGATAGTAGCGGGACCGAACAAAGTTCCTAACTTGCTCGTCCGTGATTTTATGCCACGGGTTCTCTTTTCCAAGTCTTGCAACCTCGGCATCTCCTTGTCCCAAACGGGCTGTTTTCCTCGGTAACCGCCGCTTCCCAAACGGTGGTTACCTAAGTTCAGTTCCCGCATATCCTTCCCCCACTTGGTCCATTTTTGAGCCTCCGAAGATTCTAAGGACAACTTGAATGCCTCGAACTCTTCTTCGTCGAGCATCGGCTCTTTGGCACTTATCTCCTCCCAGCTAAGACCCTTATCAATCTTCGCCTTCACCCGGGTTCTCCAGCTGCTCGAGGCGGTGCTCATCTTCATGATGGCTGCACTGTCCACCTTTTTGTTGAACGGCTCCGGGAACTTGTATCGTTGGTGAAGCTTCACGAGGAGGGTTTGGACCAAAGCCTCATTGTGCTTGCTTCTGAGGTCCTTCGTGTTGATCGGCACGGTTTCCCGGAGGATGCACCCTAGTTGCATGCCGTACCCGCATGCAAGGGCCTTAGGCTCCAGTGGTTGGCCACTTGAGCTGACCTCAGTGAACTCGTCTGTGACGTTGCCGACCGCTTGCGGTGTCCGGTCCTTCCTCGGCTTACTTGGCTTCTTCTTCTTCTGAGCGGTCGGGTTACTGCCACCACCACCATCCGTGTGGTCGCCACCCCCGACATCCGTGGGGTCGCCAGTGGCGACATCCGTGTGGTCGCCGCCATCGGTGGTGGTGGTTTCGTCCTCATCCTCTATATATCTCATAGTCAGCATCGCCGCCACGAGCCAGTTCGGCGGCCTCCGCCTCCTCCAACTCCTGGGACATAGCCCAGAACGGCTTGTTCTTTTCTCTAGCTTCTTCTTCGACGCTCATGTGCTTAGAAGGGCCGGGCGCGTCGGCCGACATGTTTGCACTGCATTAAAAAGAGGCAAAAGTTAGTACAACAAATATAAGAAAAACATCACTTAATTTAGTACTAAGATACCCGGCCCATGCATTAGTCGCAATACCCCATATGTCCTATTTTTAGCAAAGTCATGCTAAATTTCACGAAAAAATTGGCATGACCTTTGCTAAAAATAGGACATATGGAGTACCCGAATTTGCCGGAACGGAAGTTAATCGACGTTCCGGCAATCTCAAGGGCCTCTCGGGGTACCTGCAAGCATTTCACAAATCATGTGCGCCGGCATAGCTGGCCGGCAACATCATCACATAAACACATTTCCGTCGTCATAGCTGGCCGACAACAGCATCACATCAACACAAATAATGTTTGCCGGCATAGCTGGCCGGCAACAGCATCACAAACAACCACGACACGATGGTCGTGGTAGCACAGAACACATGGTCGTCACGGGAGCTCACCAGGGGCGTCTTCTTGCCTAGCCGCACACACAAGCACCTGTACAACCAAAAAAAGGATCGTGTCAATGGTTACAAAATTAACAAGGGGAGAAAGTGGATACATATAAAGTTCAGTTTCATTACACTAACAACAATAATAGTGGTTGATAATCATGGAAGTACTTGTCCCTGCCATCATGCTCTAATCATACTAACCTAACACAAGATTCAAGAACACACATCAACACACTTATCTAATATCATGCACACACAAGCTCTAGCAATACAAGCTCTAGCAATACTCAGCAAATATTTGTAGTCCCTGCCATCATGCTCTAATCATACTAACCTAACACAAGATTCAAGAACACACATGAACACACAAGAACACTAAAACAACTAGTAGCAATACAAGCTCTAACATCATGCACACACAAGCTCTAGCAATACTAGCAGCAATACAAGCTCTAACATCTAACATCATGCACACACAACTAGCTAGGAATTTCGTCGAACAACTTGCGTGTAGGTTCGGTAGGGGAGGGAGGAGGGAGAGAGGGGAAGCACACCTCGGGGAGGAGAGGGAGCCGGCGACGAGGAGGCGTCTGCGTGACCACCGTGGGCGCGGGATCGGCCGGGATTGGAGGAGGCGATGGCGGCGGACGAGGTCGAGCGCGGTCCACGCGCGGGGGCCGAGCGTGTGCAGGGCACACACGGCGCAGGGTTGGGTGGGGGCGGGGCGCAGGGGAGGTCGCCGCCGAGCGTGTGGGCGCGCGCGGCGCAGGGTTTGGCGTGGGCGGCCGGCGGCGGTGAGGTGGAGTGGTTCGGCGGCAGCGCACGGTGGTTTTGGACTTGGCGCGTTGGGTGGTTTTCGACTTGGAAGAAATGGGTCGGGGCGGGGTGGGGCCACATGTAAGTGGTAACCACAGAATTCTGTGGCGCACGGTAAGACAGATGCGCCACAGAAATGGAGGATTCTATGGCGCACGGTCAGAGGGATGCGCCACATAAATGCAGGATTCTGTGGCGCATCGGCCGGAGGGATGCGCCACATAATTCCTTGGCCTGAAGTTGAAAAAGCTGTGCTGCTGTTTGATGACACAAACAGCAACACAGCCTAGTGGTTTCCACCAAACTGAATTTACAGGGACAGCCAGGTTCGAATCCTGGCTTGTCTCACTTTTTTTTTTAAAAATTATTTTTGGTTAAATTTAAACAACTTTTTTTTTCTTTAAAAAATTATTTTTGGTTAAATTTAAACAAAGAACACGTAGTACACACATTTGTTAGTAGACCATCATTTTATTCATGATCATGCATATATATTCTTGTTTCTCACACACACACACACAATTAATACACAAAAAATGTCTTCTTCGTCCCGGCCGGTTCCGAGCTAGTTTCTCTTCTTTCCCTTCTTCGCGGTTGAATAATTTAGGCCGGGCACCTTGAGATTTCTTCGCGTGAACGGACAAACTTTAGTAGGTAGGGAGGTCTTCCTTCTTTGTGTACTAGTAGTAGGCATGTCAAAGTACTTGTCGAATTCCTCCTCGATCTTTGGATCGCTTTCCAAGTCTTTCTCGTTGGCGTCTCCTTCCATTCCGATGATGCTCCTCTTGCCCCTCCTCACGACAACACGGTTAGGCTTTGACGGGTCGGTAATGAAGAAGCATTGCTCAACTTGGCTAGCGAGTACCCATGGCTCATTTTTCGCGGAGGCGTTCTTCGATTTGGCATCGGGTATTACCATGGTGGTGAAATACCGGCCTTCTTTGACGACGTCCTTGGCCCATCTCACACGGAATATTGGCACCAACTCTCCACAGTAGTTGAGATCCCATATCTCCTCGATCCTTCCGAAGTATCTTTGCTTATTAGTAGCCTCGTCATCGCCGTAGGATAGCATAGTTACTCCTGAGTTTTGATATTCGCTATTCTTGTCCTTTTCCTCGGTGTAGAATCTGAAACCGCTGATGTCGTACGACTGATAGGTCCTTACGTTGTGCCCGGGGCCCCGTGATAAGGAGAATATGAGTTTTTCATCTTCTGTAGATGGCATTTTGCTCTTTGCTAGATCCAGTTGCCTTTGCTTGAACCAACTCGTGAAGCTGGAGTTGTGCTCTCTGGTTACGTCTCCCTTCTTCCTCGGCCGGCCCAGATCGATGTAATTCTTCTCGATTAAGCTTTTGTGCTCTTTCACCCAAGGTTCGATCAATTGTAAGTGTTGTAGCGCGACCCGGAGAGCCCTGTCGAAGTCGTCCTTTCGACCATGAATGCCGACAAAGAGTGAGAGGGTGCCCTCGCGGTGACCATATCCATTGAGCCTGCCGAGGTGTTTCCTCCTGGGCAGACCAACATCCTAGTTCTCGGTGCTTAGATAATTCTGGCAGAAGGAGATGCACTCATAGGTTAGAAAGCCCTTGGCCATGCTTGCGTCTAGACGGGCCCTGTTGCGAACGTATCCTTTCATGACACCGTTCATCCTTTCGAACGACATCATGTAGTGCAGGAATGTCGGCCCGAGCTGCCTGATGTCATCAACGACATGGAGAAGGAGATGCACGCAGATATCAAAGAATGCTGGCGGGAAGTAAATCTCGAGCTCGCATAGTATCAGCACGATCTCTTCCTATAGTCTGTCGAGCTGCCTCACGCCGATCGACTTCCTGTTGATGACATCGAAAAAGTTGCAAAGGGCAAGCAGCGTATCACGGACGTGCTCGTCCATTATCCCTCGAATCGCAACAGGAAGTATCTGCGTCAACAACACGTGACAGTCGTGAGACTTCATCCTGCTAAACCTCTTCTTCGTTGCGTCCAGATATCTGCTTATCTTCCCCGCGTAACCATGAGGAAATTTGACTCCTAGGAGACACCTGTAAAATTGCTCGAGCTCCTCCGTACTCATAGTGAAGCACTTAGCAGGAAGCACCACCGTGTTCTTCTTTACCCTTTTGCGGCGACCTTGAGTCCCTTCCGTCTGATCATCATCATCATCATCATCATCATCACTATCGGGGGCCTAAAGATCTTTCCTGACACCAAGCCATTTCAGATCGTATCTTGCTTTCGTCCCATCCTTGGTCTTTTCCGGCATGTTGGAAATAGTGCCAAGCAGACTCTCAGTGACATTCTTCGTAATGTGCATCATATCGAGGCTATGTGGCGTCTTGAGGACCTTCCAGTACTCCAAGTCGTGGAAAACAGACCTCGCTTTCCATACACCCAGCAGCGGATCTACCTTCGGTTGTTTCTTTCCCGGCGCAGGGCACTCCTCCCAATTTTTCAACAGCTCGTCGATTTCTGTGCCGCTCCTCGGGCTGGGGGCTCCTTCGATCTCGTCCTTACCATTGAACAGGTCACCATGTTTTCTCCACGGGTGATCCATGCGAAGCCACCTTCGAGCCCCTGGGTACACGGTTTTCGAAGACCCGGGATTCCTTGGTAGCTGGAAATGCAGGGTCTTATCCATGCACCTGACACATGCGCAGAATCCGTGGCCTACCTGGGCCGATACATATGAGCAACCAGGATAGTCCTGCACCGTCGTGAGCAACGCGGCTCTCATGTCAAAATAATCTCCAGTGTAGGCATCCCACGTATGGGCTGGTGTCTCCTACAACGTGGCTAACTCCTCTTTCAACAGCGCGGGATACATATGTATGTGGACACCTGCCTGTTTCGGCTCCTGAATGAGAATACTCATGTGTATGTACCTTTGCTTCGTGCACAACCACGGGGGAAGGTTGTAAGGCCATACAAACATGGGCCAGGTGCTATGCGTGCTACTCTGGTTGCCGAATGGATTGAGTCCATCGGTGCTCATACCCAGCCTGACGTTCCTTGCGCCGCCTCCAAAATTTCCGAAGGCGTTGTCCAATTCTTCCCACTGGCTAGCGTCTGAAGGGTGTGTCAGGATCCTGCCCTTCTCCGGATCTTCTTCGGGCTTCTCCCTTTCCACGTGCCATTGCACACTAGTATAGAATGACACATCGGAAACGGGCCAAAAACCCCTTCGGCAACGGAGAAAGGGTCTGTGTCCCCGACCCTGTCACTGATGTGAAGGCCTTCATCGGTAACGGAGGCAAAAAACCGTCACCGATGAGGCATAAGTTGGCTACGGTTGCGGACCCATCTCCGTTTCCGATGTATCGGTGCATCAGTAACGGAGATTCTATTTTACTCATTTGCATTGAGATTCTTTCAGAATCCTACAGGAGCAATTCGGTTGCCAAATTACATTCAAAATCTCACAGCAGAAGCACAAAGTTGCTACCAAATCCATTCATAACGTATATAAGAATTGTCATCATTACATAGCATCAAAAGATGAGTTACACATGCCTCGCTAATCCTATCATTCTCATGCCTCCCTAAACTTAACTTTTATGACACTCCACTCTTCTCCAGCTCCACCTTCTTCCTCAGTTCCGAAGCGCCGAAAACGGAATTCGGCCTAGCAAAAGACTCGAGTAGCGGTTTCATGCTTCTCCAAATCACATCTGCAGCCAAATTGCTACACACACACACACAAAATAGATGGAGAAACTAAAAACAAGAAACCACACCGAGCTCGCAAGCCTCCTTAGCAAATTAATCTTGCCAAATTCTTCATAGCGAGGCTTGCTCCATCTTGGACGGTGTCGCCGAAATATAATAACGTCACCGCTGTGACATTTCGGCCACACTGTCCAAGACACTCTTAATTAAAAAAGTGTTTTGAACAGTGCAGCGAAACGTCACAACAGCGACGGTTCACGGATATGATCCCACTTTGTATTTAGCTCTTTTAAAGCTTGTTTGGATCTGCATGGCGCTTCTGCATATAAAATACATGGATGTCTAGTTAGAAAAGAGCAAAATATGATGCTACATGACATAAATACAATTTAAGATGAAAACAGTTTACACCTTAAGCGCCTATATCCGTGTGCTTGATGTCCGATCGAAACGATTTGGAGGCAGAACTTGAAGGTGATGTTACCTTCAATTGCCTCACCATTTTTATGCATTGTCGCCGAAATATACTATTACTTCATACACTAGCTACACAAAACCATAACGAGGATTAGCACATTGACAAAGGGTTGAAATTAATCTATTAAACTTCAAATACTAAAAACAAACACAACACAATACTAGATTTCAAATACTAGACAAGTTGAAGGTAATGTATTCATCATCGACAGTACTAAAAACAAACACAACACAATACTAGACTTCAAATACTAGACAAGTTTTATATGCTACTTTAAAAAAAAATGTAAGATCTAGTGTTGAGGGGGGTATTCATCATCGGCATTACTACAATACTAGACAGAACACAATACTACAATACTAGACAGTACTACAATACTAGATCGGTAGATGCTACTTTAAATAAAATGTAAGATCTAGTGTCGAGGGGTGTATTCATTATCGGCACTAGACAGAACACAATACTAGACTTCAAATACTAGACAAGTTTTCTGTGCTACTTTAAACAAAATGTAAGATCTAGTCGGCTACATACCCGGGGAAGATGCACGGCAATAGACCAGTAGATCCGCGTCGGCGACATACTCGGGGAAGATGCGCGGCGGCTCGCCGACGAGCCGCTGGGGGGGATGCGCGGCGGCTCACGACGCGCCGCTGGGGGGGATGCGCCGACGCGCCGCTGGGGGAAGATGCGCCGACGCGCCGCTGGGTGAAGATGCACGGCGGCGATGCCGGCCGGACGCGCCGCTCAGATCTGCGAGATAAGGGTTAGGCCTAGAGCCGCCGCCACACTATGACTGTGGAGTGAGAGTGAGAGTGAGAGAGAGCGAGAGCGTTAGGGTTGCCGCAGTGGCACATTTATAGCATATAACATCGCAAACGGAGGCGATAAACAACCGTTTCCTCTAATTTCTTCACTGACACACTGGGCCTACTTACAAAGGATCGATAGAGTAATTGAACTAACTATCTACTCTACTTGTTCTGCTTACGCCCTGCCTCCGCGCCATTGTCATCCACGGCGCGGCGTCGCTTCTTGCCGGTTGCCTTTTCCTCAGGCGCGTGCTCCTCCTCCTCCTCCGGCTCGTGCTCCTCCTTCTCCGGCCGTGCGTCCTTCTCCGGCGAATCCTCCTCTCGCGCCTCCTTCTCCGGAGCGTGATCCTCCTTCTCCGGCGCGTCCTCCTTCGGCGCCTCCTCCGATGCCTCCTCCTCCGGTGCCTCCTCCGACGCCTCCTCCTCGTCGTCGTCGGCGGCGTCGTATTCTTCCTGGCTAGAATAATACGGCTCCGGCGGGTCCTCCGGATCCTCTTCGGAGTCGTCTTCTCCTTCGCGTGAAGACGGCGGGTCCGAGTTGTCGGAGTCATCTTCTACAGAGCGTGAAGATGGCGGGTCCGAGTCATCGGGGTCCGAGTCCGGCGGCCCGTCTTGATCCCACCATGGAACTTCACCGCGGTCTTCCACGCTCGCGTCGTCGCTCGGGACTTCCTCGTTCTGCCACCAGGGTTCCTGCATGGCGGTTGTGCTAGTGTGGTAGATAATGTGGGAGAGAACGAAGGGGAGAATACGGGACCTGCCTGGCTTCGCGCGGTTCCAGTCACATTTTATTAGCATTGATCAGGCGGTTCCAATCCCTCGTGAATTAAGCCGCATTGAACAGACGCACTTCCAGATTGCAACTGCAATTTCCCAAGCACATCGCAAAAGGATATACATAAACAACCGTAGCCATAGAGATACATATTGGAAACGGAGACAAATTTATGACCGTTGCCAATACTTTTGGTAATGGAGATATAAAATTCTCCGCAACCAATGTTGACGGACCAGCCTCTGCTAGGCCTCATCCGCAACGCTAAAATCGCGATTCTCTGCCGCCTAACTCCTACCGTTGCCATAGAGGGGTATCCGATGTGTCGTTCTGTACTAGTGGCATGAGCTTTGCTTCCTTAGGGTCCACGAAGTACCGCTGCAGACGGGGAGTGATAGGAAAGTACCATACCACTTTTCGAGGAACTTTCTTCCCAGTACTCTTGTACCGTCCTTGGCCGCACACCGGACATGTGATTCTGTCCTCGTACTCGCCCGATAAATTGCGCAATCATTGATGCAGGCGTGGTATTTAACGTGCGGTAGGTCAAGAGGGCACACGACTTGCTTGGCCTCCTCGATACTAGTTGGCAATGTGTTCCCCTCGGGAAGACGCTCGTGGAAGAATTGTATGTTCTTGTTGAAGCTCACGTCGGTCCATTTGTTTCCCGACTTCATCTCTAGAGCATCAAGCGTTACTTGCAAGCGCGTATCCTGTGGCCGGCACCCAGGATACAATGGAGTCTTCCCATCTATCTCCATTTGTGCCAGCTTGGCTTTCTCTCTAGCGGTGCTCGCCTCCTTGAGGAGCAGTTCTTGAACATGAGAGTCCATCAAGGCCGACATTAGCGAGTTATGCATGTTCGCGTCTTCTCCATCACCATCTACTCCTTCATCATGTCAGCCGGCATCTCCTTCGTCATGATCATCTTGCCCGCCCTCGTCTTCACGCGCAACATTTGCTATCGGCGCTTGGTTGAAGCCTTGCATGAAACCGCGCCTGAGCAGGTGATCCTCCAATTATCCGGAATCAGGGTCGATCCATCTCACAAGTTTGCAACTTCGACACGGACATCGTATCTGGCTCCCGTTGCACCGAATCATTTCCGCCTTCGCTTCTTCCTTGTAGCTGCTGATTCGACCGGAGCTCATCTTGATGACCATGGTCACCTACGCGGTATACATATAGAGTGTGTTATTAATTAGAATTAGTTAACCGCAACCTGCACACACACATACACAAACATGCATGTTAGACGAAAAAATTCGGCATGACTTCACCTAAAAGTAGGACATATGGGTGGTGCAAAAATTTACCGAAATGGAAATGAATCAACATTTCGGCAAACATCCATGCACCACGCCGGCGCAAGGCAACAAAAGGCAACAACATGCTAAGATTCATGTATAAACATCCATCGTCGCGCCATATACGTGCAAACATCCATACACACCGCCGGCCACACAAAACATGCATATATATACATATCCATCCAACAATACCCACCTAGTAGATCTAGATCCGTTACCGAGACGTGACCGTGATTGATGAGAGAGTGTGTGTGGTGATGGAGAGAAAATAGTGGAGAAAAAGAGATGTATTGCGAGAGGAGGAGAGTATGTATGGAGGCTCTCCCCAAGCCCTCACCAATTATATGTCAAACAAAGTAGGTTTAACTACAAATAATGGAGAAAAGTATGGGCAAAATGGCATGGGAGAGAGGAGGAACTCGAGCTAGCTAGAGATGGGGGAATGGAGAAGGTCACATGGAGAAAGTGGGGCTGCCACTTTTTTGTAAATCTGGCGCCCACTTTCTGTGGCGCACGGTGCTCGGTGCGCCATAGAAAGTAGGATTTCTGTGGCGCATGCTTGTTGATGCGCCACAGAAAGCCGACTTTCTGTGGCGCATCAGCCAGCATGCGCCACCGAAATCCTACTTTCTGTGGCGCACCGAGCACCGTGCGCCACAGAAAGTGCCCAGATGGATCTGGTCCAATGATTGGCCGTGGGTCCTACAGAATTTCTGTGGCGCATGCGTGGACGTGCGCCACAGAAAGAAAGGCAAATATTTCTGTGGCGCACCTTGCTCCATGCGCCACAGAATTATTTCTGTGGCGCACCAATTAAGGGTGCGCCATAGAATGACCGTCTACCTATAAGTTTTTCTCTACTAGTGTTAACCTTGTAGATAAAGCAGCCTGATTAGCACATATCGCATCAAACGGACTAAACCATTATCATTGTCTAGCATCATAGCTGGTAGTTACATATTTTTCAGTGAACTCTAGCCTGGAAAGGATCAACCAACATCAGAATATCCTACTCTAACTAACCAGCCCGGTTCGACGCCCAGTCGGCCTTGTCGAGCTCCTCGTTCATGCGCTGCACGCCGGATTTCGTCCTGGCCGTCGTCGGGCCGACGGACGCAGCGTGGTGGATTTGCGTCAGGAGTAGCCGGAGAGGAGAGTTGTGGCCTCGATCAGGCGACCGTAGGCTGGCGGCGGCGATCTAACCTACAGAGGGTGCGATGGACATGGAAAGAATGTCAGGGAGTAGTGGGGTTGTGTTGTTTGATTTACATTTCTGACGGAACACGTATTTGGCAGAGTAATCGTCTGCCGATGTTAAATGCTAGGTACAATATTAGCCTCAGATTAGATTAATCCTGACTGTTAGATGTGATTAGGTGGGAGAATCTAATGGTAGTAATGAGGCAGGGTACATTTGCTGGGTGGCCTTAGGAAAGATAATGTTCACTTGTTTAATAGTAGTACAGAAAAAATAGATTGTCCTAAAAATATATATATATTCTACAGCGCATTATATTCATGCAAGATAATTGATGGTTGAAAGACTGAAAGTCTAAAAGCTGCGAAGATTACACAGATCAGTAGATAACCTATCTGGCATCTAATACTTATTACATCCCTAATAAAATGTAATATGAAAATTTCTCCACTATACAACAGAAAAAGAGCCCTATATAGCTACAAGGAGTATTTTCTACTGGACAACACACAACAGCATGTGCAAGAGCTAATCACCTTCTACAGATCTGTTGTAAGATTTTGTTAAACAAGGTGATCAGGAGCGAACCCCTTGCCTTAGTTCTGGCTTCTTCTCTCATCCGTCTACCCATGCTCCATCACTCATTCACTCCTGCTCATAAAAGCATCACACTTATAGAGTTTTAGTTCTAGAGCGTACCAGTAAAAAGAAAATAGAAAACATGAACTATATTATGGTTGAAAAACAATTTAAAACTAATACTCCTTGAATATTAGCATTACAGGAAACTGCATTAGGCCGACATGTATTTTGAGCTGCAAGTTTCTATCGAATCTGCGCCAACACTGTGCAATTCAAGACGTCAATAACAATAAATCATGCTATCTCCACTGCAGTGCTTCCTCTTGCTGCGCCTCCACCACGCAACTCCCCCACCCGGGTAAATTGGAGCTGGAGCTCCAAGCTCCTCTGCAACATCTAGTACATGTATACCTCATTGATGCACCTAAGAGAAAATCACCACTTTATCTAAAAAAGAGAAAAGTACCAGTTTAGTGAAATAGAAGATGACACAATCTCACCAAGTCACCATCAGCCAAAAAAAATAAAATTTATTGTTCACTGTTTGAAGAAGACCCTTGACCTGACGATTCTAAATACACTAGATGAATGCCCCGCGCGTTGCTGCGGTGATTCTACACAACATAAAATTTGTAAACACATTAAATCTCATAAATAGTTAATAAAAAGTTACATACATTTTCATTGCTATTTAAAAATCTCAGGGTCTGTAACTTCATTCAATTGGTGTAGGCATTAGTACAAAATGGATACATATTAATTTGAACAATAGAACTCTTCCTGCAAATCTTGAAAATTATTTTGTTAGCACATCAGGAAAAGAGATCAAAGTAATCAAAACTAAAAGGACCCGAAAGGAAAACCTAGGACATGACCTAGACAGCAAGCGTGAGGTCAGGTGTACAGAGGATAAGTCTATGTAAAGCTCTGCTAGTGAAATCCATCGAACAGCCTGTGGGTGAATCCATGCTTCCATTTAAGCATCGCTAGAGCGAGTCTTTTGTTTAGTTGAGCAGCACGGTGAGTGGCGCTACTATCATTTCATATCTGTATATATCAGAAGACATGTGCAGCCATCATATGTTAAACAATACTGTGGTCTGTAGGCTGTAGCAGCAAATTATCACGTACGGTCAATCTACAGGACGCCATGCAGTTGATGGGATCAAGCGGAGAGACGGTGCACGCCATGTTATACAGGAGTAGAGGAAATAAAAAAGGCAAAGAGTAGACATGCATTTTTGTTTACCTTATGGAGTTATTTCCCTCTTCAATTTCTTCACCGGCTCGATGCCTAGATCCGTGAAGTCCATAGGAGCACGTGCGGTGAGTGTTGGAGGCATGTTACCGAATTGCAGGAGCCAGCAGCTATGGTGTGAGTGGCGGCGTGGAATGTAAGGACGCAAGAAGGAGACTGAATGGCAGCTTGGCTTGGTGGAGGAAATTATGCATTTTAAAACGGAGGTGGTGAGCTGGGGAGAGGAGAAGACTACAGGAAGTGGGCTGCTCGAATTCCTTCGCCGGTTACAAACTCAGAGAGTCGAATCATTTCCTTTCGTAGTCTATCTGCTAGTACCGGACGGGATGCAGGACGGTGCATCTCCTTTTTTTTTCTTATGGTATGGGCATCTCACTTAGGCCAGACTTTGTATACGTTTTCTGCACCGGTCTGAACATGTACAACATCAATGAACGGTCAGCTGATCACAATCGGATGGCTGTGAATATAAGGTGACGTGGATAGGCTGCATGTGAAGATAGAAAAATCATAAATGAATTTAGTGGGGTTTTGTTGTATAAGAGGTATAGATGTGTTGGCGCAGATTCGATAGAAACTTGCACAGTGTTGGCGCAAATTTATTGTTCACTGTTTGAAGAAGACCCTTGACCTGACGATTCTAAATACATTGAAGAAGACCCTATATCGTTGGCTTTCCCGTTTGAAGAAGACCCTTGACCTGACGATTCTAAAATTGGTTCAAGAACAGAGTACCTCGTGCAGCAGTCCAGTGAATCGGGATGGAGGTGGCTGAAGGCACTCCGGGGCGGCGGCTGGCGGAACAGCGCCCCGCGGAAAGGCTCCGCGGCGTCCGGCGGGAAGGCCCTCCGGGCGGTCGCTTGGGGGAGCGGTAGGCGAAACGGCGCTGCAGCGGCCGGCGGGCAGGTGCTCCGGGATGTGAATTGGAGCGGCGACTGGCAGGAAGGTGCTGCGGCGGCCGGATGGCAGGTTCTCCGGGAGGTGTCTTGGGGCGGCGGCCGACGGGAGAATATACGGCGGTAGGATCATCAGGTGCGAGACTACAAATCCGGAAGGATGAGAGTAATTGACGCGTGAAATTAGGGCGAGGGAACAGGATGCAGACGAAGATTTCGCTTTCGCGGACGCTAGGGCGCATAACCTTTCGTTAGCGGCAGAATTTTCGTCCGCTCGTGTAAATTGCTAAATGTACACAGATGAGGGCTAATTTGTACGTGGATGTTTAGATCTAATTAGGTGGGTCTGATCGTAAGGTGGTATATGGTGTTGTTAATCCTGTGTACGTGTTTCCGGGTGTACTTAGCGATGAATATATTTGTTTGTTTAATAGTAGTTGAGATAGTAGAGATGGAGGGTGATGGACCCCACCTATGCATCGGTTGTTGTGCTTTCTTTCATACATTTTCACTTGTTGAGCTAGCATAGCACATTACCACAAAATGTATAATATATTTTTTATATAGAATTCATGTGATGCATAAGAGCATCTCCACCGGCGCGCCCAATAGAGCGTCCGGCAAAGTTGCCGGACATGCGCTGTTGGGCGCGCCGGCAACGGTTGCCGCCTATTGGGAGCGGCGCGCCCCACCGGTCGCTCCCAATAGGTTTTCCAGGAAAAGAGAGACTTGAATATGGACGAACCGGCGTTGGCGGCGTTGGAGCACTCGCGCCGAGTACGACGATCCGCGGCCATCTGCTGGCGGCGGATGCCCTCGTCGACGCTCTGCTCCGGTCGCGGCTTGCGGCTGCCTGGCATGGTGGCTAGGGTTTCTATGAGAGGTGCGAAAAAAAGGAGGTTCTCCATCGCTTGATATTTGTGACACGGCAGTACTCAGCTTACGTCCGACCGGCTGGTTGATAATCTCTCGAATCACCTCTTTTTTTACCTATATTCAAGTTTCTTCTGTTTCACGCTTTCACTATATTGGGGAAATCTTAAATTGTGATTATGTTCTTCTGTTCCGCTTCGCTCTTTGTTGACCATTTCGGGAAAATCTTAAATTGTGATTTTGCTTCATAAAACAAGTCCTTTTTTCCCAATCCCAATAATAGGAAAACACAAGTATAGTGTCTTTTTTATTTACAGGATTTTCAAAACACAATAATAGGATAATAAACACGAGAAGAGATATAGAACATCATGCCCTATTGAATCCTTTAAGATTAGATTAGAAAACTACATGAATTTACGTCAAAAAGTATTTGACATCACATAAAAAACAAAAATTGTGACAAGAGGCTTGAGTTGATGGAGTTCATTCTCCAAATCATAGTGCAATGCAATTCTGGAGGAAATTCGAAGGGTTATAATCCTACGAATCGAACGACACGTGGAGGAAAAAAATCGAACGATTAAATCCCCAAAAAACCCATATAAATCCATAAGCCCTTAGTTGCATGAAACTTTTGTATAACTATTATAATTCTATCCTAGTTATAGTAAATTTTGTCTCCTTATTTTTATTTTTGCTAAAGTCTGGTACGCTTTTTAATATTTCTTATGATTTCCCTTTAATTTTAAAGGTTGATGAAAAAAGACCGAGGTCAAGAAAATTAGACCATTGTAACAAACGGAAGTACATATAAATCTGTGAGTTGAACACAGACCACAGGCGTGGACCTCTATTTTTTTTCTTCCGTTTCGCGCTTTGACTTAATCGGGAAAATCGTAAATCATGATTTTTCTTCCGTCTCGCTCTTTGTTGACCATATCGAGAAAATATTTAATTGTGATTTTGCTAATTCTCATAAAACATGTTCTTTTTCCGCATTCCCAGACAAACTATAGTTCTACTAGAAGCTATACGGTCTTTAACTTGTTTTTCTCGTGATAGTAAAATACAAGTATATGGTCGGTTTGATTCACATGATTCTCAAAACACAATAATAGGAAAACACACACGAAAATCAATATAGAATGTCATGTCCTATTGAATCCTTTAAGATTGTAAGACATGACCCTTTAAGATAAAAGACCGGATGACTTTGATCTCTCCCTCTCCGCCCCGAAGCAGTTTGGAGGATCATCAAACAGTTTCTTGTCAGAAAAAGGGTTTTAAATCTGCGAGAGACATGGAGAAAAGCTATCCGTTTAAAAAATAATGATGTTGTCTGATATTCAAAGAGATATATCCAATTTCGGTTTAAAAAAATGAGGCGGAGGACAAAAATCGAACGATTAAAATCCCAAAAAAAAGCATATAAATTGATAAGCTGTTTGTTGCATGAAACTTCTGTATAGCTATTATAATTATATCCAAGTTTTAGTAAATTTAATCCCCTAATTTATATTTGTTTTCTAGCACGATGATGTTATTGACTTTATCTTCTTTAAACATAGCTAAAGTCCGGTGCACTTTTTATTTTTTCTTATGATTTCCTTGTAATTTTTAAAGGTAGACGAAAAAAGATCAAAGTCAGGAAAGATAGACCATTGTTACAAAAAAATGCATATAAATCTTTGAGTTGAACACAGACCACGGGCGTGGACCTCTATTTATTTTCTTCTGTTTCGCGCTTTGGCTAAATCGGGAAAATCTTAAATCATGATTTTTCTTCCGTCTCTCTCTTTGTTGACCATATCGAGAAAATACTAAATTGTGATTTTGATAATTCTCATAAAAACATGTTCTTTTCTCGCACTCCCAGACAAACTATAGTTCTACCTGAAGCTATACGGCCTTTAACTTGTTTTTCTCATGATAGCAAAATACAAGTATAGGGTCTTTTTGATTCATGGGATTGTCGAAACACAATAATAGAAAAAAGAAACACGCGAAGAGCAATATAGAATGTCATGTCCTATTGAATCCTTTAAGATTGTAAGACATGACCCTTTAAGATAAAAAACCGGATGACTTTGATCTCTCTCTGCCCCGAAGCAGTTTGCCGGCTCATCAAATAGTTTCTTGTCGGAAAAGGGCTTTAAATTTGCGAGAGACATTGAGAAAAGCTATATATCCGTTTAAAAAAATGATGTTGTGTGATATTCAAGGAGATATATCCAAGTTAGTTTTTTTTATAGAACATATCCAGGTTGAGAAATAAAGTTTTGTGCACTAAATAAAACCGGAAATATAAGTTGTACTCTGTTTAACGGCGCCAGAAGGGCGGTTTTATCCATATCCAAAAGGAGAGGGCAACCTACCCTGGTTCGGCATGGCGAGGTAACGGCTTCTTCTTAGGGTGTGTTTGGTTCAGCTGTGGACTGTGAGCTGTGAAAAACCCGCTGTGAGATGAAAACTGTGGCAAAGTTGAAAGTCGTTTGACTGAAACAACTGTGAATTTTTATGCGAATCATCTCTAATACCCCTAAGACCGTGGGAGAGCTGTCGCCACGCCTCGCTGGTCCACCGCGCCAGACTGCCCCCGGCCACCTTGATATCTCGGACCCTCGCCGGAGTTGGTTGGACCTCGCCGAAACCTCACCGGAAATAGGGGAAGGCACGCCGGACCTCGCCGGAGTCGCGCCGGACTACCCCCGGCCACCTTGATATCGCCGGACCCTCGTCGGAGCCGCGCCGGACTGCCCTCGGCCACCTTGATATCGCCGAACCCTCGCCGGAGTTGGTCGGACCTCACCGAAACCTCACCGGAGATAGGGGAAGACACGTCGGACCTCGTTGGACTGCCCCCGGCCACCTTGATATCGCCGGACCCTCATCGGAGATGGTTGGACCTCGCCGAAACCTCGCCGGAGATAGGGGAAGAGGACACGCCGGACCTTGCCGGAGCCGCGCCGGACTGCCCCCGGCCACCTTGATATCGCCAGACCCTCGCCGGAGTTGGTCGGACCTCGCCGAAACCTCGCCGGAGATAGAGAAAGGCACGCCGGACCTCGGCGGAGTCACGCCGGACTGTCCCGACCACCTTGATATCGCCGGACCCTCGCCAGAGTTGGTCAGACCTAGCGAAAACCTCGCCGGAGATAGGAGAAGACACGCCGGACCTGGCCGGAGCCGCGTCGGACTGCCCTCGGCCACCTTGATATCCCCGGATGATTGCGTGGATCACATGTTCGTTGGGAGACCCCAAGAGGAAGGTATAATGCAGTATAGCAGCAGTTTTCCCTCAGTATGAAACCAAGGTTTAATCGAACCAGTAGGAGCAAGAAATCACTTCGGAAGGTTGTGAGTGGCGTGCTGACGTGGAACCTGCACACAACACAATCAAACTACTTTGCCCCAACGAAACAGTGAGGTTGTCAATCTCACCGGCTTGCTGAAAACAAAGGATTAAACGTATGGTGTGGAAAACAGTAGTAAATTGCAGAGAATGAAAAGGAACAGTGTTTGCAGTTGGTTGTATTATCAGTGTAAAAGAATGGACCGGGGTCCACAGTTCACTAGTGGTGTCTCTCCATAAAAGATAACTAACATGCTGGGTGAACAAATTACAGCTGGGCAATTGACAAAATATTGAGCGCATGACAATGCATATATATGACATGATGATTACTATGATATTCATGTGGGCATTACGACAAAATACATAGACCGTTATCCAACAGCGTCTATGACTAATAATCCACCGCCAGGTTGTCATACCGAGTTCCCCGTTGGTATTAAGTTGCAAGCAACGGATAATTGCATTAAGTAATGTGCGTAATGTAAACAAATGCATTAGACCTAACGGCGTACCCTTAAGCTAAGCATCGGTTATTTTATCCCTAGTGGCAACAGCACATCCACAATCTTAGAAGTTATTGTCACTCTCCCAGATTACCGGAGGCATGAACCCACTATCTAGCATAAATACTCACTCTTGGAGTTACAAGCATCTACTTGGCCAAAGCATCTACTAGTAACGGAAAGCATGCAAGATCATAAATAACATATAAGATAGATTGATAATCAACTTGACATAGTATTCAATATTCATCGGATCCCAGCAAACACAACATGTAGCATTACAATAAGATGATCTTGATCATGATAGGCAGCTCACAAGATCTAAACATGATAGCATAAAGTGGAGAGACAACCATCTAGCTACTGCCATGGACCCGTAGTCCAAGGATGAACTACTCACGCATCACTCCGGAGGCAGGCATGGTGATGTAGAGCCCTCCGGTGATGATTCCCCTCTCCGGCAGGGTGCCGGGAAGAGCTTCTGAACCCTCCCGAGCTAGGGTTGACGGCGGCGGCGTCTCTGGAACTTTTCGTGGATAATGGCTCGGGTATTTAGGGTTTTCGCGTCGGGAAATAAATAGGCGAAAGGGCGGCGGCTGCGGAGCCACGAGGGCCCCACACCACCCCACGGCGCGGCAGGGGGCCCGCGGGCCCCATGGTGTGGGTGCCACGTGGCCCTCCTCCGTGTCTCTCTGGACTCCGTCTTCGTGTTGGAAAAATAGGAGGTTCTGTCCAAGTTTCGTCCAATTCCGAGAATATTTCCAGACTAGCTTTTCTGGAATACAAAAACAGCAGAAAACAGGAACTGGCACTGTGGCATCTTGTTAATAGGTTAGTCCCAGAAAATGCATAAAAATGCTATGAAGTGTATATAAAACATGTAACAATTGGTATAATATCAACATGGAACATCAGAAATTATAGATACGTTTGAGACGTATCAAGCATCCCCAAGCTTAGTTCTACTCGTCCTCGAGTAGGTAAAACGATAAAAAAAAATAATTTCTGAGGTGACATGCTACAATCATAATCTTGATCAAATAATATTGTAAAGCACATGTTATGAATGAAGTGATCCAGGTCAATGGTCTATAGTTTGCTAGCAAGTAGATAATGAGCAAACAACTGAATCATATAAGCAAAAACTTTTCATGAATAGTACTTTCGAGACAAGCATCAAAGAGTTTTGCATAAGAGTTAACTCATAAAGCAATAGATTCTAAGTAAAAGGTATTTAACCAACACAAAGGAAGATTTAAGTTTCAGCAATTGCTTTCAACTTTCAACATATATATCTCATGGATATTTGTCAACACAAAGCATATAATAAGTGCAATATACGAGCATATAAAAATTGTTGCACCAAAGTTGACACTAGTGTTTGCTTCTAAGATAGAAAGAAGTAGGAAACTGACTCAACATAAAAGTAAAAGAAAGGCCCTTCGCAGAGGGAAGCAGGGATTAAATCATGTGCTAGAGCTTTTTAAGTTTTTGAAATCATATAGAGAGTAAAAATAAGTTTTGAGAGGTGTTTGTTAATTGTCAACGAATCAGAAAATGGAAAGTACAATATGACCCCTGCCAACCAGACTTTTAAGAGCGGCTCCCATGAAGGACGTTATTTCTACCAGCAAGGCAGATCATCCCTCTTTCTCTTTTGTTTACACATGCAGATATTTCACTGTTTGTCATTGCTTGACTGATAAATCAGGGCAAAAATGTGAAGAGAATTAAGCGGTTAAAGTTGTAATTAATTGGGACTGGGCACCCCATTTGCCAGCTCTTTTTGCAAAATTAATGGATAAGCGGATGTATATGCCGCTAGTCCGGTGGTAAAGTCTGTTTGACAGTTGACATAAAGACATCCACCCCGTCCTCATGAGCTTGGTAAACATTGACACAAAATAGGAGTAATAAAGTTTGAATAGTTTAAAGGTAGCACATGAAAAATTTACTTGGAATGGCAAGGAAATACCACATATAGGTAGTTATGGTGGACACAGATGGCATGGATTTTGGCTCAAGGTTTTGGATGCACGAGAAGCATTCCCTCTCAGTACAGAGTTTAGGCTAGCAAGGTTATTTGAAGCAAACACAGGATATCAACCGACACAGCAAGACTTATATGAAAACATATTGCAAGCATTATAAGACTCTACACTGTCTTCCTTGTTAACCAAACCCTTTTACTAGAAAATATCTAGACCTTAGAGATACCAATCATGCAAACCAAATTTCAACGAGCTTTACGGTAGTTCTTCATTAATAGGTTTTAACTACATGATACAAAAGCTTAAACATGAACTACTTGATAACTCAAAACAATTGACAAGTATCAAATTATCCAATACAATGATCTACAAGAATATGTAAGCTTTTTCCATTATACCATCTACCACATGCAACATTTTCTGTTCCAACCAAACACCAATCAATTTATTTCAACATAAACTCTCCAAACAATTATAAGTGAAGCAAGAGAGTACTTTCTTTAAAAGAACTAACAGCTCTGAATAAGAGATGCATGCAAAACAGGAGCTAAAAGCATAGCAATAGCTAGATAAGAATACTCAACAAGTATAAGTGAAGAATAGGAGTATTCATATGAAAAAGCGGAGCGTGTCTCTCTCCCAATCAAGAATGCTGGGGTCCAATCAAGTTGACCATAAGAAAAATAAAATACTGAAAATAAAAGCACACAGACGCTCCAAGTAAAGCACATATGATGTGAAAGAATTAAAATATAGTTTCACTAGAGATGACCTGATAAGTTGCTGATGAAGAAGGGGATGCCTTGGGCATCCCCAAGCTTAGACGCTTGAGTCTTCTTGAAATATGCTGGGGTGATCCATGGGAGCATCCCCAAGCTTAAGCTCTTCACTCTTCTTGATCACATTATATCATCCTTCTCTCTTGACCCTTGAAAACTTCCGCCACACCAAACTCAAAGTAATTCTCATTAGAGGGTTAGTGCACAATCAAAAACTCACATGTTCTATAAGGACACAAACATGACCGTTACTTTTAACATTAGCTACTGCCACTGATGTTATGTGAAGCTCTTCACCCTAAAAAAGAATTCCACTCAACACTAGTAAAAGAGAGAATGCGAAAAATAAAAGACAGAATCTGTCTAAACAGAACAGTCCGCAAAGACGAATTTTTTCGAGGCACTTACGTTGCTCAGATCGAAAAACTTTAAACTAACGAAAGATGCGTACATATCTGAGGATCACGCACAAAAATTGCAGATTTAAATAATTTTTCTGTGATTTTACAGAATTAAAACGGTGAACAGCAGAAATCTGTTCCTGCGCAGAAATCCAAATCTAGCATCATCTTCCTATTAGAGGCAATACTTGGCACAACAATGCGATAAAATAAAGATACAAAGGAATTGTTACAGAAGTAAACAACTCCTTGACTCAAAAAAGAAAAATTGCAGAAATAAAATAATGGGTTGTCTCCCATAAGCGCTTTTCTTTAACGCCTTTCAGCTAGGCGCAGAAAGTAAGAATCAAGTGTTTCCAAGTGATGAAGCATCAACATCATCAAAAACTTCCTCAAAAACACAGCTTGTAACAATAGGCATTTTTGGTTCAGGTAATTCTTGGGAAGCAAATTTAAATAATTCATTATGTGATTCACCCTCAATTTTATCAGTTTTAAGCACATTAGGGGGTTTTGGTTGAGGCACTTTTCGAACATACATGAATTTTTGCTCTTTCCCCACAAAAGCTTTCTGCTTTTTAAACTTGATAGAGGAGAAAGTTGAACTTAGAGTATCCTCTAATTCACCTATCCTGAAGTTTTGATTATCATGGCCAGTGCTAGCTTCTAAAATAGCAATTCTTTTATTAATATCTCCCAGTGATTCATTAACTTTGCTAGAACTACCAAGCAAATCCGGCAAGTTTTTCTCCATGGACTCCAATTTTTTTATAACATCTTCCAAAGTAGTCTCAATTTTAGATCATTAATAAGTGGTGTTCCTACCAAACTTTCAATTATATTGCGTGCTTCCAAAGCAGGAGTCCCCAGAAAGTTGCCTCCTGTCAGAGTATCTAGAACATACCGATACCAACTAGTGATACCAACATAAAAATTTCTAAGAAGGATCATGGTAGAATATTTTTTAGCACATCTACGATGAGCATCACTGATCCTATACCAAGCATCTTTTAAACTTTCTCCACCTTGTTGCTTAAAGGACCGAACTTCAATTTCAGGGGTACTCATTTTAGCAAAATTAAAACAAAACAGAAAGATAACAACTTGAAAATAAAAGTAACTATTTTTGTGTGTTTTTGATAAATAAAACAAACAATACTAAACAAAAATAAACTAAGCAAGACAATAACAAAGTAAAGAGATTGGAAGCGTGAAACTCCCCTTGCAGAAATCCTCTTGCTTCCCAATATGGCGTCAGAAAATATGGCGTGTGGAAGGGAGGCAAGGAGATTTCTGAACCGAAGTGCTTCTGCTCCCCGGCAACGGCGCCAGAAAATATGCTTGATTGCGTGGATCAGACGTTCGTTGGGAGACCCCAAGAGGAAGGTATGATGCAGTATAGCGGAAGGTTGTCAGTGGCGTGCTGACGTGGAACCTGCACACAACACAATCAAACTACTTTGCCCCAACGAAACAGTGAGGTTGTCAATCTCGCCGGCTTGCTGAAAACAAAGGATTAAACGTATGGTGTGGAAAACAATAGTAAATTGCAGAGAATGAAAATGAACAGTGTTTGCAGTTGGTTGTATTATCAGTGTAAAAGAATGGACCGGGGTCCATAGTTCACTAGTGGTGTCTCTCCATAAAAGATAACTAACATGCTGGGTGAACAAATTACAGCTGGACAATTGACAAAATATTGAGCGCATGACAATGCATATATATGACATGATGATTACTATGATATTCATGTGGGCATTACGACAAAATACATAGACCGTTATCCAACAACGTCTATGACTAATAATACACCGCCAGGTTGTCATACCGAGTTCCCCGTTGGTATTAAGTTGCAAGCAACGGAGAATTGCATTAAGTAATGTGTGTAATGTAAACAAATGCATTAGACCTAACGGCGTACCCTTAAGCTAAGTATCGGTTATTTTATCCCTAGTGGCAACAACACATCCACAATCTTAGAAGTTATTGTCACTCTCCCAGATTACCGGAGGCATGAACCCACTATCTAGTATAAATACTCACTCTTGGAGTTACAAGCATCTACTTGGCCAAAGCATCTACTAGTAACGGAAAGCATGCAAGATCATAAATAACATATAAGATAGATTGATAATCAACTTGACATAGTATTCAATATTCATCGGATCCCAGCAAACACAACATGTAGCATTACAATAAGATGATCTTGATCATGATAGGCAGCTCACAAGATCTAAACATGATAGCATAAAGTGGAGAGACAACCATCTAGCTACTGCCATGGACCCGTAGTCCAAGGATGAACTACTCACGCATCACTCCGGAGGCAGGCATGGTGATGTAGAGCCCTCCGGTGATGATTCCCCTCTCCGACAGGGTGTCGGGAAGAGCTTCTGAACCCTCCCGAGCTAGGGTAGACGGCGGCGGCGTCTCTGGAACTTTTCGTGGATAATGGCTCGAGTATTTAGGGTTTTCGCGTCGGGAAGAATAAATAGGCGAAAGGGCGGTGGCTGCGGAGCCACGAGGACCCCACACCACCCCACGGCGCGGCAGGGGGGCCCGCGCGGCCCCATGGTGTGGGTGCCACGTGGCCCTCCTCAGTCTCTCCTCTGGACTCCGTCTTCGTGTTGGAAAAATAGGAGGTTCTGTCCAAGTTTCGTCCAATTCCGAGAATATTTCCAGACTAGCTTTTCTGGAATACAAAAACAGCAGAAAACAGGAACTGGCACTGTGGCATCTTGTTAATAGGTTAGTCCCAGAAAATGTATAAAAATGCTATGAAGTGTATATAAAACATGTAACAATTGTTATAATATCAACATGGAACATTAGAAATTATAGATACGTTTGAGACATATCACCGGATCCTCACCGGAGTTGCAGGGGCGGAGCTGAATGGCCAGACCCTGATGCACAGGAATACGGTTCGATATTTTTTTTACTAGAGCTTACCATCTCCTAACGGCCTGTGCATCAGGCTGGGCTGCAAGTTGTGCATCAGGTCAGGCTGTGAGGCCCATTTTTGTAGCGCTCAAAGGACACTAGCTCCAGTCCAGCATATCCCGAGCGATCCCACACCCGTAGTCCGCACTCCGCAGACGGTACATACGATGACGTCCTCTCGTACAAAGCCGCACATCCACACACGATCTTCTGAAAAGAAAAAGGCAGCACGCCCGGCTGTCGCTTCGCCCACTCGATCGAAGCCCACGCAAACACAAACAGAACACCATCAGCGATCATAGACGCAACGCGCGAAGGCAGGCGGTAGGCCGACAGGCTTGCAGATCGGCCGGCGGCAGCTCCTCCCATCAGGCGATCACCGGCCATCGCCGAGCCCTATCACGTCTTCGTTCAGTTAGTCTCTGTGACTCACGTCCTCGTGGCTGATGCCCTGCCCTAGATCGATAAAAGATCATGCAGAATCAACTTCTCCACAGCCCCACCGGTAATTCCCTAAATTGTCCTCAATTATTTAATTTTTTTATTGCTAGTAGATGAAATCTTATAAAAATAATGGCTAGTGTTTATCTAGGCTATACACATAACACATATGTATCATTTTCTTTGTCATACTATGAAGCCTTGTGTAAAAATATTATTTATCAAATGCATATATATTATGGAAAAGTTTCTTCTCAATCAGATATATTTATTTAGCTACCCGGGTACTATAATTTTGGTCATTCTAGTATGTTCCATTTGAAAATTAAGTCTATTTTTATCTTCCAGATTATTGAATCTTGGTGTTTGATGATGTATTTTGGGATTTGAGAATGCAAGACATTTTTATCAATTAACTTTGTCCTTTGTTTCATTGATATAGTAGGCCTTTGATTTTTTTTCTTACTAGTTCTTTTGTGTTTATGCTGTGTCTCTCATTATGTAATATTATTTATGTTACAGACCAAAACCATACACAAACCATACGATTTATATAGTATTGTTTCTTGGAATTTTACGCCATAGTAAAGTGGTGCATCATGGTGACTCGAGCTCCAGCTCCGCCCCTGCTCCTCTGCTGTTGACATAGATAACCAGCGCCGCCGCCCCCCATTGCTAGCAGCTTGGGAGAACTCCAAGGCGCGGCAGGAATCGGGTGAGTCATTTCGTACCATGCCTAGCTACTTTCTCTTTTTGCCAGGGTTGCCGCCTTGAGTGAGAGCCTGGATCCCGGTTCTCACCGGCCGGAGATTAGGGTGGCGCGCATATCGGATCTTGGCACGTATTCCGGCCGGCGCGGCAGCGCGATCACGATCCTGCCGGGCATCTTCCAAGTCCTAATCCCCTGGCATGTCAAACAGAAAAGAAGCGTCCTAATCCTGGTCACTTCAATATAAAAGGCAAAGCTTTTGACTCGTTTCAAAAAAAAAATCCTGGTCACTGGGCAAGGTTCCATTGATCCTTGTCGGATGTGATTACGATTTGCACTTAAAACTTTGAAAAAAAATATCTATATCTATACCTAATAATAATAAAGAAAGGATGACTTCTTGTGGTACGTTATTAAAACTGTCTGACGTAGATTGTTTGCCCGATCTTTCACCGCAAGAACCACTGAGATAAATATTCTCCCAACCACGTAGCAATACACGTAACCTGAAGAACTTGGATAGATTTTAGGCGAGCAACATGAATATAAACAACACGCCTCACGCCAAGCTCGACAACCCTTGACAGATTCAAGGACCTTCTCACCACGCACGATAACTCTTGACAGATTTAAGAACACTCATGCCTCTATTTGCTGGATAACTTGACGAACGTCTGAGACGTCCTCTTACACGCCGATTCCCTAGGGACGGTGGCAAACTTGAACTTTTAGTTCTACATAATTTTCAACTCCCTTAAAACCCTAGCTGTCGGCTCCTTTATATAGGAGGCCAACACCTAGTCGGTTCGACAGGCCAAACCGAAACCTAATTGACTCCTAAACATAGTTGGACTCGACCTGGATACAAACCGACCCATGGCGGGTTCGGCCTTAGATTTGGCACACAGGCCTAGTTAACACTAACTTAGACTTTTTCATCTCGTTTAAATATGTCCTACCGTGTCAACCAACCAACACGATGCCGACGATGCCCTCATCATCCTCCCCTTCTTAGAGAGGCGTTGTCCTCAACGCCGGAAGGTCTTCTCCAGCGCTTGTGGCGTCAATTAAGCATAATCGTCACGCTTCTTCTCCATCCTCAAGTCTTCGCCGGCCTACCACACCACATCCTCCCTCTCGGCTAGCTAGACTTGTTCTTTGCGCCCTCCATGTTTGGCACCACCAACTTGATTGAGACACAAATCTTCGGACTGCAACATTAAACGCACCACGCAAATCACCCGAAACGCAGCAGAACAAACTCCTGTACGCCAAGGATCCAAATAAGTTGAATACGCCTGCGGATGCAATCTGAAATTGCGGAGATCAACCGTGTACATCACCCAAAACTGAACAAGACAGTTCCTGCATGCCATGGATCCAAATGAACCGAGTTCCCCGGTCTGAAAATAAATCAAGTGTCTCTCTTTTTTTTTACCGCCCAACAATATTGCTCCGATCCGGACACAAAAATTGTCACGTACGTGACCAATCTTTTTTTTCTTGTACTAATCCGAATCAAGCTCCTCCTATCTTTCCTTTCTTTTTTGTGCCTGTACTCCACGTAGCAAGGAAACCAATCTAAACTTTCCAACTAAAACGATTCTGCTCTCCTCTTCCTTTCCTATTCCCACGCGGAAGCAGACCTCTTTTTTTTCTCGAGGACCTCCTCTTTTTCCTCTTTTTTTTGTGCCTGCACGCAGAAACGTTCCTAGAAATTTCAGATATTATTGCACCGAATCTGCACTTTCTTTTTGTGTTCAGAACTGATTCCAGAACTTGTGGAACAATTTATTCCGAGATCTCCTCTTTCCTTTTCTATTTCTTTCCTTTTCTAGCCGATCTCCTTCCTTTTCTATTTTTTTTGATCGGTTCTGCCAGTCTACGCGTACGATCGCGGCTGGATACGACGAAGCCAATCCGATCCCGACCAGTACATGGCGCACGAAGAAAAGACCAGCGATCCGATCTCCTTCCTCTGTCCTTCCGCCTTCCTTTTTCCTTCAAACTATCCTGATTCGATCCCAAACCGATCTGTGCTCGGCGATCGGAAAGAACAGAAACTCGCCGCGAAACACCATCTCGACCAGATGCAACAAACGCGCCAACTCGTCTTGTCTTCCAACAACAACTCTAGCAAAAACAAATCTACCAATCTATTACAAACCTGCAGATCGATCTTCAACTGGACGAACTCCCTCGCGGTGATCAACCTGGTGTTCTGATACCAGATGATGTAGTTTGTTTGCCCGATCTTTCACCGCAAGAAAGACCGAGATAAATATTCTCCCAACCACGTAGCAATCCATGTAACCTGAAGAAGTTTGATAGATTTTAGGCGAGCAACATGAAGATAAACAACATGCCTCACGCCAAGCTCGACAACCCTTGACAGATTCAAGTACCTTCTCGCCACGCACGATAACTCTTGACAGATTTAAGAACACTCACGCCTCTATTTGCTGGATAACTTGACGAACGTCCGAGACGTCGTCTTACACGCCGATCGCCTAGAGACGGTGGCAAACTTGAACTTTTAGTTCTACATAATTTTCAACTCTCTTAAAACCCTAGCTGCCGGCTCCTTTATATAGGAAGCCAACACCTAGTCGGTTGGACAGGCCAAACCGAAACCTAATTGACTCCTAAAGCTAGTTGGACTCGACCTGGATACAAACCGACCCATGGAGGGTTCAGCCTTAGATTTGGCACGCAGGCCTAGTTAACACTACCTTAGACTTTTACATCTCATTTAAATATGTCCTAGCGTGTCAACCAACCAACACGATGCCGACGATGCCCTCATCACTGTCACTAAAGTTGATAAAAATTACCCACCATATGTCACCCATAAGTCATACCGATTCGCTATCCACCATGCCACCCATAAGTCATACCGATTCGCTTCTTATTTCTTCCGTCGCGTGGGGCGTCTTCGTCCGGCCCACATCGTCGCTTCGTCTCTCACACAAACTCTGGACTCCGATATGGACTCCGCTTTGCCCATGTATAAAAGAGACTCAGTCCAGGAGGTGTGGAAGCCGCAGAGCGATCCCAATCCTGGTGGGCGTCGTACGATTCGTGTGGAAGCCACAGAGCGATCCCGATCCTGGTGGGGGTGGTACGATTCCGGCGGCTGGCAGGGCTGATTACTTGCAGCCATCAACGATTCAACGCCTACTTCTCGATCTCGCAGCCATAACACCTCCCGAGAATCGAGGCTTAATCTCTTGCCGGAGTACGCTTGCCATCGAAGTCCCACCAAATCGAGGCTTCATCTCTTGCCGGAGTGTGCTAACCATCGAAGCTTGAAATCAAGAATTCAACCACCGAGCGGCTGCACAAGCATCCCCGATCTAGCGAGGGGAACCTGTTGTGCGTGTGCCGCCCGCGCGGACGTCTATACCTAATAATAAAGGAAGGATGGCTTCTTGTGGTACGTCGTTAAAACTGTCCCTGAAGTTGATAAAAATTACCCACCATGCCACGCATAAGTCATACCGATTCGCTATCCACCATGCCACCCATAAGTCATACCGATTCGCTTCTTATTTCTTCCGTCGTGTGGGGCGTCTTCGTCCGGCCCACATCGTCGCTTCGTCTCTCACACGAACTCTGGACTCCGATATGGACTCCGCTTTGCCCATGTATAAAAGAGACTCTGTCCAGGAGGTGTGGAAGCCGCAGAGCAATCCCCATCCTGGTGGGCGTCGTACGATTCGTGTGGAAGCCGCAGAGCGATCCCGATCCTGGTGGGGTGGTATGATTCCGGCGGCTGGCAGGGCTGATTACTTGCAGCCATCAACGATTCAACGCCTACTTCTCGATCTCGCAGCCATAATACCTCCCGAGAATCGAGGCTTAATCTCTTGTGGGAGTACGCTGGCCATCGAAGTCCCACCAAATCGAGGCTTAATCTCTTTCGGAGTGTGCTAACCATCGAAGCTCGAAATCAAGAATTCAACCACCGAGCGGCAGCACAAGCATCCCCGATCTGGCGAGGGGAACCTGCTGTGCGTGTGCCGCGCGGGCGGACGGTGGCGCCACGTTTCCTGTCGAGGACGCCCTCAGGCTGGTAGCAGGCAGGAGCTCTGGCCGGTGCGCGCACTCACATGGCCTCTTCACACGCGCGGCCGTCCGTTGTCGATGTGCTGTAGTGCAATGGCGGAGCTTAGTTGAGGTCAGGGGGGCCACCGCCCCCCCCCCCCCCCCCCCCCAAGATTGACACATGCATGCAGATTTTTTTTTGAGGGAGAGCTTAAAATATGACGTTTTGTGTGTTTTGCCCCCCCCCCCCCCCAAGCTTTCATATATTGTGTTTTGCCCCCCCCCCCCAGCAAGCTTTGGCAAGCTCCGCCACTGCTGTAGTGCCGGACGCGGCCAAGAGGGGCAAGTGAGAGGGTGGGGAGTAGTATCCCGCCCTGCGCCACGCTGCTCAATTGCCGCCACCGATGAGAGCCGGGAGGACTAGCAAGAGGCGGAGAAGGAGATTGATAAGTCCCCGTCCGATGTGCCCAAGATGGCGTCGATTGGAAGTGGCCTGGACCTCGGTTCCGTGGTTCCGCAACGTGATCAGGTGCTTCCCCTGCGGGTGGTGGTGTCCTCGAGAAAAAATTGAGTGATTTGGTTTGCAGCTGATCTGCCATGACAGGAGCAGTACAAGCAGCGATCCGCGTAGCCCAGCAAGTCCGCAGGTTTGAGTGCTTTCTCCGTAGGTCCAGTACGGATCCACACAGGCAACAGCCACCACCCGGCGGCAACGGGGAACAACCCACAACCTCCGTAATTTAACTTCTCCTGGAAAGAGAGAACTGCAGGTCAAAGCCACAAAATTCATCGATTCAAAGATCCAGAGCACCTTCAAGGTGATGCCATAGGAGTAAGCGTGAGATTAACGTGGCAGGGTGCTTAATCAATGTTGGCTAATTATTATTGACTGAAAATTTTGTTTCAAATTGGGCGATGAATTATTATTATATCGATATTTTAGTTATAAGAAATCATGAAATATAGATCCGTCAAATATAGAGTTGATATTAGAGATTCGATTGGGATGTCAGTGCATTGTTAACCCATTGCAACACACGGGTAACATGGATGGGACGCTAGCAGTGGTGACAATTTGTTTCTCCCGTTGTTAGGGTTGAAAACGGAACGAAAACGGAAGGAAACATGCATTATCGTTTTCATTTCCTTTCGCCTTGCCGGAATCGGAAACGAAATCGGAAACCTCGGAAACGAATACGGAATCGGAAATCCAATGAAATGAATATGGAACGGATACGATGTGGAAGTGGATATTTGTCGGAACACAATAGCGGTATAATATGTTTTTCCATACCCCAACATATAAAAAAATAGCTAACAAGACAAGAATTGTTCACAATCTCGACCAGCGACAGTTTAACATGAAGTACCACACACATAGTTTAACACTTCGACACACAAAAACTCACAAAAAATAGTTCCACATAGGCATTAAGACACTCATTTTGCTAATAAAATATAGTCTTAGAAAAATGTATGCTTCAGCAGCAATGAAGCACCACATAAGCTTTCGCAACACATCAGTTCAACTGCATGTCTGGAGTGTGATCGCACGCTGGATGTATCTAATTAGATTAATTAGGGTTTTCTATTAATAGTCTAATCTAATGGGCCTAATTAGCTCATGCCTCGTTTGCAGGTAGGCTGTGATTGTCCATGGTGGCATCCCTACGATGGTCTTACGGAAAGTTTCCGTATTTATATTTCCCTGTTAAATCGTTTCTTTTGTCATTTTCATTTTAGAATATGCCGTTTTTATTTTGTTTCCGCAAAATGCCATTTCCTTTTCCATTTTTTTGCTCTTCATTTCCTTTTTCTACGGAAAAAGACGGAAACTTTCCATATCATTTTCAACCCTACCCGTTGCAACGCAGGGACAAATTTTGCTAGTACTGTATAATGGGAAAGAATTGAGACGGAGATATGACGACGGTTGCGCGTAATCACGGGTAATCAAAGAGGAGATTTTCTGCGGCCCGGCGCGCTTGACTAAACCCATGCTTTCGCCGCCACTGACCCCGGGGCCCCACCGCCTCGCGCCGTTTTAACCAGACCCGTCCCGTTTCCATGAGTAGGCGATGAGCCGTTTTGCGTCTCCGTGTCGCCGCCGCGCCGTCGCTCACCGCGTGCGTCCGCCTAATGCTGCAGGCCGGATCGGCGTCTCGCGCCGGGGGACTCGTCGAGCTCGCCGGGGTGCATGAGCTCTGAACCCGCGGTTGGCCAGCGCAGCAGCAACAGCTTCAAGATCAGGGGCGTCGACGCGGCCATGCCGACCGCGCACTCCAACTCCGCCGCCTCCTCGCCCTTCTCCAACGACGGCGGTGCCCCGACGAACCACATGCTCCGGGACCTGCGTCCCCGGCGCCACCTCCTCTCCACGGCCGCCGCGGCTCCCGATGCCATGGACACCGACGTCGCGCAGCCCGCCGCGGCCTCCCTCGCCGACTTCAGCGGCGCGCAGTCGCCCGAGGCTGCGCACGCCAACAGCATGGACGACGCCGGGGGAGACGGCGGCGGCGCGTCGGGGGGACACGCCGCGCGCCCCCCGCTCTCCGGCCCGGGCAGCGGCTTCCGCCGCCCCGGCCTCTGCGGCATGAAGCAGCGCATCCTCGTCGTCGCCAACCGCCTCCCCGTCTCCACCAATCGCCGCGGCGAGGACCAGTGGTCCCTGGAGATCAGCGCCGGCGGCCTCGTCAGCGCACTCCTCGGTAATTCCCCAGAATTTCCCAAATGTGATGTTGTCCTGCAGCAGCAGCGATGCATGCAAACAGAATCCTGAAATTTTGCTGACGGCGCAGGCGTGAAGGATGTGGACGCGAAGTGGATCGGCTGGGCGGGTGTGAACGTCCCCGACGAGGTCGGCCAACGGGCCCTCACCAGAGCCCTCGCCGAGAAGGTTCGTCGGCTCATCGCAATTTATGACAGATTTGATCTTCATCTGAACCAATAGAACAGTGACTCTCTGTTAACTGAACCCATATCTGCTGAACAAAACAGAGATGCATACCAGTGTTCCTGGACGAGGAGATCGTGCACCAGTACTACAACGGGTACTGCAACAACATCCTGTGGCCGCTCTTCCACTACCTGGGGCTGCCGCAGGAGGACAGGCTGGCCACAACCAGGAACTTCGAGTCGCAGTTCGACGCGTACAAGAGAGCCAACCAGATGTTTGCAGATGTCGTGTACGAGCACTACCAGGAAGGGGATGTCATCTGGTGCCATGACTACCACCTCATGTTCCTGCCCAAGTGCCTCAAGGACCATGACATCAACATGAAGGTCGGGTGGTTCCTGCACACGCCGTTCCCGTCGTCGGAGATCTACCGGACGCTGCCATCCCGCTCCGAGCTGCTTCGCTCTGTGCTCTGTGCTGATTTAGTCGGGTGAGCATGCATCTTGCTTTTGCGTTTTTCTATGCCTCTTTTTGAATATGATTGTGGAAGGACAAGTTGTTAGCTCAGCTCCCTTTTGTCATGCTGAATTTACTCTTACGCATGTTTGTCATGTTAGGCAGTCAAAGCTTACTTTTTTTTTTTCTTCGCAAAAAAAAAAGTAAGCTTGATGACATATTGACTTCGACTATACTCTCTGTCCATGTAAGCTGTAGTGAGTACAAAATATTGTCTGATATCAGTTATTTTAAGTGAATAAAATAATTTAGTTCAGACCCTCAGGCAGTTATTAAGGTATAAACTCAAGTGAAGGCGGGTGCTCTAAAATTACTAAAGCTGACATCGAGTTTGACAATCAGGAAATGCCTGTCTTAGGAGAAAAAAAAACTTTTGTGATATGTTGCTATCAAGGAATCGGTAACGCTGATGTTTCTGTCGTACTCTGAGTTGTTTATGCCTCCCTCTAGCATAACCTCTCTCCCGTGATGAACTTTTGTTGCAAATTGTGTGCTATTGTGTTTTCACTAATTTCTGATCCTCAGACATAATCAATTAAAAAGTTGGATAAAATAAACAATACAGTGGGGGCTATTAGGATGTCTTCTCTGTAATGCAGTTATAAGTAATGATTTATTCACAAGTTATGGTTGCTCATATTGCTTACTGGTTTTCTCTTACAGATTTCATACATACGATTATGCAAGGCATTTTGTGAGTGCATGTACCAGAATACTTGGACTCGAAGGTACCCCTGAAGGTGTGGAAAACCAGGGAAAGTTAACAAGTGTTGCAGCGGTACACATCAGAACTTGTGTTTTTATTAGCTAGTTTATCTGACATGTTTGGGATGCTTCATGATCTTACCTTTTCCTCCCTCTGGTTATGATCATTTATAAGCTATACAAAACTTTTTTGCAAAATGGGTGATTCTTTTGACTCACTTGGCTAAAATCTTCAGTTTCCTATTGGGATAGACTCTGATCGTTTCAAAAGAGCGTTGGAGCTTCCAGCAGTAAAAAGACACATCAATGAATTGACACAGCGATTTGCGGGACGGAAGGTGAGATGACAGTCATACTCCACTTCATGCTCCGAGATAAATTAAAAACAAACAATTTCTTTTTCCTCAGTTATGATATTAATTTTTGAACATTAGTTCACCCAAGTAATTCATCTGAGTCACCTGAGATAAAAATATAGCAAGGTACATTATCGACATAAGAACATCCAAATAGACTCTTTACATTGATGTTAGCTCCGATAAAAATTGGCTTAGAAAGAGATTAGCCACTATACCTGTGCGGTCAACATAATAATTTATTCCTGCATTGCAAGCTTATTTTAAATAACTACTCAACTACAATTTTATCTGGCCGGTTACCTTAGTATGCTGGCAACTTACTTCTCAAAGGCAACTTCGCTCATACTGGCGTCTTCTCATTGCTGATAGGATACTTCTATTGTATGTTTGAACTTTCCTGGTACACCTGGAACTTTTTAGTGGCTCTAACTTATAAGTGCTCCCGGCAGGCCGGCACGGCACTATAAATATTTTCTGTCCTGTTGTTATAATTTAGGGCATTAAATCTTCCTTTTGGAACTGATAAACTATGTTTTGATCTCCTTTTATTTTGAATTGTCTTGCTTTTGTTAAAATTCAATAATTTACCAACATCTTTTATGGGCTTACCTAGTATTTTGTTCCTGGCCGTGGTGATAGGTAATGCTTGGTGTTGATCGACTTGACATGATTAAAGGAATTCCACAAAAAAATTTGGCCTTTGAAAAGTTTCTTGAGGAAAACCCTGAATGGAATGATAAAGTGGTTCTACTTCAAATCGCGGTGCCAACAAGAACTGATGTCCCTGAGTGTAAGAGCATTTCTGTACAAAAATTCCACCAATATGCATATTTCTCTGCTGGAGTGCACCATATGTTTGACTTCGTTACGTGCGCGCATTTCAATGTATCAGCTTGCAGTCTTCTTTGAAAAATGGCATTCCTCTAAAATCATAGATTTTGTTGCAGTTTTGATAGCACTTTCTTGTTTCCTGAGCAGATCAGAAGCTTACAAGCCAAGTGCACGAAATTGTTGGGCGTATAAATGGACGATTTGGAACACTGACTGCTGTTCCTATTCATCATCTGGTTAGTTTTTACATAGCTCTTTGTGCTACCTATCACCTAATTTTATGTGTGGAAGTCTCTAAAGTAGGCAGTTTCGTCTAACATAATGTGCTCCTTGCAGGATCGATCTCTTGATTTCCATGCCCTGTGTGCTCTTTATGCAGTCACAGGTAATCCTTGGCAGCTCTCTTGATACTGAAGTTGTATCCAATAAATACTCTTTTTCTAAAATATTCTATCCGTACTTTAGTGCTTTTATCATGCTTGACCTCTGCATTTCCTCTGTTTTGCTTAGATGTGGCCCTTGTAACTTCACTGAGAGATGGCATGAATCTTGTAAGCTACGAATATGTTGCAAGCCAGGGATCCAAAAAAGGAGTTCTGATATTGAGTGAGGTAAGTTATGGCTATGATGATTAATAATATCGATTAGTTCTAAATTTAGTCTGTAAGAATATTCGCATGTGCGTGTCTATATATTTTCTTTCACACACATTTTTTTTTTGAAACGAGGCAAAAACTTTGCCTTTATATTGATATAGAAGGAGTTCTCTCTCTGATTATGGTTCATACATTTCTGTCACTGCAATTTCAGTTTGCCGGTGCAGCACAATCTCTTGGTGCTGGTGCCATTCTTGTAAACCCCTGGAATATTACAGAAGTCGCAGACTCAATATATCATGCTTTGACAATGACATCTGATGAGAGAGAGAAACGACACAGGCATAACTATGCTCATGTAACAACTCATACTGCGCAAGATTGGGCTGAAACTTTTGTATGGTGAGGAGCTCGTTTTGACTTTGTCTCATTTGTACCTTGGTTTTTAGTAGATCAGATGTCGCTCTTTCATTGTACAGTTTGTTAGGTGCTCTCATACTTTCTGGTAATTACCTTTTGACTTTGCATGCAGTGAGCTAAATGATACAGTTGCTGAAGCTCTGATGAGAATAAGACAAGTTCCTCCCGTTCTTCCTAGTCGAACAGCTATTCAGCAATATCTGCAGTCCAGAAACCGTCTGCTCATATTGGTAATACCATATTTCTTCTTTTCTATTGATATTTGTCACGAAGTTGTTTATACTTGCATTAATTGGGGTATTGTAATGCAAAAACAGCTCGTTAACTCTTTGATAGTAATTTATCTGCATGGTGTAATGCTACACATGAATTCATTTGCCTGTTTTTCATGTTTGAACTACTTACTGAATTGAATTTTCAAGTTCTTTCATAGTACTATGAACTTAGCTCTCAAACAATACAAAATTACATCTCCTAAGTTTGAACCTATGACTGAATGTAGGGTTTCAATTCAACACTGACCGAGCCAGTTGAATCCTCTGGGAGAAGGGGTGGTGATCAAATCAAGGAGATGGAACTCAAGTTGCATCCTGACTTAAAGGGTCCTTTGAGAGCCCTCTGTGAGGACGAGCGCACAACAGTTATTGTTCTCAGCGGAAGCGACAGGAGTGTTCTTGATGAAGTAATACTACAACTCCTGTCTTTCATTAATATGCGATCACTAATTACTGTATTTGTTACAAAAATCAACATATCCTCTCCCCTGTGCAGAATTTTGGAGAATTTAACTTGTGGTTGGCAGCAGAGCATGGAATGTTTTTACGCCCAACTGACGGAGAGTGGATGACAACAATGCCAGAGCACCTGAACATGGATTGGGTTGACAGTGTGAAGGTATGTAATATTTGATGTACAATGTCCAGCTGTAACCATTAAACATTATACTTTCTCACACCATTTACCCTTTTCCAGCATGTTTTTGAATATTTTACTGAAAGAACCCCAAGATCTCATTTTGAACATCGTGAGACATCATTTGTATGGAATTACAAGTATGCTGGTGAGTGTTCAAGAGTTCCATGCATAGTTTTGTTCTTTCTGAATAAATAAAAAAGTATTCAATACTATTTGTACTTGCCTGTTGCGAAGATGTTGAATTTGGAAGGCTCCAAGCAAGAGATATGCTTCAGCACTTGTGGACTGGTCCGATCTCAAATGCAGCTGTCGATGTTGTTCAAGGGAGCCGGTCAGTTGAGGTTCGGTCCGTTGGAGTTACAAAGGTCAGTCAGTGTGATGTTTCAGGATGGTGAAAAGTTTTCATTTTATTTACCCATTTAGCTAATTTACATTTGTACCAATTATTTGTTTCGTTCTTCAGGGTGCTGCAATCGATCGTATTTTAGGAGACATAGTTCATAGCAAAAGCATGGTCACTCCGATTGACTATGTACTATGTATAGGCCACTTCCTCGGGAAGGTAATTCTGCACTAACTTTATGTTCGCAATCCTTTCTAGTTCAGTGTGTATGACAGTAGGACAATAGCTTTCTTTTAAATAAATAAACAAGTGATACAGAGCTTCTAAGATATCCAGCGTTTCTGCTGATGAAAATTCAATATATGGTATGGTGAGATGAAGGGAAATCAAAGAAAGATTCTTTGGTAGTCTAATCCTTCCTTTTACTCACTGCAGTCTGCAGCAAGTGTAAAATGAGCACTTACGAACCTACTGTTTGCTTATCAAGGCACCGATATGAAATGAGGCTGCTAACGCAGAAGTTCAAACCAATCAACAAAGTCCTACCAGATATGCTTTAGATGTAACTGGTTTGCAAATGGTCTAGTTTCTAGGAATTTGGATATGCATGCAAATCACAATGTCAAAAAAATGCTGGAATTTCTGTGTACACCGTGCATTATCCACTATCACTCATTCAAGAACTTTTCAAATTTGCCTATAAATCATTTTTATAGGAATTTAACGATAAATCATTCAAGAAATTCACTTTTGGTAATTGTAAATGCTTCTAGAATCCTGTGGAAATTAATCTATTTAGTTTCTTCTTTGGGTGTTCCTAACACAGTAACACGCATTTTTTTTCAGGATGAAGACATCTATGTATTTTTTGACCCTGAATACCCTACTGAATCCAAAGTAAAACCAGACGGTGCCTCAGTATCTGTCGACAGAAGGCAGAATGGACGGCCATCAAATGGCCGGAGCAATTCCAGAAACTCGCAGTCAAGGACACAGAAATCGCAGGCCACACCCGAGAGGTCATCCTCGTCAGGCCAAGGCACTGCAAACAGCCACCACGACTGGAGTGAAGGGTCTTCCGTCCTCGACCTGAAGGGTGACAAGTATTTCTCCTGCGCTGTCGGGAGGAAGCGTTCCAACGCCCGTTACCTGCTGAACTCGTCTGAAGATGTCGTCTCCTTCCTCAGAGAGATGGCGGAATCAACAACACCTCGCGCCAGCTTCCAGCCCGGCACGGCTGATTACATGTTCTTGGATAGGCAGTAGATAAAATTTTCTCTACTACTAATTACCCGGGCTTCGTCAGAGAAGAGTTAACCATCAATAACAATATTTGTTATATGCGCGCCGGAGCTACCCCCGTAGCTAGCTGGTCGGCGTGGTGTACAATCCTGTACAAAAATATAAGCTCATGTTAAAACTGCGAGAGCGCAGCAAATGGAAAATGGGGAGAAATGGTTTAGAGAACAGAGGATGCCAATGCAAGTGGTGGAAGAAATGTTTTGGACGCATGTTAGAGATCCAAAGAGTTAGTCTTAGGCGTGATCAAAATAATGGATATTTTTATTATGATTATATCTCGGCGTTGACGTTCTATTTCTGGTTTCTTGGAAGCTCTGCAACTTATGTCTCTTGACTTTCCACCTGGCAGGCTTAATGTTTCATCGTTTGTGTTAAATTAAATTGGGATAAGTGATCCTTGACACTGGCAAGCAAGCCTATTTCATAATAGATTCTTTACCAACGGGGACTTATTTGATTCATTTGTTTTTATAGATTCTATACCAAGGAGGATTTGCATACTAGTTATCAGACACTTGACCCCAAAATTCTAGACTACTCAATGGTGATCTGAGACTGGTTCAGTGCAGCTCCTGACGGAATCTAGCTGTATGTGCAAACAAAACTATAGTCCTTAATTTTTATTTTATTTTGCCGTAGGAAGAAAACTATACTCAAGTAGTACATGCAAGCAAAGCAATGAGCCATGCCCGTGGAGGCATGGAGGATCTCAATCTGGGATGACTTGATGTGTGGGGCTTCCTAACCACATTCCGTCCGACCGGCATAGCAAAGCAGCGGCCACCTGCCGCTCCTCTTGGCGATGGCGACGATGTGAGGTGGTGGGGGAGCGGCGGCCTGCGCTTCCTCTACCGACGATGGCGACGACGCGTGGTGGCGATACGAGCGGCGGCCTATGCTTCCTCCTGGCGATGGCGACACGACAAGCTCGCGTGTGGCGGCGGCTGCTCGGCCGGGCGATCGTGGTGGAGGACGAGCAGCGTGGAGCAGGGGAGGGGATTGGGGAGGAGACGTCCCGAAGAATCAAAAGAACACTGGCATGCGTATAACAAAGTTATCTTCAGGTATTGCGTTGGTAAAATTGTCTGATTAAAGTTTTTATCTTTCTTTTTGTATTGTACATTGATATGTTTGTGTAGGTTGTAATGTTTCAACGAGGTTTGTTACCCTTCCTAGGTTCAACAAAATGCACGCAGGTAGTGCAACGAAGATCACTAATTTAAACTTTGCATTTTAAAACCTTAATGAATTATATCATCTCAAGTTTTCTAGCTTATGCATTATGAAAATTGTAATGCATGTCAAGACATGCATGTCAAGAGTCATTGGAGGGGTTGGTTTAGCTAAACCATCAGTTGCCAAGGATATCGTCCCAGGCTTTATTATATATATAGCAGGCCCAAAGCTTATTTCGAGATGTCGGTTGTTGTGCTTTCAGACATTTTCACTTTTTGAGCTAGCATAGCACATTACCAGAACATGAAGATTATACTACTATTTAATATTAAATTCATATAATATATAATACACTTGTCTCAACAAAGTAGCCGAGCCATTTTCGCTGGTAGATGGAAGATGTTGCAATAAGCCTTCGTGGAACAAGATCATCCACCTTTGAGAACCATGGACGAACCCCCGCTAGAGTGAAACGAAGCATATATCCCCACTGAGACAGATCTTAAAACCAATCCAAAATTCATCATTGGGTATCAGCACATCCAACCATGTTGTGGTCAGCCATTGTTGCTTGACATGGCATCTGCCATTCTTTAGTTGAATTGCAACAAACCGCTTAAAAAAAAGGCTATTAACGCGATCAAGTTCTTTTCACCGTTGGTTTTCAGTGATTAGATATTCTTTCACGGGGTATTCTTTGCTAAATTATCTAATCCTATTTGTAGTTAGTTGTGCAGTGTAAATCCGGTCATCATCTTAAAAAAATCATTCATTCGATGATACGCATCTACACCTTAGTTATGTTCTTATTTGCACTCCAATTTATCGTATCAACTATCCTGGATAGGATGCGTCGAGGTGTCATCTAGTTTGATATAGTAAACTAAATTTACTAAAATATTAAAACAAAGCGGAGCAAAGGAGCTAGCTTGCTATGTATCTATCCTTGTGAGGGTGAAGTGGTGCCTAGAAGATATCATTATTTTGTGTAGCTGAAGATATGGTATATGTAAGGTTAAAACAGTAAAACTTGTATGATTGTAATAAGATGAATACGATACTCTGTTACATTTCTTTTTATAATATAAAACTACTGTGTGCATGCATCGTCATGATGCAGAGGCTGGAGCTATGCTCCCATTTCGAAAAAGAAAACTATGCACATAGTAATATGCCCTCTTAGTGCACTACTGTTTACCCATCGGTCGTTTACATTTTCAATAGTAAGTAGGTGAAGGCGATCTTTTCAATTACTCCACAGTATCCTGAAGGCATATGACGATCGATAGACTATTTCGGTTCGGTAACGTGGAAAATTAATGGAGAAGCGGCTGTGTTTCAGTAAAAAACTTCATAGGATGCGACTATTTATACCAAACTAATCTGAAGGCGCACCAGGTTATGATTTTGATCTCAACCAGGACTTGCTTCAAGCATGCACAATACAAGTCCCCAGTTGCCGACGATGACCACAACGACATTGTTGAAGCCCCGCGAGAAAACTCAAAATCATCAAGCAGTAGATTACATGGCGGCTGGGTGCAGCTGCGATGTAGCTCCAGATGATTGACCTGACACGGCGGGTGCAAACACAGGCGCCACACCGGATGAGAGAGTACAAATAGACAACATAGTGCTAATCCATAGAGTGGGTAGCGTATAAGACGGGAACATGCACGATCTGTAACATTACACTAGATATCCGCTACAAATGTTGAACATTACTCTCGGATCATTGTTCCTGAGACATACCGTGCCTAGCTAGCAAGGTTGTTTTTGTTTGTGTTGTGGACCGGCGTAGTGGCCATGCTTGCATCGATCTACTAGTCACATGAGCGGTGCTCTATACTGATGGATGAAAGAGTCTGTCGCTTAAATAGACGAGACCCCAAATCAGTACAAGCCGTACATTCTCTCTATTTATAAAGGAGTTGTGTGTTGTGTCTAAGAAAACTCACATGCATGCTCGCTGCAGGCATGTGAATGCTCAGCTGATGAAAAACACCAAAACCATAATCACTCTAAATCAATAACATGTTCTCTTTCGGTGACACAATGGGAAGAACTCGAAATTTAAACTAACACAAAGAACATGCAAGTCGATGTTGTTAGCTGACTCCGCCTTGTCCCTAATGTCTGGTTGCTAGTGAAGGAAGAACAGCAAGTCGTAGCAACACGATGGTTAATTTTGCAGGTGGATGATAACGAGGTGTGCAAACCGTGTTTCATGCTCCTGTTTTGGCCCTATGGTCTGCATTTTGGCTGCCTGTCTACCTCATATTTATCCGTGTCGGCCCGGCCAAGAGGCACCAGCTAACCTACCTACCGGTGACTGACCGACGATGCGCTCCCGCCGACAATACGCCTCCTCATGAGGAATTTGGCACGCATGTTTATCATCCTTTCAATATTGTATTCGTTTGAGCGATACATGATTTTTAATATGCCATAGGTAGAATCGTATGTACACACACTTCTTGGTCAGTTGCTTTCCAAGGAAATGAAATCTGGATATGGATGATCCATTAGATCGTCCGTCGTCAGTTCTTCTAGAAACTTGATCTAGAAGAAGACGACTAAATGTGGTTCTAGATACCGGAGAAAATTATTAGATGCGTGCAACTTCACTGCAGCTTTTCCGTATACCTCCTTGTTTCTACAGAATGAACTTGCTTTTCCAAGGTCAGTCCTCTGTTGCTGATATTATGTCCATGAAAAAGTGGTTAATTTAGAAGTCTGTATGCTCTGTTTTGCGGTATATATGTTACTATAATAATAGTACTTAAGAAAGAAAGGAGCTCTGGTGCATGCCTAATAGAAGATGATTAGGTGCATGCATGCCGCTCTACCAACATAAACATCTTTATTCATTTGTCTTTTCAGAAAGGAATCAGCTTGTAGTGCGCTGGGAAAAGCGCAGATTAAAACAATTCAGGGGAGATATTAGGTTGTTGATAGTGTGCTTCTTTAGCTTCTAGGAGTATCTAGAAAAGAAGCAAGATTACGGCTCACAATGCATCACTGAGATTGACGAGACTTGCATGTTTTCTACTACTACACGGTTAGAAATCCATCCAACCGATCGAAATCAAAGATGTCGCCGTCGATCGTCCAAGAACGTGGATGGAGGATGTAACAACCCTGAATTTTTTTACTGAACAAAAATTCGTTTGCAAGTTCAAAGATTTTTTTCCTTTATTTTTTTTACTCAACCTCTCCTACAGCCCACATATCTCTGTAGGCATTTTTCCTTTGCCTCACTTCCCTCTAGCCCAACAGCCCAGTAACCAAGTCCGAACCAAGTCTTTTCCGGATCGAAAATTCCAGCTACTGATGTACCAGGCTCCGCCGCCGTCGCCGCACCCGCACTCCTCGGCGGCCACGCAGCCGACCAGCAAAAGAGAGCAGCAGAGTCCATGCGTCGCTGCAGCTGTTGGCTGTCCTTCACCCTAGCGCGAACCGCCTCACATCTCTCTCAGCGCCGCACTGCAAACACGCGCAGGCACGCGTGACTGGTCGCCGAGACGCCCGACGCCGCCAGGATGATGCATCAGGAGGCTCATCCGCCGTCCGCTGGAACCGCCTCAGTGAACCGACCTCGAGCTGAACCGACTCCACCACCCTATAAGTACTTGGGTCAGTGCTTTTCTTGTTCGTTTTCGTCGAGGTTAGTCCTTCTAGTGTTTCTCAGGTTCCTATGGTCGCTGTGATGTACCCCGTTGATCAGTAGCAGGAGGTGTTCAACACCGTATTCCATCATCCGCACCGTATGAAGACCTACACCGTATTCCCAGATCTGAGCCGGGAAGGACGTTGCCGGCCGCACGTCGGCGGCCGGCTGGCCGCACGCGGGCTACCACGGCTCCCGCCGCCGCACCACCGCCACGAAGGACACCCGGAGCTCACCGGACCAAAGCAGGACGAAGGGCACCGCCGCCAGGGAGAGGGACCCCGCCTCCACTCAACCCTGGCGCGGGGAAAGACAGGTCACCACCGCCAGCGCCGCGCGGGCCTCGCCCGGCGGCGGTGACGGGGAGGCGAACAGGAGGGGGCCGAGCTCGGACGGATTTGGACGCGCTCCGCCACCACGGGGGGCGGCAGGAGCGTGAGGGGGGAAGAGGAGAGAGGGGGCGGGGCTGGAGGCGGGGGAGGAGAGGGCGCGGCGGTCGGCGCCGGCGCCGGCGCGGAGGGGAGGGAAGGCGGCGGCGGTGGCGGCGCGGGAGAGGGAACCCTAGTCCGCTCGGCTCCTCCGAAATCAAAGATGTCGCCGTCGATCTTTCAAGAGCGCCGACGGAGGAAATTAAGGGTGTGTTCGGTTTTAGGATTGGGTAGAACGGAATGGAACGGTTCCATCCTTGTGTTCGGTTCGGACAAAAGAATTGGAATGGAACGGTTCTATGCTCTGTTCGGTTCCAGAATTGAAGAGGGGAATGGAACGGAAGGATTGCAAAATCAGAGACGAACGAGGCCAAAATCGGAGGTGAAATAGATCAAATTGGACTGGAAGGATCTAACGAGAGGAAATCCCGTCGCCGCCGTGTCTGATTTCCGCCGCCGCCGTTCGATTCCTGGCCTTCGTGGGCGTGTCCATGGCCGCCGGGCCGCTGGCGCTCGATTCCTGGCCTCCGCCGGGCGCATCCATGGCCGCCGCAGCTCGATTCCTGGCCTGACCGAGGCCGCCTCGGGCTGGCTGCCGCCGCGCCTCGGGCCGGTCGAGGGGAGAGAGGAGAGGTCGAGGGGAGAGAGGTCCGGCCGCCTCCGCGCCGTGCTTGTCCGCCGTTGACCTCGTTCCGGTCGAGGGGAGAGAGGAGAGGTCGAGGGGAGAGAGATTAGCGGGGGAGAAGGGATTAGCCCGCGGGTGAGAGAGCGCGTTCCACCTCGCCCGGCCGAATCGGCCGGACGGGTGCGTTCCGCACCTACAGCGAATATTCGCTTCCGAGGAACGCGTCGGTTCCGTTCCATCCCAGAAACAAACGCAGGAATCGTCCTAAGGAACGACTCGATTCCATTCCGTTCCATGTGGTTCTGAAACCGAACATACCCTAAGCGACGGCAGGAAACTAACCACTCCACGAGATGCACGACGAATAGTACTCATTTTAGATTTCATATCAGTGGAGGAGAAAAAGGTTTTTTTAAAACAAAGGCACACGCCCTGCTTTAAATTAATAAAGAAAAAGGTTAATTTGTAAATTGAGCTGAATTATAATTAATCAATAGCCGCTTGATCGAGTCCAGGTCCGCGCTACATCGTCGTCTCGTCTGTGCGTGCGTAGAATTTAGAACGAGAGGATCCGCGTGACTGACGTTTTCTTCCTCCTCAACGTCGTCAGTAAGAAACGGCGGCGAGGCCGGACGAGTATATATTTGGCGTCTCCTCCCCCAAATCTCTTTCCTTCCATCCATCCTCCACACAATTCAATCGACCACAACAACCTCCCATCCCATCCATCCCATGGCCACCGCCGTCGGCGACGTCGCCAGGTACTGGCTGGCGGAGCACCCGGCCATCGTGGGCTTCCGGTGGAGCCCCTCGGGCGGCCTCTGGTTCTCCACCTGGGCCTTCCTCCTCGGCTTCCTCGCCGCCTACATCTCCCTCTCCCTCACCCTCGACGCGCTCCTCGCCGCGCTCCGCCGGAAACGCCCCCTCCCGCTCGGCCCGCTCCCGCCGGCCCACGCGCTCCTCATGGCCGCCGTCTCCGCCGCCATCTTCACCGGCACCCTCCTCTCCGCCGTCGCCGAGATACGCGACACCCGCTGGTCCTGGCGCGGCCGGAGCCGCACCACGCCGCTCCGCTGGCTCCTCTGCTTCCCGCCGGGCACCCGCTCCTCCGGCCGCGTCTTCTTCTGGTCCTACGCCTACTACCTCTCCCGCTACCTCCACGCCGCCAGGGGCCTCTTCGCCGTGCTCCGCCGCCGCCGCGGCGCCGCCGCCCGCGTCTTCGCGCACGCCGCCGCCGTCGCCATGGCCTTCCTCTGGCTCGAGTTCTCCCAGTCCTTCCAGGTGCTCGCCATCCTCGCCTCCACGCTCGCGCACGTCCTCGCCTTCGCCTTCCGCTCCTGGGTCAGCGCCGGCCTCCCGGCCGCGCGCGCCGCGAGAGGCGCGCCCGCCTGCCAGCTCGCGCTGCTCGGCTGCAACCTCGTGTGCCACGCCGGCGTCGTCTGGATGCACTTTGGCGGCGCCGTCGCCGGCGGGTGCAGCGGCATCGGGGCCTGGGTCTTCAACACCCTCCTCAACGCCGCCCTCCTCTGGGTCTTCCTGCATTGCTACGGCAAGCGCGGCGTCTGCGACGACGACGGCCGCGTCAAGGAGATATGATCTGCGAGGTCCGAGGTGATTCCCATTCATTCCCAATGTGATGAGGAGAGAAGAAAAAACCATGTAAAATATCCATCTTTGCTGTACATATAGCCAGGCTGAAACTAATTAATTTGGCATCCCAATGTGATGAGGATGAGAATACCTATAATCAAAAGATTTTAATTATAGAGATCGATTGGCGTATGCATGGAATTCGAGTGATTTTAATCGAATTCCTGCTGCTGCTGCTGCTTCTTTAACCTGATGAACTCGCTTCTCTTGTTCATCCATCGCTATCGCCAATTGGCGCTTCTAATTACTGTTTCCGTGTCTTTGATCTGAGCTGAAATCGCAGCTCAATCCGAAAACCTCATCTTATATGTGATTCTGGATCAAGGATGATTGATGAGCATTGTTTGTCTGACAACGATCTTTATTTGAGAGCAAGCATTGTGGAAGGAACTAGAACTCTGTCAAGATGTCTGAGAAAGGCATGCATCTTTGGTACACGTAGTATCGCATCCTGTTGTTTTGTCCGCCTTAAGCATTTGCACAATGCAGACCAGAGCAGAAGAGGCCAAGAAAAGATCTGTTCTTTAGTGTACCAGTAGAATTGTGACCCGAAGAGAAATGTATTGCAGAATCAAACAAGAAGGCATGGGCCATGGGGATGTGGATGGGAAAGTAGTAGCGTGAGACTGCATTTTGGTTTCAGTTTGAATAGAACAAGCTCCAGTGAGCCAGGACACTCACATGCATGCCGCATGATCTCGGATTTTTTTGTTCACCAGGTTATGATGCACAGGAGAGGAAGGCGAGACAAACGGCCATTGCTGCCTGCATGTGAAGCTCATCAGACGAAAACACCAGAACAAGAACTCTGAAACTGAAGTGGGACGCCCAGACTTTGTAAGCTGAAGCTGCCTTGTCTAGCCACGTAGAGCAACGAGTTGTAGCGACACGATGGTTAATGCTGCAGGTGTTTCTTTCACACGTACTGATAGGCATGCCATTGACGGCCCCTACCTACCTACCTGTCGATGGCCGACGACGCGCTCATACCTACTGATATGATGTTTTCTTAATTCATATATAGACGTATTTAGCTGTATTGTTTCACTCATTTCAATTCGTATTTAGTCAACATTTAAGTGGCCAAAAAGAGTTATATTTAGAAACAGAGCGAGTAATATGCAATGGTCGCCTTTTTAAAGAGGCTTAAAAGGCCCCCAAAATGAAATTGCTAAAACAGCTCACATTCAGCAGAAGAGAAAAAATTGCAATGCCGCATCCAAGAGCACTAAGAGCTTTTCAGGCTGCTACGAAACTAGTACAACCAGACGCACAACATCCAAAGATCTTCCTACAAAAGTATCAGCCAACACCCCCCCACCACCATACTCTTGCTCTCACGTCATCCCAGCAACTTAAACTCAGTCTTCTTCTCATTGGATGCCAACAACCAAACTACTCCCTCCAATCCGAATTGTTTGTCGCCAGGTTGTGTAGAATTTGTGTAGAATTTGTACTGAGTGAATATTTTTAACTCCCGAGCTCCACTGCTCCCTCCTATTTTAAAAATTCAAAAATCATATTTATAAGTTAAAAAAAATCTGAAAAACGATCTGGAGGCAGCCAAATGATATATCCCACCAACGAGCAAAATATCAATTTCAAATACATTGTATTTTGAGCTACACAAAAATGACAAAAGTGTAGATCTGAGTATGCATATTTTTAAATCTCTAAGCTTTATCAGATTTGTTATTTTTGTGCAGCCCAAAATATAAAGTATCTCTAATTGAAAATTTGCTCGTTCGTGGGATATATCATTGGTAACATACTTACATCCTTGTTTGTTTTCAGATTTTTTTGGAAACTCACAAATATGATTTTTAAAGTGTTTAAATAGGAGGGAGCACTGGTGACCGAGAGCAAATAACACTTTCCGATTTGTACTAGTCTAGTAGCTTTCCTGCGAGATTTAATTCCTGACCGGAGGTAGTACTTACTAAGGAACTACGAAGTTTGTAAAGCAGACCAGAAACTTATCCAGTAAGCTACTTTGCCCACTATAACACTAGGATCTCCAGGATAAATTCTATTAAAAGTTTAAAACACACATCATTTCTTGTTTTCCATAATGTCCACAAAATCCGAGCAACCCCCACAACAACTACATTACATTGTGCACCTTGAAAAGCCATTACCCAAGCACCCACTTCAGTCATGGACCCAAGTAAACCTGCAAATTTAAAAGCTCACTTAGCTGAGTTCCACACAAAACGTGCTACCGGGCACTTGAAAACCCATGATGAACCGATTCACCTCGACAGCAAAAAACAAATGGTAGCATGAGTTGACCATTGTATTGTATTGGGGTTGCTTGCAGCCTAGAAAGTCTGCGAGGTTTACTTCCAACGTTTTGTATTCAGACTATACTTACATGGTTTAAATATAACAAGTTGATTCAGCGTATTTTGACGGCGGCTCTGCAATAAACAAAATGTTCACGACCAGGGACTGATCCTGCCGATAATAAAGTAACCTTCTAGAGAAAAGAAAATTGGGTGTGATTCTAGATAATAGTCACCAGAGAGGAAAGTTAGATGCATGTATGCAACCTGACTGCAACTCTGTTGTATTTTCTACTGGTTTCTAGAAAATGAATAGGTTGCTTTCGGCTTGAAAAGGTCATTCCTCTCGTCTGTTGCTGTTGCTCACATGACATCTAGAGAAAGCGGTGAACCGGGAGTACCCTGTATACTCTATTCTGCCGCCAAATACAAAATTAGTGCATAAGAATGAAGTGAAAATCGGGCACATGCATAAAGAAGACGATTCTCATGCTGCGCTACCAAGAAATCACTACTCCTCTGTTGATTAGGTTACTGATTAAAAGAATAGGTAGTGTGTCGATCAGATTAAAACAGATCAGGGGAAAGTTCCATGGGACGCCATGAAGCATATATTAAAGCATATATGAGTTTTTTCTGGTTAGTTCTCTTTAGCTTGTGGATAGTTTTTTGTAGAAGAAATACGGTGACAGTAGTTTTATCTCATTTCATTAATTAATAAGTATAGAATTTGACTCACCATGCATCATCCGGACTTGTGACACGTGCATTTTCTGTGAGAAGATATGATTGGCGATACAATACGACAATCATCGCCGGTGCCGATCTATATAATAAACGTCACCGTCGATCGTTATAAATGAGCGGTAGAGAAAATTAAGTGATGGAGGAAAAACACGGCACAAATAGTGTAGTAGTGGAGGACGAAAGTTTATTAGCGCGCAGGTCAACATCTATGAAGGAGATGATTAAGACTACCCATAGTGGGGGTAATAACATAAGTGCCACATAAGCAAAAATGATGATGTGTGATATAATTAAAGAAGAGAGACAACGGGAGTAACTAGCTATGTTACCATAACATCACATATCGCAAGACAATATGAGTCTATAACCTAATTAATAAAGTCTTGCATGACACCACATACATGTACGCCGACATCGTCTGGATGTACTTCGGCGGCGGCGTCGCCAGCGGTTGCAGCGGAATCGGGGCCTGGGTCTTCAACACCCTGCTCAACACCGCCCTCCTCTGGGTCTTCCTGCATTGCTACTTCAAGTGCGCCGTCTGCGACGACGACGGACGCGTCAAGGAGATATGATCTGCGAGGTGTGAGGTGATTCCCATTCATTCCCAATGTGATGAGGAGAGAAAAAACCATGTAAAATATCCATCTTTGCTGTACATATAGCCAGGCTGAAATCTATTAATTCGGCATCCCAATGTGATGAGGATGAGACTAGTACTTATAATCAACATATTTTAATTATAGAGACAGATCAATTGGCATATGCATGGGATTCGAGTGATTTTAATCGAATCCCTGCTGCTGCTGTTTTAACCTGATGAACTAGCTTCTTTTTGTTTATCGATCGCCTATGGCCAATTGCCGCATCTTATTGCCTCTGTGTCTTTGATATGAGCTGAAATCGCAGCTCAATCTGGAAAAAAACTCATCTTAAATTTGATTCTGAATCAAGAATGAATTGATGAGCACAACAGCACACACAAGTGATTGGTATTGTTTGTCTGCCGATCTTTATTTGACATTTAAAAAAAGATCTTTATTTGACAGCAAGTAAGTATTGTGGAAGGAAGTCAGGAACTAGGAGTGAGTGACACCGATGAATGATAATACAATGTGAAGATGTATCAGAATTGCATGCATCTTTAGTACATGTAGTATCGTATCTTGTTGTTTTGTCCGGTTTAAGTAGGTGAACAATGCAGATCAGAGCAGAAGAAATTAAAAAAAAAATTGTTCTTTAGTGTGCTAGTTGAATTGTTTGCAGAAGCAAACAAGAAGGCATGGGGATGCGGATAGGCAAGGCAAGTAGCATGAATCTGCCTTGGTTTCAGTTTGGATAGAACACAAGCTCCAGTAAGCCAGGACACTCACATGCATGCCGCGTGATCTCTATTTTCTGTTCACCAGATTATGATGCACAGGAGAGGAAGCCGACAGACAGAGAGACAAACGTCCATTGCTGCCTGCATGTGATGCTTAGGTGAAGAAAAAAAAACACCAGAACAAGAACTGTGCTCCTCTTCCCGGGACTACTGGGAGCACTCTGAAAGTGTAGTGGGATACGCAGCCAGAATGTCGATTTCGCAAAGCTCAAGGTTCCTTGTCTGAAACGTTTGAACCTTTTTAGCCGCGTAGAGCAACAACGAGTTGGAGCGACAGGATGGTTAATGCTACGTACCTACCTGTCAGCGGCCGACGATGCGCTCATGCCTTTTTCACCCCTACGAACGCACGCATGCACACTCTACGCCTATGAGCACATTCGAGAGACTGAGTCGGCAGGTCGAGTTTTGATATTGACGAAATCACCACGTGCGACTAGTTGTCGACGGGAACGTCGCCTCCCACTGAAAAATATTCCGGATTAAATGAGAAATACCAGCGTCAAATATAGGGTTTAAACTCTGGTGGGCTGGGGTACAACCACCCACCTAATCATTTTGCCACAGACAAATTCTCAAGGCCCCTAATTTCATTGCAACATGAAATTGAAAAAACGATTCTTCAGCGGAAGAGAAAAAAATTCAACGCCATATCCTTTCAGGCTGCTATGAAACTAGTACAACCAGACACAAAAACATCCAAAGATCATCCTACATAAGTATCAGCCATCAGCCTCCTAAATTCTTCAGAGTAAAACATCAGCCACCACCCACCACTATACCTTTTCTCTCACATCATCCTTGTAATTTAAACTCGTGTCATTTTCTCAGTGGATCATCCTAGCAATTTAAACTCATGTCTTCTTCTCACTGGATGCCAACCAAACTTCAAGGACCTCTTTGGATTGAATGATTTTCATAGAAATATTGGAGGATTTCAATCCATGGGATTTTTTCCTGTGCATTGCCTTTGGATCAAAGGAATGGCACCTCCAAAAAATTTATGGATTGGATTCCTACACTCAATCGCATAGGAATTTGAACATCCACTCCAACCTATTTTTCACACTCATTCGCGTAGAACCGAGACACTTTTTCTGTGTTTTCCCCGCATTCCATCCAAACAACTATTAGTACAGTTTTCCCGCGTTTTACAATCCTCTGTTTTGTCCAGGTATACCAGTGGGATTCCTATGTTTTTCTATTCCTGTGTTTTTTTAACCCTTCGATCCAAAGAGGCTTGAAACCAGGCCTCCACATGGCAACATCTATTTTGCAAACCAAGCCAGAAACTTATCAAGTAAGCTACTTTCCCCACTATAACATTAGGACCTCCAGGATTAATTCTATTAAAACACATATCATTTCTTTTTTTCCATAATATCCACAAAATCGGAGCAACCCCCACATTAACCAAATTACATTGTGCCCCTTGAAAACCCATTATCCAAGCACCTACTTCAGTCATCGACCCGGGACAACTTGCAAATTTAAAAGCACACTGAGCCGAGTTCCACACAAAACGTGCTACCGGGCACTTGAAAACCAATGATCAACCGATTCATCTCGACAACAAAAAACAAATGGTATCATGAGTTGACCATTGTATTGTATTGGGTTGCTTGCAGCCTAGAAAGTCACGAGATTTGCTTCCAAGGTTTGGTATTCAGACTTTACGTACATGGTTTAAATATAATTGGTTGATTCAGCGTATTTTGATGGCGGCTCTGCAAGAAAAAAATGTTCACAACCAAATACTGCTCCTGCAAAAAAAAAACCTCTTAGAAAAAGACAATTATAAGTGTGATTCTAGATACCAGCGGAAAGTTACATGCATGTATTGCAACTCTTGTGTATTTGTTTCTAGAAAATGAATTAGTTGCTTTTCCATTCCGGCTTGAAAAGGTCATTCGTCTCATCTGTTGCTGACATCTAGACAAAATGCTCACGACCAGGGACTGCTCCTGCTCGTGCGGAAAAAAAGTAACCTTCTAGAAAAAAGACACGAGGTCTCAAAAGACAACTTAATGTGATTCTAGATGCTAGAGAAAAGCTAGCTGCATGTATGCGACCTCACTGGAATTATTATGCTTTTCTATTTGTTTCGAGAAAATGAACCAGTTGCTTTTCCATTCCGGCTTGAAAGGTCATTCATCTCATTGTTGCTGACATGTACAGAAAGTGGTGGACCGTGAGTACCCTGTATACTCTATTCTGCCGCCAAATATAAAATTAGTGTCTAAGAAAGAAGAGAAAATCCGGCCGATGCATAAATAAAACGATTCGCATGCTGCGCTACCAACATACTACTACTATATGGCTGTATCTATTGTCTTTTGAGAAAGGAACTACGTAGTGCACCTGAAAAGCGTGGACAATGACCGATGAGGAACTGTAATACTCCCTCCGTCCACTAATAACTGTCTCAAGTTTGCTAAAAAATGGATGTATCTAGACATGAAACATGTATGGATACATTCACTTTTTGACAAACTTGAGACACTTATTAGTGGATGGAGAGAGTATGAATTAGATATATTACAGATTAAAAGAACGGAGGTAGCGTGTAGATCAGATTAAAACATACCAGGGAAAGTTCCATGGACGCCCATGAAGCAAATATTAAAAGTTAAAGCATATGCACATTTTTTTTTCTGGTTAGTGTTCTTGAACTTGTACATAGCTTTTTTCTAGAAGAAAAAACATCAATTAAGAAGTTTAGGATTCAACTCACATGCATTTTCCTGTGAGAAGATATGACCGGCGGTACAATCCGACACGGTTAATTGGAAATCCATCGTCATTAATTGCCCGTGCCGATCTATATCAAAAGCGTCACTGTCGATCGTCGTCCAAGAGAGGTAGAGAACTAAGTGACGGAGGAAAAACACGGCACGAGACGTAGCACGAATAGTATAGTAATGGAGGACAAATTAAAAGTTCATTAGCGGGTCGACGTCTAAGACTATGAAGGGGACGGTTAACGTCGGTTACGATCGAGAGCGAGTGCTACATCTACATGCCTATGCAGGCTAGGCCATAAGCTACCGGGAGAGGCTTGGAAGATGAACATGAGCTCTCACATCAGTCACGTCACATATATAAGCAAGCATCCCTTTCAATTCCAAAAAGTAGTGGCCGGGGTTAAACGTGCACCATCCGTTCCGTTTTACGCAATCAACTTGGGAAAAAGAAAGTGGATCATCGTTTTTGGAACAGCCGGACAGTCGTGTGGCCTTGTGGGCATGTGGGTGCAGATGCTAGCCAAAGAATCAAACGATCGATCGAGGTAGCTAAAGAAACCAAGGACGATCTGATTTTTTTTTTTTGCATTATTATATAGGTGTATCTGTATCGATCTCGTACAATATTAATCCTCAAAACAAAAAAAGGACAGCAGCAAGACTCGAACAAGAGACTCCAAGAGAGAATGCCGCGGCGCTGCCAATGGGTCACACTACAGGAATGGGGATCTATGCCGACGGCCAAACCCTGTGCCGACGGCTTTGCCGTCGGCATAGTCCCTGACGAGGCTAGCCCGTCGACAAAGCCGTCGGCATAGGATATGCCGTCGGCATAGATTTGGCACAGGGGCTATGCCGACGGCTTTGCCCTCGGCATAGGTAAGTCGTAGGCATAGCTCTTTTCCCCTATTTTTCATCTAATATGGAATAATTCATATCTTTAAATATATAAATTTAAATTTAACAAATAAAATATCTAAATCGATTAGAAAAAATAGAGGAATCCAAATATGACATCAATTTCATCTTTTTTTTTCATGTATATGACTTTTTGCAACATATTTGTGGTACTTTCTTGTTTAAAAAATTGTTTTTGGCACTTAAAAATTGGAAAATAATATTTATAATAATATTTTAAAAATTGTTTTTGGCAACAATGTTTGACATACCAAGACACACCTATGTGTCAAATGTGGACACTTTATCACAAATCATGGCACGACGGCCATTTTGACCATTTTTTCAAAAAAATAAAAGAAAGTGAAAAATACTCAAAAAATGAAATCCTTTGGCATGGAAGCCTTTTATGTGTACTAGTTGATAGGAAAAATGATAAACATAAGTTTTGACAATGTTTCCAAAAAACTTATTCACAAAAAGGTCAATCATCTATACATGTATAAGTTTCGAGTCAAATGACCTAAATATGATCATCCCCGTGCCATAGTTTGTGATAATGTGCCCATATTTGAGACATAGGTGTGTCTTGTTATGACAAACAATGTTGCAGAAATAAGTTTTTTCAAATTATGTTTATAAATATCATTTTTTAATTGTCAAAAATGGCATTTTTTGTGAAGCAAGTACAACAAATATGGTGCAAAATGACACCCATCCAATTATCACACAAAGTAGGCCATATTTTATCGATAATCCAGCAATATTAGGAATTTTCTCGGTTTCTACCTCATTTCGCCTATTTAACTGACTTTATACCTATTTTTCGAAAGTAATTCAATTTTGAATTACAAGTGTGTGATAGTTTGCTCTGAAAATTTTACAAAAATCATTTTAAGATACACCAGTAGTGATTATATCACAGAACCATCGATATTTTTGAGAAATGCAACCCCTTTAGATGAATAGGCACGACGGGCATTTTGACCGTTTTTCAACAAAATAAAAGAAAGTGAAAAAATACTCAAAAATGAAATCCTTTGGCATGGTGTCCTTTTATGTATACTAGTTGTTAGGAAAAATGATAAACATGAGTTTTGACAAAGTTTTCAAAAAACTTATTCACAAAAAGATCAATCATCTATAAACATGTATAAGTTTCGAGTCAAATGACCTAGATATGGTCATACCCCTGCCATAGTTTGTGATAATGTGCCCATATTTGAGACATAGGTGTGTCTTGTTATGACAAACAGTGTTGCAGAAATAAGTTTTTTCAAATTATGTTTATAAATATCATTTTTCGTTTTTTAATTGTCAAAAAAGGCATTTTTTGTGAAGCAAGTACAACAAATATGGTGCAAAATGATACCCATCCAATTATCACACAAAGTAGGCCATATTTTATCGATAATCCAAAAATATTAGGAATTTTCTCGGTTTCTACCTCATTTCGCCTATTTAACTGGCTTTATACCTATTTTCCGAAAATAATTCAATTTTGATCTACAAGTGTGTGATAGTTTGCTCTGAAAATTTTACAAAAATCATTTTAAGATACACCAGTAGTGATTATATCACAGAACTATCGATATTTTTGAGAAATGCAACCCCTTTGGATGAATAGGCACGACGGGCATTTTGACCGTTTTTCAACAAAATAAAAGAAAGTGAAAAAATACTCAAAAATGAAATCCTTTGGCATGGAGTCCTTTTATGTGTACTAGTTGCTAGAAAAAATGATAAACATGAGTTTTGACAAAGTTTGCAAAAAACTTATTCACAAAAAGATCAATCATCTATAAACATGTATAAGTTTCGAGTCAAATGACCTAGATATGGTCATACCCCTGCCATAGTTTGTGATAATGTGTGCCCATATTTGAGACATAGGTGTGTCTTGTTATTACAAACAATGTTGCAAAAATAAGTTTTTTCAAATTATGTTTATAAATAACATTTTTCGTTTTTTAATTGTCAAAAATGGTATTTTTTGTGAAGCAAGTACAACAAATATGGTGGAAAATGACACCCTTCCAATTATCACACAAAGTAGGCCATATTTGATGGATAATCTGGAAATATTAGGAATTTTCTCGGTTTCTAGCTCATTTCGCCTATTTAACTGACTTTATACCTATTTTCCGAAAATAATTCAATTTTGAACTACAAGTGTGTGATAGTTTGCTCTGAAAATTTTACAAAAATCATTTTAAGATACACCAATAGTGATTATATCACAGAACTATCGATAGTTTTGAGAAATGCAACCCCTTTGGATGAATAGGCACGACGGGCATTCCGAAAGTAACTGAAATTTGAACTATAAGTGTGTGATAGTTTTCTTTGGAAATTTTACAAAAATCAATTTAAGGTACAAAAGTAGTGATTATATCACAGAACCATTTGTAGTTTTGAAAAAATCGACCTCTTTCAATGAATAGGCACCACGACCATGTTGACCATTTGTTCAAAAAATATCAAAAAAGTGAAAAAAAAAATGAAATCATTTAACATGGAGTCCTTTTATGTGCACTATTTGATAGGATAAATTGTAAACTTGAGTTTTGTCAAACTTTCCCAAAAAAACTTAACCAAATATCTATCATATATAAACATGTATAAGTTTCAAGCAAAATGAACAAGTTATGATCATTCCCGTGCAATAATTTTTGATAAAGTGCCCATATTTGACACATATGTGTGTCTTGGTATGGGAAACAGTGCTGCCAAACTTAGTTTTCAATTATGTTGGAAAATACATTTTCTATTTTCTAAGTATCACAATTGACCTTTTTTGAAGCAAATTAAAAAATACGGTAGAAAATTGGTCCAATCCAATTTTCACAAAAAGTAGTATGCTATGCAATAGTCATGCTACTTATACAAACAGATAAAAATAATCAAAGAAAACAAGAAAAGAAAAAAGAAACAGAGAAAATAAAGAGAAATAGAAAGACATGCTACATATGGAATAGTCGTACTACATGGCCGTTGGATCCCGGAGAACATGATCCGACGGCTGGTTGCTTTTCTCAACTAGCACACGATCCCGTGCCTTGCGCCTGATTGGTTGGACCTGCTCAACATTCAGGTACGCTTCCACCGTACGTCAGCACCATGCCTTATCTATCTGGCTCTCGCTCTCTCCCCATCGATCCCCTTCTCTCTCGCTCGCTCGCTCTCTTCCCTCGCTCGCTCTCTCCTAGAGCCGCCGGCAGCCTCCGCCTCCCGCGTGCTTCCCCGCTGCGTCTCGCCTCCTCAAGCTCCGTCGGCAAGCTCGCCCGCGCTCTCGCGAGTCCGCCGCCCCTCGCCTGCGGTCGACTGGCTGGAGGAGGAGGTTGTGCGGTCCTTCGCGTCGCAGCAGGCGGTCAAGGACGCATCGCCCCCCAGCTGCTGGTGACCCGAGGCGAGCCCGGCCCCGTACTCGCCGCGCTCGGCCTTGGCTGACGCCGTCCTCGCCGCGCCCGGCCTCGATTGACGCCGTCCTCGCCGCGCTCCACAGCGGCGGTGCCCTCGACAGCCCCTGCTCCGGTCGAGCTCCACGTCCTCAGGCGCGTCGGCTGCGGAGGGCTCTCATCTCCCTGCTCGCCTTCCTCCGCGAGCCGCGCGACGTCGCCGGCCAACGAGGGCTCCTTCCGCGCCAAGGACCTCATAACCAGCGGCGCCTCCATACTCGACACCGCGGGCACGCGCCGCGCCGAGCTAGGAGCACACCGCCGTCATCTCCGGCCGTCTCGACAGCGCCACCGTCTTCGTCGACCAGGAGTCAAAGCCGAGGTCGAGGCTCGTGCGCTAGGAGCAGCGTTGCCGTCTTCGTCGACCAGGAGCCGAAGCGGAGGTCGAGGCCCGTGCGCCAGGAGCAGCACCGCCTTCTTCGTCGACCAGCTCGACCGCGCCGCCCCCAGCCCGTCCACAGCCCAGCCCGCCCCCGGCCGCCCCAGCCGTCGTTTTCCCCGTCCCCAGCCGTCGCCGCGTCTGGCCTCGGCCTCAGCCGTACTCGCCACGCCCGGACTTGGTCGACGCCGTCCTCGCCGCGCTCCACGGCGGCGCCCCAGCCCCTGCTCCGTCGGCGACCGCCCCCAGTCGCGGCCTGTCCCCAGCCAGGGACGGCAGGGGATTTTTTTAAGACACGTGTTCACCCTATACCGACGGCATTGCCGTCGGCACAGCTTGTGCCAGTGCGCTCGGCTGCGGTGGGACCCACCTTACCTGTGCCGACAAACAGTGTGCCGACGGTCATTTTTTGCCGTCGGGAGAGCCTGTGCCGACGGCTAATAGCTGTGCCGACGGCTATGGAGGCTGTGCCTACAGGGCCCTATGCCGACCACTCTGTGCCGACGGCCACCGTCGGCATAGACCTGTGCCGACGGCAATGAGGCCTTCTGCCGTCGGCACAGAGGGACTTTCCTGTAGTGTCATAAATATTGTCTACAAATTTATCTAGACTATGATGTGTAAATTCAAAATTAAAAAAACAAATCGGTCGGGATATCCTGTCGCCGGGCGGTAATCATATTTACCAACCGGTAACAAAAACCTTGGTGGCAAGTAGAGCCACGTTTTGCTAGCTCGTGGAACACGAAGATGGGCAATGACTCCGTCCAAAATAAAAGGAGAGGCAACGACTCCATCCTTCTTGCTGGAGTAGCTAAGGCTATCGCTAGCTGGTCATAATTTCTTCCACCGCCACAAAAGGAAAACAGAAATGCACTAGTCCGGCTCTCTCGGACGCAACAGGAGGTTCCCACCGCTGGGACGCCCAGCCTCCTTCCAACTCAGGCCTCTCTTTTTTATTTTTGGCCTTTTTAGTTTTCGTTCTTTGGCCTCACGGCTTTGTACTTCTTGTATGTGTTAATAAGAAAAGCAGGCTAGGCTGCCTTTTTGTCAAAAAATAATAATTTCTTCCACATATTGATGGCAAATTCAAAGTACGCCGTATCCCTTCTCAAGCAGGAATTCACCTTGCCTCCGATGTGCATATGCTCCCTCTAAAAAAAGGATATTGCGGGATAAAAAATTCGCAAAAAAATTCGGAGCATACATTCCCACGTTTTATGTGCGCACGTAAAGTTTCGGGAGAAACCCACATATTGTGTGACGTGTGCAAAAAAGGCAAAAATATGTCTTGTGAAAAGGCTTATTTTAGCACCATAATTTGTCTTTTTTACATAGGCCACAAAAAATCTTCTTTTTTCTTAAAATAACTTTGTGCACATATAGGATGTGAAATGTATGTGCCGATATTTTTTGGACATTCCAAAATACATTTCAGATGTGTTTTAATAAAGGGTGCATATGTACAACGTTGTTCCCCTTTTTAATTATAAATTTAAATATCACGGTACTCCATACCCCATGTTTTAACCGTAAATCTGAATATCATCTATCATGTGCATGCTTTGCTCGCTACCTTGTCTTATCATTGTCGATTTTCTTTGTACTACCTTTGTTTCGTTTTATCTATCGTGAGTGTGTATACTGATTTGTATTGCCGTAGTACTCTTACCGTGACATTTAATTAGGCCTAGTTTGGCAGCGCAGTTTTTATAAAACCAGAGTATTTGAAAACCAAATTATTTAGTCGCCAGGCAAAGCAATACTCCAGTTTTGGATAATACTTCATTTTCAGAATAAACAAGTCGGGACTATAGTTTCTAATATGGCAAAAAAAAAAATAAAGTTTTGGATAATACTTCAGTTTTTAAAACCACAATATTCCGTGCATCCAAATATGTCAAAGTATTTCATAGTGCAATATTTTTAGAAACGGTGGTATTGGTTGAATACTTCAAAAATATTTTTATGCCAAATGGGACGAAGGGAGTAGAATACAAGATGCATCGTTGTTTATACTCGAGAATATGTCAAGCGCACGCACCCTCATGGAGTGACATTCTAAAAGTCATAGAAAATATCTGAAATTAATTTAGCACCTAGATATAAGGTATGTTTTGTAAACCACAAAATTATAGGTTCGCATTCGGCTTACTCACTCGTGAAATAAGGAAGACAAATCATATTGTAAATAGTTAATCGGAAGGGCCCTAAATTAGGCCCGTTAAGACCACATGCACTAAATTTAATGTTTTTTAAACCGTGTTTCGATTCTTGATTTGAATTTTTGTGGCATGTTAGATACCCCCTATGTTTCTAAATATAAGTGCTTTTAACTTTTTCAACATTCAAATTTATCTAAACATGTTTTAGTGTGTATGTTCACCCATTTGAAATAATTAAAACAATTTTTTTTTACAGGTAGCTAAAACATATTATATTTATACACGGAGGGAGTATGTGTTATGTCTACGTTGTAACCGAAATTTAGTTTATTTCTAGAACTTATATGAAGTGTTTTTGTTCGGGTAGAACTTATATGAAGTGTTTTTGTCCGGGCATGCACAGGATACCTTCTCATGTAAGCATATACTCAACTTGTTTTCGTCCGTTATTTTTTTTCTAAGTGTTCTTTAGTCGTTCCCTTTGCTTGACTAGGGGTGTGTTTGGTTGCTGCATTGGTAGGAATAGGATGGGACCATCTATACTTTGTGGATGGAATGGGGCTCATCCCATATTCTATTTGATTAAAGTCATTTGAGTTGGTTGGGATGGGATCGTATTTAGATCAATAATTAAAGGTGCACTAACGAGAGGAGAGCAGTTAGTTTTTGCCATGTCCGGCGAGGCCAACACAATATCCATGGCGAGCATGTCATGTGGTGCTTGCGAGGGAAATAAAAATTCGTTTGGAACAAATGAAATTACCAAATTTTGTACTTTTGGTAAATTATTTTGGGAAAATTCAACAAACTTTTATTTGCATTCGAATAAATTTGAACTTAAAAATAGGATTTTCGTCAAAATTTTAAACCCTGGTGCATCATGTCCATATTATGGCGTCACATTTGTGAGTTTTATTTGGCAAGAAAAAGAACAAGTTTGCAACCCTCATTCTTCGTTCGCCTCTCCCTTTACCCCGCTCACTCGTTTTAGAGAGAAACATAAATCCTATCTGCCCACGAGATCTAGACCCACGACATCACAAGTAACCACCCTCATCCTCCCGCCCACCTATGGCGAGGCAAGGCCCCACCGTCCTCAACCCAGTCCTCCACCCTCCCTGGTTTACCCGAGCCTCCAGGTACGGCGAAACCTGCCTCACCCTATGACGAGGTGTACCCTCATCAAATCCCATGGTTAAGGACCTAGGGTTGAGATTATGGGGAGAGAACGTGGTAGTACTGGTAGTTTCGTCGGCTGACAAGCAGAGGCAAAGATTTACCCAGGTTCAGGCTCCTCGGGTGGAGGTAAAGACCCTACTTCCTGTTTGTCTGTTATTGATCGTTGGAGATTATGAAGTTACAAGGTGGCTCCGGCGAGATGACGATCTCGAAAGAGCTTTGGTGGTTCGAGTATGGCTTTGTCCCAGATCGGCACCCCTCCCAGCATTTAAATAGGCTGGGTCTCGGGAGTTTGTAACCGACCTAGTTTACACATAAGGAAAGTATAAACCGACTATGTCTATATCTAAACTTGGAAGTTACTCCATCTTGTTGGCCTCTCGTCTTGGCTTCGAGTCGTATCTTCACTATTTGGGCTTTTAGTCATCACGTGCACCAGGTACCCTCACGGTAGGGTACCCGAGATGTATATCCATGTCAGTAGCCCCCGAGTACTTGGCTGACTCGAAGAATCGGGCATGGACTCGTTCGTAAGTGCACGTCCTATGCTTAGCATTATATATGTTATAATTGGAATTCCTGTATGAATAGCACATGTTGGCTATGTCGAGTATTTCATCGATTGTGGTTTTTGCTTATGATGATCAAGGGATAATAGCTTAGCAGACCCAGTTCACTCGATGGATCGGGACTGGTTAACTACACATTTGGGTAACACCTTACTAGCTTTCAATCAAATTCGAATCTCTGGACTCGAATCTGGAACAAACTGGTCAGATTCGACTAGGCCGCGGGGGTCTTACTGAGTCGATCTGCAGTATAACTTTGAATTTTACCCAACACGCCAGTCGGGATTTTTCATCATGTCTGCTGACACGAAAAGTATAAGGATTGACGTTGCTGGAACGGTCCTTAGCCCAGCTCGAAAGTTCGGCGGGTCTTACCTTTGCACTATGCATGCATCATCCGAGGTATTTGCGACGGACGCAACTCGGGAATGTTTCGAGTATGATGTTAAATATGAATGTAGTTGATATATTCGTCGACTGGCACTTTGACACTATTTTATCGGGTGCGCGACAGCGCTCCCGATGGGAGTAGCCCCCAAGATTGTGCTTTATTTATTGCAATGAAGGATAATCTCAAAACCATCTTTCACTACCTTTGTAAGTCGAAGAAAACCTTTTGCCATAATTCTATCGGGTACGCGGCAGCGCTTCCGATGGGAGTAGCCCCCGAGATTGTGCTTTATTACTTGTAATGGAGGATAATCTCAGAATCACCTGGTCTTGATCATCTTTTGTCGAAGAAATTTTTGATATGCTCCCGATGGGAGTAATATGTCTTTGATTGAAGAGACAGTCGAGTGACCATACACTCGACAAACAATCGAGTGATTAATATGTTTTGGGCGAACCCGACATCTTTTCTGAACAAATTTGCTGCAATGACGTCAGGGATGACGTTTTATGGCGACTGCGCCACCTGACACGCGGTGGCGTGCGCTATGCTGCGAGAGATGGGACGTGACACGTCTTGTGGGCCCATTGTTCAGCCGTTTGGACTGGATTTGACCGTTCAGGCACGATTTCTCTGGGGCCATGATGGTAGTTTCTAGATTCCCGTGCGTAGTGGGCGGAGTGGCCGGCAACGGTTGCCCTCCGTGGCTGCCACGTGTACGGTTAGATTTGCTTATTTGCCCACGATCTCGCATCGACGGTGCGGATTCTTTTGCGTTTGATGTTAAAAAGGGTGTGGCGGCGTAAATAGTGTTTTTACTTGCCAGTTGCTCTCTGCCGCTGCTCCTTCTTCTTCCTCCTCTCGCATCGCCATAGCCTCAGAGCAAAGATTGTGCAACCACCTCCGCCATGACGAAACCTGCCACCCGGAAGGGCAGGAGTGCCGCGAGCGCATCGGCAGACAGCGCCGCTGCCGCTGCCAGCGGTTTGAAGAGGGGCAAGGGCGCCTGGACCAAGTCCACCTGCAGCAAAAGGATGCTCGCCGGCCTGCGAAACGACGGGCTGATCCCTGAGGATGTCTCGCAAGTTCGCATCCCCGGCGCCGAGGTAATCCCGCGCCTAGGCCCCAATGAGCGGGTCTGTTTTGTGGATTTTGTGAACAGGGGATTCTCCTTCTCTGTTCACAACTTTCTTCGTGCACTGATGCATGTTTATGGGGTGCAACTGCACGATTTTACGCCCAATGGGCTTTTGCACATTGCATGTTTTTTCGTTCTTTGCGAGTGCTTCCTGGGCGTCGCACCCCACTTTGGTTTGTTCCACCGCATCTTCAATGTCAAGCGCCAGTACAGCACCAGGGACCTGGTGGTTTTGGAGTACAGGCTCGACCTGATGTCGAGTACTTCAAGATCAACTTCCTAGAGTCTGTGCAAGGATGGCGCCAGAAGTGGTTCTACATCAAGGATGTGACCATTGGCGCTTGATGCATGTGAAATGCATACATGAACTTTGCACTTTAATTGCTTATATTCCAATCATATTTGCATCATATAAGGGTTATATCAATGTTTTATAATGATTTTTGGGAATATTCATTTATTTCCTATTTTTATGGAATTAACCCTGCAAAGGCAGAAAACCCCGTTTTCTTATTTTAATGTTTCAGGGACCCAAACGTCAACGAAATCACCTGGAAATTTACGGGCGTCAATATTTGGAAGGAAGAAGACCTGTGGCCGAAGGAAGCGAACAAACGGAGGTCCGAGGACCAAACGGGGGTGGCCCACGCGGCCAGGTACTGTGGCCGCGTGGGGCCCACCCGTTTGGCCCTCGTGGCTCCGTTGCCGCCGATCTTCGCTCCACCGACATAGTTTTGACCTAAAAACGCCTATAAAAAAGGTCCCCCGACGTTCTTTGGAAGGAGCGCCGCACAAACACAGAAACACCGAAACGGAGATCAGGAGCTGCAGATTGGAGGGGGAAAACTCCGGCGGGGCGCTGCCGGCGTGGTCTCCATCTTCTACATCGACTTCTCCACCGTCTCCATGATGAAGAGGGAGTAGTCCACCTCTGGACTATGGGTTTGTGGAAGTAACTTATGTATCTCTCCTCTCTTGAGCTTCACTAATTAGCACCATATGAGCTGCTGAACATGATTACGGTCACCGTTGTAATACCTTTGTGGTGGATCTTTATGAGTTAATATATGTTTGAGATTGCAATGTTTGTTTCAGTTATGAGTATAGATGCATATTACGTACCCCGTTCTTGTCTACTTGTTTTGATCAAGCATGTTTATGAGAGCGTGTGTGGGGGAACGTGTGTATTAGTTGGAGTAACGGGGGTGGCTAGTGCAGTGAACGTGAGAGAAAGTTCTGCGATCCACTTTGGTATCTGTACCTTACTTTGTTACCTCACTAGGGATTAACTAAAATACCATGCTACCGGGGATTTGGGCGTGACCATTGCCACAACTCCATGACTAGATCTAGCATGCTCTTATTTTCACTTCATGTCATGATACTTAATGCTATACTCTGAGTTATCTTAATTACTGAGTTATTATGATTTAGTTCGCATCTTGGTGGAGTATAAGAGAGGTTAATAACCAAAAGATCTCTATGTTAGGACGTGATGCCCATATATCTAAGTAACTTGTTATCAAACCCTGTGTTGCAATCTCATATGTTAACTGTGTGTGTTCCATTGTCTACCACTTTATAAAGAGAGAGTGCATTTGTGAAACTATGAACCCCAGTCCATTTTTAATCATAAGAAACACCTTTCCAACACCATATACAACTTTTCTATTTTCAGCCATCATTAAATCCGAAAATACAAAAAATACTTTTCATCTTGCATACATCATTTAAAAACCCAAAAATATCATTTATCATTGCATCCACCATCATTGCATATTTATTTCTTGTTTGCATTGCATAATTATCCTGATATCATTCTTACACCTTGTGCTTGACAACCACAGGTGAGGTTGAGGACCAAAACATCTAACCTTGTTTTGTAGTTAACCAAAAGAAGGATAAGAAGATAAATCTACCACCTCAGATTCCCTGAGAGTTCGATATTAAACCCTCGAGTCACCCCTCGTGGGGAAAACTGTCTTCCACTTACTATACACTTTGCGCTTGGAGTCTCAACCTAATCCCGTCTATTTGTGCAGGCATCAAGACTTGCTCTTCGGGATCATCAAGACGTTTTCTGGCACCATTGCCGGGGAATCGTAGCTGAGAGATTTATCCAAGGGTGTGCATCATCGCATTCATCTCACAACAAAGTCAACGTCACCAACTTGTGCTAACACCTAAGCTTGGGGAGGTTGCACCTACGTGAGCACCATCTTATCCATCTTTACTTACAAAGCAATTTATTTGTTTTGTTAGTATCATTGCATATCATATCATATTTATTTTTTTGCATAAAAAATTAAAAAAACCCATAAAAACTAGTGTTGTTTTTAATATGCATGCTAAGCTATGGAGAAACTTTCTGAATGTCTATGGGTAATGATTATTCTAAAAAGTATGACGCCTACTCTGAATATCAATCAACCAAAGAGGGAAATAGAGTGGGTAAATTGCTTAAAGCTCTTCACAAAATAGCTATTCAGTTTTGTGAGTTACATGGTATAACTTGTTGCAATAGAAGAGTTGTTAAACATTCCCCTATCAATGCAAGTATAATAGTGATCCTATAATTGCTTGTTATCGTGAAGATGAATGTTTATGCCCTGATATAGAACAAGTTGAGAAATATATTTCTTATGTTGGAGCCCATGAGATAGACTCTCTTCTTGATAAATTTCTTGCAACTAGTCATGTAGCTCGTGAAATGAAAGGGCAAGTTTTTATTATTCTCCAAATTTGCAAAAAAGAATTTAGTGATAATGTTTATGTTAAAGAAAGAATTCTTGCTGCCACGGAAAGCACTAACATTTTGCAGGAAGAGGAGGATAAGAACCTAAGCTTGGGGATGCCCGTGCAACCCCAAGAGGATGATGAAAACATAATCTTGGAAGAAGAAGAATGTGAAGAGGAGATTGAAAAGGATATATTCCAACCTAAGCTTGGGGAAGAATTGGATCTCCCAACTTCACCATCAACATTTGATAGTAGCACTCAAACTCAAAAGTCTTTTGTTATTTATGAGAATCCTTGTTATGATGAGTGTGAAACTGAAAATTCTATGGTCCTATATGATAACCCATGCTATTATGATGAAACTAAAAATGCTCCTTTACTTTCTATTAATGCAACTAGTGAACTTATTGATGATAATGAGGAGTATTGCTTAAATATGCTATATGATAATGCTTTAGATGATGGTCCTACGCTTATTGATAAACCTCCATGTTTAGTTGTTACTAAATTATGTGAGGATAAAAATGATATACTTGCTGTTTATGATGATACTCTTACTCATGAGAGTCCTACTTTGTTCATGAACTCTCCTACTTACACCATAGAGGAGAAATTTGCTTATGTTGAGAAATACTTATGTGGTTTGCAATTACCTGTAGTTCCAAATCTTTGTTGCAACCATGATATTAAACTTGATATTGATCTTAATAACTATTTTGAAAGAGGGAAGCACGCTAATGAATTCCAAAATAAATTTAATGATCCTCTTTATGTGCCTAAATTATCTAAGTTGGAAGATTCTATTGGTTATATGGTTGAATACACTTCTACTACTTGCAACTATTATGAAAGAGGAGGTGATAAGAGCCCTCTTTATACTACTAATAATTATGGGCTACAAGTAACTATTGTTAATATGCATTGGAAAACTTCTATTTATTGTGATTAATTCATATACAAAATGCCAATGCATAGGAAGGAAGTTAGACTTCGTTGTTATTACCTTTGTGTTTTGTTTCTCTCTCTACCATGTTTCAACTTGACTATTATCTTCATTGGTTTGAGAGCACCATGGGACCCTGGTATAATGCATGGAACACTTCCCAAGGAAGAGGGGAACAACATTCAAGCTCCCTCATGAGCTTCATCTTCCATAAACAACAAGTAGAAGCCTAGCTATATGGCTATAAAGAAAGCGCTTTGCGGGAGGCAACCCGGTTATTTTTGTGTGTGATTTTTCTTTGTGTCCTCTTGCTGTAACAAGAGATTTTGTGTCTAGTTAGTTCTGGAATTTTCAATAAAGTGCCAAGTTTTACCCTTTTTGGTTTGAAAAAGTTGCTTATAGCGTTCGGAGATTTTATTCCTGCACAAGTCAGTGCACGGTATGATTTTTAATTCTTATTCTGTAACTCCGAATGAGCTCATATTTGAACTGTAGTTGCAACTTTTCATCCTCTGTATGCATGAATTGTTTCGGAATTTTTAGAGAAAGTTTGGTAGGGTAGAAAAATACGTTTTGCTGCTGCTGTTTTCTGGACAGATTCTGTCCCATTTTGTTTGATGCATGCTTTGAGCTTTTAAGTTGAATCTTTTCGATCCAATTGAGTTTATGAGTAGGCATACAACATTATACACTTTCTGGACATGTCATATGAATTTTTGTTCAAGGATTATATGCAGCAAGAAACCTATTTGTTTATCACTATTAATGCACCCCACACAAAAGAAATGGGAGAAACGGTGTTTTGAAGTTTTTTCACAGGGATTGGAGGAGATGCACCAAGAGCTATCCAAGGATGGTGAAGACTATAAGCTTGGGGATGTGAAGACAACCCCACTGGACCTACACACTCTCGGTTTGCACACGTCCAACTTCTGTTTTTCGATCGAAACACTTTATCGCATAAACTTGGAGCGTCGTTTTTTGTTTTTGTTTGAGTCTTGAGAGACCACCACACTATCAATTATATATGAGAGAGCTACTGGAAATGTGGGTTGAAATATGTTGGATACTTTTATAAGATTGGGAAAAGGGATGTTTGACTTGATTTTTAATGATACATATAGTTGCATGATTCATGAGCTTGTTTATGAGTAATAGTTTGCAAATTCTTTTTGTAGAGCTATAACTTATTCATGTTTTGGTGCTGATTGTTATTTCACTTGGTTTAACATGGATTAGTTAGTTCTATGGACACTCATGCATGCATCTAGATGGTCAACTTTCTCCCTTTTGCTAGCCCAAAAACTCCAACAAGCAAAAACTTGTTTCCAACACCTTCAACCAAAGTTATTCCAGTGAGTCCACCATATCTACCTATTGGCTTTATGCTATTCCGAGTATATTTAACATGTTGTTTGTGTTATCTTACCTCTGAATGAAAATGTTTATGTTATTGATTGCAATGGAAAAAAATTGGTTATATAGCTCTCACGAACTTGATGCACAATGTTCTTTTATTTGCATAATAAAACTTGACCCATTGTGATTAAGATTATGATGTTTGTGGCTTGATGAATGTTTTGGGTTGGAAGTTAGCCCATATGTGCTGTCACATGGCAAGCTTTCAACACGCTCTTCATCTCATTTAGTTGATATCATGTGCTTTTGTCTATGGATGCTTATCATGTTGAAATAAATGTGGAAATAGAGTGAGTTTAAATGAGTTTGTGTAAATGGTTAGACAGACGCCTGGGCCGCTAATCTAAGCCATGCATCATTCATGGTGGAAATTTACTTACATACTATGGTGAACCTTCTGTGATACACCTTTCAATAAAAAACTATTCCAAATGGTAAATAAAAAGGGTGTTGAGATTGTTCATTTTGTTTGTTTATCTTGTCATTTTGATATGGGCTTGTTCCATATCTTGGGACAAGAGGTATCCCAGTTGACGCTCTTGATGATACTATTATGCTTACAATGATATTTAATTGAACTTGCTTTGTTTCCCAAGTTGAGTAACACATGGTGTAAGTACTTGTATTCAAGGGGCATGAGACATTCAACCCATTCTTTATCAAGCACACTACTCATATTTGCTTTCACTTTAACCTTAATCATTTAAGATGCTATGATAGGGGCAATGAGAGCTTGACACCAATGACTACCTTATTGCAATCATTAACTTAAGTAGAAGAGTTTGGAAGTTGGATGAAACTTATGCATGCTTTACCTCTACTCACATATACATCTTTCCAAAGTGTACACCTATCATATTCAGATTTTCATCTACACTCTATGACCATTGTAGGATGTTCTACTTATCATTATGCATACATGTGTTCCATATTACTTGCTACCATGTTACACTTTGTGAACTATCAATGAACATCCTTGTCTTGAATACTTGATATCACTTCATAAACTATTTGCATATTGCTACTCCTTTAAAGAATGAATCATTTGACTATATGTAGCAATAGTAATCATCTTTGATATTCCTTGTTAAGTATTAAATTGCAAAGTCCATGTTAGTTTTATCATCTTCATACTCGAGGACGAGCATGGATTAAGCTTGGGGATGTTGATGCATGTGAAATGCATACATGAACTTTGCACTTTAATTGCTTATATTACAATCATATTTGCATCATATAAGGGTTATATCAATGTTTTATAATGTTTTTTGGAATATTCATTTATTTCCTATTTTTATGGAATTAACCCTGCAAAGGCAGAAAACCCCGTTTTCTTATTTTAATGTTTCAGGGACCCAAACGTCAATGAAATCACCTGGAAATTTACGGGCGTCAATATTTGGAAGGAAGAAGACCTGTGGGCGAAGGAAGCGAACAAACGGAGGTCCGAGGACCAAACGGGGGCCCACGTGGCCAGGTACTGTGGCCGCGTGGGGCCCACCCGTTTGGCCCTCGTGGTTCCGTTGCCGTCGATCTTCACTCCACCGACATAGTTTGACCTAAAAAAGCCTATAAAAAAGGTCCCCCGACGTTCTCTGGAAGGAGCGCCGCACAAACACAGAAACACCAAAACGGAGATCAGGAGCTGCAGATTGGAGGGGGAAAACTCCGGCTGGGCGCTGCCGGCGTGGTCTCCATCTTCTCCATCGACTTCTCCACCGTCTCCATGATGAAGAGGGAGTAGTCCACCTCTGGACTATGGGTTGTGAAAGTAACTTATGTATCTCTCCTCTCTTGAGCTTCACTAATTAGCACCGTATGAGCTGCTGAACATGATTACGGTCACCGTTGTAATACCTTTGTGGTGGATCTTTATGAGTTAATATATGTTTGAGATTGCAATGTTTGTTTTAGTTATGAGTATAAATGCATATTATGTATCCCGTTCTTGTCTACTTGTTTTGATCAAGCATGTTTATGAGAACGTGTGTGGGGGAACGTGTGCATTAGTTGGAGTAACGGGGGGTGGCTAGTGCAGTGAACGTGAGAGAAAGTTCTGCGATCCACTTTGGTATCTTTACCTTACTTTGTTACCTCACTAGGGATAAACTAAAATACCATGCTACCGGGGATGTGAGCGTGACCATTGCCACTACTCCATGACTAGATCTAGCATGTTCTTATTTTCACTTGATGTCATGATACTTAATGCTATACTCTGAGTTATCTTAATTACTGAGGTGTTATGATTTAGTTCGCATCTTGGTGGAGTATAAGAGAGGTTAATAACCAACAATCTCTATGTTAGGACGTGATGCCCATATATCTAAGTAACTTGTTATCAAACCCTGAGTTGCAATCTCATATGTTAACTGTGTGTGTTCCATTGTCTACCACTTTATAAAGAGAGAGTGCATTTGTGAAACTATGAACCCAGTCCATTTTTAATCATAAGAAACACCTTTCCAACACCATATACCACTTTTCTATTTTCAGCCATCATTAAATCCGAAAATACAAAAATACTTTCATCTTGCATACATCATTTAAAAACCCAAAAATATCATTTATCATTGCATCCACCATCATTGCATATTTATTTCTTGTTTGCATTGCATAATTATCCTGATATCATTCTTACACCTTGTGTTTGACAACCACAGGTGAGGTTGAGGACCAAACATCTAACCTTGTTTTGTAGGTAACCAAAAGAAGGATAAGAAGATAAATCTACCACTTCAGATTCCCGAGAGTTCGATATTAAACCCTCGAGTCACCCCTCGTGGGGAAAACTGTCTTCCACTTACTATACACTCTGCACTTGGAGTCTCAACCTAATCACGTTTATTTGTGCAGGCATCAAGACTTGCTCTTCGAGATCATCAGCGCCCAAACCTTCGGTTTGCCTGCCTTTGACGCAGACGCTCTGGTAAAGAAGAGGCCATCCTGGATTGCCCAGCCGACCGGAGTCGAAGCCGAAGAGGCTGACAGTTTGATGGAGAAGGTGCTGAAGCTTCAGACCACTGCGGTCGAGAGGTCACGGGCATCCACCTGCTAGCCATTATGGCCAAGAGGCGAGTGCAACCCCTTCGAGCCCGAGCACATGCTATGTGGGGATACAGTGGTGCTTCTGACCCAACCCGCTCACGCGCAGTAGAGCTTTCTGATGCGGAGGCGGAGAAGTTGGTAAGAAGCCTTACCAAATTGACTGATGAAGACCCCTGCGAGATGAACTCGCCTGTGCCTCCTTATGAAACCAGCAACCCTTTACCAAGGTAACAGTCGATACTATATCTCAGTTGATATGTTATGCATGTGTGATGTTTAATCCTTTGCTGTTTATTTGTGCAGGGACACAAAATGTATGAGTCGATGCCTCCCTTGCCAGAGAGCGGCCCAGTGCCAGACAATGAGCCTTTCGAGGCAGATTCTGATGATGAGGTGGCCTCACTCGCCACCGCACACACGCCAGAAGCCGATGAGGGCGATGCTGAGGTGCAGGGCAAGCAGAAGCGGACGCGCGACGAGGAGACACCGCTGACTCGGAGGAAAAGGAGGAAGACAGGACGGAGTCGATGACGGCGCCACTCGAGGTTCCCCCGATTCGCTCGCTTCCCCCTCGACCACCGAAGAAATCGCGCCCGAGCATGGGTGTGCTTGCACCTGGTCGATTGTGCGACCTTACTGAAGAGTAAGTATTATGTGCATATGCTTTGTCATGTTATGAATAATACCACCTTGTATACTTATAATGTGTGAAACAGTGTTTCCTCGGATGAGGATATGCCTCCGCCACCTACGGCGGAAAAGAGCAGCGCAGCGTCCACTGCACGGACGCTGCCACCAGAGCAGCCGCCTACCCCTGCGACTCCTGCCGCTACAGCCACAGCTACGCCACCCGAGCCGAGGTTGCAGCAACTGAGAGCGGAGCTGCGGCTGCAGGTGTCCCTGCGTCGACTTCTTCCTTCTTGGAGCACGTAAGTTTGTGCTTGCCAGTTTTAATCCTCATCGAATGCGATTTTTTTCCTAACTCAGTTATTGAGTTATGAATTTGCCCATGTCGTGTACTTAGGCATTTGTGCGAGAGTTGCTGAAGGCTGGTGCCAAGTATGTGCACAAGGAGACTGAAGCCGCCACCCTGCAGCAGCAACTCGAAGTTGCAAAGAGTGCGTATCTTTATGCTATCACCACTTGTTGAGGGTGATTTCTCTTGCATCTGCTGATCATATGTGTTTGTTTTTGCAGAGGCCGCCGCTGAAGCGGCAGAAAATTTGAACAACGCCACCCGTCGAGTGGCTGATCTGGAGAAGAGGCTGAAAGCAGCCGAAGTTAGGGAGGAGTCGGCAATTGGTCGACTCTCTGCCGCCAGCACCAGCTTAACTGGTACGAATTTTTGCTCTGTTCCTTAGATGTTTGAGGTTTCTGATATATGGTGCTGATTATTTGTCCATATGCTAGGCGTGATGGATGGCCCGACTGCTACTGGCAAGCAAAGCCTTGGCACCTCACTTGATGAAAGTGTGGCTGTCTCGGAGGCTACCAGTAGCAGAGCAGGGGAGATGCTAACGCAGGCGGCGAGTGCCTGGGCGCCCTCCATGGCAGCTTCTTCCCCGGCGAGGAGCTACCATCTTCCTTTGCAGAGCTGGTTGATTATTCAAGCCTGAAGGGACTGCCGTCGCTGACTTCTGTCGCGAGCAAATGGTAAGTGGTGCTCAGACTACTTTTCTCATGTTGCTCGCGCACGGAGTCGAGGCAGATTTTGACGCAGCCACAAAGAAGTTTCCACGGGGTCCTGATGGCAAACCGTCGGGCTCGGCACTTGGATGGAAGCCGCCAAAACATATGCCCAACAGCTGGTAACAACTGTTGAAGAAAGGGCAGCCAAGGTCCAGGCGAAGAAAACTTCCTCCAAGAAGTCGACGACTTAGCCAGTGACCCCTTTGTTTGACTAGGTCTAGGAATTGCGTCACTTTGCTTTTGCTATATGTAAATTATCAGACATCGTATCTGTCTTGTTATGAAACATGAACTTCAGTGATCGGGAGGCGCAGCCCCCGAGCCTTTTGTTTGAGCTTTTTATGCTTCCTTATGCATTGAATTATTCTGACTGTAGAACCGAGCTTCTAAACCATCGACTGGCCCTGTTGTGGGTGGTTCTTCGAAGTCACGAAGCGTTAATGACCAGAAAATTATGGACTTTCTTCATCAAAAGCTTTCCGAAGTTACTCGCGAGCTGAAGGAAACACAAGATGCGTATGCTGAGTTGCAGTCGAGGCCATCCCCAACTACAGAGCGAGAAGCCTTTTTGCTTGAGGAGTTGGAGAGACTGCGAATGTAAGACATTTTTGGATCATCGAGATCTATTCTTTGCAAGGTGACTCGACTGGGCGATGATGAGCCCTTTGCTTTTGCGCAGGTGTTTGCTCTGACCCAATAAAGGAGGAGGCACGAATTCAGGATCGACTCGATGGTCATGCGAGTAGCACTGAGTACTCCGCCCACCCCTTCTGGTCAGACAGGGCGAAGAGCGCCATTTTGGTAAGGCTTCTGGACCGGCTTGGCGCACAGCCATTCGACTGGAGACTTGCAGGTTGGCTTTATTTCGAGTCCACGAAGCTTTGTTTCCTTTGAATGAGCAACCACAGGGCCTTGTGGCTTTGCTGAAGAAATTTCGAAAAGGCAAGGCGATCAAGAAGTTTGTGCGTGAGCAACTGATTAGCGGGGCTAACGTTGCTCTTGCCTTTGTGCGATCGCACCTTCCGCACCTTGATTTGAAAAGGATTGCGATGGGACCCGCACCCTACCAGGTGGTGGTCCTGTGCCGATGGAGGAGCACTACCAAGAGACACGAGTGGACGCACTGGTCCTAATCCATCGTGTGCTGAAGGAGGAGGAAAAATGGACCGAGCCCAAGGAAGAACCTGTTGAGTAGGTTATGTGTATGGGGTGACCCAAAGTGTAAAACGCAACACTTGTGATTATTGTACATTATTTGTTTACATGTATGCAGCCCCCGAGCCTGTTGAGCGGGGTGTATGAAGCAACATGCTGTAAAATTAGGACTATCCAGCCCCCGTGCATTTTGAGTGAACTTGATAGAAATATTTAGAGTATCAAACATAAGCTGCACAGCCCCGAGTATTCGTGTGCGGTTATGAATTTTTGCAGTACTTGAAGCTTCACTTGATGCTTCTAGGCTCAACTCCGAATAATTGAGTGGTTGAGCAACTTTTGTGTTTATGTATGATTTTTATGACCCAGCCCCCGAGTATTCGAGTGCGGCTGGGGTATTATGTTGTGAACAAGCGGAAACACATGCTTTTTGAGATAGCGCAGCCCCCGAGTGCTCGGGTGAGGCTAATTTTGTGAAATCAATTTATGCGAGTAGTAAGCAGGGAGAAATATGAGGAATCATGAATTATATTCCTTTTTGAATGTTAAGCTGCAGGCCGCCTCATTAAAAACCTTCCAGTCCCCTTAGGTACCCTGGTAAGGAAAAGAGCGCGTCTGAAACCTGCAGCTATCCGACATATGTGCCTATTACATTGTGCGACTGATCAATCTAAGCATAGAAACGGCGCAGCTGCGCAACGTTCCAAGGATTATGCGAGAGTTCTCCTGTCTTCGCGTGCTTCAGTCTATATGCTCCACCACCAATGACCTCGGTGATGATAAGGGTCCTTCCCATGGAGAAGCGAGTTTATGCACCTTCTTTTGCTTCAGTCGAAGTACCAGGTCGCCAACCTCGAAGGACCTGGTACGCAGTCGACGGCTGTGATAGTTGCGGAGGTCCTGCTGATAAAGCTGTGCGTGCGAGCGCCGTGTTACGTGCTTCTTCTAGCAAGTCGACTGCGTCTTCGAGTGCCTCGTCTGCATCTTCTTCATTGTATGCTTCGACTCTTGGTGCGTTGAACCTTACGTCTGATGGCAGAATTGCCTCTGCGCCGTAGACCATGAAGAATGGAGTGAATTGCGTTGAGGCATTGGGTGTTGTGCGTAGGCTCCATAGCACAGACGGAAGCTCTTCTACCCAAGCACCCGCAGCCCTTTTGAGTGGCACCAGGAGGCGCTTCTTGATTCCACTTGTCACAAGCCCATTGGCCTTTTCGACTTGGCCGTTTGATTGCGGGTGCGCCACAGATGCATAATTGAGCGTGATATCTTGCTCTTTGCAGAAGGATTTGAATTCCTCAGCCGTGAAGTTTGTACCGTTGTCAGTGATGATGCTACTTGGCACACCAAAGCGGTATATGATGGATTTTATGAAATTGACTGCTGTAGTGGCAGTCGAACTTGTGATGGGTACTGCTTCAATCCACTTGGTGAACTTGTCGACCGCCACCAGAAGGTGAGTATGCCCTCCATGGGAGGATTTTTTGAGTGGCCCAACCATATCGAGCCCCCACTGGGCGAAAGGCCAGGCCAATGGTATTGTCTTCAACGCCGATGCGGGTGCGTGCGGCTTTGTGGCGAATTTTTGGCAGCCGATGCACCTTTTGACTATGTCCTCCGCGTCTTTGAGTGCTGTGGGCCAGTAGAAGCCTGCGCGAAAGGCTTTGGCTACGAGTGATCGACTGCTGGCGTGATGCCCGCAAGTACCTGCATGAATATCACGAAGGATGGCTTGGCCATCTTCAAATGCTATGCAACGCTGGAACATACCTGATATGCTGCGTTTGTAAAGTTCACCGTTGATGACAGTGTATGCTTTAGATCGTCGAGTGACGCGTCTTGACTCTGTGAAGTCTTCGGGTACCTCGCCGCGGAGTATGTATGCGAGGAAGGGTTGAGTCCAAGTTGGCTCGATGAGGAGTACCTCGACTGGTGGGTCCTCTGTGCTAGGTGTTTTGCTCTTGGCTGGTGCGGCTGATGCAGGAGTTGCGCTTCTTTTTGATTGATCTGTGCTCGATGCGCTCGAAGAAGACACCAGGTGGCACTGGTGCTTTGGTCGCACCAATGTTGGCTAACTTATCTGCTTCTTCATTGCTTCACGCCCTATGTGCCGCAACTCGCAGCCTTCGAAGCTGCCCTCCATGATGTTGTACAGTCACGGTAGGCGATCATGTTATCTGCGATTGCGTCACAGCCTTCATTGTTTGCTGCACCACCAGATTCGAGTCGCCGTAGATCATCAGTCGAGTGCACCCGAGGGCTTTGGCCATCCTCATGCCATGGATCAGAGCCTCATATTCTGCTTCGTTATTGGATGGGAACTCGAATCCCATTTGCAGGATATAGCGGAGCTTGTCGCCTTTTGGTGATATGAGGATGACACCTGCGCCTGCGCCTTCGTTTTTCTTCGAGCCATCAAAGTACATAGTCCAGGAATTGGACACATCTGGTGCTCCTGGGAGCTGAGCTTCAATCCACTCGGTGTGGAAGTCGGGTAAAACTTGTGCTTTGATGGCCTTCGGGTAATCATACTTGATGTCTCTTGGTGCTAGCTCGATGAGCCATTTTGCTACTCGCCCAGTTGCATTGGGGTTTGTGAGGATGTCCCCGATCCCTGAAGTGCTGATTACAGTGATCGGGTGCTCGGAGAAGTAATGCGTCAGCTTCCTTGAGGACATGAACACGGCGTATGCCAGCTTCTGATAGTGCGGGTACCGCTGCTTTGATGTGGAGAGCACTTCACTCAAGTAATAGACTGGACGTTGTATGCTTTGGGCGTGTCCCTCCTCTCTGCGTTCGACCACTAGAACAGTGCTTACCACCCTGTTAGTTGCAGAGACATATAGGTATAGTGGCTCGCGTTCCTTGGTGCTACGAGGATTGGAGGGCTTGTGAGGACTCGCTTGAGGTCCGTGAAGGCTGCTTCGGCTTCTGGCGTCCACTCGAATTTATCTGCTTTCTTCATCAGTCGATAGAACGGGAGTGCTTTTTCGCCTAGCTTGCTGATGAATCGACTGAGCGCTGCTACTCGACCCGCAATTTTTGCACGTCATGGAGCTTTGAAGGCCTTTGCATCGTCAAGATGGCCTGTATTTTCTCCGGGTCCGCCTCGATTCCTCGAGCTGAGACTAGATACCCGAGGAGTTGCCCGGCTGGCACGCCGAACGTGCACTTCTTCGGGTTGAGCTTGATGTGGAAGCGTTTGAGGTTTGCGAATGTCTCTCGCAAGTCATCGAGTAGTGTGTTTTCCTCTCTTGTGGTGATGACGATGTCATCTACATAGACCTGGACGTTTCGCCCAATTTGCTTCTTGAGGCAATCTTGCATCATGCGCTGATAGGTTGCGCCTGCGTTCTTGAGCCCGAAAGGCATTGTGGTGTAGCAGTAGACCCCGAGTGGGGTTATGAACGCCGTTTTCTCTTCATCTTCTTCCTTCATCCTTATCTGGTGGTAACCCGAGTAGCATCCAGGAAGGACAAGCGAGCGCACCCGGGGTGGAGTCGACGATCTGGTCGATTCGAGGTAGTGGAAAGTGATCCTTTGGACAACACTTGTTGAGTGCTGTAAAATCTACGCACATCCGAAGGATATCTGTGTGCTTCTTCTCTACGAGTACGGGGTTGGCCACCCATTGTGATTTCTTGATCTCTCTGATGAATCCTGCTGCGAGTAGCCTGTCGACTTCGGCTTCGACTGCAGTTCTTTTTGGGCCGGATATGCGGCGCATTGTTTGCTTGACTGGTTTAGCATCTGGAAGTAACTGGAGAGAGTGCTCGGCGAATTCCCTGGGAATACCTGGCATGTCTGCTGGACACCATGCAAATATATCCCAGTTCTCACGGAGGAATTCGACGAGCGCGCTTTCCTATGCGATAGGCAGACTCGACGAGACATTGACTGTCTTGGTCGGGTCAGTCGGGTGCACCTGATGCGATTTTGTGTCATTGGTGGCATTGAATGCTCTGTCGACTGCCACCTTTTTGTGCTCTGGCATAAGTGTTCGATCGTTGGAGACCGCTAGATCAGCGAGTGTTGCTTCCATGCCAAACATCTCAGAGATTTTGCTGAATTCTCGATCACAAGAGTCAGACTTTTGGAAGTTCCCCTTGACTGTGATTACTCCTTTTGGTCCAGGCATCTTCAGCTGGAGGTATGCGTAATGTGGCACCGCCATGAATCGAGCGAACGTCGGGCGTCCAAGTATAGCATGGTATTGTGACTTCCAGTCGACCACTTCGAACTCAATCGACTCTGTCCTGAAGTGGTGCTTGTCCCCGAACGTTACGTCGAGTTGTATGGTGCCCTCTGGGCTTATTGCTTTCCCTGGAACGATACCGTGGAAGGTATTTGAGGATCTTGGCAGGTTTTCGACTGACCTGTTCATTTTGCGGAGCGTATCTGCGAAGATGATGTTTATGCCGCTCCCACCATCCATGAAGACCTTGGACATAGCGTAGCCTCCAATTTGCGCGTCGAGTACCAGAGCAGAGTGCCCTGGGCGAACAACCGATGGAGGGTGGTCCTCTTTGCTGAAGCTTATTGTAGTTTCGGTCCTTTCAAATATTCTGTTACCGCAGGAGGTGACATGACCGCCATGTTTACTTGTCGAGTGCGAAGTTTTTGCTCCCTGTTGGAAGGTCGACCTTTCTGTATCATGTACATCTGCCCTTGGGGTGGAGGGTACTGCGGCTCGTCCACCCGAGGTATGTGCTGTATGGCACCCGCGAGGTTTCCGCCTGCAGCAGGCTGTGGTGGTGGAGGTGGTGCCATCAGAACAGGCACGTTGTTTGGCTGAGGCACGGGTGCAGGTGCTTGTGCGGCTGCTGCCTTTCTGCGATTTACGTAATCAGTCGCCATTTGGTCGAACTCCCTGCAGTTTCTCATCGAGTGATTGGATCGCAGTTTTCCGTCGTCCCCCTTGTACAGGTGGAATCTGCAATCAGCGTCCATCTTTTCTTCGAATGATCGCTCAGATTGTGCCCGTGACTTGCGCCAGTCCTTCCTCTTGTAGCTATCACTGCGTTGGCCGCGGTCTCGGCTGTCTCGACGATCATCTCGACTGTCTCGTCGATCTTCCGATCGTCGGTCGCTTCTGTCCTGGTCATTGCGGGGTGTGGAGAACCCAGCCGCCATGAATTCGGGTCTGTCATCGTCGTAGTGACGTTTTGAACGTTTGCGCCTTCGGTCGTCTCTGTACGAGTCTCTGCGGCTTCGACTGCCGCTTTCATGATTGTCACGGGGTGAGGACCCGCGTGTGGTGCGCGCCATGTCCTCTCCGTCTGCCCATTCAGTCGCGGTCATCAAGAGGCTAGCCACAGAGGTTGGCTTTTTGCGACCGAGTGCTTCTTTGAGATCCCTCCTGGCGAGTCCCATTATGAAAGCATCCATGGCCATGTCCTCTGAAATTACCCGACTGAGTTGCGTATCTCAGTCCATCGCCTGATGTATGACCTCAGCGTTTCGTCTGAATGTTGCACGCAGGCCCGCAGTTCCTCAAACGTTTTTGGGCGCTCACATAGAGGCTCAAGTTTTTGATGAAGTCATCGCGGAAGTGATCCCACGAGTCGTACTTTGATGAAGGTAGGGCCTTGAGCCAGTCGCGGGCTGTGCCTTCGAGCATCAGCCTGTAGTCCTCCAGCCACCCAGAAGGTTCCTGTCGACCCGTGTACTTGGGCTGCTCTGATGTGAGTTTGAACCCTTTGGGCATCCGTGTCTCGCGGACGCGTCGAGTGAAGCACAGAGCTCCATGTGGCTCGGGATCTCGGTCAGAGTATGAGTCGCTACTGTAAGATCTGCGTGATCTGCTTCTGGACCTGCGCCTACGTGAGCTGCTTCTTTCCTTCGAGTGGTGGCGGCGACCACTGTGATTATGCTCTTCCCGATGCGCGTCGACTAGGGCACGGTCTCGACTCCCACCTGGAGTTTTTGGAATTTGGCGTATGGCCTTCGCCGCTAAGGCGAGTGATTTGATCTGCTGGCGATGCAGTTTTGCATTGGGGTCATCAGCTGGAGGTTTGATTGCCTCCAGGTATGCTGCAGCGGTGTAGAGAGCACCCGCTGCTGTTTTGGGCACCGGAAGTCCTTCCTCGTCGTATGTCATGAAGGAGTTGCCTAAGTTGCGGGTGAGTGCCGCCTTCTCGCCTGGCGAGAGGTGTGACAACCTTGATCTGGGTCTTGTGTCTACTCGCCCGGTGGAGATCAGGGAGAGCTGTCTTCTGCGCGCACTCGACAAGCTAGCTTGCTTTTTGCGTTCTTCGAGTGTTGCTCTTATCTGCTTCAATCGAAGTGACTCCTGCCAGTTGAAGTACTGGAAGGTCAACATCTCTTCTTGTGTTGCGTCTGCTGGCATCATTGTGCACTCATTGATGACTTTATCTGCTTTTGTTGCCATCTCAGCAGTGATTGTGAGAGTTGTGACTCCATCTGGCATAGTAACTGTGCACGGGAATTCTGTAGGCCTGCAACTGGCCGTAGTGTCTGATGTTTCTGCGGCGATGGCAACGTAGACCTGCTGTGGTATGACTCGAGGGTATGTGTATGTACTTTCGAGTCCCGTCATGGACTTGACATCTTCATCGAGGCTCATGTCGAGCCTGTATGTTCATCGAGTGGTCCGTCTGGACGGATCTCGCAGTCGACGCCTTTGTCGCCTATGCTCATCTCGGCGTCTGCGAGGTTGTTATGGATCTCGAAGTTGAGGTTGTTGTTGGCGCAGACCTCGGAGTCGACGTGGTTGTCGATATGAGTTTCAGGTTCGTCAAAGTCGCTGAGGGAGATCCCGCAGTCGAAACTATCCTCGAGTGGGAGATCCAGCTCGGGATCATTTGTGCGATACGCTGATTCGACCTCCTCGCCTTGGAGTTCTGTAATGAGCTCGTGCATCTCTCATGTGGACATGGTAGTTGCAGACGAACAAGCTTGGAGGGTCGATGATGCTATGGACACAGTTGAGGGATCCGCGGTTGAAGGAGCCGCAACCGACGGAGCCTCGGGTGCGGGAGTCGCGAGTTGGCGTGGATCCGTCAAGTCCTGCACACCAAACTTGTTGACGAAAAAATTGAATGAACCAACGGTTAAACCCAAACCTGACTCGAGATCGGAGAAGGCCTCCTGGAATCCTGGCGAGTGTGGCTCGAAATCCATCAGAGGATCCGATGTGCTTTTTGCTGGTGAAACTGGCGTGTCGCCGTGTGTCGAGTGAGCCGGCGAGTTGCCGTGTGCTGACTGAATCGGCGAGTTCTGGTTTGCCGATGCAGCCGGCGAGTTGCCGTTTGTAGATCCGATCGGCGAGTCGCCGTTTTCCGATGGAACCAAAGAAACCGCGAGTCCAGCACTATTCTTTCCCACAGACGGTGCCAATTGACGAGGTGTACCCTCATCAAATCACATGGTTAAGGACCTAGGGTTGAGATTATGGGGACAGAACGTGGTAGTACTGGTAGTTTCGTCGGCTGACAAGCAGAGGCAAAGATTTACCCAGGTTCATGCCCCTCGGGTGGAGGTAAAGACCCTACTTACTGCTTGTCTGTTATTGATCGCTGGAGATTATGAGGTTACAAGGTGGCTCCGGCGAGATGACGATCTTCCAAGAGATTTGGTGGTTCGAGTATGGCTTGATCCCAGATCGGCACCCCTCCCAGCCTTTAAATAGGCTGGGTCTCGGGAGTTTGTAACCGATCTAGTTTACACATAAGGAAAGTATAAACCGACTATGTCTATATATAAACTTGGAAGTTACTCCATCTTGTTGGCCTCTCGTCTTGGGCCTCGAGTCGTATTTTCACTATTTAGGCTTTTAGTCATCACGTGCACCAGGTACCCTCACGGTAGGGTACCCGAGATGTATATGCTTGTCACCCTACAATGTTACATCGAGTATAATCAAAAAATCAATTATTTCTCTAAAAACATAATCTACTTTTATTTTTGGAAGTGTACAATATCATTAAGGGCTAGCTTGTATAGATAGAAATATGCCGCAACACGCGGGCATGTAGCTAGTATTTGGTTAATTTGGTTAACCAAGTAATAACCAAACTTCAGTCTCGGTTTTTCTGTCCGTATTCGGTCCTCGGTTTATTTGCCCACCCCTACCGGGTACGTCCACTAAGGCAGATATCTGGACACAATACATCCATCGAGAGAATGCCACTGATGAACTCCGAGGAACACGATGCACAGATCATGCTACAACAGGTCCGCGGAGAAACCGAGATAATACTAAAATCCGGCATGCACAAATTTCTGAAACCTACCGTGCCTACTGGTGTTCGTTAGTTTGTTTGTGAGATGCAAATGCTCCAACATTGTGGTCGATCTGCAAAATGGAGTAAGGACCTTTATGCTCAGTTGTCCAATGGTAGTAGGATGTTGTGAACTGAATGAGATCTGGTCACTTAAAATAATTGGGAGTTCAAAGTGATAGATTTCCTTCCATTGCCAACCCACTTTAGCTGGTGAAGAATTAAAGAACACTGACATGTGTATAAATAAATAAAGTTTTAGGTGTTGCGTTGGCAAAATTGTCAGAAGTTTGTACTATTCCATTTGTACTGTGTATCTTGATATGTTTGTGTGGGCTGTAATGTTTCAACGGGTTTGTTACCCCCGGCCCTTATGGGTTCAACATAATGCCGGCAGTTCAACAAATATCACTAAGTTAACCCCGGAATTTTAATATCTTAATGAAATATGGTGAAATTCTCTACCTTATGCACCACGAAATTTATAGTGCCTAGAATTTAATCTTCATAAACGATATAAGAAAAAATGATGACAACACGTGCAGGTCAGGAGTGGATATAATAACCGCAAAGTTTTTTTTTCTTGATGTAGCTAAACCATCGTCTATGCCTATGTAGGTGAATCGTCATTTCAGGGTGGTTGACCCCGCATAAGCATATCGCTTGATGTGCTTTTAGACATTTCACTTATTGAGCTATACATCACACTATCATAACATGTATACATAATACAATTTGTCTCTACAAGGTAGTTGAGTCCTTTTCGCCGGTACATTCATATGATACATAATACACTTTTTCAATTAGGTAGCCGAGTCCCTTTCACCTATAGAAGGAAGATGTTTCACAAAGTCTCCATGAAACAAGATCAACCACCTTTCAGAACCAAGGACAAATCCCCACCAGAATCAAACAAAACATCTACTGACACAGACTTCAAAACTAACCCAAAGTTCATCATAGTGTATCAGGGAATCCAAGATATATCATTTCTACTAAGAGCGGTTATAATAAGATAATGTGAGCATACTATAAAAATTTAGACAATATAGTTTGCCGAGTTGGAGGAGAGAGAAGAAAAGCCGACTATAAATTAAAATCCAGGAGCAACACGTGCTTGAAAACACTATTTGAGAGTGTAAGGTGAGCAAACTACTAATAAAGTAGTATATATTTATACCTAACCATTGTACATGTTGTCTATATGACTATAAATGACATGGCAATACCATATAGCTAACAGTTGGCTATACTATATCCTTGCTATAACAATGAATGTTATGGTTGGCCATTGTGGCTTTAAGCGCCCGTGCCATTCTTTGCTGAATGGCAACGCACTGCTAAATTAGGCTATTAACGAGATCAAGTTGAGTGTGTAAACATTCTTTATTTTGTTCACATTCGTCACACAAGTTGAAGAATACTCAAACTTTTGATGGGTACTATGCTCTAAGTTATCTAATACTACTCCCTCCTGCACAAAATATGTTGCATATAATATTTTACCGAACCAAATATATATAGAAAAATATGAACGTATACAATACCTTGTGCATATGATACGAAAATATTTTTCATGTTGATTCTAATTATATCCATTTGGTATTGCAAACGTTGTAATTTTGTTAATATGTATATTTACTCAAACTTTTCAAATTATGAATTTAACAAAATAATATGATACATATTTTGGGCAGGAGTCAGTATGTGTAACTAGGTGCACAGTGTAAATCTGGGCATCATCTTTAAAAATTCCTTAATTCCATGGTACCCATCTCCACCTTAGTAGTGTTCTTATCTGCAATCCAGTTTATCGCGTCAACTATCCCGGCCGCGATACATCTCAGCTACCATTTAATTTGATATACTAAACTAATTTCAGTAACATGATAAAAGGAAGTGGAGCAAAGGACCTAACTTGCTATACATCTATCTTTGTAACGATGAAGTGGTACATAGAAGGGAATATTATTTGGACACGGCGATTTGGGTAGTGGGTGCAGATGCACCCACTACCCAAAAAACATTTTTCCAATTATAAAAAAATTCAAAATAAAATTTTTGCATGTACTCCAACACATTGCAAGTCAGCACAAAAATTGGCATGGTGAAAAAACTTTTTTTGCAACCTGTGCAAAAAAGACAAATTCGGACATAATGAAATGTACATATCCGTGTCAGAATTTTGTCTTTTTTGTACAGGATGCTAAAAAAGTTTTTTCACCATGCCAATTTTTGTGCTAACACATCACGATGTAACGTACATCCGGATTTTTTTCTGAATTTTTTTGACATTCTGAAAAAAACCAAAAATAAAATACCTAATGGGTGCATCTAGACATACAACCCGTTATGAATATCCGATATTATTATGCATAACGAAGAGTGGTGTATGTAAGGCAGCAATACTATGAACACAATTGGCTGCCCTCTCCGTGAAGTGCTGTTTACCCATCGGTCGTATACATTTTCAATAGTAAGTAGGTGAATGCAATCTTTTTTTTTTATTCCACGGTATCATGGAGGCAGAAGACGATCGCTAAATATTTGGGCTCGGTGAGTGCTGAAATATTGTTGAAATATTAGCATCTAACATTTTCAGATAAATCCCTAAAGGCCCATGTTATCACGCCTCGCCTCGTCACGACGCGCTCGCGTGCCACGGGTTGCAGGAATCTCGCGCGCTGCGAGTTGAAGCATATGAACGGTCAACTGAAACGTTTGCCTTAATGGAAAATGAATATGTACTGAAACGTTTGTCTTAAGTGTTCTTAAGTACGGCAGTTTTCAGAATTCATTGCAAGCTGAAACGTCCGTCTTAAATGCTCTTAAGTACGGGTGTTTTCAGAGTTCATTGCGCTTAATGGAGAATAAATTTGAGCTGAAACGTTTTGTCTTAAGTGCTATTAAGTATGGCTGTTACTAGTCTCTTAATTCTCCCCTTAATTGCGTGCGTTTTCGTTGGCCTTCCGCCTGCGTGTGTGCCTATATAAGAGAAGTCGCTCCTCTCTAGCAAACAGACACCAGAAAGATAGCATCTGCTTGCGCCGCCACCATAGTTCCACCTACTGTTGCTGTCATCGCTGATCCCATCCCGTCCACCGCATACACGGCTGACGGGAGAGCAGGCCTCCGAAACTCCGCCTCTATAGATCATGTACGGGAGAGGGACGATTAGTTTTTTGGAGAGCGTCTCCTACGAGACTGCTCGCTCTACTTCATCTGCTTCAACTATATCTGCATCAACTACGTCTGCGCCGCCTTCCTCTTCGTCATGGCCACCGACGCCGACATCGAGAAGGCTGCTGCCGATAAGAGGATCGCCGACGAGGCTAACGTCTCCGCTGCTGCGGCCAACTGGCCTACTGAAAGGTACACGTTTATCCCTCTCCTAATTACTTGCATGTTTGCCGTACTAGCTATTTGTGTAAATGTATCTACTATTTGTCTAGTACATGATTTTATCATAGAATTTTAGTATGTCATTAGCACTGCTCATGTCATGTTCATGATTTATTATTGGATTAATTTAATCGAACAATTGCCTAAATTCTCAGCAGTGAGGTGAAAAATTAATGGAGGAGCTTCTCTTAGACTGTGTTTTAGTAAAAGACAACGTGGGATGAGATTATTTCTATCAAACTGGAATCTCAATGCACCGCTTAATTAGGTTATGAGCTGGGTCAAGTTACTTTCCCCCACTGATGCATGGTTTACAGTCTATTAACACTAAAAAGGATATAAAATGACAAAGGTGAAAAATGAATCAGTCGCACAAGCTAGCTAACAGGTGACCAACCAGTATTGTGTGCACTCCATCGTCCACCGCGATGGGTCATCAGTGAACCAGAGGACAACCAGATATTGCTCCATGCTTGCAGAATCACCGTACACAGTAGCCGACGTAGACCACCAAATGCACATTTTTGCACCCAGCGAGCCTGGCCGGCCTCTACCCAGGAAACCAAACAACGCCCTTACAGTAGTCGACGTAGACCACTGGGGCGTTGCTGAAGCTGGGCCAGTAAACGAGAAGTCGTCAAGACGTATACTACATGACGGCCAGGTACTGATGCGAAGTACTTCATCCGTTCTAAAAAGTTCTAAAAAGGACGACTTCCATTTGTGCGCATGTAAACGTATCTATACATATAAAATGTCTAGATACGTCCGCATATAGACAAATGGAAGTCATGTTTTTTAAAACGGAGGGAGTAGCTACTAACGATGAGCCGAACATGGCAGGAGCGAAAGCAGGCGTCACATGGGATGACAGTAGGTACATCTAAACGACGGTCCGCTAATCCATAGAGCAGATAGCGCATGAGACGAGTACATGCATGCGCGGGAATCGTGAGTTTGTAAGCCGCTACAATTGTTAAGCCACAATCCCGGATTAGTATTTTCGAAGCCTACCATGCCTAGCTAGCAAAGTGTTGTTCTGTTTGTGTGGCGGACAGGCGTACTTCTCATGATTGTATCGATCTATCCACGGCCGGTGATGTGTACTCAATTGCTGAAACAGATGCAAGAGTCGATCGCTTATATAGGCGAGATCGCAAGTCAGGTACAAACCGTACATTCTCTCTATATATAGAAGAGTTGTGTCAAAGTAAACTCACATGTATGCTCGCTTCGTGCATTTGAAGCTCAACAGATGAAAACACCAAAACCAAAATCTCCATAAAATCAGTAACCTGATTCTCTTCCTCTAACACTATGGGGAGCACTCTGAAATTCACACTGGCACATACTACCTCTGTTTAGGAATATAAGACGTTTTGAGTATTGCACATAATGACTAGATACATACTAAAATGAGTGAATATGCATACTAAACTATGTCTAGATACATTTAGATACATATGAATCTAGAAAAGGGCTAAAACATCTTATAATTAAAAACGGAGGGAGTAGAACATGTCAATGTTGTGAGATGAATTCGGGTTGTGTCCGGCGTCTGGACCTGTTGCTAGCGAAGAACAGTGAGTGATAATTTAGAAGGTGGGTGATGACGAAGTCATTTGGGTTCCACACAAAACTATATGAATTCTTATTGTCCATAATGTCCACAAAATCGCAGCAAACCCCACATCTAACTACATAATTTTTGACGTTGACTACCAGCATGGGCATGGGTTTGGATTGATACCGAATTTCCCGGCCGCTGCCAAAATTTTGGTCGCGCAGTTCAGTTTTGCGGCCAGCCTTGGCAAATCAGCGGCGGCCGATTCCTGCGCCAATAATTTGGCACGCCCCAGTTTTGGTAGGGCTGGTCTGGGCGCCATCCAAACAGGCCCTTACTTCCAACGTTCGGTATTCAGACTTTACTTACATGGTCTAAAACCTTCTAGAAAAAGACAATTAAGTGTGATTCTAGATATATACCAGAGAAAAGTTGGATGCATGTACGCAACTACACTGCAACTCCTGTGTACTCCCTCCGATCCATATTAGTGGGCATAGCTTTGTCTAAATTCATATGTAAAGGTCATTCGTCTCATCTGTTGCTGACATCTAAAGAAAGTTGTGAACCTTGAGTATCCTATATACTCTATTTTGTCACCAAATATAAAAATAGTACACTTTTCGAGGGTATAAAAATAGTACATAAGAATGAAGAGAAAATCAGGCCGATGCGTAAAGAAGTAGTACTCATTTGTCTTTTGAGAAAGGAATAAAGTAGTGCACCTGAAAAGCGCGGACTATGACCGATGAGGAACTGGAATATTTGATTAAAAGAATAGGCGGTGTGTCTATAAGATTAAAACAGAGCAGGGAAAGTTCCATGGGACTCCCGTCAAGTTCAAGCATATATTAAAGCATATACATATAGGAGGAAGGCGTTTTGGCTCCCGGGAGCCAAATTGAATTTCCGATACATATAGCTCTTTTCTAGAAGAAAAATCATTAATTAAGAAGTTTAGGATTCATGCATCATCCGAACTGATGAAACATGCATTTCTCTATGAAAAGATATAATTGGCGGTACAATACGACATGGTTAATTGGAAGTCCATCGTCAACACCGGTTCCACTCTATATCAAAAGCGTCACCGTCGATCGTCGTCCAAGAGCGGTTGAGAAAACTAAGTGACGGAGGAAAAACACGGCACGAGACGTAGCAAGAATAATGTAGCAGACTAGCAGTGGATGACAAATTAAAGGTTCATTAGCAGGTGGACGTCTATGAAGGAGACGGCTACATGCCTATGCAGGCTAGGCCACAAGCTACCGGGAGAGGCTTGGAAGATGAACATGAGCTGTCGCATCAGTCACGTCACATAAACCTCCCTTTCAATTACAGAAAGTAGTGGCCGGGGTTAAACGTGCACCATCCGTTGCGTTGTAATCAACTTACAAAAAACAAAGTGCATCCATCGTGTTGTTGAACGGCCGGACAGTCGTTGGAAAGATCGATCTATCATCTATGGGAGATGCTGAAGTGGTCGTATGGATGCAGATGCTAGCCAAAGAATCAAACTATCGAGGTAGCTAAATAATCAAACTATCGAGTTGATAGATTTTCCGTGAATTTAGAAAATACCACTTGGCATATTCGATTAGTTTTGGGAACTAATCATTAACTAACTATAATTCGACAGTTTGTCTCCACACATAGCTTGTCGTGTCGCAAGTAGGGCCATGTTCAGCTGGCTCGTGGAACACGACGATCGACGACGACTCCATCCAAAATTGAAAGAGAGACAACGACTCCATCCCCTCCTGGCTGGAGTAGCTAAGGCGATCGCTACCTGCTCATAAATTCTTCCACATGTCGATATCTAATTTAAATACTCCCTCCGTTAGTGTCTAGATGCATCCGTATTTGGACAAACCCAAGTCAAATAATTTAGAACGGAGGGAGTACTTCATATCAACCTTTTAATGTAAATGTAAATATCACAATACTCTGTATTCCATTTTTATCATAAATTTATACACCATCTATCACGTGCATATTTTCTAGCTACATTGTCATATCATCTGCCGAGTTTCGTATATCAAGCGCACCACCCTCGCTGAGCAACGGGTGCACCGGCATATTGGTTACACTCTAAAAGAGTACACGTTATCAAAACTAATCTGAAATCAATTTAGCACCTAGATACAAAAGTATATTTTCTAACCTGCAAATTTTAAGTCGAATTGGGTATACAACTCATGCAACAAGAGAGTCAAATAATGTTGTGACTAGTGGTTATCCCATTGCGCAATGAATTTGGCACGTTAATACGACGACTACCGAGTTTATTGTGTTTTCTTAAGCAGTGTTTTCATTTTTTGATTTTAATTTGTGGCGGCGTGCTTCCGAAGGCGCTGCGGTGTCGCGTTGGTGGGTGTTCCTCTTGTGCTTGTTGTGCTCACTTCCGCTGGTCGTGCTGGTCGTCGGCGGGTCGGCGCTCTCGGGCCTGGGCGAGAGGGGAAAGGGTTCCCCCCTCCAGCGGCAGCTACTTTTTGGATTGTTGAGACAACGATCTGGTGAGAGCAGCCCGGTCACGACAGTGCAGCTGCTATCTTTTTGCCGTGTCTTTGGTGGGCGATCTCGACCTTCAGCTTGAGTCTTGCTGGGTGGTGTTTGCTTTGGATGGTGTTGCTGTTTGGGTGGTGCTCGCGTGCGGTGTTGTTCGTGCTCTGAGTCATCCCCATTGGCCCCTCACTTGCGTTCTTCCGTGCTCTAGGGTGAGCTTCTCTGCCCCTCGACGGTACGACGCCTTTCGAACCAGGGCGAGAAGACATGGGCCTTCTTCGAAGGTGGAGGCGGCTGTCACGGCGGCGACAGTGTGCTCGTACATGACGAAGGCATGATCTTTCTCCGGTGGCATGCTTCTCTGCGCGGCGGTTCCTTCCCTTGCTCTACCTTCACCGACGGATATTTGCTTCGACAACTTAGTTGTGCTTTCGTGTTCCATTTTTCTTTTGCTTGTTGTTCGTAGCTCAGCTGTTCTTTTAGCACCTTGTACCCGCCGTCTGTGGTGGTGATGGTAGCCTTATGTACTTTCTGGCCGGTTGTTGACTTTGCTAATTCAAAGCTGGGATCTTTGATCTAAAAAAGAATGACTAGTACACATGTCTCCCAAAATAGCCACATCCAAGTGGTATTACTGTTTTCTACAGCTGATGGCGCATTCCTAGTTTACGTCTACTCCTGTTTTCCAAGCGGCCCAGCGCACCTATAGCGAGCCCTGAGCAGCGTCGCACACGCACGGCCGCGGCGGCGGAGGAGCACTCACCGGCCTACCGTCAGCCCTCGCCTCTGGCGCCGCTCCGCCATAGGACGGCCGTAGGCGCCTGGCCTCGTCGCCTCCTCCTCTGAAGTTTGGTCCCCTCGACCTCCCCGGCTTCCCTTGCAGGTAATTCCGTTACCCTCAATCAACCACCGAGAAACATTTTTGTCTAGCTTTGTCTGTGTTCCGTGTACCCATACTGCTTGCAGTTATGCTACATAGATCACTGAAAGCTGAATACTGATTGTGATTCGCGAGTGTGGCGGTCATGTTGAAGCGAAACATGCTTCTTGCTCCTGTCCTGTGACTGTGAGGGCATGTCTTCTTCCTGATGAATGTTCAACAAGTTTTTGGCACTTGTCAGAAACCATCTCATTGCATAGGACGTATTGTTCAGAGAGAATATGTGTTTGGAGAGTGATCGATATGAATATACTTAGTCATGAAATAAATATATAAAAACAAAAGTAAAATATTTAGTGATCTGTGCTCCTTCCTTTTATGTTCCAAATCAATTCGCCAGTACATATACACCTAGCTGCTCGACGAAATGCCGCACCGAAACCCCCTTCACTTAATTTGCTTCTTTCCTGCAGGTCAAAGCGATGCTGCGCACCTTCCCTCAGGCCCGTCGGCTTCTCAGGTGAGCGAGTATGACGAGCCTCTCGTAGCTGGCTCCACAGTTCTTCGGCTGGTGCACAGATTGACTCTTGATGCCATCTATGTTCTTGTTGTTGTGGGGGTTTCAGGAGGATGGGGTTCGAGAAAGGGGACGAGTACTTCTTCAAGCAGATGGGCAAGGGCATGCTCTGCACCTACGCACTTTTTGGCGCCGCCTGGCTCTGGAACGAGACGTCACCGCTTGGCTGGTGGACCTCAAGCCACGCCCCAAGGTACGTGTCGGTCTGACAACTAGTTTATTTTGCGGAAGAGACAGAAAACGAATTGCTGAGACCTTCTGTTTGGCTGAGTGATTTTCATCTTGCTTTATGTTCCATTTTTGGAGCTGACCTATGGTTCAGATCTGCGAATAGAAAATTTCAATACATTGCGGTACAATTTACCCAGGCAGTGTCCATTCTAGTACTCCCTCCGTACCAAAATAAGTGTCACAATGTTGTTAAAAAGTGGGTGTATCTAGACATGTTTCATGTATAGATACATTCATTTTTTGGGCAAACTTAAAACACTTATTTCTGAACGGAGGAAATACAATTTATTGATTTTGGCCTCACAGTTGATTAGACGTGAGCATTATTTTTCTGAAATGTAAGCCACACGACCTTTTGTGGGAATGATCGTGCATGAGTAGTATCGTGTCAGCAAATCATATGCCTCATTAGTTTTTACTGAAATTAGTATATTTTGGCCATCCAGTATTAGTTGATAAGCATTCCTTATATTTCACCTCCAACACTCACAACATGAGACTAGAATGTAAGGACCTTCCAAGAAATCTAAACTATCTTAAAGCTTATCCTCTCCCTCTCCCCGTCACTGTTCGAGAGAGGCGAAAGGCGATTTTTGGGCGCTCTTCGTCAACCCACCGCGTGCTCGCCGCCGAGCCGCGGGATTCCTCTCCTCCGCCGGCCGCTTCGGCGGCGGGAGGGTGGGGGATCCCCGGTTCCGGCTTGTACATATGGTAGGGTAGGGTGGAGATCCTGCTGGCGGCACCCTGGAGGAGGTGGTGCTGGTGGTGGGCGGTTTGGTGTCGGCGTGTTCTTCTCCGGCGGTGGAGCTCCGCGGGGCTCATCGTCAACGCGTGCGACTTGCAGGAGCTCGAGGCCCGGCGTGGTGCTCGAGCCCCTCTGTTTCCCGTCAGATCCGTGGTGGCGGCGGATCTGGTGGCCGGAAACCAGGGCTGGACGAGTTCTTCGGCTTCTACCTGCGGCGGATCCGAAGGCGGCTGAGGCAAAGCGGCGTTGCTGGAGCGGAGGGGCGCCTGCCGTGGTCGTTCACCGGCAGAAGCTCCGTCGCGGCGCGGCGGACGGGCTATGCGGCGTCTTTCAAGGAAGAAGGTGTCCCTGGGCAGTGGTAAGATGGCGGCTGGCGGTCTTCGTCTTCGACGCCGGTGAAGTTGCTGGTCTCGGTGCTAGCTCTGATTCCCCTACGTATTGTACTTCCTTTGCTGTATTTGTACTGTGTACTTTGTATGTGGTACTATGGTGAATATACGTGGGCTTTTCAAAAAAAAAAAAAATCTAAACTATCTTGTGTGGAAATATGATTAACCATATTGATCACTCAAGGAGGTGAGATTCTCTTCTACAAGATTCTTCAGACTAGCCTCAAGTTGTCTTTCCACCAATTCTTATTCCTTTCACCTGTCTGTCGAGTTTATATCTAAACCAATTTTCCAAAACATTTTCCAGGAAGAGAAAGAAATGGCACATCTCTACGAGCGTCGGGAGTTCCCGTACCCTGGCGACGAGGCGGCGGTGGAGGAGTTCATAAAGAGTGGAGACGCCCTAGGCACCACGATCGGGCCCAAGGGTTTCGCTGATACGAATATGGACTCTGATAACATGCAGAAGCAGCTCCAGTCGAAGAAGTTCGAGCAGGAGGCGCAGAAGCTCTGGTTCCGGATGAGGAACGAGGTTGTCCAGGAGCTCCAAGAGAAGGGGTTTTATGTTCAGTGAAGCTTTTAAGTGCTACTACACCATGAATCTTCACTGAAAAATAAATTTAAATTATTGTCGGAGATTAAGTGCTGCTAGCTCGCCCAACATATGCAGCCTGAATTTATTCGATCAAATTCATGCATGAATAAATATTCATGTGTAATTGTTAGTATACTAGAATTTGTAATCATCACCATGTTTGTCACATGCAGCGTCAAGCATCTGTTTTTGTACTCTCGCAGAATAAAGCATGATTATTGTCCTTTCATAGCAAATCTCATTGCAAAAATATAGTATTGGCGAGACAGTTTCCAAAAGGATAAGAAATGCCCATATAGACAAACAAGATTGGGCCGAAAGCGTTTGGGCTGTTCCTTGTCCAAGTCGCTTGATCAAGGGTACAGGAGTTAGTGCCACTTCTCTTCTTTTGAACTTATACTTATGGAAAAGCCGGTTTATAGATTTTGATAGGAAGAAACTTTGGTCCGAAGAGGTTCAACAAACTGGTTTTCCTTTTTTTCCGGCTTATGAGCTTAGTTATAGGTGTTCAAAGTCGGCATTGCCCCCCTAGACTCGATTTTGTCCCAATTAATAGATTATATAGTCATCTACTACACACGTCTTGATTACATCTACCACCCACGAGTCGCACATGTTCAATATTCGATCATTCACATTTTCTAAATGCACTAGCTCTATACAATAATCATTCACATTCATATCAACAATTTCAATATAATGATTGAGACCTCTCTAACACGAAATTCAGAGATAACACTCATATATCAAAGTTAATGTCAGAAGTATATGCTTACAACACACACTTTGGTTGGTCTACATACAGTAGTATGACATCTTTTAATCACAGCTAAATGTATCTGCTCAAAGTAGGTTGACTCGGCCGGTGTGGTCTGTCTGGCCCAGCAACGCACGGTGAAGGGAAGCATTAGGGTATAGCATCCCGCGACATTCATGTCCCTCCGCAGCAGACTCTCCTTGTTCTTCTTCTAGTACACGAACAGCCATTGATTCTCTTGTTCTTCTTCCCTTCCGTTTTCATAATCATTATCAGGACATCATCAAAACAAGAGAAGAGGAAGGAGGAAGGCAATGACTAGCCACCGGTTTGTGAATCTCGTGGTCCACAACATCACCACCGGCCAAGCTCCCTTCAGCATACACCGTATAAATCCGGCGAACTTATTTCACCAAACCGGATGCCCAGCACCCGCACCAGTTTCAGCCGAATTCGCAACAAAGATGGAGCTTCCGCTGCCTCCTGCCGAGATCGCCTTCGAATGGCCCTCCACGGGAGAGCCGCACAGACTGAATTTCATCGCCTTCGGCCGCGATCGGGACAAGATCGTCGGCATGGACAGCCTAGGACGCGCCTCCCTCTACGACTTCGCCTCCTCGCGCTGCGTCACCGTCAAGAATCTGCCCAACATGCCCCGGAGCGTGACGCACCCCATGTCCGTCGCCGTCGGTGACAACGGCCTCTTCCTCATGGGTAACTACGATCCCCAGTTCGTGGCTCTGATGGACGGCTGCAACCCCATCTCCGCTTATTTATCCAAGCCCAATTGGTACTGGGAGTCACTCCAGCAGCCACCCTTCGCCGCCGCTGGCTCCTATGACGGGAACAAGATCAGCGCTTACACGGTGGTCGGCGAGTCACAGATCTTGGTGTCCGCCGGTGCAGGCACGTTTGCCTTTGACCAAGAGAGCGGCGCATGGAACAAGGCAGGCGACTGGGCGATGCCGTTCAGCGGCCGCACTGAGTATGTACCCGAGCACAACCTCTGGTTCGGTTTGGCCGACCTCGCCGGCGTGTCCACGGCGCGGCCACCCGTGCCACTGAAACTGTGGAGGGATCTCGTTTGGCCGGAGGATTGGGCTCTCGGGGACAGCCACCTCCTCCCTCTTGGTTCTTGCAAACTCTGTGTTACCAGATTCTTCAGAACTTCAGAGGAGGACGAGGACATGTTTGAGCCCGCCAAAATAGATCATTATGTGGTGCTACTGGGGGTGGAAGTAGTTTCTCGTCAAGGAAGCCTCCGGTTTATCAAACACAAGTCCCAGCGTTACTGCTTGGGCCGTGACTTTGCCGATCTCCTGTGATAATTCATCTCCTTTAGTGCAACTGTGTGTCGTTCAGCATGCAATGAACAAAACACAAAGTTACATCTTAATTTCAGTTTGTATAATAAATCTTATTGAGTTTATTATCAATAACGACCAAGTCACACAGATTGAAGTAGGGATGAAAACAGATACACGGACAGGGCTGAGTGGTGCCACTTTTTTTTTTTTTTTTTTTTTTTTTGCGGAAGGGGATACGAATACAGAAACCTGGAAACAAATATTGTCGAAAACAGATATAGACCAAATACGGCGCGGACACGGAACGGAAAGAAAATGTTTCCTACAACCCTTGAATAATACAGGAAAATTCAGTCAAACCAATAGACTTGTCGAGTTTCTAAGATGAAATAATATATAAAAATAAATCATGTAATATAATAAGCATAAGTTATCAAGTGTGGCAACATTAAAAATACCTAGTGCGGCACTGAAATGCCAAACTAGGAACAACTCGAGAGGGAGACGATAAGTGAGTACATATGGCCTAAACATGGTTGTTTCATATCCTATTTTGTTCACAACTTGGACTGTGCTTAAATATTCCAACTAGATATTTTGGGCATGCTGGATTCAGAAAGCCTTCATTGCAAAAACAGAAAGTTCCATATTAACAAAAACGGTTCCGTTTCCGTGATCGTTCCGCCGAAACTCGTTGTCCCGTTTTCATTTCCACAAAAAAGTTACCGTTTTCGTTCCGTAAAATTCCGTTTTCGTTTCCGTATTTTCATTCCGTTTCCGTTTTTCCACTGAAAAATCGGAAAGTTTCCATCCCGTTTTTATCCCTAGATTGAAGTAATGTAAGCAAGGAGGAATGAACAGTGTGGCATTATTGATACTAAACATTTCAGCTGCATTAAGGGGACAATAGCTGTAGGTTGTAATTAACTTGTGGAAGATATAAACGGATGGATGAAGTATACCGTATTGGAGTTGTATATACATCAGAATCTTCAGTAGCATGCAGTTTTGGCTGTTTGGTGAGAACTCTTCTTAGAAGCCAACAATAGCCAATTACATAGAAGGTATGGTAATTGAACACTTGTAGAAGATGAACTCGATCACACTCCCGCTGCTCCCTACGAAACTAGTGGCTAAATTTTTAATGATTGCGTCTGGGTTATCTAATCGCTCCACTGGATCTAGGTCCCTAGTTGCCTCTCTTTTTTCCCTCTCTCTCCCCCAGCACCACGAACTGTACTACCAATTAACTAGATAGCAAGAAAACCTTTAGTGTATTCATAGTACCAGTGGCGTGCTATTTTTCATTGGTGTGTCGAATTTTAGCGTGCAACTGTTGTTCGTGTATCACTGGCGTGCAAATAAGGACGCCATACCACTGGTACATAGGACCCACGTGGTCGTTTTATTGGCGCGTGGTTTTTGCGACGCGCCACTTTAGTGTTTATATTGGCGCCGCATCCAACCAACATGCCACAGGAAGCTAGCGGGTGACAGCTGCGCGCCACCGGTGAAGAAGATTAGTCGAAACTCCATTATTGGATTCTATGGCGATTGGTGCTATCAGACCTACTCGCACACCGGCGTTAATGCGTGCATCCACCCCGCTCCCCGTCGTTAATGTGCCTATTCATCAGCGCGTCGTTTAAAAACCGAGGAGCATCACGACGGCCACTCTCCAATCAATCCAATCCCTAGCTTTTCTCTCCTCTCGCGGCGGCCACTCTCCATTCCAAACCCTTTCTCGGGTCTCGATGACTTACCTCTTCCCTCAATGGCTGATGACTACGACGACGACCACACGCCCTGGCTGTCAACGCTGATGCCCTGGCTGTGGCCGCGCAACCTCAGAGAGGACGTTGCCGAGGACCTCCTCAGCAATGGGCTCCTGGTCTCGCCTGGCTGTCGGCTGCCGGCCGACTGGGACATAAGCGTGGACGGGCGAGATGATGGATATGACCCTCGACAGGCGGAGTCGGCAACCCGACTCCCTCAAATCCGATTCGGAGTTCGAGCCGCACAACCCGTGCTGGCCGAGCGTCTTGGCGGCGGAGCGGGGGAAGCGGATCGAGTAGGACGATGGCGATATTCATGCTCGGCGCCCGCAGAACCGCGAAAGCAGGTGGTGCTTCTGGCAGGAGCACACGATCGAGGAAGCATTGTTCTAAAATTCGGCAGAATCACCGATTAACTGGCCGAGTAATCGCTATTCAGTGGGTTACTGAATAGCCGATAAATGCCGATTACCCGATTAATCGGCCGATTAACTGGCGAATAGGCCGATTATTCGCTATTCAGTGGCCGAGCGAGCCGTTACCAGTTAACGAATTCCTGAACAATGCGAGGAAGTGCTCGCGGACTGCCGGGACGGACGAAATTCCGCCGGGAGTCACCTTCTACGTTACCGTGGCAAACTGTTCCAACTTCCCGAGCCGCGCACTCTCGTGACGGCGGCGGCGGCGGCCACGCCAGCCACCGGCTGACTCTCCAAGAGATGCAATTCCTCGGCAAGCACAACATCCCACTGCCGGACGACGGCATGGTACCGGAAGACTGGGCGCCACGCGTTGTAGCTAGGGGATGCCATGGGCACTAGTACAGAACAACACATCGGAAACGGGTCAAAACCCTCATCGGAAACGGAGAGACGGTCCGTGTCCACGCCCCTGCTGCTGATGTGGAAGGCTCACATCGGTGAGGGAGGGAAAGCACCATTTCGGATGTGGGATAAGTTCGGCAAAGGAGACACAATATGCTCCGTTACCAGTGTGGGATCAGTTCGGCAACGGAGCGGAGGTGACCTCCGTTACTATTGTGGGATCAGTTCGGCAATGGCTATTTCTATTTGCATGTTTCAGATATTAATTATAGGCTAATTATTAATTAGCCGCGCTTGCACGCCCGTGCTACAACAATAATATCACAGGCAATCAACACAAATGGTATGTTCACAGACATTCAGCAATACACATAAACCAGCTGAATATTTAACTGCAGTATTATATAAAGTTTACAACAATTGTATGAATACAAAGTTTACATCAAATGTTGGAATACAAGTTTATAGTTACTGCTTGAGATACAAAGTTTTCAACTATTGTTTGAAAAAAAGTGGACACAATTTATCACAGTTACATCCTGAAGTTGACAACAATTGTGTTGGAAAATTTTATCACCAGCGAGAATGCCGGTATGTACAAGTGAACAAATGAACCAGCTGAATATGATCTCAACATTCTTGATTCGGGTTGCAAAGTTTTTCATCCTTGTTTAAGACTTCTTTAATGATCGATGAACCCAACAAACCTGCCTCTCAACTCTTAATAGATTTTAACCCCATTCCATCAAGAAGCTGCAGGCAGGTTCAAAGGTAGATAGCTTTCACCATATGTGTCTGCATATATTGTTCGGAAACAAGAATTGGTGATGATGTCGTAATTTACTACCAAAAGGAGGCATGACACATTTTTCACTAAGGCGGGGGACAATTTTCTTCATTGCCTTGCACACATAAAACCCACAAAGTCTTGTACCTCTTGGTTTCCGAGGGCACTGTAATGCTTGTTGACAAAATAGCTCACTTAGTTTGGTTTCTAGCAGCTTTTTGTGAAAAATAGGAAAAAAGTAGCTCACTGTCATGAATTTTTGTTCCAAGATGTTGTTCTGTTCTCCTCTCTTTGACATCTCTCTCTTGTTGACTTTCTTCAGGTACTCTTCGAACACACTAGAGAAGTAATGAGTTGGCGGCTTAAGCAAATGACACGTGATAGTTAAATTAGAAAGCAAAGTGCAGGTAAATAACACGACGTAATACCTGTTCAAGAAACCCTCTATGAGACCTTTTTCAAATTCAACTGCAACTAGGGAATTTAGATACACTGCCGGGTTGTGTTTAGGTTTTGTTTAGGAATGATGATAATTAAGACCCATTGATCTCTGCAAAGGAAAACAAATTGGTTTACTGCAGATAACGTGTGTAGAATGTACAGACAATTTTGAATAACAAACTTACATCTGATTGTAAGGAAGCAGGATGAATTCTTTATCTTGGTGACGAGTTAACGCTTGACAGTGTACACGAACAATTCTTGGAATCCGTTGCCAGAGATGGTCGTGTAAGAGACAATTAACGGTCAAGGAAACCTACCGGTTCTTTCCTGCTTTTACACTGTAATACCAAGCTCATAAGTACATGAAAGAGAATAGTTACCATGTACTGAACAGAAGAAAGCTATTAAAATGTGAAAATTATTTGCAAACTATTTACAGTGTACAACTGCATGAACGTGCCATCAAGACCTTTCAAGTTGTAGAGGTTGAACAACTCTTGAAAGTCTAACGAATTATTGGAGTCTCGTGTGTTGAAGAAATGCCCCATCTAGACGGGCTAGCTCATCGACTTGTTTTGTTCTCCCGCAGCAGCAATGCTTTAAATTCCATCTATGAAACACTTGCAGCTAGTAACACTATTGATGTCATTGGCCCCCAGAGTGAGTGAGATCGGTAAACCTAGTCAGAGGGGTGCGGCCGCGTGTCAGTTTTATTTTTTTTAAGCCTAGGGTTTCTGGTGCGGTTAAAACTATTGGGCTGTTTTATCTACTGGGTTTCAGCCCAGGTTACAGATATACGGGCAGATAATATGGCCCAGATCTTTAGCCGTGGGCATAAAAAAAATGCCATACCCGCCTCTATTCGGATTTTTACCCGCGGGCAACTGGGCAACTTGGTAAAATTGTCACCTTGAATCCAGACGGGTGTTAAATAGCAGGATGCTTTCGAAACCAGTCATGACCTTGTCCACTAAGCACATCGCATAATCTGGCTTTAAGGGCGTGCACCATCCACACTTTAGGTACCACATCCGAATGTGTCTGAAACTCTGAATCATACTGCCACCAGGGGATGATACGTTATCAGAGCTACAGGCACATGCAATGGATCAATTGACTCGTGAAAGCAAGACTCGATCGATAAGTAACTAACCTACTGGATCCGTTTATTACGCATCACGAAAGGCAAGCTACGGCCCATGTCCGTCGCCGTCGGTGACTACGGCCTCTTCCTCATGAGTGACTACAATCCTCTGGTCGTGGCTCTCATGGACGGCCTCGCCCCCAATTCAGTTTATTTATCAAAGAAGCCCAACTGGTACTGGGAGTCCCTTCAGCAGCTTCCCTTCACCGCCGCCGGCTCCTATGACGGGAACAAGATCAGCGCTTACACGGTGGACGGCGAGTCACAGGTCTAGGTGTCCGCTGCGGGTGCTGGCACGTTTGCCTTTGATCCAGAGAGCGGAGCATGGAACAAGGCCGGCGACTGGACGCTGCCGTTCAGCGGTCGCGCTGACCGCTGAGTACGTCCCCGAGCACAACCTCTGGTTCGGCTTCTCCCGGGAAGGCAATCACATCTGCGCGTCTGACCTCACCGATGTTGTGTCCACGGCGAGGCCACCCGTGCCACTGACACTGTGGAGAGATCTAGTTTGGCCGGAGGATTGGACGCTCAGGTCCAGCCACCTCCTCCCTCTTGGTTCCGGCAAACTCTGCATCGCCAGGTTCTTCATAACCGAGGAGGCGGACGAGGACATGTGGAAGCCAGACAAAATAGATAATTATGTTGTGCTACTGGGGGTGGAAGTGGTTTCTCGTCAGGGAAGCCTCCGGTTCATCAAGCACAAGTCCCAGCGTTACTGCCTGGGCAGCGACTTTGCCGATCCGCTGTGATAATTCATCTCCTCTCCTCTACTGCAGCGTTACGTGCACCATCTTGACAGTTCAGCATGCAAAGAACCCAAAACACAATGATTCATCTGCATTGAGTTTTGAGCCTGAAGGAATGAAGTATAGTAATATACCGTATTGGTGTTCTATATACATCAGACTCCAGAACTCGATTGATAAGCCGTGAGGTTCTACTGTAGCATATATGCAGTTTTCGACTGTTTCGATGATAACTCTTCTTCTTAAAAGATAACAATTAATAGCCGTAGAAAACCTGTCTTTCGTCCAGAGCCGCCCCAGGCTTTAATCCCGGTTCAGAAACAAACCAGGACCAATGGCAGGCATTGGTCCCGGTTCGAGCTGCTAGAGCCCGGAATGCCAATGGTCTCGGTTCGGATGGGGGTATTAGTCCCGGTTCGTGGCTGGAACCGGGACTAAAGGGGCGAGCACCTTTAGTCCCGGTTCGGGGCACAAACCGGGACTAAAGGGTCTATCTTTAGTCCCGGTTTGAGACACCAACCGGGACTAAAAAAAAAATCCGAAATTAACAAACATGAATTTCGACTTATTTTGCAAAAAAACGTTATGAAAACTTCAAATGGCCGCTATTTCTGCATATGATGTCGGAAAAAAAACGTATAATATATCAAAATTATCGGCAAAAAATTTCCTTTTCAAATTCAACCGTTTTGATTTTTTTTTAGATTTTTGAAATTCGAAAAGAGTCAAAATTCAGATTTTTATTTTTTTAAAAAAACTTAAAAATATAAAAATTATGTCATATTTGGATTCCTCACATTTTTCTGATAATAATGGACATATTATTTGTTCAATTTCGATTTACAGATTTAAAGATATGAATTATGTCATATAAAATGAATTAATGCCAAAAAATAATAAAACATATTTTATTTTTATATTTATTCAATATTATGATTACTTAGTCATTTTTGTATATTTAAATAATTATTTAGAATTAAAATTATAAAAAATGCGTGACTCATATGATCCATGGGTTAATATGATTAATAACATACTATAGACATAAGGTTACAAGTAGATTATAGGGAGGGGATGGGAAGGAACCAAGATGAACTTTGGTTGTAAACTTATGGAGCAACCAACGCAACTTTGTGAATTAGAGAAGTAAATTAAGGACGCAAGATGCAATCTTTATAGCATAGTGGATGTCACAACTCGCAATAGGTGGCAAAACCTGTACCGCACTTACTTATAGGTGGCAAAACCTGTACCGCACTTACTTATAGACATAAGGTTACAAGTAGATTATAGGGATGGGGATGGGAAGGAACCAAGATGTTAAGCGTGCTAGGGGTAGAGTAGTGTGAGGATGGGTGACCGACAGGGAAGTTTGACCAAAATTGGAATTTGACCAAAGATTAAGTGTGATTAGGAGGCTCCGGTGAGAGATTAACGAGTCCAACAATTCATAGATTCAAAAAAAATTGATTTTTTTTTAAAATAAAATCGTTCTTTGAAATAAAGAAATAGAAAAATCCTTTAGTCCCGGTTTGTGTTACGAATCGGGACTAAAGGTCCTCCTACCAGAGCTCGCGACAGCGGGCCACGTGGAGACCCTTTAGTCCCGGTTCCTACCAGAACCGGGACTACCTTTAGTCCCGAACCGGGACTAAAGGCCCAAACGAACCGGAACAATAGGCCCCTTTTTCTACTAGTGATTACATAGAAGGTATGCTAATTGAGCACTTACAAAAGATGAACTCGATCACACATTCTCGTGCTGCTCGCTAGGAAACTAATGGCTAAATTTTTAATGATTGCATGCTTAATGTGGTTTTCTGCATCAACAGTTAGTATTCTCATCGGATAAAGAAGAAATGCGATAGAACTAACATTTGTTGAAGTTAACAGAAACAAGAAAAGAGGCAATCTTAGCACAGTATGTAGCTTGCATGAACTTTGGTTGTAAACTTATGGAGCAACCAAAGCACCTTTGTGAATTAGAGAAGTAAATTAAGGACGCAAGATGCAATCTTTATAGCATAGTGGATGTCACAACTCGCAATAGGTGGCAAAACCTGTACCGCACTTACTTATATTTGCTCGAAAGAAAAACTTAATAATACCTATATTAGACTGATGAATAATCACTTTCTCACTGACTTCATGAATTGGAAAGGCAATTCAGAGATCCTAGATGCCATCTTAATGAAACAAAACAAAAGCAAGGATGTAGCAATTTGGCAGAACATATAGTGCAACCAAGCTTTCTTATTTGGGCAGTCCATTTCTCTCTTAGTGCAACAGTACAGCTAAATATTGCAAGGCATGTATTGATAAAGCAGTGCTTTTCTTCTATTATTGCAGTGGAAGACTGGGTGAATAAAATATATATGCATTGCGGGATTAGTCTTTATTTTTGTTGTATTCAAGCGGTACTTTTCAAGAGCGATATGTCTTGGGGGTGGTGGATTAGGCCTAGCTTAGGCTTGTGCCAATGCATCGTTTCTTAGCACGATATCATAGGAGTAATAAATATTTAAGATACTCCCTCCGTCCTAGTTTGTAGGGCATAATCCCAAAAACAGTTTGTCCTACCTCTTAGGCACAATTACATTTAATTTCCTCTCAATAATTGGCTAGTTGCCTCTCCCACCAATGCATGCAGGTTTTTAGCCCCAATTAGCTATCACCTTGGTCAAAGAGATTTGCAAATTATGCCCTACAAACTAGCACGGAGGGAGTACAATTAGTCCAATGCATTGTTTCTTATGTGTTGTATCTACATTTAATAATTTTGGGCTCATGCATGCATATGATTGGACTAGAACCATTTTTTGCCTATGGCCACGTGCAAGGGTTGTATGTTAGCTAAACTACAACCTCACTTTCTTTCTTCATTAAATAGTATGCCACGTCGACAAAATACCTATGAAACCGCGCTAAGAAACTAGCATTGGCACATGCCTTATCTTATTGTACAGCTGGTAGGGTAAGGCATGTCTGGATTAGGCAGTAATTAATACTTGCTGATCATTGCGAGACACTAAAGCTAATGATGTTGTCCTTGTATTTCTGCAATGTGATAGTATTGAGTAAAAAGGTAAAGGCATGGCAGGATTAGTCAGTTTTTTTCTTGTTCTTTTATAGTGTATGACTAGAGCGAACATTGAAATACATGCAAGGATCAGCAGTGTTTTTCTTCTATTGTTGCAATTGAAGAGTGGTACGAATGGGCAACTGTGTGTTATGGCTGCAACTTGTCTTTATTGATAGCTCAATGAGCAAATATATATTACACATGACTTGGGAACAAGGAAATAATATCTAGACTGATATAGACTACTAGACATATACTAATACTTCTTAACACCGCCCCACAAGCAAAGTGTATGCAATAGCATTGTATTTGAAGAAGTGTATTACTAGAAAAAAATGATAATAAAAAATCGGCATCTTGAGAGCGTCGTTGTAGCATCGAAGAAAGCATGTCACAAAGATCATAGCACAATAAACGGCAAAACAAATGTGCCTAGATCAATGACAATGTGAAAAGAGGCCACAAATATCATATATAAAGGACCAAGACCGATAAAAGGAGGCAAAAATCTTACAGAAAGGACCAGGACCAGGACCGAAAAAGGAGGCCAGAAAAATCTTATAGAAAGGACCATGACCGAAAAAAGAAGGGCACAAAAATCTTATTAAAAGGGTTAGGACGGAAAAGAGGTTGACAAATAAATGTATGGTGGACTCTCATGACATGAGAAACACAAAAAAGAAACAAAAGATTTCGTGCTGCGGAAAAATATAGAAAACTAGAAAAACAGAGAGACTAGCTATGGTGCGAGCAGAAGAAGCATGAGACTAGTCAAACTCCCAAATAGCATGTGAAACACGTTGCGCTCATGGCTGTGCAGGTGGTCTCTCTAAGCTACTAGAAGAGTTAGCAGCAAGATCGTAACTTATCGAAGAAGAACCCAAAGCCACAAGTTTGTGCAAAAGACACATTATCCTGCTCAGTCCCATACACTGTTGAAGGGGTCGGGTGGCAGCACGAGTGCATGAATTATCCGAAAAAAAGCCACGTGATATGTCCCATGTCTTCTTGAAGCACTCAGACTCAATGTGACTAGGCTTGCCACACTAGTCACAATGATGTTGAGGATGGGCTCCACCATTGGTAAGAGCCAGAGCACTGAAGCGGGAAGTATCTTGAGTAGTCAGTGTAACTAACAGGAGAGCGAGCGGCGAACAAGGAACGTCCAATAGACTGGCAGCACGAAGACGGGTCTTCTCTGTACGAATTCAATGGGTCCCTCCTAAATAGTGACAAGAAGTACACGTGCAAAAAGCTGAGCGTGCCGAATGCCATGCCTCGAACTCCTAAAGAAGCTATGTCAAGAACTCATAAACACGCTCATATTCGAGTGCGTACATACTCCAATATTCAATATACCTCATATATGAGTATATTTTACCTCTTTGTTATTTTTATATACCTCATCAATTATTATGATATACCTCTACAAGTAGTATGAAACAAATATCATCGGAGTCCTCAGTTTTTTAAATATACAATTTTTAGGTAAGTAAAAGCAGTATAAATGAAAATAATATAAAATAATTAGATTGAAATGAAAATTTTCACATGCCTCACTTTGGGTATCTAGTATTCAATAATGAAGTATATTAAAAATGATAAACAATTATAATCGGTTTATCTATATGGTATATCGAACGTAGAAACATATTCCAACTGGGAAAAGGGCACAGAGACCCGCGCACATGAGCCAGGCCGGATTTTTCTCAAAAGAAAAAATAACCAAGCCGTATATATCTTGCAAATAGCCGTGCTTCAAGCTTTGTTTCTTGTTAAATCAAAAAACTCCCTCAAATAACCGTGCTTCAAGCTTTATTTCTTGTTAAGTTTAAAAAAACTTTGTTTCTTTTCCCTAGTTTTGGAAGGCGAGTCCTCATGTGCTAAGGTTTGCAAGCTGTAACGGCAAATTGTGCCCCGATGTAAAACTCTGAGCTTTGTTAATTCAAATCTGGGCATTACTGCCTTTTATCTAAAAAAAACATGCTTGTCCATGCATTACGAAATGTTTAATTTCAACCGTACAGAACATAATTCATAACAAGATTCTGCAATTCCAAATAGTGTAAAACTTAAAAAGATATTCTTAATGACAAGAGTTGGTTCAGATCCTCGAATCAATACTAAACAATAGGTGCAATTAATATCTAAACTTGAAGGGGAAAAATGCATAACAGCACAGAGGTTTCAGGGCAGAAATCACTGCCTTCTAGTAACAAGCTAATAGTCCCTTGGGGGCTAAAACAATCAAGAGTTGAACGACTGCCTGAGCAAGATAAGAAGCATGTCACTATAGGCTCTCAAGTATTGGCATCGTGGCCCTCGCCGTGATTATGAGAAGAGTCAGCATTTGAACTCGAAGCACTAACCTGAAACATGAGTTAGGATCAAATACAAAACAGTGGATTTCTTATAATAGGTCAAAGAAAGTCTAAGATACTAATTCGAAAAAGAAAAAAAATCTGAATCATCAGTTCTCATTGTTCTCTTTTCCTAGCACTAGTACAGAATGACATCGGATACCCCTCTATGGAAACGGCAGGCGTTAGGCGACTGAGAATCGCGCTTTCCGCGCGGTCAGTGCGTACAAACCTGACCTGGGCCGCGGCTGGCCCGTCAACATAGGTAACGGAGAAAGTATTAACTCCGTTACCCATAGTATTGGCAACGGTCTTAATTCTGGCTCCGTTTCCGATATGTGCCTCTATAGCAACGGAGACTTTTGGGTGTCCGTTTCCAATGTGGACACGTTCCATCTTCTTGGAATTCGAAGCGAGGCGAGTAAATGCCATGGCGTAGTGGCACCGCCCACTACTCCTTGAAAACCCGAATCCTTGCTAGCTCAAGACTCCACCAAATCTGCTCTCTCTCTCTCTCTCTCTCTCTCTCTCTCGCTCGCTCGCTCCCTCCTACTGATTAGCGAAGATGCCTCGCAGCAACGACACACAGGAGCACACTGAGTCGCCGCGGGACAGTCCCCCCGTCAGCGGCGAGTCCATTGAAGGACCGACGCCGGAGACGAGCGACGACGAATACGCCAACTTTCATGATCCCACCTTGATGCTGGGCCCGCCGAAGGTTGATTCGGATGACGAGTCAACCGAAGAGGAGAAGGAGGAGGAGGACGACGAGGAGGACGAGGCGGAGGCGCCGGTCCGAAGAAGGGAGCCCCGGCGACGGAGAAGAAAGCCGCCGCCACCGCCTCCGATATGCTGCTGCCGCCGCCACCACCTCCAATGGCCCCCAATAAGCGAGGCCGTGAGAAGGACGAGGATTGCGCGGAAGCTGGGCGCAAGAAAAACAAGAAGTAGCTAGTAGTAGTTCTATAAGTTCTCCAACTGTAATTTACTTTATTATTATTACTATGTACTGCGTATGTAATGTAGTAATCACTAATATTAATATAAGTATCTTATAAGTGGTTTTCTCCATATAGTAGAGATTAGGAAAATATTATTCCAGAGAGTAGAAGAAATTCCACAGAGTGGGCGCGTAGGTCCCACACCTCAGTGGAAGAAACACAAAGGAAACGGTCCTTTTAAAGAACCGTTTCCTATGTTTTACCTATATATATGGGCGTACAGAGCAAAACATAACACTCGTTTCCTCACTCTGTCCCAGTATGCTAGATCTGTTCGTGGCGGCGCCTCCTGGCGCTGCGGCCATCGCCGGCGCCGTGGCGGTGTGGTCTCCGCCGAGACGACGGCTATCACGGCGAGGTCTTCGCCATCTCCCCCGACACGGAGAGGTCTTCGCCATCTCCCCCGACACGGCGAAGTGTTCGCCATGTCCCCCGACACGGCGAGGTCTTCGCCATCTTGCCCGACACGGCGAGGTCGTCGCTCTGTCCGCTTCCTCTGCCTCCACCACTTCCGGATCTGCTAGATTGATCCAACGACGACGTGAAGAAGGTATCAGATCCACATCCGGTAGTTCTATCTAGATCATTTCTTGATGTAGTTAACTTGCCTATTGTGCACTTGCAACTAGTTGTAGTTTAGCTTACTTGTTGATAGTAGTTCAGTTCACATCCGGTAGTTCTATCTAGATCATTTCTTGATGTAGTTAACTTGCCTATTGTGCACTTGCAACTAGTTGTAGTTTGGCTAACTTGTTGAAAGTAGTTCAGTTCACATCCGGTAGTTCTATCTAGATCATTTTTTGATGTAGTTAACTTGCCTATTGTGCACTTGCAACTAGTTGTAGTTTAGCTAACTTGTTGAAAGTAGTTCAGTTCATATCCGGTAGTTCTATCTAGATCATTTCTTGATGTAGTTAACTTGTCTATTGTGCACTTGCAACTAGTTGTAGTTTAGCTAACTTGTTGAAAGTAGTTCAGTTCACATCCGGTAGTTCTATCTAGATCATTTCTTGATGTAGTTAACTTGCCTATTGTGCACTTGCAACCGGTTGTAGTTTCGCTAACTTGTTGATAGTAGTTCAGTTCACATCCGGTAGTTCTATCTAGATCATTTCTTGATGTAGTTAACTTGCTTATTGTGCACTTGCAACTAGTTGTAGTTTAGCTAACTAGTCCATGTGAAAACAGGAGTCTATTTCAGTGACACTGCATAAAAAAGTCGAAGACACAGAAAAAACAACGAACATTACTCAAGAGAGTAGTGTTTGTTGACTTTCCCATAATGGCCTCCAATTATATACACAGGTCAGTACACACTATATACTACTATATACTTCATATTATTGTGTTAAATTGTTTGTTCTATCTAGTAGTGTCAGAACTAACATAAATCCTTATTTACATTTAGGGATATCAAGCTGTTCCCTTTCAAACTCCACCATACATATCCACCGTCGCTATTGTGACGTTTTGGTACACTGCATAAAATACTTTTTTAAGTAAGAGTGTTTTATACAGTGTCGCCGAAATGTCACATCGGTGACGTATTAGATTAGATTTCGGTGACACTGCATAAAAAATCCAGAGCCGGTGGTGGCCTCCATGGAAAGGATGATCGTTGTCAGGCATCCTATGAAGCTACTGACATCGCAATATCTTGTTGACAAGCCGTGTGTTGGCTGCTCCGGTTCATCAATAAGAGCCACCTCAAGACATAGGAAAGATATCGTTTCAGTTTGCTTAAATTCATAGTGTATTTGTTTTATCATATGTATTTAACAATTGTAACTCTCTATTTACTAATGTATAGGGTCCAAACCTTCAACATCCTTCTCTCAAGAAGTCGAGATAAGAAGAGATAGCTAGAGTGACACCTGCGAGGATTGTGGAAAAGGATGTAGGGAAGAAATCATATATTATTTCCGTCCTTTGACATGATAGGCTTAGTATAGATGAAATCTGTTATCGTTTTACCTCTTATGTTTGTCACATCTTGTGATGCAATTGTAAAGGTGAAATTGTGATGGAAATGTAAAGTTACATTGTGATATGAATGAAATCTGTTACCGTTTTAGTATTTGAGCTTGTGCTGTGAGATTTTAAGTATCTAGTGGTATTTGTAAACGTGGCATCCTGTAACCGAAATATGAGAAATGCTCAGTGCAAACGGGTGGATGGCAAACTCCGTATCTGATGAACGAAAACTAAGGAAACGGAGGTCTGCACACAACCGTTGCCAAATGGAGACCTCATCGGAAACGGTTTTTGGCCTCCGTTACCGATGAAGGCCTTCACATCAGTGACAGAGGCGGGGACACGGACCCTTTCTCCGTTGCCGAAGGGGTTTTTGGCCCGTTTCCGATGTGTCGTTCTGTACTAGTGTAGAGGAAATAAAAGGTGCACACACAAATCTATCATGTCGCTAAATTGTGAGTTCAGAGCTCAAATAGAGAACTCAGAATTTGCAATGGATGGCATCAGTGATGTTTACCAATCAATACATGCTTTACTACTCTGATTGCTCTTGGGTTACTTTGTCCGCTATATTGTGCCATGTGGCACAAGCTGCGTGACGCTGTGCTAGGCGGTGGCGGCAGAGAAAGGACAAGTGAGAGAGTTGCCGAAAGTGCCAGTAGCTCCAAACTCATCGCATCTCATTTTAAAAAAATCGAAACGACATGTCTAGGTTTTATTTATTTATTTGAAATAAAGCATACAACTATGTGTACGTATTGTACATACTCTATAAATTTTGTACAAAAATATTTTGTATTTTGAGCTACACAAAAAAGAGAATGTTGAGGGGGAAATGGAGCTATTTTTTTCTTTTTCGCAGCAACCATTTTATTTTTTGTGTAGCCGGGAATACCAATTGTTTTTACAGGAAATTTGGCATATACATACAAAATATATATATATCCAAAATAAAATTTTCAAACTCAATCTTAATATTAGAGAGCTATGAATTATAAAATAAGAGTTGAGTGGGATCCACCGTGGGATGGTGTCGCTGCCCCCATAGGTGGACATCTAGAAGCAGGGAGAATGAAGGGATTCTTGGGGGCTTAGTATTTGTAAAGAAATCCAACGACTGTTTGTTGGACCGATGGAACAATAGGGATTGGCGTCCGATCCCCGGTGGTACTCACATATTTTACCTAGAAAATACTAGTAAATAAAGCATGTCAATGATTTAGTTTATTCTCTAGAAGATTCAGTAAAATGGTTACCTACTCACATATAAGACTCCACTATTAACATATTAGTTAGGTTGTACCCTCTGAAGATCTTTAACACGAATATGTATAACTTATATAATTTGTGTAATTCTTGAAACATAATTAATGGAGCGAATATTTATAGAATACAATTTAAATTTAGCACAAAGATATCTATTTAAGACACCCATTACAAATGTATACCAAGGAACATTACAACTAATATTTAGCAACTTTGTATATGATTGACTATGCCAAATAAAAGATAAAATGTATAGTCATTTATACTATAGTATGTAAAATATTTTATAAAAAGTATGAAAGTTTAGTAAAAACAAAACTATTTTAGTTCTATCCCGTGCAAGTTGTGCTTGGATCATGCCTATGTATTGGTATACGCGAAATGGTACATACATGTTGAAATTAGAGACATTAAAACTGAGCCAACTAGGCTGCATCTCACGCCATAAGAGATTTTATGGTCAGATCACAAGTTCAGGTCTTTTTCGCCGTCCGATGCGTCATTCATGCCGCTTGGGCCGTTCCTAAGCCGGATGTCTCGAGGGATGCTACTCTGGAAAACTGACCCGCTTCAGCTTCCTGAGGGACAACTTCAACACTCCATCCTGGACGAGAACTTGCTGAAGCGGCACTTCAGCTTGCTGTTGTTCTGCCTCCCTTCCAAGAAGCTCCACTCCTTCAGGTCACCGAATCGCCTTGGCTAGGAAAAGCCCCACCCACTAGAATGCAAATAGGATACCCAGTACGAACGTTAGACCCGACCCAAGAAAAAGGATCAAGATCCAACCATAGGTGGGGATACCCTTCGGCTCCGGAGCCTCTGCAGAAAGTAATCGAACTCATAAGAACAACCGGAGAAGAACCAAGTAGGAGGAGGGAGATAGTTGGAGGCCTGCCCCTAGACTCCTTTGACACTCCAGAAAGGAGGTGGAGGAGGATGGTGACCTTGGTGCAGACCTTGCTTCTACCCATTGTTGCCTTCCTGTTCTCCCCTCTTGCCTCTCCTCCTCTTCTTTGCTCCTCTTGGCTCGTACTCTGCACTCTGTAGTGTGTTGCTGTGGGCTACGCAGCTAGGATTTATAGGAGAGGTGTGTTGTGTGTTGCCGGACTCGGCAGGTAAGTTATTGGGTCAGATCTGCCTCGTCAAAGCCTACAGTTAATGCACCTTCCCGGACCATTAACAAGACTTGTTTTATATTTCTTATTTTTTTCGTTTTAAAAAATCTGAACGTTTTAAAAATCTGAACATTTTTTAAAATCTTTTTTTGTAGCCACTTGCTCCTAGCACAAGCAAGCGAACACTACTCCTTTGTAACTGAAGTAGTTACTCCTAGCACGAGTGACGTGTTTTGGCTCCCGAGCTCCATGTAGCTCGTTTTTTGAAAAATTCAAAAAGTGCACTTTTATGTCTCCAAAAATCGGGAAAAAAATCCCAGATACATATATTTACATGATCGACAAGTCTGCAAAGTTTCAAGGCGAAATTCGTTGTATTATGGTCTGGGCAAAAATGACAAATGAGTGGATCTGGGTGATGACCAATATGCAGATTCAAAAATTTGAAAATTTCCCGATTTGTCTTTTTTGTGTAGTCCAAACTACAACCAATTTTGAGTTAAAATTTTGCACGCTTAACAATATCTACATATGGTATTTTTTTTCTCGATTTTCTGAAGCTACAAAGTACCGATTTTGAATTTTTGAGAAAACGAGCTACATGGAGCTCGGGCTCCATTTGCTCTTTTCGGCACAAGCTACTGCTACTCCAGATGCATACTCACATAATTTATTTAATGAGTATATTAAGATGAGTACTCCAAATTTGTGTTCAAATTTTGTGCTGCAAGCAAACAATAGTGCTAGCACTACTCCACTGCACTAAGAATTTGATTATTCAGGTTTAACTTGACAGAATTTGATTATTCAGGTTTGTAGCCTCACTCATATTTCTCCTAATTTATTCCAACAATAAGCACAAGCAAGGATTTGACTACCAAAACTAATTCCTCCTAATGCTACTCCAGTTGTATATTCAAGCAAGTATTCTGGCACGACAATACTGCCAAACCTACTGCTACTCCAGATGCATACTCACATAATTTATTTAATGAGTTTATTTAAATGAGTACTCCAAATATGTGTTCAAATTTTGTACTGCAAGATCAAACAATAGTGCTAGCACTACTCCACTGCACTACAGAATTTGATTATTCAGGTTTGACCTGACAGAATTTAATTATTCAGGTTTGTAGCCTCACTCATATTTCTCCTAATTTCTCCCAACAATAAGCACAAGCGAGAATTTGACCACCAGAACTAATTTCTCCTAATTGACCACCAGAACTAACTGTGCCTCTACAAGCTACTAGAGATAATTGTGCCAACATACTCAAGTTAATTGAGCCAAAGATAACTGCTTCAGTATGACCCAGAACTACTCAAAATGTACTCCACAAACTACTCAAGAGCTATTGTCAAATATGAAAAGAATACATGGAAGAGGAGGAGAGAGACCTCACCGGCAGCAAGTTGGGGAGTTGGCCGGCAACAACACATCGGCGTCGAGCCAGCAGCAGCAGCCCGCATTAGCTCCACCAACTCGCCCTCGGCCCGCATCAGCTTTGTCATGGCCTACATCTTGACGAACGAGCTCGCTAGCAGCTTGATGCTCCTCGCGACGCCCAGCTCTGAACTCACCCTTTGAGCAGCCGCCGAAGAACCGCCACGATGTGCCACCGCCGGCCGCCACCACCAAGATCCAGCACCACCACATCGGATCTAATAGCTCCACTGCAGATCCACAAAGATCAAGTGCCTCCGTCGTCCAGAAGCTCGTCGACGGCGCATAAAAATTCAACCCGTGACCTTGATAACCCCCAAGAGCAGGGGATCACTGTAACACCTCTCAATGTGGAAGTAAGGTATCGATCCGCAGGAGCAAGAAGGAAAAGTTATCTATTCCTTACAACTAAAGTGTCACAAGTTTTAGTTGATTATGCACTAAACAAGTTTAAAGAACAAGGTGGTTGATTTAATTGATGGAAGTTTAATGTAACAAAACAAGAATGTAAAAGTGTCCCAATCCTCTTCAATGCAAGAGGACAAGACAAAGGTTTTCTCTTATAGGAACAATGGACATGGGTTCATGGGTTCACTCAATCCTCTCACCATCTATGTTGATTATCATGTTATAGATAAAAAGTACACACAATTATCATGCTTTAATGGTAAACTTCCATGACGGCTATATGTCATAAAACACATAGTTGAAAGAAATACTCATTTGTGTTGCTAGGTCACCCTCGTAAGGCTAGCGTGGTTGCTGTCACTCCCACATCGTACTTCTTCCGTTTTACCCCCAGATAAAGGATGTTGGGCGGTACTGTGTCACTCAATACCTATGTCGTGTCACATCGGCCATCCCGTACCTACATACATCATACTTCTTAATGGACAATATTCTAAACACTAGTGCAATGATTCATATTTCGTGTGTATGACCATATCTCTCTCATCTATCTACACTTGGTGGTGTCAATCACCTCATGACATGGATAAACAAGGCATTATGCATAAATCGAACCATCACATGCATCATAGAATATCTCCAAAGTATGACAAGTCATAAAAGATCCAACACAACGGTAAATGCATAACAAATATCATCTCATACCACAATATCCACCATAGTAATTACATAGATAGATCCATACTTATGCAAGGCGGAGTCTTCTATTTCGTGGTTTTGTGTTTCTGCGGCGCTCCTTTCCGAAGGGCGTCGGGGACTATTTTATAGTCGGTTTTAGGTCAAGACGGAGTCGTGGGCGAAAAGATCGACGGCAACGGAGCCTCGAGGCTCCAGATGGTGGGTCCCACGCGGCCAGATTCCTTGGCCGCGTGGGCCACCTTCTTTTGCGCCTCGGGCCTCCGCTTGTTCGCTTCCTTCGCTCCCAAGTCTTCTTCCTTCCAAAAACTGATCCTCGTAAATTTTCAGGTCGTTTGGACGTCGTTTGGGTCCCTGAAACATTAAAATATAGAAACCAGGGTTTTTTGACTGTGCAGGGTTATTCCATAAAAATAGGAAACATACCAAATATTCCCAAAATCATTATAAAACAGTGATATAACCCTTATGATGCAAATATGACAGGAATATAAGTAAAATAATGCAAAGTTCATGTATGCATTTTACATGCATCAACATCCCCAAGCTTAACCTATACTCGTCCTCGAGTATGAAGGTGATAAAACTAACATGGACTTTGCAATTTAATACTATCAATGGATATCAAAGATGATTACTATTGCTACATAGAGTCAAATGATTCATTCTTAAAAGGAGTAGCAATATGCAAGATAGTTTATGAAGTGATATCAAGTATTCAATGCAAGGATGTTCAATGATAATTCACAAAGTGTAACATAAAAGAAAGTACTATGGACCACATGTATGCATAATGAAAAGAAAGAACATCCTATAATGGTCATAGAGTATTGATGAAAATCTGAATATAAAAGGTGGACACTTTGGAAAGATATATATGAGTAGAGGTAAAGCATGAATAAGTTTCATCTAACTTCTGAACTTCTCTACTTAAGTTAATGATTGTAATGTGGTAATCCTTGGTGTCAAGCTCTCATTCCCCTATCATAGCATCTTGAATGATTAAGTTTAAAGTGAAAGCAAATATGAGTAGTGTGCTTGACAAAGTACAGGTTGAAAGTCTCATGCCCCTTGAATACAAGTACCTACTCCATGTGTTACTCAACTTGGGAAACAAAGCAAGTTCAAGTTAAATATCATTGTAAGTAATAATAGTATCATTAAGAGCGTCAACTGGGGTACCTCTTGTCCCAGGATATGGAACAAGCCCATATCAAAATGACAAGACAAACAAACAAATGAACAATCTCAACACCCTTTTTATTTACCATTGGATAGCTTTTTATTGTAAGGTGTATCACAGAAGGTTCACCATAGCATGTAAGTAAATTTCCACCATGAATGATGCATGGCTTAGATTAGCGGCCCAGGCGTCTCTCTAACCATTTATACAAACTCATTTAAACTCTTTATCTCCACATTTATTTCACCCATGGTAAGCATCCATAAACAAAAGTACATGATATCAACTAAATGAAATGAAGTGCATGTTGAAAGCTTGCCATGTGACAGCACATATGAGCTAACTCTCAACCAAAGACATTTGTCAAGCCCACAACATCATAATTTTAATCACAATGGGTCATGTTTTATTATGCAATGAAAGTAAAGTGTGCATCAAGTTCGTGAGAGCTCTATAACCAACTTTTCCCATACAATCAACAACATAAGCATTTTCATTCAGAGGTATAGATAACAAATATCATGATAAACATACTCGGAATAGCATAAAGCTAATAGGTAGATATGGTGGACTCACTGGAAAAACTTTGGTTGAAGGTGTTGGAAACAAGTTTTTACTTGTTGGAATTTTTGGGCTAGCAAGAGGGAGAAAGTTGACCATCTAAATGCATGCATGAGTGTCCATAGAACTAACTAATCCATGTTAAACAAAGTAAATAACATTCAGCATCAAAACATGAATAAAAGATAGCTCTTGATAAAATACTTGCAAATTATTACTCATTAACAAGCTCATGAATCATGCAACTATATGTATCTTTTAAAATCAACTAACATCCCTTTTCCCAATTTTAATAGCATCCAACATAATTCAACCCAAATTTCCAGTAGCTCTCTCATATATAAATGATAGTGTGGTGGTCTCACAAAAAAAAATCAAACCAAAAAAAACAAAAAGACGCTCCAAGTTTATGCGATAAAGTGTTTCGATCGAAAAACAGAAGTTAGACGTGTGCAAACCGAGAGTGTGTAGGTCCAGTGGGGTTGTCTTCACATCCCCAAGCTTATGGTCTTCACCATCCTTGGATAGCTCTTGGTGCATCTCCTCTAATCCCTGTGAAAAAACTTCAAAACACCGTTTCTCCATTTCTTTTCTGTGGGGCGCATTAGTAGTGATAAACAAATAGATTTCTTGCTGCATATAATCCTTAAAAAAAATTCATATGAATGTCCAGAAAGTGTATAATGTTGTATGCCTACTCATAAACTCAATTGGATAAAAAAGATTCAAGTTAAAAGTTCAAGCATGCATCAAACAAAATGGGACAGAATCTGTCCAGAAAAACAGCAGCAGCAAAACGTATTTTTCTACCCTACTTAACTTTGTCGAAAATTCCGAAAAATTCATGCATACAGAGGATGAAAAGTTGCAACTACAGTTCAAATATGAGCTCATTCGGAGTTACAGAATAAGAATTAAAAATCATACCGTGCACAGATTCGTGCAGGAATAAAATCTCCGAACGCTATAAGCAACTTTTCAAACCAAAATGAGTAAAACTTGGCACTTTATTAAAAATTCCAGAAACTAAACTAAAACTAAGTCTCTTGTTACAGCAAGAGGACACAAAGAAAATCAAAAATAAAAACAACCGGGTTGCCTCCCGTAAAGCGCTTTCTTTATAGCCATATAGCTAGGCTTCTTACTTGATGTTTATGTAGACGAAGCTCATGAGGGAGCTTGAACTTTGATGTGCCCCCTTTCTTGGAAAGTGTTCATGCATAATACCAGGTCCCATGGTGTTCTCAAACCAATCAAAATAATAGTCAAGTTGAACCCTAGTAGAGAGAAAAACAAAACACAAAAGTAATAACAACGAAGTCTAACTTTCTTTCTATGCATTGGCATTTTGTATATGAATGAATCACAATAAATAGAAGTTTTCCAATGCATATTAACAATAGTTACTTGCAGCATAATTATTAGTAGCATAAGAGGGTTCTTATCACCTCCTTTTCATAATAGTTGCAAGTAGTAGAAAAATTCAACCATATAACCACAAGAATCATTCAACTTAGATAATTTAGGCAAATAAAGAGGATTATTAAATTTATTTTGGAATTCATTAGCATGCTTCCCTCTTTCAAAATAGTTATTAAGATCAATATCAAGTTTAATATCATGGTTGCAACAAAGATTTGGAACTAAAGATAATTGCAAACCACATAAGTATTTCTCAACATAAGCAAATTTCTCCTCTATGGTGTAGTTAGGAGAATTCAAGAACAAGTAGGACTCTCATGAGTAAGAGTACTATCATAAACAGCAAGTATATCATTTTTATCCTCACATAATTTAGTAACAACTTCCAAACATGTAGGATTATCAATAAGCATAGGACCATCATCTAAAGCATTATCATATAGCATATTTAAGCAACACTCCTCATTATCATCATAAGTTCACTAGTAGTATTATTAAAAAGTAAAGGAGCATTATTAGTTTCATCATAATAGCATGGGTTATCATATAGGACCATAGAATTTTCAGTTTCACACTCATCATAACATGGGTTCTCATAAATAACAAAAGATTTTTGAGTTTGAGTGCTACTATCAAATGTCGATGGTGAAGATGGGAGATCCAACTCTTCCCCAAGCTTAGGTTGGAACACATCCATTTCAATCTCCTCTTCACATACTTCCTCTTCCAAGCTTATGTTTTCATCATCCTCTTGGGGTTGCACGGGCATCCCCAAGCTTAGGTTCTTATCCTCCTCTTCCTGCAAAATGTTAGTGCTTTCCGTGGCAGCAAGAATTCTTTCTTTAACATAAACATTATCACTAAATTCTTTTTTGCAAATTTGGAGAATAATAGAAACTTGCCCTTTCATTTCACGAGCTACATGACTGTTGCAAGAAATTTATCAAGAAGAGAGTCTATCTCATGGGCTCCAACATAAGCAATATATTTCTCAACTTGTTCTATATCAGGGCATAAACATTCATCTTCACGATAACAAGCAATTATAGGATCACTATTATACTTGCATTGATAGTGGGAATGTTTAACAACTCTTCTATTGCAACAAGTTATACCATGTAACTCACAAAACTGATTAGCTATTTTGTGAAGAGCTTTAAGCAATTTACCCACTCTATTTCCCTCTTTGGTTGATTGATATTCAGAGTAGGCGTCATACTTTTAAAATAATCATTACCCATAGACATTCCAGAAAGTTTCTCCATTTTTTAATTTTTTTGTGTTTTGATATATAAACTGAAAATAAAACTAATGAGAAACTCACAACCAAACAAGTTTAAAGGAACCTCCCCAAGCTTAGATGATTGCAAGATATAAAAAAGATAAAATAAATCTAAAGTCTAGTGCACACAAGAATAGAAACTTAAGCGCTACGCTCCCCGGCAACGGCGCCAGAAAAGTACTTGATAACCCCCAAGAGCAGGGGATCACTGTAGCACCTCTCAATGTGGAAGTAGGTATCGATCCGCAGGAGCAAGAAGGAAAAGTTATCTATTCCCTACAACTAAAGTGTCACAAGTTTTAGTTGATTATGCACTAAACAAGTTTAAAGAACAAGTGGTTGATTTAATGGATGGAAGTTTAATGTAACAAAACAAGAATGTAAAAGTGTCCCAATCCTCTTCAATGCAAGAGGACAAGACAAAGGTTTTCTCTTATAGGAACAATGGACATGGGTTCATGGGTTCACTCAATCCTCTCTCCCATCTATGGTGATTATCATGTTATAGATAAAGTACACACAATTGTCATGTTTAATGGTACTTTATGACGGCTATATGTCCTAAAACACATAGTTGAAAGAAGTACTCATTTGTGTTGCTAGGTCACCCTCGTAAGGCTAGCGTGGTTGCTGTCACTCCCACATCATACTTCTCCCTTTTTACCCCCAGATAAAGGATGTTGGGCTGTACTGTGTCACTCAATACATATGCCGTGTCACATCGGCCATCCCGTACCTACATACATCATACTTCATAATGGACAATATTCTAAACACTAGTGCAATGATTCATATTCGTGTGCATGACCACATCTCTCTCATCTATCCACACTTGGTGGTGTCAATCACCTCATGACAAGGATAAACAAGGCATTATGCATAAATCAAACCATCACATGCATCATAGAATATCTCCAAAGTATGACAAATCATAAAAGATCCAACACAACGGTAAATGCATAACAAATATCATCTCATACCACAATATCCACCATAGGAATTACATAGATAGATCCATACTTATGCAAGGCACATCATATGGACTTCAACAATGATCATACATAGAGAGATTAGATCAAGTTACCACCACAAACCCAAAGTCCAGGGGGTGGACTACTCCCCTTCATCATGGATGATGGTGGAGATGTTGGAGAAGATGGAGATCACCCCGGCAGCGCCCCGCCGGAGTTTTCCCCCTCCAATCTGCAGCTCTAGGTCTTCTATTTCGTGGTTTTGTGTTTCTGCGGCGCTCCTTTCCGAAGGGCGTCGGGGACTATTTTTATAGTCGGTTTTAGGTCAAGACGGAGTCGTGGGCAAAAAGATCGACGGCAACGGAGCCTCGAGGCTCCAGATGGTGGGTCCCACGCGGCCAGATTCCTTGGCCGCATGGGCCACCCTCTTTTGGGCCTCGGGCCTCCGCTTGTTCGCTTCCTTCGCTCCCAAGTCTTCTTCCTTCCAAAAACTGATGCTCGTAAATTTCCAGATCGTTTGGACGTCGTTTGGGTCCCTGAAACATTAAAATATAGAAAACAGGGTTTTCTGACTGTGCAGGGTTAATTCCATAAAAATAGGAAACATACCAAATATTCCCAAAATCATTATAAAACAGTGACATAACCCTTATATGATGCAAATACGACTGGAATATAAGTAAAATAATGCAAAGTTCATGTATGCATTTTACATGCATCAACATCCCCAAGCTTAACCTATACTCGTCCTCGAGTATGAAGATGATAAAACTAACATGGACTTTGCATTTTAATACTACCAATGGATATCAAAGATGATTACTATTGCCACATAGAGTCAAATGATTCATTCTTAAAAGGAGTAGCAATATGCAAGATAGTTTATGAAGTGATATCAAGTATTCAATGCAAGGATGTTCAATGATAATTCACAAAGTGTAACATAAAAGAAAGTACTATGGATCACATGTATGCATAATGAAAAGAAAGAACATCCTATAATGGCCATAGAGTATTGATGAAAATCTGAATATAAAAGGTGGACACTTTGGAAAGATATATATGAGTAGAGGTAAAGCATGAATAAGTTTCATCTAACTTCTGAACTTCTCTACTTAAGTTAATGATTGTAATGTGGTAATCCTTGGTGTCAAGCTCTCATTCCCCTATCATAGCATCTTGAATGATTAAGTTTAAAGTGAAACCAAATATGAGTAGTGTGCTTGACAAAGTACAGGTTGAAAGTCTCATGCCCCTTGAATACAAGTACCTACTCCATGTGTTACTCAACTTGGGAAACAAAGCAAGTTCAAGTTAAATATCATTGTAAGTAATAATAGCATCATTAAGAGCGTCAACTGGGGTACCTCTTGTCCCAGGATATGGATAAAGCCCATATCAAAATGACAAGACAAACAAACAAAATGAACAACCTCAACACCCTTTTTATTTACCATTGGAATAGCTTTTTATTGTAAGGTGTATCACTGATGGTTCACCATAGTATGTAAGTAAATTTCCACCATGAATAATGCATGGCTTAGATTAGCGGCCCAGGCGTCTCTCTAACCATTTATACAAACTCATTTAAACTTGCTTTATCTCCACATTTATTTCACCCATGATAAGCATCCATAAACAAAAGTACAAGATATCAACTAAATGAAATGAATAGCATGTTGAAAGCTTGCCATGTGACAGCACATATGAGCTAACTCCCAACCCAAGACATTTGTCAAGCCCACAACATCATAATTTTAATCACAATGGGTCATGTTTTATTAGTGCAATAAAAGTAAAGTGTGCATCAAGTTCGTGAGAGCTCTATAACCAACTTTTCCCATGACAATCAACAACATAATCATTTTCATTCAGAGGTATAGATAATTCAAAATAACATGATAAACATACTTGGAATAGCATAAAGCTAATAGGTAGATATGGTGGACTCACTGGAAAAACTTTGGTTGAAGGTGTTGGAAACAAGTTTTTACTTGTTGGAATTTTTGGGCTAGCAAGAGGGAGAAAGTTGACCGTCTAAATGCATGCATGAGTGTCCATAGAACTAACCAATCCATGTTAAACAAAGTAAAGTAACATTCAGCATCAAAACATGAATAAAAGATAGCTCTTGATAAAACACTTGCATATTAACACTCATTAACAAAGCATATGAATCATGCAACTATATGTATCTTTTTGAATCAACTTAAACATCCCTTTCCCAATCTTTTAATAGCATCCAACTTAATTCAACCCAAATTTCCAGTACCTCTTTCATATATAAATGATGGTGGTGGTCTCAAGACAAACAAAAAATCAAACCGAAATAAAAAGCGAATAAAAGACGCTCCAAGTTTATGCGATAAAGTGCATTGATCGAAAAACAGAAGTTAGACGTGTGCGAACCGAGAGTGTGTTGGTCCAGTGGGGTTGTCTTCACATCCCCAAGCTTATGGTCTTCACCATCCTTGGATAGCTCTTGGTGCATCTCCTCTAATCCCTGTGAAAAAACTTCAAACACCGTTTCTCCCATTTCTTTTCTGTGGGGCGACATTAGTAGTGATAGACAAATGAATTGCTTGCTGCATAAATCCTAAATACCCGAGACATTATCCACGAAAAGTTTCAGAGATGCCGCCACCGTCAACCCTAGCTCGGGAGGGTTCAGAAGCTCTTCCCGCCACCCTGCCGGAGAGGAGATTCATCACCGGAGGGCTCTACATCGCCATGCCTACCTCCAGAGTGATGCGTGAGTAGTCATCCTTGGACTACGGGTCCATAGCAGTAGCTAGATGGTTGTGTCTCCTCCTTGTGCTATAATGTTTAGATCTTGTGAGCTGCCTAACATGATCAAGATCATCTATTTGTAATGCTGCATGTTGTGTTTGCTGGGATCCGATGAACATTGAATACTATGTCAAGTTGATTATTAATCTATCTTATATGTTATTTATGATCTTGCATGCTCTCCGTTACCAGTAGATGCTTTGGCCAAGTAGATGCTTTTAACTCCAAGATGGAGTATTTATGCTAGATAGTAGGTTCGGTCTCCAGTAATCTGGGAGAGTGACAACAACTTCTAAGGTTGTGGATGTGCTGTTGCCATTAGGGGTAAAACAGCAATGCTGTGTCTAAGGATAATTGTGTTGTTTACGTTACGCACTTTACTTAATGCAATAATCTGTCCCTTGCAACTTAATACCAACGGGGGACACGAATGTTAACCTGGCGGTGGATTATTAGTCATAGATGCAGTTGGATAACGGTCTATGTATTATGTCGTGATGCCCAATTAAATATCATAGTAGTCATCTTGTTATATATATGCATTGTTATGCGCTCAATATTTTATCAATTGCCCAGCTGTAATTTGTTCACCCAGCATGTTAGTTATCTTTTATGGAGAGACACCACTAGTGAACTATGGACCCCGGTCCATTCTTTTACACTGATAATACAACCTACTGCAATTATTGTTCCTTTTCATTCTCTGCAATTTACTACTGTTTTCCACACCATACGTTTAATCTTTTGTTTTCAGCAAGCCGGTGAGATTGACAACCTCACTGTTTCGTTGGGGCAAAATAGTTTGATTGTGTTGTGTGCAGGTTCCACGTCAGCGCGCCACTGACAACCTTCAGAAGTGATTTCTTACTCCTACTGGTTCGATTAAACCTTGGTTTTATACTGAGGGAAACTGCTGCTACACTGCTTCATACCTTCCTCTTGGGGTCTCCCAACGAACGTGTGATCCACGTCATCAAGCAATTTTTTCTGGCGCCGCTGCCGGGGAGTAAGAGGATTTCTACAAGGGGAGCCTCTCGCTTCCAATCTCTTTACTTTATTATTGTCTTGCTTAGTTTATTTTTATCTTGTCTTGTTTGCTTCTTTTATCAAAAACACAAAAAAAATAGTTACTTTCATCTAGTTTGTTTTCTGTTTAGTTTCTGTTATTTCATCATGCTTCTCCCTAACTATACTTTAAAAGACATATCTGTGGGTACTGGGTCTATCATTGGAAGAGATAACATTGAGGAATTCTTGGGTCACATTAGTAGGCTTAAAGATTTTGAAGATAGATCCTTGGTAGAACTTGCTCCAAATTATGAAATTGCTACAGCTTCTCTAGTTCACATGTTGGAAGCTAGGTTTGTCAATCTGAATCCTATAATGTAGCATATGTTCCTTAAACTTCATGATATGGAAGATGGTGAAAAGAAAGATTTTGTTCTAGAAACCTTGCTTAAAGAATTTGGTGATGTTGCTAGAGAAGCTAGAAAAGTTTTTATTCGATATAAGATGCTTGGCAATTATATTGATGTTGTTAATATACTTGAGAAACTGGAAAAAGAGAGGCTTAAGTACACTAAAGAAACTAATTATGAGGGGGAAGTTAAGATACCGGTGCCTTTTAAGCTTATAGGAATGCATGAAGCGTTAGAAAAGAATTTTGATTGGATTGTTCCTGAAAACCCATTTGATGAATATGATGTGCCTGAAGGTATTGAAAGAGGGCATTTCGAAACCTATATAGATAAGATACAATGCATTGTTGAGAAAACTTCTGACCTTTCTTTGGATGCTTCTTCATTTGGAAATACTTGATTCTTACTTTCTGCGCCTAGCTGAAAGACGTTAAAGAAAAGCGCTTATGGGAGACAACCCATTGTTTTATTTCTGCATTTTTTTTTTGAGTCAAGGTGCTGTTTACTTCTGTAACATTGCCTTTGTATCTTTATTTTCTTGCATTGTTGTGCCAAGTATTGCCTCTAATAGAAAGATGATGCTAGATTTGGATTTCTGCACAGGAACAGATTTCTGCTGCTCACCGTTTTTCTTCTGTAAAATCACAGAAAAAATATTTAAATCTGAAAAAAATTGTGCGTGATCCTCAGATATTTACGCATCTTTCGTTAGTTTTGAGTTTTTCGATTTGAGCAACGTAAGTGACTCGAAAAAATTCGTCTTTACGAACTGTTCTGTTTTAGACAGATTCTGCCTTTTATTTTGCATTCTCCCTTTTACTAGTGTTGAGTGGAATTCTTTTTGAGGTGGAAGAGCTTCACATAACATCAGTAGCAGTAGCTAATGTTTAAAAAGTAATTGTCATGTTTGTGTCCTTATAGAACATGTGAGTTTTTGATTGTGCACTAACCCTCTAATGAGAATTATTCTGAGTTTGGTGTGGCGGAAGTTTTCAAGGGTCAAGAGAGAAGGATGATATAATGTGATCAAGAAGAGTGAAGAGCTTAAGCTTTCGGATTCTCCCATAGATCACCCCAGCATATTTCAAGAAGACTCAAGCGTCTAAACTTGGGGATGCTGATAACCCCCAAGAGCAGGGGATCACTGTAGCACCTCTTAATGTGGAAGTAAGGTATCGATCCGCAGGAGCAAGAAGGAAAAGTTATCTATTCCCTACAACTAAAGTGTCACAAGTTTTAATTGATTATGCACTAAACAAGTTTAAAGAACAAGAAGGTTGATTTAATGGATGGAAGTTTAACGTAGCAAAACAAGAATGTAAAAGTGTCCCAATCCTCTTCATTGCAAGAGGACAAGACAAAGTTTTTCTCTTATAGGAACAATGGACATGGGTTCATGGGTTCACTTAATCCTCTCTCTCTCATCTACGGTGATTATCATGTTATAAATAAAGTACACACAATTGTCATGTTTTAATGGTAGCTTTTATGACGGCTATATGTCCTAAAACACATAGTTGAAAGAAGTACTCATTTATGTTGCTATGTCACCCTCGTAAGGCTAGCGTGGTTGCTGTCACTCCCACATCATACTCTTCCTTTTTACCCCAGATAAAGGATGTTGGGCTGTATTTCACATGTCACTCAATACATATGCCGTGTCACATCGGCCATCCTGTACCTTCATACATCATACTTCATAATGGACAATATTCTAAACACTAGTGCAATGATTCATATTTCGTGTGCATGACCATATCTCTCTCATCTATCCGCACTTGGTGGTGTCAATCACCTCATGACTTGGATAAACAAGGCATTATGCATAAATCGAACCATCACATGCACCATAGAATATCTCCAAAGTATGACAAATCATAAAAGCTCCAGCACAACGGTAAATGTATAACAAATCATCTCATACCACAATATCCACCATAAGAATTACATAGATAGATCCATACTTATGCAAGACACATCATATGGACTCCAACAATGATCATACATAGAGAGATTAGATCAAGTTACCACCACAAACCCAAGGTCCAGGGGTGGACTACTCCCCCTTCATCATGGAGACGGTGGAGAAGTCGTCGGAGAAGATGGAGACCACCCCGGCAGCGCCTCGCCGGAGTTTTTCCCCTCCAATCTGCAGCTCCAGGTCTCTGTTTCGGTATTTCTGTGTTTCGGCGGCGCTCCTTCCAGAGAACGTCGGGGGACTATTTTTATAGACGTTTTTAGGTCAAGACGAAGCCACGGAGACGAAAACGGACGGCATCGGAGCCACGAGGAATAAAAGAGGTGGTCCCACACGACCTATGTACCTGGCCACGTGGGACCATCTAATTTCTTCCTCGGACTTCCTTTTCTGCGAATTCTTGGCTGGTACGTCTTCTCATTTCCAAATATTGGGCCCCGTAAAATATTTGGTCATTTGGACGTCGTTTGGTCCCTGAAAGTGAAAAACATGGAAAAAGGGGTTTTCTGCCTGTGCAGGGTTAATTCCATAAAAATAGGAAACATACCAAATATTTCCAAAATCATTATAAAACACTGATATAACCCTTATATGGTGCAAATATGACTGAAATATAAGTAAAAATAATGCAAAGTTCATGTATGCATTTTACATGCATCAACATCCCCAAGCTTAACCTATACTCGTCCTCGAGTATGAAGGTGATAAAACTAACATGGACTTTGCAATTTAATACTAACAATGGATATCAAAGATGATTACTATTGCTACATAGAGTAAAATGATTCATTCTTAAAAGGAGTAGCAATATGCAAGATAGTTTATGAAGTGATATCAAGTATTCAATGCAAGGATGTTCAATGATAATTCACAAAGTGTAACATAAGAGAAAAAGTACTATGGACCACATGTATGCATAATGAAAAGAAAGTACATCCTATAATGGTCTTAGAGTATTGATGAAAATCTGAATATAAAAGGTGGACACTTTGGAAAGATATATATATGGGAAATAGTGGGCTAACATGGGGTATAGCTACCCACCCCAAATCCATCCGTTGGATCCTTATAGGGAGCACAGATTATGGTAACCGGAGCACGAGCCTAACGGAACGACGTAAGTGGAGAAAAATTGCAGCACTGACCCTTGGCGACGAAGTTTTCACCGTGGTACAAAAGAAAACACCATGTCACTCCTCTTTCCGGCTCCATTTCAAACACCACACTCCATTTCTAGATCTCGGTGAGCCTGACCAAGTGACCATCCGCGCATACCTTCCTCCTATCACCGGCATCCCGTCGACAAGACCATGGAGGTGAGTGGCCGTAGGGGCTGTCGTCGGTGGGGAGCGGCCCGGAGCCCTTTGCCGCAGGCCAGGTGGGTCCAGCGGCCACCGTCCCTGCTCCCCACGGCCACCGACGCTGCTCCCCACGGCCACCGGCGTTGCTCTTCACGGCCATCGCGCTGAGAGGGAGGGCTCGTCCCGTGATCTGCAGCTGGAGCGAGGGCGCGTCCGGCGACCTGCAGTGGGGAGAGAGGCTGCAGCTTCCAAGAGAAGATCCGACCGAGAAGAACAAGATCCGTCGCCGAGCACAAGCCCCAGGAACCAACGTCCTCGAGCCAAGAATCGTGGGCTGCAGCCCCGCTAGATCCGAAGCTCCAAGGCAGGATCTGTTTGATACGTGTTGTTTTCTTGTCTTTCTCTTTTGTGAATGGAAGGTCTGTTTGTGGTCGGCTGCTTTGGCAACGCCCCGACGCCCCTCCATCCCGGCGACGAACTGCGGGCCTGTGGTTGCGACGACCGCATCTGGTGGGGCACATGGCTCGACCTCTCCCACCTTCTTATCAGATTTTTTTCTTTTCACTTTTTCTGCATTCTTAAGATTTAATATTGTTGCAGTTCGTCCCTGTTATTGCTAGTTTAGCTAGAGAGAATTTTGAGTTTTTTTTAGCTGCGAACAGAAACTAGCAAATCTGCTATTGTTCTGGGTGTTATCTATAACCTGACTTTGTGATTCACTCTTCTGAAATGAAATCGGCAGCACCCCTGCCTTGAATCGTAAAAAAAAGGATTGTTGGGAGAGGAATCTGGTTATTGCCCGGCAATGGTGTTGTATTTGCATCTCCTTTTGGTCGCTCGATCCATGGCGATGTCTCTTTTTGGGACAGTTTTTTTCTGAATATAGACAAGTTCAATTCGTTAATAACTCGGTTGTGATTGTTCTTGATAGATATGCTTTCAGCCCGTTGCTGCAGACCAGTTCATATTTGTGTATTCCTCTTCAGTTCGGTACTGTGCTTATGAGAGGGAGCTGAGGTGCTCTTTTGTAGCCCGGCTGTATGGTTTGCACATGGATGCCCACGGTAGCATAAAATTTGCACCGAGGTTGTTCTTCAACATTTTGAAAGATACGGCCAGCTAATGAAATGCATTTTGCGCTCCACAAGAAATGCATTTTGCGCTCCACAATAAAAAAAGCCACCATGCCACCATAGTCATTGATTTTCTCTCCCATCTATTTTGTGTCATATCTGTAATTAATATGGAGCCTGTCATTACTTGATTTTTCGTTTAACCAGAAAATAATTTGACGTCTGTTGCTTGCCCTGCAAAAAAGAAAAAGATGTCGGTTGCTTTTCTCTTTGTCCTGATTGATCCAACTAATGAAATGCATTGTTATACTCCATGATAGAAAAAACACTACCCGTAAGGAGCACAAATCCATTCACAGTGGGGAAAATATCCATTCACACTACCCGTAAGGAGCACAGATCCACGTTGTTTGTAGGGGAAAAAATGTTTGACAAACAGTGTACAGAGCCAAGGGAAAATGCACCACGGTGCCGGTCGTCATTTTCACAAACGCTCCACGGAGCCTTGGTTCAAAAAAATTCAGAAGCACACCAGTAATTTTCCACACGGTAGGACTGACATCAGAGTACAGCTAGCTAGCAGGGTACAGTCCATGATAGCTAACGGAGAAACACGTCCGTCACATGCATCTTCGGAAGCAATCCCTGAAGGGAGCATATCAGCAGCTTATCCAACGGTGCTCAGCCTATGCGCAGCTATCACCCATGTTATAAAATCCACGTCGATATATATATATATATATATATATATATATATATATATATATATAGAGGTAAAGTACGAATAAGTTTCATCTAACTTCTGAACTTCTCTATTTAAGTCAATGATTGTAATATGGTAATCCTTGGTGTCAAGCTCTCATTCCCCTATCATAGCATCTTGAATGATTAAGTTTAAATGAAAGCAAATACGAGTAGTGTGCTTGACAAAGTACAGGTTGAAAGTCTCATGCCCCTTGAATACAAGTACCTACTCCATGTGTTACTCAACTTGGAAAACAAAGCAAGTTCAAGTTAAATATCATTGTAAGTAATAATAGTATCATTAAGAGCGTCAACTGGGGTACCTCTTGTCCAGGATATGGAACAAGCCCATATCAAAATGACAAGACAAACAAACACAATGAACAATCTCAACACCCTTTTTATTTACCATTAGATAGCTTTTTATTGTAAGGTGTATCACAGAAGGTTCACCATAGCATGTAAGTAAATTTCCACCATGAATGATGCATGGCTTAGATTAGCGGCCCAGGCGTCTCTCTAACCATTTATACAAACTCATTTAAACTCACTTCATTTCCACATTTATTTCACCATGGTAAGCATCCATAAACAAAAGTACATGATATCAACTAAATGAGATGAAGTGCAATGTTGAAAGCTTGCCATGTGACAGCACATATGAGCTAACTCTCAACCAAAGACATTTGTCAACCACAACATCATAATTTTAATCACAATGGGTCATATTTTATTTATGCAATGAAAGTAAAGTGTGCATCAAGTTCGAGAGAGCTCTATAACCAACTTTTCCCACAACAATCAACAACATAAGCATTTTCATTCAGAGGTATAGATAACACAAATATCATGATAAACATACTCGGAATAGCATAAAGCTAATAGGTAGATATGGTGGACTCACTGGAAAAACTTTGGTTGAAGGTGTTGGAAACAAGTTTTTGCTTGTTGGAATTTTTGGGCTAGCAAGAGGGAGAAAGTTGACCATCTAAATGCATGCATGAGTGTCCATAGAACTAACTAATCCATGTTAAAACAAGGTAAAATAACATTTAGCATCAAAACATGAATAAAAGATAGCTCTTGATAAAATATTTGCAAATTATTACTCATTAACAAGCTCATGAATCATGCAATTATATGTATCTTTTAAAATTAACTCTAACATCCCTTTTCCCAATCTTATAATAGCATCCAACATAATTCAACCCAAATTTCAGTAGCTCTCTCATATATAAATGATAGTGTGGTGGTCTCACAAAATAAAAATTAAACCTAAACAAACAAAAAGACGCTCCAAGTTTATGCGATAAAGTGTTTCGATCGAAAAACAGAAGTTAGACGTGTGCAAACCGAGAGTGTGTAGGTCCAGTGGGGTTGTCTTCACATCCCCAAGCTTATGGTCTTCACCATCCTTGGATAGCTCTTGGTGCATCTCCTCTAATCCCTGTGAAAAAACTTCAAAACACGTTTCTCCCATTTCTTTTTCTGTGGGGTGCATTAGTAGTGATAAACAAATAGATTTCTTGCTGCATATAATCCTTGAACAAAAATTCATATGAATGTCACAAAGTGTATAATGTTGTATGCCTACTCATAAACTCAATTGGATCAAAAAGTTCATGTTAAAAGTTCTAAGCATGCATCAAACAAAATGGGACAGAATCTGTCCAGAAAAACAGCAGCAGCTAAACGTATTTTTCTACCCTACTTAACTTTGTCGGAAAATTCCGAAAAATTCATGCATACATAGGATGAAAAGTTGCTACTACAGTTTAAATATGAGCTCATTCGGAGTTATAATAAGAATTAAAAATCATACCGTGCACAGATTCGTGCAGGAATAAAATCTCCGAACGCTATAAGCAACTTTTCAACCAAAATGAGTAAAACTTGGCACTTTATTAAAATTCCAGAAACTAAACTAAAACAAGTCTCTTGTTACAGCAAGAGGACACAAAGAAAATAAAAATAAAAACAACCGGGTTGCCTCCCGTAAAGCGCTTTCTTTATAGCCATATAGCTAGGCTTCTTACTTGATGTTTATTGTGGACGAAGCTCATGAGGGAGCTTGAACTTTGGTGTCCCTCTTCCTTGGAAAGTGTTCATGCATAATACCAGGATCCCATGGTGTTCTCAAACCAATCAAAATAATAGTCAAGTTGAACCCTAGTTGAGAGAAAAACAAAACACAAAAGTAATAACAACGAAGTCTAACTTTCTTTCTATGCATTGGCATTTTGTATATGAATGAATCACCATAAATAGAAGTTTCCCAATGCATATTAACAATATTTACTTGCAGCATATAATTATTAGTAACATAAAGAGGGTTCTTATCACCTCCTCTTTCATAATAGTTGCAAGTAGTAGAAATAAATTCAACCATATAACCACAAGAATCATTCAACTTAGATAATTTAGGCACATAAAGAGGATTATTAAATTTATTTTAGAATTCATTAGCATGCTTCCCTCTTTCAAAATAGTTAATAAGATCAATATCAAGTTTACTATCATGATTGCAACAAAGATTTGGAACTAAAGATAGTTGCAAATCACATAAGTATTTCTCAACATAAGCAAATTTCTCCTCTATGGTGTAAGTAGGAGAGTTCAAGAACAAAGTAGGACTCTCATGAGTAAGAGCACTATCACAAACAGCAAGTATATCATTTTTATCCTCACATAATTTAGTAACAACTAAACATGGAGGTTTATCAATAAGCATAGGACCATCATCTAAAGCATTATCATATAGCATATTTAAGCAATACTCCTCATTATCATCAATAAGTTCACTAGTACATTAATAGAAAGTAAAGGAGCATTTTTAGTTTCATCATAATAGCATGGGTTATCATATAGGACCATAGCATTTTCAGTTTCACACTCATCATAACATGGATTCTCATAAATAACAAAAGATTTTTGAGTTTGAGTGTTACTATCATTTGTTGATGGTGAAGTTGGGAGATCCAACTCTTCCCCAAGCTTAGGTTGGAACATCCATTTCAATCTCCTCTTCACATTTCTTCTTCCAAGCTTATGTTTTCATCATCCTCTTGGGGTTGCACGGGCATCCCCAAGCTTAAGCTTTTGTCATCTTCTTCCTGCAAAATATTAGAGCTTTCTTTGGCAGCTCTCTTCCTTGTGTCAACAACATAGATATTTTCATTAAATTCAAGTATGCAGAGATCAAGGATATTGGCAATAAAAACTTTAAATTGAGAAGCTATAGGGCAGGTTTCATGTTCATCAATGAAGGTGTATAATTCATAGGCTGCCATAAAAATAACAAATTGCTCTACTTCTTCCATCCCTAAGTGAGCATAATTCCATGTATGATAAGTTGCAATAACATGTTCTCTATTGGAAGGGCATTGGAATTCAAAGTGTCTAAAGTATTCAGAGCAACAAGTTTCTTCCTTATGATAATTAAGCAGCACACTAGCAATTTTATTTAGAAGCTCTATGTATTCTCCTAATCTTTTCCCTTCATTTGATTTTCTAAATTCAGCAGCCATCATGGCGTTTTCATAACAGTTTTCCATTTTCTAATTTTTTTGGGTTTTTGATATATAAAACTGAAAGTAAAACTAATGAGAAACTCACAACCAAACAAGTTTAAAGGAACCTCCCCAAGCTTAGATGATTGCAAGATATAAAACAAAAATAAATCTAAAGTCTAGTGCACACAAGAATAGAAACTTAAGCGCTACGCTCCCCGGCAACGGCGCCAGAAAAGTACTTGATAACCCCCAAGAGCAGGGGATCACTGTAGCACCTCTCAATGTGGAAGTAAGGTATCGATCCGCAGGAGCAAGAAGGAAAAATTATCTATTCCCTACAACTAAAGTGTCACAAGTTTTAGTTGATTATGCACTAAACAAGTTTAAAGAACAAGATGGTTGATTTAATGGATGGAAGTTTAACGTAACAAAACAAGAATGTAAAAGTGTCCCAATCCTCTTCAATGCAAGAGGACAAGACAAAGGTTTTCTCTTATAGGAACAATGGACATGGGTTCATGGGTTCACTTAATCCTCTCTCTCTCATCTACGGTGATTATCATGTTATAGATAAAGTACACACAATTGTCATGTTTTAATGGTAGATTTTATGACGGCTATATGTCCTAAAACACATAGTTGAAAGAAGTACTCATTTGTGTTGCTATGTCACCCTCGTAAGGCTAGCGTGGTTGCTGTCACTCCCACATCATACTCTTCCTTTTTACCCCCAGATAAAGGATGTTGGGCTGTATTTCACATGTCACTCAATACATATGCCGTGTCACATCGGTCATCCTGTACCTACATACATCATACTTCATAATGGACAATATTCTAAACACTAGTGCAATGATTCATAATTCGTGTGCATGACCACATCTCTCTCATCTATCCACACTTGGTGGTGTCAATCACCTCATGACAAGGATAAACAAGGCATTATGCATAAATCAAACCATCACATGCATCATAGAATATCTCCAAAGTATGACAAATCATAAAAGCTCTAGCACAACGGTAAATGTATAACAAATCATCTCATACCACAATATCCACCATAAGAATTGCATAGATAGATCCATACTTATGCAAGGCACATCATATGGATCCAACAATGATCATACATAGAGAGATTAGATCAAGTTACCACCACAAACCCAAGGTCCAGGGGGTGGACTACTCCCCCTTCATCATGGAGACGGTGGAGAAGTCGTCGGAGAAGATGGAGACCACCCCGGCAGCGCCCCGCCGGAGTTTTCCCCCTCCAATCTGCAGCTCCAATTCTCTGTTTCGGTGTTTCTGTGTTTCGGCGGCGCTCCTTCCAGAGAACGTCGGGGGACTATTTTTATAGACGTTTTTAGGTCAAGGCGAAGCCACGGAGATGAAAACGGACGGCATCGGAGCCACGAGGAATAAAAGAGGTGGTCCCACACGGCCTATGTACCTGGCCGCGTGGGAGCATCTAATTTCTTCCTCGAACTTCCTTTTTCACGGATCCTTGGCTGGTACGTCTTCTTATTTCCAAATATTGGGCCACGTAAAATATTAGGTCATTTGGACGTCGTTTGGTCCTTGAAAGTCAAAAACATGGAAAAAGGGGTTTTCTGCCTGTGTAGGGTTAATTCCATAAAAAAAGGAAACAAACCAAATATTTCCAAAATCATTATAAAACAGTGATATAACCCTTATATGATGCAAATATGACTGGAATATAAGTAATAATAATGCAAAGTTCATGTATGCATTTTACATGTATCAGATGCCCAAGGCATCCCCTTCTTCATCAGCAACTTATCAGGTCATCTCTAGTGAAACTATTTTTTAATTCTTTCACATCATATGTGCTTTGCTTGGAGCGTCTGTGTGCTTTTATTTTCGCTTTGTTATTTTATTTTCTGAAATCAACTTGGTTGGATCCTAGCAATCTTGTTTGGGAGAGAGACACGCTCCACTTTTTCATGTGAATACTCCTATTCTTCACTTATACTTGTTGAGTATTCTTGTTAGCTACTGTTTTGCTTTTAGCTCCTGTTTTTCATGCATCTCTTATTCAGATCTGTTAGTTCTTTTAGATAGAGTACTCTCTTGTTTCATTTATAATTATTTGGAGAGTTTGTGTTGAAATAAATTGATTGGTGTTTGATTGGAACAGAAAATGCTGCATGTGGTAGATGGTATAATGAAAAAAATCTTGCATATTCTTGTAGATCACTGTCTTGGATAATTTGATAATTGTCAATTGTTTTGAGTTATCAAGTAGTTCATGTTTTAGCTTTTGTATCATGCGGTTAAAACCTATTAGTGGAGAAGTACCGTAAAGCTTGTTGAAATTTGGTTTGTATGATTGGTATCTCTAAGGTCTAGATATTTTCTAGTAAAAGAGTTTGGTTAACAAGGAAGACAGTATAGAGTCTTATAATGCTTGCAATATGTTTCCATATGAGTCTTGTTGTACCGGTTGATATTCTGTGTTTGCTTCAAATAACCATGCTAGCCTAAATCTGTACTGAGAGGGAATGCTTCTCGTGCATCCAAAACCTTGAGCCAAAATCCATGTCATTTGTGTCCACCATAACTACCTATATGTGGTATTTCCTTGCCACTTCAAGTAAATTTTTCATGTGCTATCTTTAAACTATTCAAAACTTTATTATTCCTTTTTGTGTCAATGTTTACCAAGCTCATGAGGACGGGGTGGATGTCCTTATGTCACCTGTCAAACGGACTTTACCACCGGACTAGCGGCATATACATCCGCTTATCCATTAATTTTGCAAAAAGAACTGGCAAATGGGGTGCCCGGTCCCAATTAATTACAACTTTAACCATTTAATTATCTTCACATTTTTGCCCTGATTTATCAGACAAGCAATGATACCAGTGAAATATCTGCATGTGTAAACAAAAGAGAAAGATTGATGATCTGCCTTGCTGGTAGAAATAACGTCCTTCATGGGAGCCGCTCTTAAAAGTCTGGTTGGCAGGGGTCATATTGCACTATTCATTTTCTGATTCGTTGACAATTAACAAACACCTCTCAAAACTAAATTTTTACTCTCTATATGATTTCAAAAACTTAAAAAGCTCTAGCACATGATTTAATCTCTACTTCCCTCTGCGAAGGGCCTTTCTTTTACTTTTATGTTGAGTCAGTCTTCCTACTTCTTTCTATCTCAGAAGCAAACACTCGTGTCAACTTTGGTGCAACAATTTTATATGCTAGTATATTGCACTTATTATATTGCTTTGTGTTGACAAATATCCATGAGATATACATGTTGAAAGTTGAAAGCAATTGCTGAAGCTTAAATCTTCCTTTGTGTTGGTTAAACACTTTTTATTTAGAATCTATTGCTTTATGAGTTAACTCTTATGCAAAACTTTTTGATGCTTGTCTCGAAAGTACTATTCATGAAAAGTTTTTTCTTATATGATTTAGTTGTTTGCTCATTATCTATTTGTTAGCAAACTATAGACCATTGACCTTGATCACTTCATTCATAACATTTGCTTTACAATACTATTTGATCAAAGTTTATGTTGGTAGCATGTCACCTCAGAAATTATTTTGTTTTTATCGTTTTACCTACTCGAGGACAAGTAGAACTAAGCTTGGGGATGCTTGATACGTCTCAAACGTATCTATAATTTCTGATGTTCCATGCTTATATTATGCCAATTGCTACATGTTTTATATACATTTCATAGCATTTTTATGCATTTTCTGGGACTAACCTATTAACAAGATGCCACAGTGCCAGTTCTTGTTTTCTGCTGTTTTTGTATTCCAGAAAAGTTAGTCTGGAAATATTCTCGGAATTGGACGAAACTTGGACAGGACCTCCTATTTTTCAACACGTACACGGAGTCCAAAGGAGAGACGGAGGGGGCCGCGAGCCAGCCACACCATGGGGCGGCGCGGCCCCACCCTCTGCCGCGCCGTGGGGTGGTGTGGGCCCCACGGAAGTCTCCAGCCGCCGCCGTTTGGCCTATATAATCTTCCCGACGCGTAAACCCTAAATACCCAAGCCATTATCCATGAAAAGTTCCAGAGACGCCGCCGCCATCAACCCTAGCTCGGGAGGGTTCAGAAGCTCTTCCCTGCACCCTGCCGGAGAGGGGAATCATCACCGGAGGGCTCTACATCGCCATGCCTGCCTCCGGAGTGATGCGTGAGTAGTCATCCTTGGACTACGGGTCCTTAGCAGTAGCTAGATGGTTGTCTCTCCTCCTTGTGCTATCATGTTTAGATCTTGTGAGCTGCCTAACATGATCAAGATCATCTATTTGTAATGCTGCATGTTGTGTTTGCTGGGATCCGATGAATATTGAATACTATGTCAAGTTGATTATCAATCTATCTTATATGTTATTTATGATCTTGCATGCTCTCCGTTACTAGTAGATGCTTTGGCCAAGTAGATGTTTTTAACTCCAAGAGGGAGTATTTATGCTAGATAGTGGGTTCAGTCTCCAGTAATCTGGGAGAGTGACAGCAACTTCTAAGGTTGTGGATGTGCTGTTGCCACTAGGGGTAAAACAGCAATGCTTTGTCTAAGGATAATTGTGTTGTTTACATTACGCACTTTACTTAATGCAATAATCTGTTCCTTTCAACTTAATACCAATGGGGGACACGGATGTTAACCTGGCGGTGGATTATTAGTCATAGATGCAGTTGGATAACGGTCTATGTATTATGTCGTGATGCCCAATTGAATATCATAGTAGTCATGTTGTTATATATATGCATTGTTATGCGCTCAATATTTTATCAATTGTACAGCTGTAATTTGTTCACCCAGCATGTTAGTTATCTTTTATGGAGAGACACCACTACTGAACTGTGGACCCCGGTCCATTCTTTTACACTGATAATACAACCTACTGCAATCATTGTTCCTTTTCATTCTCTGCAATTTACTACTGTTTTTCGCACCATACGTTTAATCCTTTGTTTTCAGCAAACCGGTGAGATTGACAACCTCACTATTTCGTTCGGGCAAAGTAGTTCGATTGTGTTGTGTGCAGGTTCCACGTCAGCGCGCCACTGACAACCTTCAGAAGTGATTTCTTACTCCTACTGGTTCGATTAAACCTTGGTTTCATACTGAGGGAAACTGCTGCTACACTGCTTCATACCTTCCTCTTGGGGTCTCCCAACGAACGTGTGATCCACGTCATCATCCCCACGCACGTAAGGCAAAGGAACGACGCGAGCACTGCTCATCCCGTCCGACACATGTGATCGTTTAGATTGGGGTTCGAGATGTTTTCGTAATATCTGGGTCTCAATCACCCGCAATGTCAATCTAGCGACATGAATAATCATGCTTGGTTAGGGCCGTAGTTTTTCAGTTTCCTCCGTAAATCTTACAGCCACGCTAAAAGTTGCAACCAAACGCTATAGGCGTCTAACTCTGTTTTGCAGGACATATGATTTGGTATAGTCTCAAAATTTTATTTTGAGTTATTTACCTAACATTGTTTTGTTTTAACCGGCGTGTCATTCTTCCTTGTTCGTCGAGCTACGGTGATAGTGGAGGCTAGGAGAAGACATGCACTTGTCGTGAACCTCGACATGGCCGCACCGGTGGAGGCGCCACCGGAAGTTGAAGGAAGAAGAATATAATACATCACGAACTGTTATTTACTTGTGCATGTTTTATATATGTCTTCTTGTTTTTCCCTTGTTTGCGCAGTAGACGTGATTATTAGGGTGATTCCCATCGTGCCCCCGAGCTACTGTAGAAACAACGCAGAGCCAACGAAGTAAGGGCAAACAACGACGACATGTGAACCGGGAAAGGGACATGGGTCCATCGACAGCGAGAGAGGGAGCGAGGAAGCGGGTACGGCAATATATATCACAGAGGGGCACGCATGGAAGGAGGTAAAACCTAGAACGATAGAACAACAAAATCAGCCAATGGGAGATATGTGCTGCTAATTTTTCCCGTCTGTCACACCAATTAAACGCGTAACGTGAGACCGATGGGTGGGCCCTCGGGCGAAAAGAATCGTGCATGTAGGGCGTCAGCGAGAGTGGGTGCATACCGAATCGCTGTTCCTGCCGGCATGATCGGATTGTGCGAAAGGGCACGGAGGCGCATATCGGACGGCCAGAAAACTCAAATGGCTGAGAAACTCCCATGGTCTCTCACCCTTTATACTTTTAGATGTCCAACCTGTTGTGTATATGTACACCAGATAGTCATTCATGTATTGCCTAATTATATAACATCATCCGAAAAGAAATCGAACTAATTTCAGAAGTTCTCCTTGTGGAAAACGAATTTGGTGGTGGTCCGGTGAGATAAGTCCTGCGACAGGCGCCTGAGCTCCGGCGTGACCTTCTGGTCGCCGCAGTAGAAGACGCCCACGCGCTGGCCCTGGTGGTCGCAGGCGACACGCTTGAAGACGTCCCGCCAGCAGGGCCTCGCGAAGTGGGTGCGGACGCGGGTCCCGGAGACGACGTCGACGCCGCTCTTGGCGTGGTGGAGCGCCTGCAGCATCAGCACCATCGCCGACCGTGCGTCCCCTTCCTCGTACACGCTCGTGCAGTGATTGTGCAGCTCCACCACGTCGCCGGCGGCGTTCCGCTCCGCCACCTCGTCCATCACGCCACGGAACCACTCGAATGAGCCTTCCTCCCGCGTGCACCAGTAGAAGTATACCCGCTTCGTCATGAACGGCGTACCGTCATCGGCGGCGTCGCCGGCGTGGCCATTTCCGTGGCCGTGGCCGGGCTGGATGTTGTTCAACACGTCCTTGACGATGCTGATGAGCGGCGTGGCGCCGATGCCGAGACCTATGAGAAGGAGCACGTCGTACTTGCGGTAGTCCTGCGCCGGCGCGCCGTAGGGGCCGTCGATCAGCAGCCTTGGGAACGTCCTGTGGACGAGCAGACCATTAAAATCAGAAAGGAATTTCAGTGTCATGAACATGGCGTGTGGCATGCTCATATACTTACTTGGCATTGTGCTCCATGGTCGTGGGGTCAGCCCTCAGGAGCCCGCTCTGCCCCATCGCCGGTGGCCGACAGCTCTGCGAGAATATGGCTCTGAATTTCGAAGTCCAGTCACCGCGGCACCGAATGTGCATGCTGAGGTAGTCGTCGCCGGGAGCCGAGGTGATGGTGAAGGGGTGCCTGCAACATGCCGTCGATCAACTCTGGTGTGTGCACTGGCATTCCATCGCACGGATGCCGAGAGGATCGATGAAGGGAGCTCACCACTCGAACGGCGAGACCTCGCCGCAGTTGACGTAGATGTACTGCCCGCTTCTGTACCTGAACCCATGGGGCTTGCTCATGTGGATGGCGATCACGTTCCCAGGGTACACCGCCACCTTCTCGATCCTCACCGTCGTCAGGCCGTACGACCTCAGCGCCCGAAGAAGGCGCTCGCCGGCGTACAGCAGCACGGGGATGGCAAGGTACATCCATGTCTGGAGAAAGAAAGTTCATGTCAAAATGAATCCAATCTGTAATATAGAACAATGGAACTGAAAAAAGAAACTCGCTGACTGACACTCACCGTCTGCTTGTACCATGTCCGGTTGATGTAGAGGCAGACGCCGTGGACGACGAGGGCGATATAGACGACGACGAAGAGGTGGTGGGAGTACCAGAACATGTTGAACCCGCTGAGCCGCCGGAGCGGGTTGCCCTCGCCGAGCTTGCTCCGGCGGAACCGAGGATGCGCCAGCGTGTAGGCGACGGCCATCAGCACTACCATAATCACCCCGGTGACGCCCTCCACGCCACGCACGAACCACCAGTAGTCCGGGATCCTCGTCTGCCCGAAGTAGCGCTTCATCGGCTCGTACGCCGCGTCGCTGGCATGGAGCAGGCGCGGGAAGTCGCACGTCAGATGCGACACCCCGTGCAGCGCCACGCCGACGGCCACGCCGCCCGCCACCACCTTGTGGAAGTTGATGTTGTCGTTGAACGGCACGACGGCGCCGAGCCTTGTCCGGGACCGGAGCCAGGTGACGGTGTTGCGGCACACGGGGAGGAGGATGAGGGCCATGTTGAACTTGGTGGTCTCGGCGCCGCCCTTGGCGACGCACACGCAGTAGCCCATGACGTCGAACGTCGGATGGCGCCGGTACGCGGCGAACTTCCACGCGAAGAGACCGGCGTTGATGGCCAGCCACAGCGACATCACCCACACGCGTTTCCAGTTGTCCTCCAGGAAGTAGCGCGCCGCCGTGACGCCGCGCCGGAGCGGGTTCGCGCCCTGCGCTGGCACCAGCCTCTGGCTGATCAGCTGGCTGATGTTGGAGCTGTGCGCCACCAGGCTCGTCGGCGCCTGGGAAGGGGGCAGCAGCAGCAGCGACTCCAGTGTGGCAATCTGTTTTTCAGACGAGAGTGGAGTTACGTGTCAGTGCCATCGAATCGCCGAGAAGGTCACATCCAATGAATTGCCCAGAAAGATGAAAGGATCTTGGTGAGCTCTTCCATGATCGGGGTCGAGCTCTTCCATGATCAACGCTGTGTACTCGTCGACGCGGTCGAGGATCTTGGTGAGCTTGTTCGCCGAGGCCGTCAGAGTGAGGACCTCTTTGAGCTCCTCGTCGGTGATCCGACCGTCTGCATTCTTGTCAACCCTGCAACAAGTTCAGCAGTATCCATGTCAAATGACATCAAACTTAATTTGAAACTCAAAATGTCAACAAAATTAGGAAAAGTTGGACTTGGAGATTGGATTTGAATCTGAAAATAACATACATGTCAAAGAAAGTTTGGAGCTTGGCATCAAAGCCTGGATCCGAGAGCTGATCCCAGAACTCCCGGAGCTCACTCTTGGTCAGCACCTGAGCCACGATTCCCCGTCGCCGTGCAAGGGCGTCGAACATTTGCACCGAGAATTCCTCCGAACCGACCATCCCTACAACACAAAAATTGCGTTCAAAATCATTTCAGGATATTACTTTTTTTTTTAGAGTTTTTCATTCAAATCACGAAATAATACAAATTAGTTGACCCTGTAACACAATCACAAAGGACCATGAACACCTAGAACACCCTAAAACAACCATAACACATGAAGATCTCCGGAGCCCTGTGTCATCATCCCAGAATCTTGAGAGAAGACCCCTGCAGCAGAAAAATCTGCAACCAGGCGCAAGCAGGTCATCATCTTCGACCACGGTACAATTGCCGCCACGCTGCTTCCTCTTTCCTTGACACCAGCGCCGAGAGGGCATGGACACCAATCCAACACACCTGCAACAGCCGTCGCCATCTTTGGCTTTGAGTACCGCGAAAAGTGTCCCTTCCGGGAGGAAGAGAACTCGAGTCATCCGATCGATCCAGCACCGCGGCCGGGCCATCCGCCCGGGCAAAGCAGGGTCTCCCTCCAGCATCAGCGCAGAGGAAGGAGAAGAACAGCAGCAACAAATCATACCGACAAGGAGGAAGAAGGGTCTTCGTCTCCATGCATTCATCGCCCATCCGAGGACCCAACCGGCCCGTGCCGATTGAACTCCAGACTCCATAGCCCGCGACCTCGACGAGATCCGGGGATCCCCACTCCGCTAGCTCCTAGACGAAGGCAATAGACCCGCCTGACCGCGAACGGAGCCCGAAGAGATTTATTCCGACGCGACACCACCGCGACGGCCTTGGCAGCGTCTCCCTCAACCCTAACCCTACCACGCACCCGCCTAGCGGACAGACCCGAGGTTCCCCCTCCCTCCCGCCACCGGAGCGGCCGATGGAGAGAGAGGGAACCGGCGGCGCCGCCGGCGGCACGCAAGGGATCCCTCGTTCGCCTCCTTGATCGCCTCGTGCGATCCGACTTTCCCGGAGCGAACCGGTCACGATCCTCGTTTTATTTCAGGATATTACTAGTAGCAAGAGTGTTGCTCACTGACAGAAAATTCAGACTTTTTTTCTTTTTCTGAACCTGATGCTTCAGAGTTCAGGGAAATACATGCAAGAACGAGCAGGCTGCGAGTCAGAGAGTATCTCACCGATGCACTGTCCGAAGCGTGACCGGAGGAGGAGCCCATCGACGGCGAGGCGGTCGAAGCGCTCCTCCACCTCCGGCCAGCTCCCCTGCGTGACCACGCTCTGGTTGAGGAACTGCAGGCCCCTCAGTGCTTGGCGGGCGCCGGTCATGCTCCGGTCCAGCCGGGGCCGCTGCTGCTGCGCCACCACCGGCGGCGGCTTCGTCATGGACGCGATGCGCCTCAGCTCGGCCTTGAGCCTCGACGACAGGCCGCCGGGGCCGGGCGTCGGCGGCAGGAGCGCCGCCTCCGACATCTCGACGCCGCCGCTGTCCTTGACGCTGTGGATGGCCACCGCGTCGCCGTCGCCCCTGACGTCGAGCGTGACCTCCAAGTACTCCTTCTCCTCCTTGAACCGCGTGCTCCGCCGGCTCGCGCTCTTGTACTCCGGCGGTGGCCCGCCATTGCCGTTCGCGGCCATGCCCGCCTGAATTCTAGTGAGCAATGCCTCGTCAAGAAGAAACACCAGCAGGACTGATCTGAAGCTCCAGAAAAAATTGTAGCAGAATAGAAAGGCGAGTGTTGTGAGAGCCAAGAAACCAAGAATGTGCAGGATATGTATATATAGACAGGCACACAGAACTGGAAGTAGTTGGTACGATTTGGTGAGGACACAGGTGTGATCATCTACTTGCGCTAGATAGATAGAGGAAGCATCCTGCTGGTCTGCTAGATTTTTTAAGGTTTGGTGACGGCACAAGTCAATAGGAGATGTACACAGAAGGAAGGGAAACAGTGGGCGCCCCTCAGTCCGAGTGTGCAGTCCAGCAATCCTGCCGCTGGTTAGGGAAGCCTTCAAAACCAGTGAATCCATCTACCTGTTAAACAATGGGGGTCTAGCTAGCTGATCTGATCATTGGACCCCTGCTTTTGAGGAATCCATCTACTAGTTTTGGAGGACTTGTGGATGATAGAGCTCTGTTCAGAATGTAGTACAACGGCTAAAATTAAAATCATTGGGGGTGAGTCTATTCTCGTGGGGTTCTTGCATTGTGCCAATGTTTGAAACAGCCATCCCTCACCTTCAATAATCATGTCATTTCAGGATAGGAATCTAGGATAATGGTGCCAAACTTTTGAAAACGTTGGATATCGGTGTCATTTCAAATGTTTAATCTGGTGCGTGAGGGTCGTATCGTGTGGTCTTCGCCACATATGTTACGATGGAATGGGTGACCAAAACTTCGTCTCTAGAACTGTGTCATTGTTCAAATTCACACGTTTTTGCTGTATGTGCTGAACATAGTTGGTTTCCGTTTTACTATGTGTCTAGTTCCAAGACAGCTTTGCTGCACTAGCTATGGTGAAAGAAAGAAAGGGATAAACTATGGCAAAGGCACATTATACACAACTCCAAGTGTCCAGGGTTGTTGAGGCGAGGCATGTTTTTGAAGTCCAGAATCCCAGCACAGCTGTACGGGCTTGACGCACACAGAGCCTAAACACTAACACCACAGCACGTTATATACCGCGGAAGAAGGAAACAACGGAAGCAGCAACGTGGAGTGGAGAAAACCACCGGCGGCCACTCTTTCTCTCTCGCATGTGCTGTGCTTCATGGTTTAGGCAACGGCATCATTGTATAAGGATTGTGGTGACTAGATTGGGACTATCAGACACCTTGGGAGAGGGCATATATATCTGTACAAACATCTGAAGCAACTTGGTAATAGCAAATGTGTGACCGTAAATAAATTCAACAACAAAAAAGTGTACCAGTAATATGCCAGTTTTGTTCTTGTAAACCTTTGGTCGATTTGAGTACATGTCAAGAATATGATGCCCAGTTTTGTCCTTTGAGTTTAGTCCAAAGAATGTAGCTCTCCACGTAACACCAGTATATATTTCTCAAATGGATCCAACAAAGGTATAAGCGGAAACAAAAAAATGAAGACTGATCTAGCTCAAAGTGTTACAGCTCAAGGTTATGATGCCGACGTGATATTAACATTGATGCCTGTGATATAACAAAAATAAAGTAGATAAACTGCACACTGCAAACCAGCTCACTCGAGTCTGTTGGTTCATTCGGGGAACTATCATTTTGCTTGTCCAGTACAGCAACAATGCTGTACCCCAACACAAAAAAAGAAGGTACAGGGATGCACTATGAGTTAATCTAGTTTGGTATACGTGGTTTTTCCAGCGACTGGATCATTGAAAATTTATCAGCTGTAGTAGAGAGATGCGAGACAAATCAGCAAGTCTGTTAGGAGAAGCCCAATCGCATCAAATACATATTTTGGCGCAAACAAACCCCAGACCTGCAATGTTTGAAAGATAACTAGTGTCACGTCCCAAAGCGGCGATACTAAAAGCGGCAACTATTGCTGGGTCAAATTTACCATCAAGTGACGCCTTTGAATAGTGACACATATGATTGTAAATGTAGTGGTGATAGCTGTAATTAGGCCATACATCAACTGAACCTGAGTTTGACACATAAGATCAGATGTCATGTGGATCAACAAGCAAAGAAACATGTGATAGCTGTAAGGAGTTCTGCAATGCATGATTCAGTATTCCAGTTTATGGTTAACACTAGAAAATCCAGATTATTATTTATAGTTCCAACACTGTTGTGTCTAAACAGTAAATACTGACTGCCCACATTAATTTTCCTAGATATGCAACTTTTCTGTAAAAAAGGAATATTTACCTACTGAATTATGTTCCTATATTTCTGCCAGAAAGCACTAAGGAAAAAATTTCAGTACCTGTATTAGAATATTGACGGTGACATCCTTCTCCTTGCTTTTCTTGGACGCAGTATTATAACCGTGGATGGCAATAAATGGAAGACTAAGAACTGGCAGGATGTGAGAAACACCAAAGGTATCAATGGAAAGAAGAATCCCTTGACGAATGATATGGAAATGATCAAACCTGTGAAATATGGAATTGCGACAAACATCAATTACATAAAATGCAAGGAATATTCTTTTATTCCAGTCACAACAGTGTTATTTGGATCATAATTATACTCACCCAATGAACGCAGCACCATAGCGAAGGCCATCAAAGGTACACCTGAAACGTATTCTTTCTTAGCAAGAATGCATTTTTACCCATCACATCTAACAACGGAATTGAATCACCTTAACAATAAGCTTAATGCCCCCAAAAAACAATAAGCTTAATGCCCCCCAAAAACAATAAGCTTAATGCCCCCACGCCCATAAAACAGCAAGGATAAATGGACATGACTTATCTGATATCTCTCGGACCAGTAAACATAGTACATGAAAAAAAAAACTTACAAGACAGAAACATGAAACAAAGTAAAACAACGGTTTAAACGCATCGAACGATCAAGGATCTTACCAGTGACCAGTCAGATAAAATAGACAAACTGCAAGAAGGCTCCACTGTGTTACCGATACATGGTTAGCAAAACAACTCCCAATTATGTCAAGTTTCAAGTCTTTCTGATATTTCTGCTGTAAAGTCATTATACACCAAGCTGCAAAATAATTATTAAAATTTCAGATGCTATGCTTCCTAATGAGGATATAAAAGGAAAAATACTCAAGTTGTGCCTCAAGCAGTACATGCCGAATTCTGAGAATAGAGTTAGTTGCAAAGTACCTCCAGTGATACAAATTACCGCCACAAAAGAACCTTGCCTCCCCAACAACATCAAGATAGTCGGGCTCCATGAACACAGCATGGCAGCTGATAAACTAGTTATCCTTTTGTTCAATTTCAAACAATCGACTGGGCCAAACAATCGGCAAAGTACAGATACTGTCAGTGAGGAAGCTCCAATAGCATAAACAAAGCGAGGAGCTAATCTTATTCCAATATCTCGAACAGCTTTAGTATGAGACAACCAAGTACTTTCAGAAGCCCAATGATTTGCTATAAAGGCATAGCTCAAGATGGTACCAGACATAATAAAGTACTTCAGGAACCTCTGGTGGATTGCATAGGTGATGAACTTCAATACACTGTAGGCCACCAAGGCAAGAGATATGATGGGCAATATAGCCATGAAGACATTGCAAAAACTGGAACCAAACACGTCACAAATAATGCTCACTGGATGATCTTTTGTGGCCGTTGGCCCAGCAATTTGTTTTGACATACCAAACTCAATTCCAAATCGTGTACAAATATTTAGAAGAAGAAAAACAAATTCCTACAAGTTAAAAAAGTAAAAGTTAGAAGATAAATGATACAACCAACAGTAAAATAAGAATCCAAATGAACAGGAAAATTCGAGCAGCAATTAATAAGGTAGGAATATTAACTTCTATGCTGAAGTTTCCGTTCGTGGCCGAGTGCCACACACCAGCAATGCAACTCGTGGCCAAAAGAAAGTTTGCAACTCTACCTTCTGTCACTGCATGACAAGAAAACAGCTTCACGAATCAGTAGAAACAAAAGTAAGTGCAAAATGTACAATGACAATGGTATGTCTGATGAGCTCACATATATAGCTGTTAGATAGTAAACTCGCTGCTCGAATCGCGACCAATGTAAAAGCAAAGGATAATATGAGGATGACCCTTGAACTAGCACTTTTCTGATCTGATGGTTGACATACAGCGTTTAGCTTCACAAGTACGTATGCCTGAGTGATAACTGACAGTATCATAAGTATAAGACCGATGCCCATCAACCATAAATCAAACTCCGTCCAAGCAGAGCGAGCAAGCTTTGCAAAGCTTTCCAAGAAGCTAGAGTATGCATCAATTTGCAATTGCAGAGCAGAACTTGCACTCTGCTTAAATTCTTCCCCCCTAGCTATTTCTGATGGACAAGTAGACTTCAGAGCCTCTGACCAGTTTGACTGAGCTTTTGAATACAGTCCTCGACATGGTTCAGGTATTCAGCCGAAAATCCAATAATAGAACTACCCGAATATTGATCAATATATCTCTTTACCTACAAAGGACAGATTAAGATCAAAGGAGTAGTACGAGATGTCGAGATCAGCATATCTGGAAATCCTGTTCATATTACCTGCCAACTATTTACACAAAGGGCTTCAGCATATCTCCTTTTCCATGCTTCTAGGTCATTCTGCGGCGTACATGCTTTGATATCCATCTTTTGACTATCCCATGTCCAGCACTGAGAGCATATAATTCTGGGTTTACACGTCCAATGCTAGATATGGCAAAAACAGACATACTTCAGAACAGAGCAGCAACAAACAACTGAAGCATATCGATTATGCACCATGTTAAGTGTACATACCTTCCAAAAGGAAAAGGTATACCAAGTAGTGCTGATACAGTTACTGCAAAGTCAAGCTGAAACCAAAAAAAAACTAAGCAATTTGATAAAACAGAACATCCATATGACAGGAAATTCTAACTGACCTGCTGCATAGTGCTGACGCACACTTCATTCCCATGCTAGAATGGTAAACCACAAGCAGAAAGGGAAATAAATCATATTAGTATTCTATTGCTAAATGCACAGATAGAAGCTGACTATTACAAAATAAATTGCAAATAACAAAAAAATAAAGGCGATGAACTAAATATGAACACCCCTAGCATTGCCTCTATCCTACTTAAATTCCATCAACTGTACAAACCTGTGTAATAGATAACTCTCTATATAATTGTAACTATCCCACCGCGCTACAGGGCTATGACTACAAGCATATGCTTCGCGTAATATACTTCAAACAATCAAACCCATACATAACCCAGTTGATTAAAGACAGTATGCATACTTAATTTCTCACAGAATGTCATATGTCAAACCCAAAATGGAACAGTAAAGAACAAAATATGGCAATAGATGTACCTGCCTATGTGTGATTTTATCTTTCTTATAGAAATTAAATTTAGGTGATAAAAGGGCAAAGGAGGATGTCGGCTATAAAAACTAATAAGATAATGAGTACCAGATGAGAAGGTCACAATTTATCAGTATAAATGAAATGTACCAGATCAAAATTGCATGAATTTTCACCAAGAATAGATAAAACAGCATCGGGTGGTGTCTTTGGACTCCATGCAAACAGTGATGTTTCAACCTGCAATGGAATTCCATTAGTTCAGATAGTTCTGCATTGCAACAAGAGCAGAAAACAAGACAAATCACCTCTTCAGCAGTTCCGCCTCCATGGTCACCATTTAGGGTTTGGCCATGATCTCCCATTACGAGTAGTAAAGTATTTTCATGGGGACCACCAGGTGTTGATAGACTTTTCAACGTGTCAATTACATTCTACAGAAGTAAATGAGGGAAATTTTAAAAATAAAAACAGAATTTAGGATCATGTAAGAGATAATGTCTCCTAGATAAAAAAAATAGCTCAAAAAAAGATCATATACTAATATACTGCTCCCTCTGTTCCGAAATACAGTATAAGATGTTTTAGCTTTTCTCAGTTTTCTCAGATTCGTACACACCTAGACGAGTTTTAGTGTAATATTCGCTCATTTTAGTGTGTATATAGTCCACATTGAAATATCTAAAACATCTTATAATTAGGAACGGAGGGAGTATGAGTGAGGCAACTGACCTCTAGGATTTGATTGTATTGCTCCAATTTCTGGATCATTGGGGTAGAGTCAACACCAAATATATGCCCTGCATGGTCCTAAAGAAAGTTGATCCCATGTGCTTCTAGTTCCAGAAAGAAAAGGATCAAATGTGCAAGTGGGTGCCAAAAGTGAAGACATAAGAACTTACCACACCAAGGAAATGTGCGATGAGAACATCCCAATCATTCTCATGCAATGACGGAAGCAAGTGCTCAATAACACCATTGTCCACCTGATACACATAATTTGATTAGTAATTCCATGGCAATTAAATTGAAGGAAAAAATAGCTCATCAGAGAACAAGGAAAAAATGGTACCGAATAGATAACATACTGTGTCAAGATCTTTGACATTAAAAGAAGGGTATGGAAATGACTTGTTGAAGTGCTCCGGGTATAACTGTGTCCATGTATCATCTCCCATCATGACAACCCTCTTTCCGTTTTTGGCCAGCTGATTGAGCGATACGAAACAAAAGCAAACACATAATGTCATGGCTAATCTGTTCAGAGTGAGCTACATTATGTTACTGAAGTTGAATGTAAGGTGCAAGGAACCTGATGCATTATATTGTCTTCTACTATTGCTGGAGCTCCAAAGCTGTTGCCGACATCGATAAAGGTAGGGAGACCACCCGTTGTGAGAGCCTGAGCATTGAGTATTGCAGCAAAGATGGTGAGACCACTAACCACTGCACTAAGTTACAACTACGTTTGTATTGCATTGAGGTGTGCACGAGATAACAGTTTTTTAGCGTAACATCAGTGCTGAATGTATAACATGAGATAAATATACACACGGCAGTGCTTATCACCTTCAGACGCTGAAGGCTGGTGGTCGGTGGGTCAGCGAGGGCTTTGAATATCCTAGCAGACTTCTTCTCATCAGCTGCCAGCTTCTGCAGGACCTGCAGCTTGTCCATCCATGGCTGCTTCTCTGCAGCAAAATCTCAGGGTTTAACTCATTATCACCAGCTCGCAATGCTCTCGTTTTTTTATCACTGCGTCGGAGTATGTAACGATAACCCACCTTCGAAGAACGTACTCGGTGCCACGAAATCAAACCTGCAAGAGATGGCAGGAAATCTCTTAGAAATTCAGACCTGGGAACTGGGACGTCCAGGGCAGGAAAGGTGGGGTCGTGGGGAGTACCTGAGGGCGTCTAGTACGACGATGACGAGGCGGTCGACGGCGGGCGGGGGCCAGGAGGAGCACCCGGGGGAGACACCGGTGCGGTCGTCGCGGTGGCTGTGGAGGTCGAGCTCGGTGCGAGTGAGGAGGAAGCCGCGCGTGAAGAGGTAGATGGCCAGCGAGTGGGCGGCGAGGATGGCGACGAAGAGCAGCGGCCACGAACGGCCCCAGGAGGCCGGCGCAGCCATCGATCGGCTCCGGCGAGGTCGGATCTGAATTTCTGAGTACTGTACCGGTGAGCTCTGGATCAGAACCGTTAGATGGGTGGGAGACGATAAGCGCCGACCCTCTGTTTTGTGATGGACGGTGCCGATGGGAGCACGTGAGGCCTTGTTTGGTACTAGGGTATTTTAGGGTATTGGTGGGGATAATCTTCTAGTGTATTGGGGATCCAATCCACCACCCCTACCTAGTGGATTGAGTATTGAGAAAAATACACTAGAGTTTGAGGATTTGTGGGGAAATGTGGGGATAATACATGTCCAATACACTAAAACCAAACGATGTTTTGAGATATATGGGGATTCACGGGTTTGACCGGGATAATCCCCACCAATCCCCTAAAATACACTGGTACCAAACAAGGCCTGAAGGGTATGGTTCTTTGCAGGGTTTGTGCAAAATGGTGGACGTGGATTGAGGTGGGCGATCGGGAGGAAAATTTTCAGTGTTACTCTCTCGGATAAAACGGAGCTCGTGAACAGTTTCTATATTGAGTGAATTCGAAATTTGTTTTGCAATTTGTGCAGGGTTTTGTGTAGTAAATGTTCAAATGTAAAAACATTACGAAGTAAATTGTGGCGGAACATCTTCACATTATATGAATGTATTCATAGAGTCGTTATGTGGAAAACCGTCACTTCTTTTTGTCTTTTTACATAGGCCAAAAAAAATGTCGGTTTTGCCTGAAACGATTTTACGAACACGTAGGGTGTTAACAACTATTTTTTTACATTTATAAATACATTTAAACCTGGAAAATCATAATTCCATATTGCCTTGCAAATCCTCCTAACTGTCCTAATGAACATGTTCTTGCTAAGAAGAATGCCCATGTTGTGGCAATTCCACCCATAAGGTATTACTCCTACAGCACGCCCTTGTATAGTGCTCAAGGTTTCAGACTGAGTAGTATGAGCAATTCTTAATTTGTTACGAGCTCGAACAATAGATTCCATAAGTTCTTTCCAATCACAGCCGCTGAATAAAACATTAGACTGGAGGCCCAAACAAAATGAGTGTTTTAAATAAATGATTCATATGGACCCGGTGTCAACATGCCTCGCTGTTATTGTGAAATCCATTGTTTAAGCTTCTATCCTATTTTAGATTATGATGAGCTGACTCGAAATCATAAACCGTCAAGGCGTGTCCTCCCAAAAAGGTGAAGTGTGTCGTGTCATATCACATGCCCAATACAATTACGTCGACTACCATCTAATTTTATCCGTCATCAAGCATTATTAGGTCCAATCCTCGTGAAGAACCGAGGGCAATGTCTGGATGGTTAGGGCATGATGATACGTTCAATACACTCGTCTTGTGGCTCCATGCCGGACTATCGCGAATATTGAGATTTTTTTTGGAGGAGCGGGGGGCCATGGCCCCCTGACATGCATATAGCTTTGCCAAGGATGACTATGGCTCTTCCCCTTCCAGCATCAATTTTTTAAGGACAAATCAAATTTTATACTTGTAAAAATGTATGAAAAAATAATAATTTAGGATAAGTATAAAGCACATGTCGTCGTCAAAGTAAGCATCAACTTTTTGCAATATCTAGTTGTTCCTCTATGTATATTCCCTTTTTCTAACAAATGTGTACCTTTATAATTAAGAAACGATGTTTCCATATTCCACACACAAGTTGTGGGACGAGGAACATAGGCGGGTCATCGAACAAAACATTAATTAGGTTAACTAGTTTCTATAGATCTAACTATAACATATGCCGCCTTGTTTCCTTTCCCGTGTACAGTGTGCAACAGGCATTGAATCGAACCCTGCCAAGATTGTTTGACCCTCATCTAGGAACGACATGCTTGTGACCCTTTAAAAATATATAAATAAAACTAAACATACATACCGGTGACCTCCCGTAAGTACGTATGGTTGACCGAGCGAAGGTTTGCGTATCAAATTCCTTTACTGGTACAAACACGTTGAATAAAAAATGAGCTCCGACACAATACAATAGGAGCAGAAGAAAATGAGCGATGCATTAGGCTAACCGCTGAGACTTTTTGTCGATTCCTTGGTGTATCCTGCCAGTGACAAAATCTTGTTTCCGTACGGAATCTACAAGAATTATAAGGCAGATACAATCTGGTAAAGTTATAACTCACAACCATTGGAAGATATATCAGTTTCTCACAAGAAACTGCAAAGAGTGTTTGATGATTACCAATGAGTGACCAACACATGCATGGAGCAACTAAAACTGCTTCAGCTGATTCTGAAGGTCCTGGTTGAATTTGAGCTTCTAGCTAGCTTTGACCATGACAAACTTTTGAAATCCCAAACCTTCGGTCAAAGAAGGATTTCATTATTATGATGTGTGCCATTGTCAGAATTATAGAATCAGAATCCTTGAGGTAACTAGTTATGGAATTTAGGCCTCAATTAAAGTAGATAGTAAAAATTTCTTCACTGGAATTCAATAGCAAAGAAAACAAGTAGAATATCTGAAGACACAACATATTGAGTATCATGTTGACTAGTTTACCTGGACGTCACCAAGGTAACGGCCATTGTGGTTTCCACCAAAGACATACATCTTTTCCTGAACTACAGCAGCTCCATGATGTATACCATAATTGCAGCCAGCATGTCGGAACTGAGGGCGATGTCTGAATGGTTAGGGTGTGATGATACGTTCGATCCACCCGTTGATCTTGTGGCTCCATGCCGGACTCTCGTGAATATTGAGATGACTATTAGTGGCGGAGCTTGATGCCAATGGATGGGGGGGGGGGGGGGGGGGCAAACGGAAAATATAAATGTTTGACTATGGCAAAAGACTGGGGCGGGGGGGGGGCAGTGGCCCCCCTGAGATGCATGTAGCTCCGCCAATGATGACTATGGCTCTTTCCCTTTCCCGCATCAATTTTTGAACGACAAATCAAATATTATACTTGTAAAAATGCATGAAAAGGATTATTTCGGGATAAGTATAAAAGCACATGCCGTCATCAAAGTACACATCAACTTTTTGCAAGATCTTGTAGTTCCTCTATATATGTGTATTCCTTTTTTAAAACAAGTCTATACCTTTATTATTAAGAAATGATGTTTACATATTCCACACACAAGTTGTGGGATGAGGAACATAGGCGGGTTATCGAACCAAACATTAATTAGTTTCACTAGTTTCTATAGATCTAACTGTAGATGTGCCGCCTTGTTTGCTTTCCCATGGACAGTGTGAAACACGCATTGAATCGAACCATACCAATATCGTTTGACACTCATCTAGGAACGCCATGCTCGTAGTTTTGTGTATCTTTTCATAATCATTGTATATTCATTAGGAAACGTAGGAATAAGAAAAAATGTAAGAATTGATATGTCATGTATCCTGAATTTCTATGGAAACAAAACCCACATAAATTTTTCAAAAGTGTCGTTTGGATGCAGCACAGGAAAAACGTAGAAATTGTAGACACAAAAGAGATGAGAAGATTTGGTGAGACCTCATGTTAGTTTTCCTCGAAGTTCCTATGTTATAGCCCATTCCATAAGAATTTCAATGTAATTTGAGATTCCTATTCGTGTGAATTTTTCTTTATAAAAATATGAAATAATACGTAACAGTTATACACTCAATATATTGTGTTAGCAAAAAAAGTTAAATATTCAAACAAACAAGTAAGAAAGGTAGGGCTAAAAAGGAGTATTCTGCGCATCCAGGGAAACGAACCCTGGTCAGTACCGTGGGAGGGTACTATGATACCACTACACCAGATGCGCTTGTTGGTGTTGTTTGATTTCTACACGTTTTATTACAGAAACCCCTTAAGCCTTAGCACCTGCGCAGCAACAAATCCGGAACAGGGCCCTCAAGAAGAAGCCAATAAAACAAGTACTAACAAGCATTGTACATTTGGTGCCGGTATGTACATGTATTGTTTTTTTTTTTGAGGGATCAAGTATTGTTCTCCTTAATTGTAATACCAGATATGTGTTTCTTAGAAAGAAGCCAATAAACAAGTATAACAAACACTGTACGTTTGTACATGATCAGGTGCTTCAACTAATCGATTTACGAGTGCAGAGGCACACAGAATGCAGTCAGCAGCCACCATTGCCGCCGCCGCCGCTGCTACTCAAGTGTGCGGTTTGTGTCTCGTCATTACAAAAGGCGCATGTGGTTTAAAAAGTCTCTTTTGGCACAATTCTGGAGAATTCCCTCTTTATCTCGCTTGCAGGGCTCCAGACCAAGTCGGCACCGTGCATTATGAAACTTCACCGGCCTTCGGTTCCTCTCTGCACAACACAAGCAGTTCGGAGATTACGGTCAACTGCAAAGAGCTAGAGCGAGAAGATACAGAAATGCATCATGTTGCTCTTACAGAACTACGGGGAGCTAGCCTGTATAGCTTGTACTAGGTGTTAACAGATATAATCATGTACTAACTATACCTTAGCATTGCTACCTCCACATTTTGTTAGCAGAGAACATGACTCTTCCTACAGTTCAGAAGTAAAGGAGGAAACATAAATAGTTTTGCTCAGGTGAGCACATACACAGTCCATCTCCTTACAGTCCCTAAATTTGCTCCCTTCACATTTTGTTAGCAAAAAACTTAATAGTAGGAACAAAACACACATTCAAAATTTCGGCCAATTTTTCATCTGGTTCGCCACAGAAAAGAAAGGTCAAGTGAAGCAACTCAATCCATTCATCCGAACTATAATCTGTTCTCCAAATTCGTAGAATAAGAGGTGTTATTGAATTACGAATATCCAGACAAGCCTGTTAAGCACACAAAGACCAGTTCCACGCACTATAATCTGATTCAGTATTTGTATTACAAATCATAAACATAAATTCATACAGAAATAGTATAATAGTCTATATTCATAGTTTGATTATACGGATCATTTTGTATTATCGTCATGGCAGAACAAAATAATGTGAGAATTACACAGATAGAATGTAGTCTTCTTAGACAAACATACACCTTCAGCATAATAGCAACCAAGAATACATGCCATATTAATCATGTCGTGCTATACTTCAATCGATCAAACACAAACTCTAAACAAGCACTAATTTTCATTGATATCCTGGAAATGCTGGCCCCATGGGATGAACTACAACGCAAATCTCGTGCACACCAAAAAAAAAACTTCTCCGGTTGTCGGAAACACTCTTTTACATGGAACCAGGGGTACAAACTACTCTATACCCCTTGTACGAAAGAAATCTATTTTACTTGCACAAAATGACTTTTATTGATGAACATACGAATACATTGCACTAATACCAATAGAGCGATGAGTTCATCAGCCCACAAGAAGAGCTCAGGAATCTGCCTTGGACGTTGCCTCCATTCTCCCGGCAAGAAGCTTCACCACATACTTTCCCAGTATATCAGCCTCAAGGTTGACCTTATCCCCGACCTTCTTCTTCGGCAGCACAACATTGTCCTGCGTGTAGCGCACAAGCATGAAGTCGAACCAGCCGTCCTCCTCATTCACATTGACGACGGTGAGGCTGGTCCCGTCCACGGCAACAAACCCCTTGGGCACGAGCAGGCGCAGGATCTCCGGCGGCGCTCTCACGGTGACCCAGATAGAGTCGCCCTCGGGCCGGAACGCGGCGATCTCGCCGGTGCCGTCGACGTGGCCCTGGACGAAGTGCCCGCCCATGCGAGACGCCGGCGTGAGCGCGCGCTCAAGGTTGACGTCGTCGCCCGTGGCGCGTTCGCCGAGGGACGTGCACCGGAGGGTCTCCGGCGCGACCCCGAAGGTGAGTGTGGAGGCCGCGGTGTCGATGGCTGCCACGGTGAGGCACGTCCCGTCGACGGCGACGCTGTCCCCGAGCTGCGTCCCGGCGAGGAGGTTCTTGGTCTCAACCTCGAGGTCGACGCCGGGAGCGCCCCACCGCCGCCGTCTGGAGGCGTGGGCGGCGGGCCGATGCGGCGCACGCGGCCGACCTCCTCGACGATCCCGGTGAAGAGGGAGCGGACGGGGATGTGGGAGGACGACGGGGAGGAGATGCTCTTGGGGACGGGGGAGAGCGAGAAGCGCAGCGGCGGGATGCGGAGCGGCGTGGTGGAGGCCGCCAACCGGGAGGCGAAGGGGAGCTGCGACGAAAGCGCGGGGCGAAAGCTCGCGCGGAGGGTGTGCGGGTGGCTACGGACGGCGGCCACGGCCGCGGCGGCGGTGGGCGGCGGCGCCATGGCGAGATCCTTCTCGCCTGGAAGATTTAGGATGGGGTTACAACAAATCGCTAGCCAACTACCAGCACGTTGATACTACGTATTCCGCGAAAATACGTAAACGATTCACGTTTACGTAAATTATCGCCTCTGAAAGTCCGGGCCCACCAAGGCGAGCAAGAAACAAATCCAAGGTTTAGCCCAGCACCTCCCACGAGCCATTTCCCTCCAGCTGCCGCCGCCGCCGCCCCCATTTCCGGCGACGAGCAGGCAGAGAAGGAGATCTAGCGATGGCCTCGGCGGCGCCGGAGGCTGAGAAGAAGGGCGATGGGGTGGAGGAGCAGGAGCAGGTCGTGAACCCGTGGGAGGTGTCGGCGGGAAAGGGCGGCATCGACTACGACAAGCTGGTCGACCAGTTCGGCTGCCAGCGCCTGGACGCCGCGATCATCGACCGCATCGCGCGCCTCACCGGCCGGCCCCCGCACCGATTCCTCCGCCGCGGCCTCTTCTTCGCCCACCGGTGCCGTGAAAGAAACCCTACCTTCTGCTCAATTTTTTCTCAGGCGGGGTAGGAGGTGGAATCGCTAACAGGATTTTTTTTTATTGTAGGGATTTGAACGAGATACTGGACCTGTACGAGAAGGGCGAGAAATTCTACCTCTACACGGGGAGGGGGCCCTCGTCGGAGGCGCTGCACCTCGGCCACCTCGTTCCCTTTATGTTCACCAAGTAAGGAGATCATTGATTCACTGTTGTTGTTTATCTGGGCAATGCTGCTGCGGTGGAAGCTGCAGCCGAATAACATGTTTCTTTTAGCTACACAAGCCCATTGTGCCTCCAGTGCTGGACATGCAAATTTTGTTCTGTATTAGTTTACCTGTTTGGACCCAATCCTTCAGTCTTTGTGGTGAATCAAGTATCAACAGAATAATGGAATAAGTTGCTGGACTTGTGCACAGAAATATTAGCGCATAAATATGCTGCACTTTATAGTCTTATTTATGCTCTTTACTATCTGTGTACTGTTTAATAATAAACCTCGCATTGCAGGATCACTTCTTCTTACATAAGGACATAAGGTAGCAATTGACAATGCTGATTAACCATAAGGATCTTTCTTCAGATATTTGCAGGACGCTTTCAAGGTTCCTCTAGTAATACAGCTAACTGATGATGAGAAGTTCCTGTGGAAAATTTGACTGTTGAGGAAAGTAAAAGGCTTGCTTTTGAAAATGCAAAGGACATTATAGCGTGTGGATTTGATATTGATAGGACTTTCATATTCTCTGATTTTAATTTTGTTGGCGGGTAAGGTTACTTTCTTAAATCTTGACTCGATTGATCTTCCACCTTGTAAATATTAGCTTAGTTATTTTATGAAAAGTTAATGACCCCCTTTTCTTTTCGGCAGTGCCTTTTACGAAAACATGGTTAAGTTTCCAGATGTGTGACGTATAATAAAGTGAGAGCTGTTAAATGAAGAAAATATTTATTGACACAGGGGAGCTCAGTTGCTTCCATTCAAGCATTATCTTCTGCTAATATAGTTTGCTCTGGAAACAGGTTGTGGGAATATTTGGATTCACTCCAGAGGATCACATTGGAAAGAGTAGCTTTCCTCCTGTGCAGGCAGTGCCATCATTCCCTTCTTCATTTCCCCACCTCTTTTCTGGCAATGACCAACTACGGTGCTTGATACCTTGTGCAATCGACCAGGTAAAAACATATTTTTGGAACAATTAGCATATCCAACATAATTGGTTATATACGTGTTTGCTGGCATGCCTATAAAGTATCATATATCTGGTAGCACCTAAATCAGAATTAACGTTCAGCAAGTTTTGTGTGCTTTCCAGCACTTAACCTCAATTAATATTGTCCTTTCACTGTATGCAAATTATGTATATGCTTAGCATCTCTGATTAATATTGTTCATGATTTCTTTCTTGAGTTTCAACTCCTCATTCAATTCATCTTTCTTTCTTCCAGGATCCTTATTTCAGGATGACCCGTGACGTTGCTCCAAGAATTGGTTATCAGAAGCCATCACTGATCGAATCTAGATTTTTCCCTGCTCTTCAGGTAAACTTATTTTCTGAGGAAAATGGATTTAGAATTTATGTCTTCACTTGTTATTGACCTTAGTCCACAAGTAGTTCGGGTAGTGCTCTGAGGTTTATTGAAACTTCTTTTTATGATTCTTGTCTAAAATGTAGAACAACTAACTTGATCGGTTGATCCACAAGTTGAATTACATAAAAAACTCTTGAGCGAACTACAATTCTATTTTGCTAATTGAACTGTACTTTGGTTAGACTTTTTAAAAGATCAAGTGTATCCAACATGGACACTTAGACTCTTCTACTTTATCCTACACCATTCCGATTATGTTGTGCAAGGCTGTTACTGTTTTCGGCCGGCACGACCGCTGCACATAGAACTCTTCATAGAAGTTCAATATGGCCACAAAAAAGAAGTTTATGCATAGAGGCACAACACAAATCTCATGTCAGTACGTTGATGATCTGAAATTCTTCATGTAATGCCAGTCAATTTAGCATTTACATCAAAATGATTGCTTACATGGTTACATAGAAATAGTATATTAGCATATTTTTTGAGTTGCAACTTACGGGTAATGCAATATATGCGTCCCACATTTGTAAAGTATTGTAATTTGTAAATTTATGTTTGACCCATTCTTATGCGTGCATTAAGCCATTAACTAGCGCAAGCAAATGAAGCCATTTTTCTTTGGTAAAAGTGCAACGCCACTTCGCTTCTAGTTATTTTGTGTACTTGCTATTTTCTCATTCTAGCTGTTTTTGAACTTGACAAGACTAAACTTATTATGGAGCCCATGTGTCATGTATTTTGTTACTTTCTGTTATGGATGAACCTAACTTGGATTTCATTACTTTACATTTGCCTATTTCTCTTTTACAGGGCGAGAACACGAAAATGTCAGCTAGTGATCCAAACTCTGCGATATATGTGACAGATACAGTTAAAGAAATAACGACAAAGGTATGTACTCACCAAATGTTTCCAACAATTACATGTATTCAGTTGGACCTATTTTGTCTGAAATGGTAGCTAGATTGAGCCAAACATGGAACTTTTAGCCTGTAGGCTCATTGTTCTATTTACTTCCTCACTATTTTCCAGGTGAATAAGTATGCCTTCTCGGGTGGCCAGGACTCGGTAGAACTCCATAGAAAACTTGGAGCTAACCTCGAGGTACGTTTTTCCCTGTTATTTTAGCACTTTTTACTAAGAATGTATTAGTGTAGGTAGCAAGTAATTTTAGTATATGAAGAAAAGCTACCAATTACACCAAACATGAAGTAATTTTAGTATATTAGTCAGCATCTTTATTGAGTTTTGTCAGTATTGGAGCCAATAATATTATATTCAATACTAAAATGTGCAACATTGTGTCCTGGAATAGCCAACAATATTGTATTTAACACTAAAATGTCCGACACTCTATCCCTGCAATATTCCTGGAATGTGATGTGCTCCTTACGTAAGACAAAACCAATGGGCTAACTGTCATTGACATTGATGTATTTAGGTGGATGTCCCAATCAAGTACCTGAACTTCTTCCTCGAAGATGACGATGAACTCGAGCAAGTAAAGAAGGTAATATCACAAGTTATGCTGCATATAATAAACTACTACTCCATCTGTTCCACAATGTAAGCCTTTTTAGCAAACTAAACTAGCTTGCTAGAAAGGTTTGCATTGTGAAACAGAGGTAGTACTTGATATATCTCATCCAGTTATTTTCCTTAATTAAACTGTGCTAATTTCTGAAACTCAATGTCAGGATTACAAGGAAGGAAGGATGCTGACTGGTGAAGTGAAAAAACGTCTGGTTAAGGTTCTATCTGAGATGGTTGAAAGGCACAAAAGAGCTAGAGCTCTAGTTACTGATGAGGTATGCAAGACTAGTATTTGTTGTGCTCCGCATACATTGCATTTGCTACATATTAGGAAGCGTGTAGACGCCCCCATGAAGACACACAAACACTAAACAAATAACCACCGATACATGCTTAATGAAATGCGTGAATGATGTATCATCTTCAGCAGATATATGTCTTGCCTTGATTTTAACGACGTCCTGTTTATGCAGATGGTTAATGCGTTCATGGCTAGAAGGCCTCTTCCCAACATGTTTGGCTAAGCATGGGGGCGAGAAGGTCATTCTTGTTCTCTATGGATTTTGTAGAGTTCCAGAAGCAGCACATGTTTCATGATTTAGTTGTCTTTGTCAAAGTGAACCTGGCTGCTCAATGGGGGCCACTTGATTTTGTAAAATCAGTATGATATGTTTATTTTCAAGCTTGCTCTATCCATGTACAAGACGGTTCTGTTTATGGGTATTAGAAGAGATATACAAACTTCAGTTGAAGCACAGCATCATCAAATGCTAATATTTTCTCTGTGTTTGCCATTCTCTTTGTATTTACATCAGTTCTCAATTTGTGCCAATGGCTGTTTCTCAATACAAGCTACAAGCTCCTACTGTGTTGGGGAATATGTACAATCAAAACACTTGTATCGAATTGGAGAATTTTGCGGCTAATAACAGGAAGCTGCCAGTAATTTCTTAGTCATCCAATAAAACCGGCAAATAGAAATAAAATATGCCCTGATAATATAATACTATCAAGTTTCACTAGTTCTTGGTACAGTTGATCATTTGATCCCACAGTCTGCTACCATTCTTTTCCTTTGCAGAAAGAATTTAAAGTTTTTTCAATATAACCATCAGCATTGGCCTCCAAAAAGAATATGATCAGAAGCGACCAAAAAAGAAAGAATGCGACCCTACAGAGGAGCCCCTGCTTCAATGCTCGTCTCCATACCACCTCCGGAAGCCCACACCACCGGGCTTCTTGTTGCTGCCAGAAGCTAATTTGTCGGACCCGCCGCCCCTTTCACTCTGAAGCAATTCGAACTCCTTTTCAAGAGCCGCCATCTTCTCCAGCCGTTGTTGAATCTCTGAAACTTCATTCTGCCAATTTGGCAAAGGGAGAACATATCATCATCATTTCAGTCCCAAGAGAGTAATGCCAAAAAGGAGTATCCTATATCCTTATCCGACCAATTCATCAAATCCTAGAACATGGATTTTTACCGTGTACCAAAGAACTTTCTCCTACCTCGAGCTTGGTAGCCCTCGCTGTTTCGTCCAACAGTTGATCGCGAACTGAGTGGAGTTCCTGCATAGCAAACAACACATAAACTTGATCACAAAAAGCTTAAAGCAAGTTGTTTCTTGTAAACAAGCGATCCTCGTAACATACACAATTGTTGCTATTTCATTTTGAACCTGTTGAGACTCCAATTCAAGCATCAACATATGAAAAAAAGTACTGGTACAATGACGACCTATAATTGTTATAGTGATGCGGGTATAATTTTCTGAAGCATAGAGCCTTTATTATTTAAACAATAAATCGCAGAAAAGATCTCTGAGTAAATTCCCTATGGACATCATTACAGATTTTTGGAACTACAGAGAAATGGACAGTAGAGTGATAACTTTAGCCTGCAAATAGATTCCCTGAAACAGTTAAGTGAGTGTGGTATAGCTTACCTTAGTAAGCTCCACATTTTTGTTCTCCACACCAGCTAGTTCATTCTTCAGGTGGAAACTCTGAATCTTTTCCCGTTCAAGTTTTTCTTCTAGCTGGTTCTTCTCATGCTTAACAGCTTGCACCAAGGTTTTGCTGACATCTCCTCCCTTGTTATTCTGAAAATGACAGAGAGATCACATTAACCGTGGTTCCATCAAGAAACCATGCGATTGAGATATTACCTTTTTATCTTGAAGTTCTTCAATTTCAAATATGGGGCCCCTGCTAGAATTTGCTTCTGCTGATAAGGGGGTCATGCCATTCGATGACACACTTGGTCTGAAACTCGTCTTCAGAGCATAAACCTAGACAAAAAAAATCAGCTAAATATATAAAGATATGCATAAAAAAATTATGATGGAGAAACATGCCTCGTTGCTGTAACGTCCACTGTATCCTCCAAATGACAACAAAAAATCTTCTCCATTAATTGTGTGAAGTACTAAACTCGAGCCCTGTGGTAAAGGAGGTATGAAGATCAGTGAGAGCTTGGGTGCATAACATTGTAGAATCACAATTAATCGAGAATATAACTACATTTAGTGGTACGACCATGTCAACTTCACTATGATCAGATCCTGAAAGCTCATATAGCATTGTTTTCGTGAACCTAGTTGAAAAACTATGCAACTTGGACTTCCAGAACAAAAGGACACTTTCTTCATTTATCCAAATTGTTCACAGAGTTTCCAAGTAACTGTGGGTAAAATACATTGCAGTCACAAGTTGCAAGAGAAAGAAAAGTGCTAACCTCACTTGTAGGGGGCGCACGACCTCCAAGACTAGTTACAACCGACCATACCAAAGTATTCATGTTAAGGACAAGTGTTTCTGGAACACCTGCAATGCATTAGCCACATGTGAGTGATAACAGTCCCGCGAGCTGTGTTTTAGAAAGCAAAGTGGAATAACCAATTATAGATGAATAGGGAGATGCATTCATTGGGTTACCAAACAGATGAAATGAACGAGCGCAATGTAAAAAATCAAAATGTTTCAATCTTACCTTTCTTACTATTACCACCACCAGTAATAAACCAGTTATCCCCAAAAGTTACACCTGCATGCCCCGCTCTTGGTTCTGGAGTTATACCATGCTGCTCTGGTCTTGACCATTCCATCTGCAATTAACAGGCAGGTTATCGATTTGGAATTCCCAATGCAAAAATACCAGCTCTGGAGAGAAGTCTTACTGTCTCCATGTCAAGGAGATATAGATCACTGAAACATGTAGAATGAGACCCCCCACCAAATATAAAGAGATACCGGTCTGCATAGCATGCAGCAGCATGCTCTGACCTTGGAGAAGGAGGGGTGCCTCTGCAACAAAATAATTTTAAATAGTTATGATAATGCATTAACTGCTGTAGCATTTTCACATAATTTCGAACTTTATATCTCCACATATACATGTGAGGTTCTCGCCTAATGCAGATCACAAAAATTAAAATCTTCCCAACAAAAGAACTTTCAATGCCGTTTGTGCAATTGTAACAAAAGCGGTTAGATCATCCAAATAAAATCCACAGAACGTTTTGGCAATTTTAACAAACCAGACCCTTTTTTTTGTATCAATCCAAGCAAATACACATAACTTACGTGCTCTCAAATTCATCCCAAGTCATGGTCTCGAGATCAAGAATGTGCAGGTCATTCAGAAGAGACCTCCCATGACCTTCACCTCCAAACACAACTAAAGTGTCCCCAACACGAGTCACTGATTGACCGCCACGTGAGTTCTAAAAAAAGCGAAGTATCATGAGATATATATTGACCAAAAAGACAAAGCAACCTCCAGGAAATAGAGGTGTAAGCTTGCGACCCTTTTGAAAAATATAAATAAAAACTAAACGTACATACCGGTGACCTCCCGTAAGTACGTATGGTTGACCAAGTGAAGGTTTGCGTATCAAACTCCTTTACTGGTACAAATACGTTGAATAAAAAATGAGGTCTGGCACAATACGACAGGAACATGAAAAAAAAAAGCGATGCATTAGGCTAACCGCTGAGAATTTCTGTCGGTTCCTTCGTGTATCCTGCCAGTGACAAAATCTTGTTTCCGTACGGAATCTACAAAAATTATAAGGCAGATACAGTCTAGTAAAGTTATAACTCACAACCATTGAAAGATTTACCAGTTTCTCACAAGAAACTGCAAAGAGTGTTTGATGATTACCAGTGAGTGACCCGCACATGGAGCAACTAAAACTGCTTCAGCTGATTCTGAAGGTCCTGCTTGAATTTGAGCTTCTAGCTTTGACCATGACAAACTTTTGAAATCCAGAACCTTCAGTCAAAGAAGGATTCCATTTTATGATGTGTGCTCAAAATTATAGGATCAGAGGTTGATCCCTGAGGTAACTAGTTAAGGAATCTAGGCCTCAAAGAACAATTCTTCACTGGAATTCAATAGCTAAGAAAAAACAGGTAGAATATCTGAAGGCACAGTCTATTGAGTATCATGATGACTAATTTACCTGAACGTCACCAAGGTAACGACCATTGTGGTTTCCACCAAAGACATACATGTTTTCTTGAACTACAGCCGCTCCATGCTGCAGAACATAATTGCAACCAGCATGTCAGAACCAACAAGATAAAACGGTCCAGCACAAAATCAGAAGGTGACCAATCAACATATAAACACAAGTAAAGACCTTGTATCGAGGTTTCGGAGGCTGTCCAGAGACGGAGAGACGCGTCCACTGATCGTACGCGGCTACAGAGCAGATTCCTTCCATGGTAACTTCCTTGTCCTGGATATCAGCCATCTTCAAATTCTCCACCACGACTGCTTTCCGATCTTCGGATTCAGAAGGCACTGGCTCTTTTATACTCTAGCGAGATCAGGAAAAACAAGCATGGTAAGCATTGCAAATCAGTCATGATCACGTAACCGAATGCCCCCAAATGTCCGCATATCTCTGAAAAGCATGCGTCGCAAAGCCGGAACCCGTCAGACTATTGGAACTAGGCAAGTCTGATAATCAGCAAACCGCAACAACCTGTTTCGGGATACATTTTGGTTGGCTACATATTTCGCCCCTATATGTAACATCTAAGAGTAAGATACGACGCAGCTAATGATCCCGGCGATTACCACAGGCGCTCGCTCACTAGCTGAACAATGTTATTCTCTACTCAGTAGTCAAGCAGCATCATTAGGCTCGTGAAAGACGCGACGCGGCGAAAACTCGGGATCACGAGCTAGCACGCAGCCGAGCGAAGGCACAGCGATCACAGGCATGTAATAGTACTAGTCTCGCGAGAAACTCACCGGCATCCCGCGCAGGCGCAGCACGTACTCGAAGAGCGGGTGGGGCGACCCAGAGCGCCCGCTGGCGTCCGCCGCGGTCTCGGGATCTGGAGGAGGCAGTAGAAGGCTCGGTGTCTGGACGAGGCTGGGCGGCTTCAGAAGCTTCTAGAAGGATCGAGATCTGTCGCGGAAGAGACGGTGGCGCGGAAGAGAGTCGCTGGCCCGCCGATTTACTCTCTCCGGCGACCCGTGAAATGGGAGATGACGACGGCAGCGGAGTGCCTTGCGATTCGTGCAGATGCTCGATTAAAGGTCGGGATCGAAGCGACGGACTGTTCGCGGCTGAAGCTTTCCTCCACATCTGGTTGGGGAGTGTGGAGCGCGTACTTGCGATTCGTTTGTTTCAGATTTCAGAGTGTGGAGCGCCAGCGCACATGCACAGAACTCTGAATAATTTTACTGCCAAAATAAACCACTCTAAGAATATTGGTTGCGAAAAAAATCACTGCATTATTTAGCACCAGAAAAAACAATCAGGGACAATGTTCGATTTGCGTTTTCATGTAGGATAAGTTAAGCACTTAAGCTCCAACGCAAAAGAAAAATGACGCTTTAAAACCGCGGTAAATAACACTGTCACGCTGGGATGAGTATGTATCGATTCTGTTTTGTCAGACTGGCCAAATGACATATGTATTTAGGAAAATGTAACGGAAAAAGCTAAAAGAAAGAGAAAAACTTGTTAAAACGCGGCCAGCGCCTTTATTTAGACAACAGGGCATGTAGTGTGTACAATTTCCATCACACCTACGTCCACAGCTCAGCAACAACAACAAGAAAGAAACCTATGAAAAGACTAAGAAACTCGTCTTTCCACTTGTCCTCTTTGCAACTCATTCAGAAACATGAGCGACGCGCTACCTTAGACAGCCTGCAAAATAACTCAAGGCTCCCGCTGCTCGTCTTTCCTTTCGGCGGTTTCGTCCTGCGGCAGCGAGACGAACTGCACGATTCCTTGGACCACGAAGGCTTCGACTCTGAACCTCGAGGCGATCTCGTCCACGCTCATCGAGCCATGGTGGCTACCGGACTTACCTTGATACAGTTGAATGATCTCCTGGATGTGCCCGACGTGCAGGGTTCCTGGAGGTAGCTGTCTGTGCCCACCTTGCCCAGGTTCGGATTCCGATGTTCTGACCTTTGGAAGAGGCCTCTTGTATTGCTCTACAATGGAAGCCTGCACACAGAAGCCTCTTATTAGATTTGTTTTCCCCAAACAAAAGAAAGATCAAACTTGATGCAATGATTGTGTAAGTTCAGCTGTTTACAGATTTCTGCAATTAAATAAAAGCATCAAAGGAACTATGGTATTTTATCCCGGGAGAATAATGTAAAGTCATAGGACTTACTTCCCCCATTTCTGGCTTTCCCCCAGGCTTGGTAGTGATTCTCCCGACCATGTGCTTAAGCATGTCATCATAACTTGGATCACGCTCCACAAGTACACCATGGGTATCTTTTGGTTATGTTGTAACATCTGTAGTGCATTTTTAATAAATAAATCATGAAGTGGTAAACAGAAACATTGACCACAGCAACCTGAAACGTACAGCAAGGCAACAATGCTTTGGTAAATGTCAATAGAGCTTGCACTGAGACTTCATCAATATCAAGACTGTGATTTATCCCATTAAATTATTCATAATTATCTTAGTTATGGTTCATTTGGACCTAAGCAAAGAACACACAATTGTTTATATGGGGCATCAGGTCTTGACAAGCTAATATCATGTAAAGTAAGGAAGGGGTATAACAGGCTGTCAACATTTACACGTTCTTGATTATGCTGGTAAAATTTTACAACAGTTCCGTGGCCAGAAAAAATACGATAGGATCAGAGCGTATGACCATAGTTTATACCAGCTCAAATACTAAGGAGTCATACAGTAGGCTGTTCCTGTCTGAATTCAATAGTTCTCAACTTCCTATTCTTAACTCATATTGACACCATATATCCAAATTAATTTAGCATGTTTGAAATGCTGACTTGAAGTAAATGGTGTCGACATAACAAATTAAATAACGAAAGGAATGGTGATACTTTTTGGCTCAAAATATATTTTTGCTATAACTCTGTAAGTATAAGCACACACAAGGGATTGGTATTGAAAATTGTAGAAGATATACTAAACTTTAATGTAATTATAACGCCGATTCATAGAAATCACACAATACAAAGAAAATAAAATATTTTTTCTACAGAATTCAAGCAGCACATCGTGGGGTTCTAAATACCAGAGTTTCAAATTAGCAAACCTAGTTAAAACCCATCTCGATCACAGTTCACACTTAACACAGAGATGCATTGCCCATTATGAAGGAATGTGTTGCGTTGGAGAAGTCACCTTTCCAATAATGAATTTTTACATATGATATTCACAAGGTAGCAGATCAACTATCTAATTCTAGAAAGGACTTGTGCATTTGTAGCCATTAAAATCTAGTTCAGCTCACAAAGAGTTGCAATGCTCTCCACAGAGCAATGTGTTTATTAGGGAGGGAAGCTGTCCACAAATTGACAGCAAACTGGGTTGTTAAGAGTATCGATAATGCGATGAACAAACTGTGACGACAATTAGCACTGAATGCTGCACTCGCTTGGGAAACACGAGCATACTTACTGACAACTGTGCTGCTTCAAGTTATCAGTGAACACCCCGCACAAAGTTACAAAACTTTGTAGTTTTATTGGTAGTGTGATCGTGCAACAGATTTCTGTTCAGGACCAGTTCTGAAAGTAGCTGAATAGGTACGAATTGGCTAACCTAACAAAATATAACTGATTTGCCGAAATTCACCTGATCGCACTTCGTTAGATGAAATAGTACCCACTACCGACTTAAACATATGTCACGTTTTGGTTCAACAGTATGCAGGAGATCTTCTTGTTCAGGATTCCTAATAAGCATCAAGAATCAAGAAGTAGCTTTTACATAGTCCATGACAACCGTAGCTCAATATGAATGGGCATTTGTGCCAAGTCAAGAGCCTAAGGATACCCGGGCATCAATTACACGGCAGCGACAGCTGAGGTGGCATGGAAGAACCAACAGCCAGGTCAAATGGGAGAGTACGCGAATGCTGAGCGAGATTGTTGTTGGAATCGCTAGACTATCGCCGGAGATTGCATGTGCTACAGTAAACTCGCAAGAGGAATGAACGGGCACTTTTCTGGAAAGCTCTCAACACACTCACACTCCATTCCTCCTCAGAGATAAGTACACTATACAATTTACATTTTGGTCCTTGCCAAACTTCTACCTTTGCTTACAAGTACTACCAACACTCCCCCTCAAGATGGGGCAAATATATTTATGAGCCCCATCTTGCTACATAGTTTTTCAAAAGATACAACACTAACACCCTTTGTTAATACATCTGCAAGTTGATTTTCAGATCTAACAAAGCCAACTTGGAGAAGTCCCTCGTCTAACTTTTCTCTTATGAAATGTCTATCAATTTCGATGTGTTTAGTTCTATCATGTTGGACTGGATTGTGTATTAACTTGATTACAGCCTGGTTATCACAAAAAAGTTGCAGTGGTCCTCCATCAAACAACCTAAGTTCAGATAATAGTATCCTCAACCACATCAATTCACATAATCCTGAAGCCATGGATCTAAACTCTGCTTCAGCAGTAGATCGTGCCACCACACTTTGTTTTTTGCTCCTCCAACTAACAAGATTACCACCAACGAAAACACAGTAGCCAGATGTAGACCTTCTATCGTCTAGGCACCCAGCCCAATCAGCATCAGTAAAACCCTCTATTTTTAAGTGTCCATGATTAGAAAATAGAATTCCTCTTCCCGGACAACTTTTAAGATATCTTAGTATTCCGTGCACAACATCTAAATGACTTGATCTCGGGTCATGCATAAATCTGCTCACCAAGCTGACAGCATAGGCAATGTCTGGCCTAGTGTGTGATAAATAAATTAGCCGACCAACTAACCTTTGATATTGATGTTTGTCCACAGGATCACCAGAATCTGCTAGAATACGATGGTTCTGCTCAATTGGAGTTGTCGCTGGTCTACAATTTAGCATGCCAGTTTCAGCGAGTAAATCAAGTACATATTTTCTTTGCGATAAGTAAATACCTTGTGATCCATATGCAACCTCAATTCCCAGGAAATAATGAAGAAAACCCAGATCCTTGACTTCAAATGACCTGGCCAACATCTTCTTTAGGAATGCTATCCCATCATCATCATTACCTGTGATCACAATATCATCAACATACACAATAAGGATGACAATCTTGCCACTCTGGTACTTAAAGAAAAGGGTGTGATCTGCATTGCTTTGTCGATAACCCATAGAGCATATCTCCTTTCTAAGTCGTCCAAACCATGCTCTAGGTGACTGTTTCAAACCATATAGAGACCTTTTCAGCCTACACACTTTACCCTCTGTTTCTTGTGTACCAAACCCAGGGGGAATCTCCATATAAACCTCTTCTTTCAAATCTCCATGAAGAAAAGCATTTTTAACATCCATTTGAAATAACCTCCACTTATTATTTGCAGCTATAGATATGAGAGCCCTAATGGTGTTCATTTTCGCCACTGGTGCGAAGGTCTCATCATAGTCCACTCCATAAGTCTGACTATACCCCTTTGCCACCAACCTGGCTTTATATCTTTCTACTTTTCCCTCTGAATTTTGTTTTACAGTAAATACCCATTTACAACCAACAGCCCTTTTGTTAGGAGGAAGAGTAGTGAGTACCCACGTATTATTTTTATCAAGTGCTGTCATCTCCTCTATCATAGCAGCTCTCCACTCCGGATATTGTTTCGCCTCCTGCCAATCACATGGTATAGGTAGAGTGGAATCTAGTGCATCTATAAATGATTTATATTGGGAGCCCAATGATACATATGAGACATAATTAGAAATATCATATTGAGATAGATTTGATGGTAATTTCCCTGCAGTGGAACGTTGCTGCTTTCTGCGAGCGATAGGAATATCTAACTCACCCAATAGTAAGGGAAGAATACCATCAACTTGAGGAGATGACTCATGCACATCTGATTGTGTCACACTTGGCAAGGTTTCTTGTGCTTGTACTGCAGGAGCTTCTTGAGCTTCATGATCACACCTAGATGGAATATCTTCCTTCTCAGATCGGTGTCTTCTTTTATACACCTGAACTTCTTGTTCTTCATTTGGTTTAGGCCACTTAACAGCTTCATTTGATTCATCTCGTAGCTCCCCCTGTGTCCGTTCCTGTTCAGCTCCTGATGTACCTTCATCTTCACCGTTATACATATCTGCAGTTGGAATCACTCCAACAATCATATTCCTGGATGCTGCTTCATTATATTCTTCACCTTTATCTCCCCCTGTCTCGTTGTCCAGATCTGTAGCATCATTAACATATAAATCAGGAAAGACATCAGTTAAATCTACTGGTTCCCCATAGAAAGGTTCATGCTCCCTGAACACTACATCCATGCTCACAAACATCCGTTTTTCTGATGGGCACCAACATTTATAACCCTTTTGTTTTCCAGAGTATCCCACAAATACACATTTCACTGCTCTAGGGTCAAGCTTGCCAACCGATGGTCTATGATCCCTCACAAAACATACACATCCAAATACCTTTGGTGGCACAACATATGTGGTTTCACCAGTTAGACACTCAATCGGTGTCTTGTTATTGAGCACCCGGGATGGCATTCTATTCATCAAATAAGCCGCTGTCATCATAGCTTCAGCCCACAAATATTTAGGAACATTCATAGCTAACATGATACACCGGGTGATTTCTAAGAGATGCCTGTTCTTCCTTTCAGCCAACCCATTCTGCTGGGAAGTACCTGGGCAACTAGTTTGATGGATAATTCCAAAGCTTGACAGATACTCATCAAATTGGTTATTTACATATTCTGTACCATTGTCAGTTCGAAATATTTTCACCCGTGCATCATATTGATTCTTGATTAGGTTGTGGAAATCCTTAAAGCATTCAAACACGTCACTTTTATTTCTCAGTACATAGACCCAAGTAGTCCTAGTGCAACAGTCAATAAATGTAACGAAAGATTTGTATCCATAAAGTGACCACACCCCACTAGGACCCCACACATCTGAGTGGATAGTTTGAAATGGCACCGTACTTCTGTGATCAGATGAAGTATATATACTACGGGTTAGCTTCCCATACTGACAGGCATCACATACTAGACTTTCTTTGCAAATTTTATTATAGAGATTAGGATACAACTGACCCAGGGTGTTAAAGGACATGTGTCCCAGCCTGCGATGATGAAGAAGAAATTCTTCCAATGGTGACTGAGACAGCACAGCAGCAGCCATAGGTGCCATATCATCATCCAAGTAGTATAGACCATCTCGCATAATTCCTGTCCCAAGGATTTTCCAAGTCCCAAGTTCCAGGAATAAACACCATGTTGGGAGGAAGATTACAGCACAATTAAGTTCTCTTGTAATGCAGCTGATGGATAGCAAATTGATTGGGAATGAGGGAACATGTAAAACAGGTGATAGGGTCATATTTGGGCAACATTTAACTGTTCCTACTCCCTTAATACTCTGGCCAGAACCATCAGCAAGTCTAACATTTTGCCCTGTAAAATCAGGAGTATAACTGCAGAAATCCTTATATGAACCGGCCATATGTTTAGACGCACCAGAGTCTATTAACCACTGTGTACCAGCCTCAAAATAACTTCCTTTCACAAATTTCGAAGTATTACCACAGGGGTTAGCAGATGTAGCAAATAGTTTGGTTGTTGACCTTTCATCAATGATTCCTTCCTTGAACTGAAGCCACTTCTTCAACTCATCAGTAGTCATTTGGACAGTAATAGTCTGAGATTTTCCACCATTTTTAGTTGTCCCCATTGCACTAACATCAGTAGGACGTGCTGCCCGACAGCGATTACAGACACCTCGGAATGCAAAATTTACATTCTCACATCTTGTATTTGGACACAGCCAATCCCCCTCTCGCTGCCATGATTTTGCAGTACCACTACCACATCCTTTACCTCTACCTGAACCATCGTCCCTTTGCTTACCAATCCCGGAAAGCAGAGCCTGATAATTTCCATCCATAACGCTGCAAATTTCCCTGGTCTTCCACTATCAGAATGCACAGCTCCTCACAACCAATAGCAAGCAGCAGCGGTCAGCAAGTGCAGGCAGCAGAGCAACACCACAGCTACCCTTCTTCTCTAGCAGCAGCACCAGGTCTACACCAGCCGCAGCAGGTCAAGCAGCCACCACAAGCAACCTCTCCTCCTCTGATGGCCCACAAGCAACCTCTCCTCCTCTGCAGCCGCCCGAGGACGAGGAAGAGCTCGAGCAGGGGCTCTGCCTCGGGTCCAAGAAGCAGCAGTAGCCGCGCCCGCACGACGCCGCGTCCTTGCAGCTCCCCTCGCGCAGCAGCCGAAGCCGTCCACCAGGTGCGCCGCCGCCTTCCTCCTTCCACCTCGCGCACAGCCGCTCGTGCACAGCTCCGCTGCCGCGACGCAGCACCACAAGCTCAGCCACCGCTCCTCCACGCTCTCCACAGCAGCCCCGCCTTGCCGGACTCCTCCTCAAACCTGCTCTGATACCATGTTGTTGGAATCGCTAGACTATCGCCGGAGATTGCCTGTGCTACAGTAAACTCGCAAGAGGAATGAACGGGCACTTTTCTGGAAAGCTCTCAACACACTCACACTCCATTCCTCCTCAGAGATAAGTACACTATACAATTTACATTTTGGTCCTTGCCAAACTTCTACCTTTGCTTACAAGTACTACCAACAGAGATCCAAGAGCAAAATCAGGAGCGGCCTTACCATCCTGTGACACGTCGAGCCGGTCCTAGGGAAGGCTGCGGCCGCCAGCGGCCGCCGGCGAGGCCCGCGGTGGAGGCGGAGGCGGCGGCGGCCTCGCCGGGGGCGGAGGCGGGGGAGGAGGCCTCAGACGCCCCGAGGCGCGGCGCAGGACCTGGCCCATGTGTCGGCGCCGGCGACAGCGAGCGGTGGCTCCGCCGGGTGGTGGCCACGCGTGAGGAGCTTCGTCGGCTGTTTCTTTCAGGCGTGGAGGCTTTTCAGCCCATACGGTTAGCAAAGCTTTTCAGCCCATACACCGTGAGGTACATAGCAATCGACGGTGAGGGCAAATGGTAATATCAGAACTCGTTACTAAACGAAGCACACACTTCTAATTTCAAAACACACACACACACACACACACACACACACACACACACACACACACACACACACTTCTATAAAAAAAACTAAACGAAGCACACGTTATAGTTTCTTTTAGTAGAGATATCATTTCCTATTTGATTCGGAAAATTACAATGATAATAGCAAACATAGCTGCAAAATAAATAAAAACAACCAACCGCCACAGTCAATGTCAAACATACTCCAGTCGCCACATAGCATCTCAAGACTGCAACTGACACTCGTCCCATCAGACGGGACAATTACAACGCTGATGTGGGACTGAGACATAGCCCGGACTCCAACGAGAGGCAGACGTGGAGAATTTTCCACAATGCACGAAAGCCTGACGGAGCAATGCCGTGTGGAGGGAACATCGATGGGTCGTGCTCCAATATTTGTCGATGGTATGACATGGCGCCACCACTCCCAAAGAGTCTAGACGACGACATTAAGCCGACCATGCTGCACATCATGCAAAACAAATGTTTATCCTCGCTTGCAACTAATAAAACGAAATACAGACCAAACGTCTTGTTATTACTGATGGTGTGCCGCCGCCGCTCTTCCATCATCGGAGAGAGACTATCATTGTTGGTCGCTGCCGGGAAGTCAACAAGGCCACGATCATGTTGGACCGGTACGCTGGAAAAAAATCGACGTATTCGTCGCTTTTGTAGTCAAATGGCAGTGACAATAGTGTCACTAACTCACATGCTATCTGGTTCGAGATAAAATTTTGCTGTCTCGGGTAACTCGCAGTTTGTCATCGCCGGAGATGTCGATGATGGTCTCGGCGGCATAGCCAGTTGGCAAGAGCAATATGAACAAGCATGTGCCATCTAGCCGAACATCACACCCGATCAACACCGGTACGTCGTCTTTGCCGGAGACGTTCCATATGTTGTCCGCGTCCATCTCCTATTTGTCCCTCGCATAGGCCCCGGGGGTCCGCGTCCATCTCCTATTTGCCCCTCGCATATGCCTCGGGGCATCCTTAATTTGTGTCCTCTAATTTCTAGGTCAACACCTTGTGAAGTGTGACGCGAGCCATGGAAAGGACAAAGAAAAGCAATGTCAAAGGCGTTTGCAGAAGTGGGGAGGGAGAGAAATGGTGTCGACGACCATGCTAGAAAGGAGATGACTGTTGTGCAACTTTTATAGGGTGCCCATGAAGTGGCACTGAATTAGGGCGGTCTGATGGTCGTCCGCACGCGGCGGGGTGTTGAATCGGCGGGGAAGATGAGGGTACACGAACGCCGCAGGGCTGTCGATAAGGGTATGTCGATTTAACCGGATGTCTTCGAGCCAGGAAGACGAAGTTTGCCTGCACTAATGTCTAATGTTGTCTAGTTGGGCTAGTGAAGGCGCTGGTCAACTCCTCGTGCTATCGGAACCTCCTATTCAACCTTTGACTAGTCATACGCTCGAACACCATCTATAAAAATTGAAATTGTACCTTTATTCTACCCGCCCGATCTAGATAAAACGATTATGTCCATGTACGAATTGCAAGAGATAGACTATGATGACTGGTCAAAACCTGACTGAGAGTATGACAATAACTTTATTCGGACCACCCGATTTAGATCTATGCATTTCTGTGACACGTTAATTGATGATGAACCCTAAACAGATCTCGTCGAGTTAAACACAATGAACTTCGCGAGATTGGATGGAAATTAGGGTTTAAGCTATTTATCGCGTATAATGGTGATGAATCTCTCCTTTATCATTCGTGTCATTCTTCTTTGTATAGACACCTGCCTTGAGGCTCCTTTTAGCTACGTGGAGCACACCAAGTCTTGTGTGTCAAGTTCCATCATGATCTTCAATATCTTGATCCTATGGTGCACGCATCTTCGTGTGTATATGACCGTATACCATAGTACGCATAGGCCCCATATATCACCGAATACCGATAAGAAAGACAACGTAAAAGATGAAACCCATGAAGTAAGAAACCATTTGGTGGAGTCCTATTAGGGATAGTCCACGTTGGGCTATGGCACATTTCCTCCCTCATCCACATCTCTTATGAACTACTGGAAAGAACTTTACGAACCACCATGAACGTTAGTCTTGGTAATTTGTTGACGTGGGGTTAACACATCAAATCCCATGGTTCGATACCTAGGGTTGAGATTAAGGGGGAGAGACGTGGTAGCGCTGGTAGTATCGTCGGCTGACAAGCAAGGTTTACCCAGGTTCAGGCCCCCGGAGGGTAACACCCTACTTCCTGCTTGTCTGGTTATTGATGTTTGAGGTGTACAATGGAGCTACAATGGCGTCCCGGCGAGATGCGATCTCGCTAGGGCTTTTGGTGGTATGAGTATTGATTGACCTAGATCGGCGGCCCTCCCAGCCTTTTATAGGAGGCTGGGTCTCGGGGATTCGCATCCGACTAGGTTTACAGATAAGGTAGGTTTCTACCGACTTAGATTTTGCTTATCTTGGAGCATATGCCGTCCTCTTGGGCCCCCTTCGTGGGCCTTGGTTGCGGTTTGCTGGCAGACTTGCTCTTGGGTCTTAGCTTGTACGTGCACCAGGTATACTCATAGTGGGGCACCCGAAGGGTAGGCCCACGTCAGTAGCCACTGAGTGCTTGGTCGACTCGAAGAATCGGGCAGGGTCTCCTCCGTAAGTGCACGTCGTAATTTGCTTAATTTGCTGTGAACGTTACAGGCCGGTAACACATAGTCTTGCCTTTTGTTCATCTTGCTATGTATTTTTGAGTCGAGACTGTCTCGAGTGCGCATGTTGAGCCGGAAGTACATCGACTGATGCTTTGCCTATTTTGCCTAAGGACGATGGCGTAGTAGGCCTGGTACGCTCGACGGATCGGGACCAGTTAACTGCACTTTTGGGCAAAAGCTTACTAGCCTACTTCAAGTTCGAGTCCCCGGACTCGAACCCGGAACTGGCTGGTCAGGTTCGACTCAGGTCGTGGAGGTCTTACAGAGCCGACCTGCAGCATAACTTTGCGGGTACCTAACGCGTCCGTTAGGATTTTTCTTCATGTCTGTTGACATGGAAAGTTTCAGGGCAAATGCTGTACGTGCGGGCCCCAGCCCAGCTCGACGGATCGGCGGGTCTTACCTTTGCACCATGTGTACAACATCCGAGATATATGCGGCGGACGTAACTCGGAGAATTATGATTGAACTTTGTATGAAGCTAAGTAGGCGAGTCGAGTAAGCTTCGACTGCTCTGCTTTGGACAACTTAATGTCTTCGAAATTACTAGAAAAAGCACGTGCTTCCAGAGCGCACGCCTCGCATTGCCTCTGTGGCCAGCACGTGGTGCATGTGGAGCGCTCCCTCACGTTAAGTTGCCTGCCCGCCACGTGTAGGCCAGGGGATGACTCGCTGGTTAGCTTCCTGCCGTGTGGCTGGTTTGGATGGTAGGGTGTGTCCTGTTCCTTTTCTTTTTTTATTTGAAAACAAAAAAACAAAATATCTTTCAAACCGAGTTTCCGAATCACGATCCGTTTTCAAGAATGGATTAGTCGCGTCGAGATCTTCAAAACTAGATCCCATGTTGATGAGGATTGGACCTCTAGGGTGGCCCGATCTTCACGGATTGATGAACGAGTGGACGAACGCACGCAAGAACACGAGGAACACGAAAAACACCAAGAAGAACGCCCCGAACACAAGAACACACAAGATACAAGAACCGTTTTCCTTACCGGTCGGTCCAACCGGCCCAATAGAATCCACACGAAGGTGGGAGATCGGCGAGTAGATACAAGAAGGGATCTTGGACGGTTGTTTCTCCAACGGCCAACCAAGCCGATCCAATAAAGTCACCCGAGGATGAAAGATTGGCAAGTAGTCAAACTACAAGTAGAGGTCTTGAATCCACGAAGGGATCTTCTCCACTAGGGGAGGAACCATCCCCACAAGGGGAGGAAGGAGACCTTTGAGAAGAAGGAGTCTAGCTCTACTCTAATCTCAAAACATAGTCTATCCTAGAAAGGAGGTGGGGACGAACTATTTATAGTCATAGTACAAAACGGAGTGGACGCAGGGTAGCCGGTCTGGGAGCCGGCTGAGCCGAGCTGGGAGCCGGGCTGGGGGCCGGGCTGGAGGCCGGGCTGGGGGCCGGCCGCCTCAGCTGGGTAGCCGGCCTGGGAGCCGGCTGAGCCGGGCTGGGGGCCGGCCAGGCAGATTTTGCCCACTTCTTCTTCGTCGTCATCTTGACGCTTTCTCCTCCTCTTCCATGCGTACGCCTTGGATGATCTTGAGTATAGGGCTTCCTCGGCATCTCCCTTGACGTCCGTACTCGTCGTGTGGTACCTAGCATGGTAAAGGGGTAGACGCTTACGTAGTATACCATCCAAAGGGGCACGGAATGAAATCTCGTATAGGAAAGAGTTCACCTTTAAGCTCAATGTCGACTTGTCATATGTTGGAGTGCTTGACATGGTGATGGACGTGACTCGGGCTACATCATCTCCCCTCCCTTTAAAAAGAGTCGTCCTCGACTCTTGCTCTTCATCACCATGCGAAGGAGGTAGATGTGTTGTCGAAAAAAAGTGACTTCACCATGCCTACAAACACTAAAGACCAAGCAAACCATGTGTGTGCAAGAAAGAGGAGCATATCAACAATGACATGTCCATTCTTTGTTATAGCACCGTTAGCACAACACAAGAATATGAAAAGGTAGTGCAAGTGCAAGGTCAAAGTGCAAGCAATCCAATGGAACACCTTCAAAGTGTGGAAATACAAAATCTCCGTGAAAAACACACAATGAAGAATGTCCAAAATATCATCATGGTGGCAAACAAAGCACATGAAAGAGCAAGTTTTCTTCGTATTTGTTGCAACACCAAATTGGTAGAAACCAAAACACTCATGACAAGACATGCATAAAATGTCATTATGGTTGCAAACAAGCCATTGGAAATAACAAGTGTTCATCATATTTGTGGCAACACATAAATCATCCATGTGAAAGATCAAAGAAACATGCTTGTCATATAGGAGACCAAAAGCAACATCATGATTGCAAACAAACCATAAGCAAGAGAAATTGTTCAACTTGTTTGATGCAAAACATGGACAAAGTATTAGAGTTGGATTCAATCCACAACTCACATGTATGCTCTCAAGAGCTCGTATTGTCAACTCATGCTCAATTGAGGTTGACATTATCATGCGTTTACCGGCACACACAAGACAACATATGAAGAAGTTATGTGCACGGTATATGAACACATCATCCATCATGAAGTGTCTCTTCATTTGCACATCACCAACCACACAAAAATCAATTGGAAAATATGACATATGTGGATGGTCACTATGCAAAGTGAAGGATGGAACAAGGTCCATGAGAGAAAACGAAACATCTCCAAAATGTGAGAAAGCTATGGGGGCGATCTCATTATCACGCATTTCAACATTATTGCAAGCAACACATGTGAAAGAGAAATTGTTCAACATGTTGCAAGCAACAATGGGAGAAAAATGGAAACATTCATAACACGGCATGCTCATGGCTAAATCATGACAAATAGGTGATTCCACATGATCAACATTGGTTTCAAACAAAGTATCACATGGGAATAAGAACGAATCATATGTGACATTAATAGAATCATCCATAGCATGCAAACAATCATAGTTCATCATGTCCACTAGCGGGATCATGGTCACATCAACACCCATACCTTTGTAGTCCCGCTCATGTGAAGTAGGTGTTGAAGTAGTAGGGGCTTCCATGTAGCCGACTTGTCCATCTTGAAGTAGACATGGGGTGGCATCATTATCATCCTCCATGTACATCTTCTCCATTTGAGGCACCGTCAAGTTGAGGAGTGGCGTCTCATCATCCAAGGAACTTAGCACACAATGAGAAAACACACTAGAGGAAGGTGGTAAGTTGTTAGAAATCGAGATGGCCTCACAAGACCTATCAACTACCTCTCTCAACTCAAGTGGTATATCACTCATTCCCTCAAAGTGAAAGCACTCAAACTCACATATGGTGGAGGCACTCAACTCACTCTCACTCACTCAAGTGGGCTAAGTGTCTCTCATTCTCACATGGGTTTGGTACCATTTCATAAGTCAAGCTCATAGGGATATGCTCGGTTTCCTCAACTCCAAACGCCTCCAAGGTTGAAGGGAAACTCCCATGCTCAACCTCCTCAACCATCTCGCCTCCAAAGGTCAATGCCATAGTGTAGGCATCATCACTCGACTCCTTTGCGGAAGGGAAAATCCCATGCTCCGCTTCATCACTTGACTCCATTGCTGAAGGGAACATCCCATGCTCGGCATCATCATCACTTGACCCATGGTCATAGGTGATAGCATCATCCATGCTCGCCTCCTTGGTCGAAGGGAAAATCCCATGCCCGACCGTCTTCTCGCCATCTTGGTCACCGTCTTGTTCACCAACTTGGCATTCCCACATCATGTGACCTCTTCTATTACATAGTGGGCACAAGAGATTGGGACATTCTCGTGGATCATGGTCTTGGCCTTGGCAATTGTCGCATAGGAGGTCTTCATCTTGCCATATGGGGGCCAATGTGGTGGTGGCACTTGGTGTAGAAGTCATATCAAGAGAAGTACTTGAGAAAGGCGCCGTCTTGGTTGTGGCCTCACGTTTGTGACCATGCTTCTTTCGGCGTCGACGTATTAATTTCTCGAAGTTGTCGATGTCGGCCATGAGCTCATCAAAGATGGGACTTGTAGCTCTCGTTGGCGCACTTGAAGTGGTAGCACTAGGGGACACCATAGGATGCGCCTTTGTCGCCGTCTTCTTCTCATGTCGACGTTGACGCTCTTGAGTGGAGGGGTGTCGCCGAAAGTCATTTGGATGCTTCTCCTCATGTTGGCGTCGACGTGCTTGTTGCTTTGGTGACCTTGTCTTGGAGCTCCCACTCGAACTTGGTGATATGTTCCGAAGCTTGGCGAGTGTGGTGAGGTCATCTTGGAACTTAGACATGTTGTGGTCCACCTTGGCATCTTTCTTGTGGCGCCTTCTTGAGCGTGATGAAGAATGTAGACGCTTGGCAAGCTTGTCGATGGCGTCCATGAGGTTCTTGAACGTTCGATTAGTGTCGACAAACTTGTCCAAGGGTGCATCAACTTTGTTCACTTGGTCATTCCTCATGTTGGCATCTTTCATGTGTCGCCATGATGAGCTAGATGGGCATTGGCTTGGCTTGGCCTTGTCGATGCACTTCTTGGGACGCCGTCTTGTTGTTGACGTAGAGTGTCGAAGCTTGTCACTCTTGGCGTTGTCCTTGTCATGGCGCCTTCGTGAAGTTGAAGGAGAATGTCGAAGCTTGTCGCTCTTGGCGAAGGCCTTGTCATGGCTCCTTCTTGAAGTTGATGGCGAATGGCGAAGCTTGTCACTCTTGGAAGTAGATGGAGCTCCATAAGATGAACTCATCGTGATCTTCTTGTCGGACCACCGTCTTGAGCTTGAACCATAGAAGTAGGTTGTGCCATGACGCTTGGTGGTGCCGCTCTTGAACATGGTGGTGATGGGGGTCCTCTCCTCTTGCATGTTGTCGAAGTCGCCGCACATGCTACAAGAGTAGTAGTCGTAGATGTTCTCCACCATGTCATCGGAGTTGTAGTCGTAGTAGTGGCGGTCCACCATGTCGTTGTAGTCGAAGTTGGTACCATGTGATGAGGCGTGTGAAGACACTTGCGCCTCATTGTCGTTGGAGCTTGTGTAGTCGGAGTCGTGGTAGATTCGCACGTACTTGGAGTCGATACAATTTGATGAAGGTTGCTCCAAGTCTTGGTACCACTCCTTGTCGTGGACGCTCGAATAGTCGGAGTCGTAGTCGGAGTAGTTGTAGCGGAAGTCTTGGTGATGATCCAACATGTCATGGGGGTCATTGTCGGTGTAGTCGTCGTAGTAGTCCCCCATGTCCTCAATGCTTGGGGCATCATAGTACATGTGACTCATCGTGTAGTCCTCCTCGTAGGATCCATAGTTGCATTCGCTCTCCCTAGACATGTCAACTCACAAGACAAGTGTATATATGTGGAGTGGAAAGAAACTAGAACACAACCTCTCACCTTGTAGATAGTATTGGACTTCGTGGACAACCAAGGGAAACGATCACAAAGTTAAATGCTTGTGTTCAAGTATCCAAAGCAAACTCCAAAACACACACGGCTTAAAAGTTGGTAGGTAGGTATGGTAGGTGGAAAGCAATTTGAACCAACCGGAAACCAAGATATTGTTAAAGCAAGTAGAGAACCACGATGATCACAAAGCCAAAGCAAGTCAATCTCAAAAGATAGGAAACACACGCACGGAGAGATAAATGGGACTCGTGCAACCAAGAAGTGAGCTAATGAACCAAATGATCCTAGCGAAGACTATAAGCTCGGTGTTGCACAAGTACAAGGAGAGCTACTAGCTCGATTGCAATTTATTTGGTGGGCTACAAGATTTGCACAACAATGCACCACCTACTAGATGTTCATCGAGCTTACGCGCTTCCTACAAGATATGGCAAGTGGTGTTTCTTTCTTTTCTTTCTTTTGATTTGGCTCTATTTGCTTCTTTTCTCTTTTTGCTTTTTGCTCACCCACTTTTTGATGCCAACAACAAGATATATCAACTAGCGCATACAACGTTTGCTCGGAAACTACACGGTGCAAATGTGCAAAGCCCAAGCAATCATCAAGAGCTAGCCTCAATAGAACAAGATAAACCAAGGGTATGATGGCTATCAAAGGAATGGCAAGGGGGAAAAGATTCGTGATGTTTATACCTTTCGTCGACGATCTTCACCCGTTGATGTAGAAGCTTCATGCTTGCCCACGAATTTTGGTGGTGGTAGATGGTGGATCAACTGTGTTAGTGATGAAGGCCTTGATCGTAGCTTCGAAACGAGCCAAAGATCACCAAAAACGGAGTCCGGAGTCAAAAGATATGGCCAAAACAAATTTTGAAATTTTCAGTTTTCTGTGTAGCCGGACCGGGAGCCGGTTTGGCCGGGCTGAGAGCCGGCTGGCTCTGTTTGGTGGCCGGTTTTTGAGCCGAATTAACCGGGCTGTTTGGGCGGAAAAATGACCCGAAAAACCTCAAATCGGAGGGGAAATCAATGGAATTTGGCCATGGGAACGCAAAGCAAGTAAGATCAACAAGTTTAGGTATAGATCCACGGATCAAAACCTACTAAAACGCACAAGATTCACAGATCGATCCAAAAGCAATTTGGGGCTATTTTTGGTGGAAATTTTCGAATATCTCAAAATCAAAGAAAAAATTGGGGGATTTGTGGGGGAAACAAAGTCAAATCCGTGGCAACCATGCTCTGATACCATATGATGAGGATTGGACCTCTAGGGTGGCCCGATCTTCACGGATTGACGAACGAGTGGACGAACGCACGCAAGAACACGAGGAACACGAAAAACACCAAGAAGAACGCCCCGAACACAAGAACACACACAAGATACAAGAACTGTTTCCCTTACCGGTCGGTCCAACCGGCCCAATAGAATCCACACGAAGGTGGGAGATCGGCGAGTAGATACAAGAAGGGATCTTGGACGGTTGTTTCTCCAATGGCCAACCAAGCCGATCCAATAAAGTCACCCGAGGATGAAAGATTGGCAAGTAGTCAAACTACAAGTAGAGGTCTTGAATCCACGAAGGGATCTTCTCCACTAGGGGAGGAACCATCCCCACAAGGGGAGGAACGAGTCCTTTGAGAAGAAGGAGTCTAGCTCTACTCTAATCTCAAAACATAGTCTATCCTAGAAAGGAGGTGGGGACGAACTATTTATAGTCGTAGTACAAAACGGAGTGGACGCAGGGTAGCCGGTCTGGGAGTCGGGCTGGGGGCCGGGCTGGAGGCCGGGCTGGGGGCCGGCCGCCTCAGCTGGGTAGCCGGCCTGGGAGCCGGCTGAGCCGGGCTGGGGGCCGGCCAGGCAGATTTTGCCCACTTCTTCTTCTTCATCATCTTGACGCTTTCTCCTCCTCTTCCATGCGTACGCCTTGGATGATCTTGAGTATAGGGCTTCCTCAGCATCTCCCTTGACGTCCGTACTCGTCGTGTGGTACCTAGCATGGTAAAGGGGTAGACGCTTACGTAGTATACCATCCAAAGGGGCATGGAATGGAATCTCGTATAGGAAAGAGTTCACCTTTAAGATCAATGTCGACTTGTCATATGTTGGAGTGCTTGACATGGTGATGGACGTGACTCGGGCTACATCACATGTTGATATGTTTCGACGAACTTTTTTTGTGCACTCCCGGAGTGTGTAGATTGCACTGCCTTTCCTGTCTTCTAGAGTGCAGTGCAATGTCTTCTTTTTTGCGGTGCACTGCCTTCTGTTTGCGGTGCACCGCCTCGGATGGGGCAGTGCACGGCCTTCTGTTTTGCGGTGCACTGCCTCGAATGGGCCACTGTCTTTTGCGGTGCACTGCCTCGGATGTGGCAGTGCACTGCCTTCTTTTTTTACGGTGCACTACCTCGGACGGGCAGTGCCCTGCCTTCTCTTTCGCGATGCACTGCCTCGGATGGGACAGTGCACTGCCTTCTCTTCCACGGTGCACTGCCTCGGATGGGACAGTGCACTGCCTTCTCTTCCACGGTGCACTACCTTCTCTTTTTACGGTGCACTGTTTCGGATGCGCAGTGCACTGCCTTAGATGGGCCAGTACACTGCCTTTTTTACCGTGCTAGAAAAATACACCCAACAAAATATTTCGTGAAAATATTTTATACTTTTTTGGTGCACTTGGTACTTTGGTAGATTTTGTAGTATCACAGTGGAAAATTAAAAAACAAAAGAAAAAATCTACGTACTAAGCTAACCATCTATTCAACTAGCTCGCTCCTAGCTGACTCGCTTGGCACCAGCATGGATCGTAGGTAGATTTCGCGTGTGCGCTACCAGCGGCCCACGTGGAAGGCAGGGACGGGCTCTTGCGTTGTGCTGGTTCGTGCGTCAGGTTTGGCGCGTGCGCGCGCGCTCATGCTAGTCGTGCTCTAATGTATTTGATCGAGCCTTATCGGGTGTGCGACAGCGCTCCTGATGGAAGTAGTCTCCGAGATTGTGCTTAATTGCTTGCAGTTGAGGATAATCTCAAAGCTTTGAAACTTTGCACCAGTCGACAAAAATTTGATACGCTCCCGATAGTAGTTGAATGATTCAATCCTGAAGCAGTCGAATGACCACTTTTGCATGACTCGAATGATTTACGGACTCGAGTACTTTTGACCAATGGGCTAATAATGACGTCAGGGATGACGTGTTTGGGGCTGCACCACCTGACAGGCGATGACGTGCCTGAAATGATGGATGAGACGTGACATGTGGGTCCCACCTGGCAGTGTTGACCGAGGGCGGTGCCGTTTGGACTGGATTTGACCGTTCTGGCACGATTTTTGCGGGGACGTGATGATGGTCTCCTCGTTTCCCGTGCGTAGTGGGCTACGTGGCCGGCGACGGTTGCTCTCCGATGCTGCCACGTGTATGGCTTGATTTGATTTGCGGTGCATGATCTCCCATCAACGGTGGAGATCATTGGCCCTGTGCGGATAAATAAGGGGAACGGCGGGGTGAATAATTTTTACTTGCCATTCTCCCCCCGCCATCGCTGTTTCTTCTTCTTCTACCTCTGCGCTCTTCTCCTCCGTAGCCACCAGCGTCACATTCCTGCTGCTTGGTCACGGTGTTGCAGGTGACTTCGAGAAATTTGTAGCCAGCTTCCCGAAGAGAATTGACGGAAAGTCGGCTGTGACGAACGCCATGAGGGAGCAGGCAGGGACACTGTCGAGGGACATGGTGGCGATGATGGAAAAGCGTGCCGCCGCCCTTTCCGGCTGTGCTGCCCGCACCTCTAGGTCTAGGTCGGAGTCAATGTCTTAGATGGCAAGACTGACTCCCTTTTGAATCTTCTTTTGCTTGTAATGAACCATGACTCTATTTTATTGTTAAGGAATGTAATACTTTTGCTTCCATTCCTGTGTTTTTGAGTGTGCTTCGCAAAATTGCAGCCCCCGAGTCTATTAGTCGGGGTTCACGCTTGATTTTGCCAAGTACTTACAACTAAAGTTGCTTCTGTGTAGCCTGGAGCACCCGACGTGTCTACTGGCTCTTCCTCTGGAGGTGCTGCTCCTAAGGCGAGTTCCCGAAGTAAGAACGATGAGAAACTCATCAACTATCTTCAGTCGAAACTCACGAGGGTGGAGCAAGAGCTGAAGGACACAAGAGTTGCGCTGGCTGAGTTGCAGTTGAGGCCTTCACCGGCCACGACACGGGAGACCTATTTGCTTGGAGAGCTGGACAAGGTGAACCAGCACCTAGAGTGTAAGTGTACCCGAACAAGCGTCTAGTCCTTTTGCGAATGGGCTGCTATGACATTTGTGACTGTGCAGGTTCTTGTATGGATGGGCCGGCCGAAGCGGCGCGTTTGCGCGACCGCCTGGACGGTTATGCCAGTAGCTCACAATTTTCTACTCACCCCTATTGGTCTGATAGAGCGAGAGGTCTTGTGCTGGCTAGACTTCAAGACCGTACCTAGCGCGTAGGTATTTTGCTCGAAACTTGCACTTCGGCTTTGGATCGAGTTCATCGAGCTTCGTTCCCGCTGAATGAGCAGCCACAAGGTCTTGCGGCGTTGCTAAAGAAATTTCGAGAAGGTAAAGCTATCAAGAAATTTGTTCGAGAGCAACTCATTTGCGGAGCCACTGTTGCACTCGCCTTCGTGCGGGTTCACCGCCCGCATCTTGACTTGGGGAGGATTGCTCAAGGTTTGCCACCCGCGATCGGTAGTGATCCTGTGGTAATGCATGAGCATTACCGGGCGACGCGAGAGCCTGCTTGCGTTATCATGGACCAGGTTTTGAAGGAAACAGAGTGCTTGGTGGAGCCGAAGGGAGAGCCGGAGTAGGCGGTCTCTACCTCATAGGCTTGTGTAGTTTAGTTACTGCATTTCAGTAGTTTGTATGTATGTATGTATGCTCGTTGTGAGCCAATTATGGACAATTGTAATGTATATGCGGGGCGTAGCCCCCGAGTGTGAAGTTTGCGATTGTTTTGGTTTCAGTTTACGCGGTCGGTTGGACGCAACCCCCCGAGCATTCGGGTGTGTTTGGCATTTTGTGAAGTTTGAGATCTACATGGCGCAGCCCCCGAGTGTTCGGGTGGGGCCAAAGTGTTTTGATTTTGCTTGAATTATGCGGTGCGGTCCCCCGATAGTTCGGGTGCAGCCAAGGTGTTGTTATTTTGCTTAACCTGTGAGGCGCAGCCCCCGAGCATTCGGGTGCGGCCGAGATGTTATGAATTTTGCTTTAACCTGTATGGCGCAGCCCCCGAGTGTTCGGGTGCGGCCGAGGTGTTGTTATTTTGCTTAACCTGTGAGGCGCATCCCCCGAGCGTTCGGGTGCGGCTGAGTGAAAGGATCGAGTAGGTTGACTAGAGGGGGGTGAATAGGCAACTACAAATTTCCTTTTTCTTTTAATCAAATTAAGGCTTTGCTCAAATATAAGTTCTCTAGATATGCAACTAGGTGAACAATCCTATATGATGAGCAAATGACAAGCTAGCAAGATATTCTAAACAAGATAAGCTAGCAATACAAGTAAAGGAAGGTTAAGAGATAACCACACGGTGACGCGGAGATGTTTCACCGGAGTTCACTTCCCAATGGAAGCTACGTCTCCGTTGGAGCGGTGCGAAGTCACAAAGTGAACTTCGAGTAGCCATGATATGGCACACCATATCTCCCTCGTGTTATCCTCCAATGAGGAGTTCCACGAGCCACTATATGATGCCCTCAAGGTCGGCAATAAATCTTTACAAGGATGAGGCACACTCCACAACCGAATTGGAGGCTCTCACCAAATTCCCGTGGCTCCCGAAGCCACAAGAATCACAAGGCCGGGGCACAACTCCACAACTCAATTGGAGGCTCCCGGCTAGTCCCCGTGGCTTCCAAAGCCACAAGAACGACCACGACCGTCTAGGGTTCCAACGAACCCAAGAGTAACAAGTTCCTCAAAGGAATGGATGGGGAAATCAAATCGCTTTGGTGGAAGTGTAGATCTAGGTCAACCCTCCCGGGTCCTAGAAGGACAAGATGTTTGAGTGGGTAGGGAGAGAGATCTATGAAGATGAAGCTTTCAATAATGGTGAGCAAAGATATTCTGGTCGGGTACCTTTCTTGGAGAAGAAGAGGTGCCTTAAATAGGTCCACTGAAAAACTAGCCGTTTTAGACAGAATCGAACAGTTCGGATTCGGTTCGGATTTGACTCGGAATTCCGAGCCGTTCAGAATATTCCGGATCAAATCCGGACAGTCTGAATTTGTCTATATACAGCTATTTTTCAGCGACCCTATTTCCAGTCTTGTTCAACCAAAGTTGTAGGAAGGCTGTGGGGGGCAGATATAGTTCTTTGTGCAACAATGTGATTTCTCCAAACCTTCCAGAAAGTAACCCCTCTTGATAGTACGGCAGCCCTATGACCTAACAACTAGTTCTACGGGCCACCGTCTTCGATCTTCATGTCCTCTTTTAGAGGGGTCACCCATAGCCATGTGCATTTCATCAATTGTACCTGTAGTACTTTAACACACGGTAAAATCATCACTTATGTTGTTAACAAACACACAAAACAAGATTAGGAGACGCATGTCCTTTCAATCTCCCCCTTTTTGGTGTTTGATGACAACATACGGATTTGCATAAACTAGTATATATGATATGCTTAGTGCAAGTGATCTACAAAATATAGACAGGCTCCCCCTTGATGTATGCACTAATAAGAATTGTAATTGAATACATAGAGCACACACAACAAGGATGAATGCTCCCCCTATATTTTATAGACCAAGAATGTGTGCAGTAAATGGCAATTTCAGCATAATCAAGATGAAGATGCACACAATTAAGTAAGACATGATAAGATGAATGGAGAAAGACTAACACATCGATATAGAGATAAATAACATAGTCTATTCTTAAACATCACAACCAATGCATGTCTTACCACATACAAACCATGGTCCAAATTAAACGAGTAGTTCAACACCTAATGAAGATAAGATAGAGAGTGCAAGCTTATAATATCAAAAATAAATGGCAAGAAGCATGTACTCCACCCATGCAAATCCCCGGAGATATAAGATGCTTGTACTCCACCCATGCAAATCCCCGGAGATATCCTAATAGATCTCATTCTCCTCCTTTGGAATCAAGACGCCAAAAAGGAGAGAAGAGCGATGCTAACGCCCAAAGCCATCTAAACCTACGCTTCCTCCTCGTCCTCATCATCCTCCTCATCATCCTCAGAACCATCAGCTGGAGGAATCCCAAAGAAGAAATCGTCATCTGTAATCGGCGGCATAGTGATGTCCACAAACGCAGAGGGAGCCAAGGAAGCCTCATCTTCAGCTGTAGTCAAACCAGCAGCCCTCCTATCGGCATTCTGTATGCGACGGCCCTCCTTGGCCAACTCTCTAGCATCATGACTGTACGCACGGGCATCACGGCAAGCGGAGAACATGGTTTGGAAAAACTGAGAGACTGCACTGCTGCCCTTCTTCTTCTTGGGAGCGGAAGTGGAGGCACGAGAGGTGGAGGTAGTAGGAATCTGAGGGCCTTTGCCTTTGGCATACTCTGGAATCTCAGGGCCATGTGTGAACACTGGAGTAAGCAGCTCAGGCTCAAAGATGTCACGGCAAAGCATAATAGTGTTACCAGCAATATGGTTAATGAACTTCTGAATGAGAGGGCCATATGCTGGAGTCCTCTTGCCCCAGACCCCCTTTTGAATCTCCTGGTAGATGAAGTCTATAACATCAATCTTCCTCTGGCGATTGGGCTTGGTAAAATACATGAGGTCAGTCATATACCCACGAACAGCGGACACATCCCCAGACTTGCTCATGATGTTTTCACGAAAAATCTTGGCAAGCATATTGTAGAATGGATACATGTGAGAGATAAAGGGATACTAGTACAGAACGACACATCGGAAACGGGCCAAAAACCGCTTCGGCAACGGAGAAAGGGTCCGTGTCCCCGACCCTGTCACTGATGTGAAGGCCTTCATCGGTAACGGAGGCCAAAAACCGTTTCCGATGAGGTCTCCATTTGGCAACGGTTGTGCGCAGACCTCCGTTGCTTTAGTTTTCCTACATCAGATACAGAGTTTTCCATCTACCCGTTTGCACTGAGCTTTTCTCATATTTCGGTTATATGCCATAATACATGAAAGACTGATTGCACAATGCACTAAAACGTTATTCAATTCATAACATAGAACAAATGCCATCATTACATTGGTATACAATAATATCACCGTTTTTTACAATTTGACTACAATCATATCTATCACACATTGGCATAATGTAATATCACCTATTACACTTTGACTACAATCATGAACTCTAAACCTATAAGCAACTAACCTAACAAGATGGAAGGCTGGCTTAATTAAGCCAGCGTTCCATCTTTGACTTGGAGCTCACCTTCTATGAGCTCTCGGTCGTCGCTGTACCCACTCCAAGACCAGTATCCACGAAATTTCCTTGCCTTAAGGTTTCTGGTTCTCGGAATGATACATTGGTACTTTTATGCAGTGTTGCTGAAATAAACTCCTGCATGAAAGAAAAAACTATTAGCGAAATGTACAAAATACATTTGGATATTAAAAAAATCAGTGGCTATTTTCCAGCAACTGCTTTGTTCGGTTGCCATTTTTGAGAAACTGCTAAGATCGACGGCAAATATCCAGGAACTGCTCTGTTTGGTGGCAGACAGTTCGCATTTCTTCCTTCTCTTCTTCCTCGTTCCACCCCAATCCCCCACCCGCCATGGACGACCGCAACAGAATAACAGAGACATGTATGTGTGAATGCCCTAGGTGAATTGCAAAAGGCTTTGGATGTGGGTGTTTAACTAGTTTGTACAGTTGGTGCTTTAACAATAAGTGTTTGTAATTATCAGAACATGTATGTGTGAATTTGCACTAGGAATTTGTTTATGTGATGAAATGCTCATACGTAGAACCTAGTTCATCGGCATCACAGCCGGTCACAGAAAGATTTATACCTTTCACCCGGCGGGAGAGGAGGTGCAGGCCTCTGCCAGATGCGCTGAGATGCTACCAGCGCGCTGCGACGCAATCACCTCCTCCTCCTTCTCCTTCGTCGACATCCACCTCCTCCTCCTTCTCCAGATCAGACACCACCTACAGATCCTCCACCACCTCCAGATCGGCCACTTCCTCCTCCAGATCGGCCACTTCCTCCTCCAGATGGGTTTCTGCTGTAGATCCGCCGGAGGTGCTGCACCACCACCTCATGAATGACCTCCTCCACATCGGCCTGGCTCAGAAGAAGCCGGGCATCACCGGAGGAGGAGGGCGTCAGATGGTGGCGCTGCCGCATCATTAGCGGACGCATGGCCGCCTCTAGATCGACCTTCCCTTCACGAAGGGCTGCCGCTAGAACGGTGCTACCGCGGCGGCTAGAGCCGCGGCCGCGATGGCCGGTTCTAGAAGCGCCGATAGAGGAAGCCATTAGAGAGAGTGAGGAGAGTTGAAAGCCACAGTGTGCGGCGGCTAGGGTTGGAAGAGAGACAAGTGAGAGAGTGATAATGAGACCGAGCCGGCAGTATATATAAGTGCCACATTGGCAACGGACATTTTATATAACCGTTTCCATTGATTTTACACCAGCGAGAGAGTAAACTTACTAACAGGTACTCTAAATTACATATGAACACAGAGACCACTTAGCAGCTAGTGCTACTACATACGGACTTGATAATGAAGTAAACGATTACATATATGCTACTACTAGCTAATGCTACTACTAGCAGCTGCTGATGAAGACTCGGGCTCGTCTTCGCTGTACACGAGTGCGTCCCTCCGGCATAAGGTACCGTCGAAGATCTTGATGAAGAACCCGTTGTCACCGTCGAACTCGAAGCACAAAAAGTGCCCCTGCTCAAGCTTGTACGCTTGGGCGAATGACTTCCATCCCTGGCCGAGGTACAAATTCCCCCGGCACTCACGGCCGTCTTCACCGCCCAGCTGCCGTTCTCGCAGTCCTCCATCTTCAGATGCATGGTAGCTGCCACCATGCCTTGGAGCTTCTCTGCGAACGCCCTCGGGAGCCTCAGGCGGCTCTCGATGCCCTTGTACAGGATAACCAAGAACTCGAAGCCGCGCAGCTCCGGGGACATGTCTTCAGAGGACGGTGAGGGTGACACCGACGGTGTGGCATTGCGGCTGCGCCCCCTACCACGGCCGCGCCCTCGTCCACGGCTGCGCCCATGTCCACGGCCGCGACCGCTGATGGTACCTATCGCCGAGGACATGTCTTCAGATGACGGTGAGGGCGACACCCACGGCATGGCATTGCCGCTGCGCCCCCTACCACGGCCTCGACCTCGTGCACGGCCGCGACCGCTGCTGGTACCTCTCGCCATGGATTTGGACGGAGGGGATCTGGCGAAGTTTGAATAACTATAGGCGATGGACTGGGGCTTCAAAGAGACCGCTGCTGGTACCTCTCGCCATTTATACTCGTGGGTCTGCTCCGCCCACCTCCCCATCTGCCCATTCGCTAGCCTCCACGTATCAACATTTTCAACGGTTGGAAAATTCTATCCGTTACAATAGAGGCAAATATTGGAAACGGACAATTTTATTAACCGTTGCCAATATAATAGGTGACGGAGATTGGAAAGGGTCCGTTGCCAATGTAGGCGGGCCTGGTCAGGTTTGTACGCACCGGCCGCGCGGAAAGCGCGATTCTCCGTCGCCTAACACCTGCCGTTTCCATAGAGGGGTATCCGATGTGTCGTTATGTACTAGTGGGAGGATTGACCTCATCATAGTTAGGAGGATAGAAGTCTGCAAGCATTTCCTTGGAATACTCCGTAGCTGAATGAATCTTGAAACCATAGTCCCCATTGGTGTTTTCCCAAACATATCCCAATGCAGTAGCAAAGATGGACAAATTGCTTTGATATTTAGTTGCCCCGGACATCCAAGTCATGGTGCGCATGCTATCATTGTGGAAATGGACGGTGCAATAAAATTGACTAATGAGCTCAGGGCAATATGATTGAGAGATCAAAGCTACCTTCAAGATGTCCATTTTCTCAAGGGTTGCATAGATGTGAGCAAGATAGTTGTCTTTGTGTTCATTTAGATATTCCTCATCAAGTTGCTTGGCCTCCACAACTTTTTCTTTGAGAGTCATGTAGAACTCATTCCACATCTTGAATTGAGTGCGAGTCCAGAACCTTTCATCACCTTCACATGTCCTTGCCGCAAAACGATAAGGATTGAGCTTGTGCACTTCCCTCCAATTCTTCCTTGACATGTCCTTGAAATTTTCAATGGTAACCTCATCTTCTTCCATCAAAACAGCATCAACTGCAGGCTGTTGGTTCCCTCTACCACCACCAGGACGGCGATTAGAGCGACCGCGGGCTTGCGGAATGGGTGCACGAGCAGTCTTGGTGCGAGGTTTCTTCCTCAAGGACTCACGACGAGCATTACGGTCATCGTTATCGCCTGTAAGAAGAGAGTAGAGGTACGGAGCAATAGATGAGAAACATATGCTAGAAGGTTTTCAGGGAATAAAATTCTGTGAATTTAGGAAGTGCATGTTCTGAAAAACTGAAGCATTCGGATTTAGGTCGGAATGACCCGGAAAAATTCGAGCGAGCCGAAATTTTCCAAGCCATTCCGGATCCAATCCGAGTGCTCACACTTCTTTGAAATCAAGTCTCAAATTACTTCCTAAAACACTAGACAGAGATTGGGGGCTATGATTTGACGTGGTTAGCCCCTCTTAGCAGGATAGAACTAAGGGATTCAAGGAAGACTATTTGATTTAGGAGGAGAAACAAGAGGGAATCGACACCAACCCGACGACATGGTGATGCAAGGAACGAGTTGGTGGAGGGCCTTCAAATCCCAAGAGGAGCCCACCCGGAGAAGTGTCGGATATCCAGACGGCCGGAGATCCTCCCGGAGCGGCGGCGGCGGAGAGGAGAGTGGACGAGTCGGGGGAAGAAGAAAAACGAGAGTCAACGGCCTCCACACACAAACGGGTAAGTGAAGATCGACTCATCCGGAATAGATCCGGAATACGCTAGGAATTCCGAGTATCCAGAATATTCCGAACCCATTCCGAAAAACGTTCCAAAGCTACTGGATAGGTCCGGATTCGTTTGGTAGATAGCCGGAATATTCCGAGCCATCTGGAATTCCGGACAGAATCTGAATGAAATCCGAACCATGAAAAATTGATGTTTTATAAATGGAATTTTCTGGAATTTTGGCATATGTCAATAGATGAAGAGATAGACTAGGTATAACAGCAGAGACACAAGATAAGAGATATAGTGTTCTACACATGCTCGTTGGAAAGAACGAAATCCAATACACACAAGAGCAACAATGAGCATGTTTTGAACTAGATGAAGAAACAATCTTGAGTGAATGAAAGATCCAACTCCTACAGAGAGGAGGGCGGTGGCCTTGGCCACCATGTTTGAGTATATATGACTTGAAGCCGCGAAGATATATCTTGGGCTCAAAATCAAAACTCATCTTTAAAGCACATTTGATCACATAAGTGAATATTATGCAAGATTTGTCTATTTGCGCATAATAAGGGAGGTGTTGACTCATGAATTGAGTTACACTCCCCCTATGTCCATGCCAACATTTAAACCAAGTAAAATGTCTAATATGGGTAGGTATGCAAGTTTTCCATTAAGTCCAATTACTTATGTCCACCACATTTAGTTCTCCTCTCAACTCTTTGAATCTTGCTTCACCAAGAGGCTTTGTGAACATATCGGCGAGTTGATGCTTGGTGTTAACATAGTTGATTGCAATATCGCCCTTTCAACATGATCTCGAATAAAATGATACCGGATCTCAATATGCTTGGTCTTCCCATGAAGTACCGGATTATGAGCAATTTTGATGGCACTTTCATTGTCACACAAAAGAGGACTTTGTCACAAATGACACCATAATCCTTTAAAGTTTGCCTCATCCATAATAATTGTGCACAACAACTTCCGGCGGCAATGTACTCGGCTTCGGTGGAGGAGGCGGCCACACAATTTTGTTTCTTCGAAGACCAACTCACAAGTGACCTACCAAGGAATTGGCAAGTACCCGAAGTTGATTTTCTATCCATTTTGCAACCCGCCCAATCCGCATCCGAGTAACCTACAAGATCAAAGCTTGTACCATGGGGATACCAAAGACCAAAGTTAGGAGTTCCACAAGTATCTTAGAATCCTTTTAACGGTTTCATGACTTTCTAGGACTTGATTGGAATCTTGCACACATACCCACACTAAACATAATATCCGGTCTAGATGCACAAAGGTAAAGCAAAGATCCAATCATAGAACGATAAAGCTTTTGATCAACTTCCTTACCATCCGGATCTAAGTGAAGATCCGCCTTGGAGTCCATGGGAAACTTATAAGGCTTGGCATTGTTCATATCAAATTTCTTGAGCATGTCCTTAATATACTTGGCTTGACATAAGAATGTTCCTTCTCGAAATTGGTGGATTTCAAAGCCAAGAAAATAATTCAACTTTCCCATCATGGACATCTCAAATTCCTTGGTCATTAGCTTGAAATTGATCACTAAATTCATGGTTAGTGGAACCAAAGATAATATCATCAACATATATTTGGCATACGAAAAATCTCCATTTACCCTTTTTGTAAAAAGAGTGGGATCTATTACCCCAATTTCAAAGCCACGGTCTACTAAGAACTCCTTGAGATGATCATACCAAGCACGTGGAGCTTGCTTGAGCCCATAAAGAGCCTTATGTAGTAAGTAGACGTGGTTAGGAAATTTAGGGTCTTCGAAACCCGGAGGTTGTTTAACATACACCAACTCATTTAGTGGACCATTTAAGAAAGCACTTTTAACATCCATTTGATATAAGACAATTTATGAGTAGATGCATAAGCAATTAGTAAGCGAATGGATTCAAGTCTAGCAACGGGGGCATAGGTTTCACCGTAGTCGACTCCTTCGATTTGGGTGTAGCCTTGTGCAACCAATCTTGCTTTGTTGCGGATGACTTGACCATGTGAGTCTTGCTTGTTCTTAAATATCCACTTGGTTCCAATGACATTATGGCATGTGTCTTTGGGTCTTTCAACTAATGACCACACTTTGTTGCGCTCGAAGTTGTTCAACTCTTCATGCATAGCCGCAACCCAATCCATATCTTCAAGAGCATCATATACCTTGAGAGGTTCTAAGCTAGACAAACAAGAGACATGACCACAAAAGTTAGATAATTGATTGCGTGTGGACACACCCCTACGATACTCCCAAGGATATTTTCTTTGAAGTGGTTGATAATCCAATTTTGATGCACGCCGGATGACCCGGCGTTCCATGGCTTGACCAATTGTTTCACCAACACAAATATCTTCATCATTGCCTTCATCTTGCTCATGGTCAACCCTAAGTGGAGTTCTTGGAGTTGTGGGTTCATTATGTTCTTGTTCACCACTAGAGTTGGGTGGGTCTTGACCATCTTCTTGATCATGTGATGAAGATCATGTTCTTGTTCTTGGATAGTTTCTTGATCAATTGTTGAGGTGGATGGCTCAACTTGAGTAGAACTTGTTCCTTCTTCTTGAGTATCACAATAGGTCTTCAATAGGAATAAGTTCTCCAATCCCCATAGTTCTTATGGCTTGAGATGGAGCATCATCACCTACATCATCATGATCAATATGCCCGCTTGGGAGCCATTATCCTCGACAAACTCCACGTTCATAGATTCTTCAACACACCCGGTGGATATGTTGTAGACCCTATAAGCATGAGACTTTGCGGCATATCCAACAAGTATACCATCAAAAGATCTAGATTCAAATTTAGCAATTTTGCAACCTTTAATGTAAACATGGCATTTGCAACCAAAGACTCGAAAGTAAGATACATTTGGCTTTTTACCGGTGAGGAGTTCATATGGTGTCTTTTCCATGAGAGGACGGAAGAAGAGCCGGTTTGAGTAGTGACAAGCGGTGTTGATGGCTTCGGCCCAAAAGTTGTATGGGGAATGAAATTCGGCCATCATAGTTCTTGCCATATCAATAAGAGTGCGGTTCTTCCTTTCGGCGACACCATTTTGTTGGGGAGTATATGCAGCGGAATATTGGTGTTGAATGCCCTCCCCACTTAGGAAATCATCCATAGTGTAATTCTTGAACTCCGTACCATTGTCACTTCTAATTGCCAAAATCTTGGAGTCATATTGGCGTTGAACTAGGGTTGCAAAGTCAATGAATATCTTTTGAGTTTCACTCTTCTCTTGATGTAGAAAGTCCAACAATATCTTGAATAATCATCCACAATCACCAAACAATATTTCTTGCCACCAAGACTATCATATGTGGGAGGCCCAAAAATCCATATGAAGGAGCTCCAAAGGCCTCTTAGTGGAGATAATGGTCTTCTTGGGGTGATTCTTTTCATGCATCTTTCCGGCTATGCAAGCACTACAAGGACGATCTTTGGAAAAATTAACATCGGTTAGTCCTACCACGTGTCCACCCTTCACAAGAGTTTGTAAATTTCTCATACCGACATGGCCTAGCCGGCGATGCCAAAGCCAACCCTTGTCGGATTTAGCCATTAGACACGTGGCAATTTGAGTGGTCTCTTTCGAGAAATCGACCACATACAAACCGTTCTCACGAAATCCAACAAAGGCTACTTTAAGAGATTGTGTGAAAAGGATGGTCACGTGGTATTTATTAAAGATAACGGTGTAACCGGCATGCATAATTGACCAACGGAAAGTAATTATATGAAAGGGATTCAACAAGGAGGACCTTCTCAATGATAACTCCGGAGTGATCACCACCTTGCCATATCCCAATACCTTAAGTCTTGCATTGTTCCCAATGGTGACATGAGAGAATGTGAGTAATTGTTTCAATAAGCCCTTTACTACTTCTTTGCTTCCGGTCATGTGAGATGAACACCCACTATCAATGAGCCATGAAGATCCACCGGAAGAAAAGCCCTACAATAAATCAAGTCTTTGATTTAGGTACCCATTTTGGAATGGGTCCTCTTTTGTTAGTCACAAGGGTCTTTGGAACCCAAATAGCATAGTGATAATCATCTCCATATGAGGTACCAACATATTTAGCAAAAACATAACCATTTCTAGATTTCATAAGCACATATGAGGGGTTATATTTTCCGCAAAGTCATTGTGAGTGGCATTGCCCCTTGTGGCTTACCACCCACAATGGGTTCAACATTCTTCTTGCCCAACTCCCCCTCCTTCACAAAAAAATATCTTTTGAAGGGGAAGTAGGCTTCTTCTTGTTTGCCTTCTTGGACTTGGGAGCAAACCCAAGCCCTTCCTTGCCAACCACTCCCTTTTGATTGGTCAAAAGATCATTGAGGTTCTTTTCCCTTGGATGCAAGTGGCTAGGCCCTTTCAAGTTGGGCCTTCAACCTAGTGTTCTCCTCCATGAGAGATGCTTTAAGACATAAGGGTTAGTAGCACAAGCATTGCATCTTTATCATTATGAGGAGTGGTGAAGCTAGCATATATAAATTGAGCTTGTAATTTAGCATGTGACCCTTGAGCTTGGTGAGCTCACTTGAGGTCCCTAAGTTGCTCAAAATTCTCAAGGAGTTTGTTATGACTCTCTACAAGCTCATCATTTTTAATTTTTAGATCACTAGCAACTTGAATAGAGGTTTCACGGGTTTCTTTTGCCTTGGATAAATCCTTGGCTTGGGTCTCCTCAAGTTGCTCCCGGAACACTTGTTCCTCAACAAGTTGATCTTCTAGCTCACCAATTTTATCGGCATGATCACGTGCATGCCCCTCAAGCTCATAAATCCTATTCTCCTTCTCCTCAAGGAGGTGTTTGGCTTCTCCATATTGGTACATGAGAGCCTCAACCATTTTCTTGGTTGGACCTTGGAGCTTGTTTATAAAGAGGGTAATTGATCCTCTTTCTCTCATTTTTCCCTACATCCTCAACACAATCCAAGAGAGATGGTTTAGAGGAGATAGTAATTTTAGGTGGGGAATTCACCTTGGTTTCCTTGGCCATGAGGCACATAGGCTTGGGATCTTGTTGTCATTTGGAGCGGAGAAGAGGGGTGCCAATGAAGGAGGAAGGTTGCCCATTGCAAGAGCCGCCATCCCCACTTCCTCACTTGTATCATCATCCTCCTCCTCGCCACCGGACTCATACTCTTCATGTGTTGCGATGACAAGAGCCTTTTGAGGCTCTCTTGATGAAGGCCTTGGGCTTGGGGTACTTGTTCTTCTTTAAGATGAGTTGGCCTCCATAAGCTTCTCTTCTCTCATAGGGCAATCCTTCACAAGGTGATTGTCCTTTCCACAATTAAAGCACATTCTTTTCATGGTGGGGAGGTGTTGCTCTTGAATTCTTTTTGTTCCAAACTTGGTGGCGGCAAGAGCAAGAACCTCATTGAGTTCACCCTCAAATCTTCTTCATGATACACTTGTGCTTTCTTCATATCTTGGATGTTCTCCACATGAGCCTTCAAGCAAGGTTCTTGTGCCACGAGCTTGGTTGATGGAAGACTTGGAAGTGGCCTTCAAGGTATCATAGGTGATGAATTGTGCCAAGAGGTCATTGGAAGACATTGTTGTGTAGTCAGCTCTAGCATGAAGATTCATCACCATATTTTCATTGTATGGAACCATGGTCTTGAGGAACTTGGACTTGACCCATTCATCATCCATATCCTTCTTTCCATTCTCCCTCATGGTCACAACAAGCTTAGTGAGTCTTCGAAAGAGATCATTGGGAGTCTCATCTTCTAGCATTATGAAATTGTCAACTTGATGTTGAAGGACAGCTATGTTGGATCGTTGAATGCCTTCATTTCCTTCATATACAGATTCAAGGTAAACCCAAGCCTCCTTGGCGGTTTTGAGATTCGCACATGATCTTCATCATTGGCGGACATGGCACTCTCGAGAATGTATTTGGCATTTGCATCAAGTTGCTCATCAATCTCTTCTTGCTTGTCAAGTTGTTGGGATCAACCGGATTGTAACCGTGTACAACCACCCTCCAAAGATGCACTGAACAGCTGCGAAAATAAGACTCCATAGATTTCTTCCAAGAAAAATAACGAGTATTATCAAGCTTAGGAGGAGGTCTACCTTGGTTGTTTAAATGAGATTGGGTGGGTGGAACTTGAGTGAGATATGAACTAGGTGGAGCAAAGTTATGAGGGGCCGGTTCATTACTTTTAGCTTTCTCTTTATCAGCCAACGACTCACCAATAGAGGCATTGGTTGATGAAGAGGCATTTTGATTATTAGTGACCCGAGTATACACATTGTCCAACCCGAAGAGTTCAATCATGGCTTTCATGGTAAGCGGTGTGTCATCATTGGGTGGAGTTATCCCCGCTTCTCTTAGTTCTTTCTCAAATTGTTCTGATCAATTTTATCTTGTTGTTATTTAGCAAGTTTTACTTCCTCCTCGGTAGTCATCCTCCTCTTTAGGCTCTTAAGCCCTTAATAAAGAGACCTTGCTCTTATACCAATTGAAAGGATCGAGTAGGTTGACTAGAGGGGGGGGTGAATAGGAAACTACAAATTTCCTTTTTCTTTTAATCAAATTAAGGCTTTGCTCAAATATAAGTTCTCTAGATATGCAACTAGGTGAACAATCCTATATGATGAGCAAATGACAAGCTAGCAAGATATTCTAAACAAGATAAGCTAGCAATACAAGTAAAGGAAGGTTAAGAGATAACCACATGGTGACGCGGAGATGTTTCACCGGAGTTCACTTCCCAATGGAAGCTACGTCTCCGTTGGAGCGGCGCGAAGTCACAAACTGAACTTCGAGTAGTCGTGATATGGCACACCGTATCTCCCTCGTGTTATCCTCCAATGTGGAGTTCCACGAGCCACTATATGATGCCCTCGAGGTCGGCAACAAACCTTTACAAGGATGAGGCACACTCCACAACCGAATTGGAGGCTCTCACCAAATTCCCGCGGCTCCCGAAGCCACAAGAATCACAAGGCCGGGGCACAACTCCATAACTCAATTGGAGGCTCCTGGCTAGTCCCCATGGCTTCCAAAGCCACAGGAACGACCACGACCGTCTAGGGTTCCAACGAACCCAAGAGTAACAAGTTCCTCAAAGGAATGGATGGGGAAATCAAATCGCTTTGGAGAATCCTTGGCTACGTCGGTCGGCGCCGAGGTCGCTGCTGTGTACTTGGTCTTGATCGACCTATCCTCGATTCGCTCGAGGAAGACGCTAGGTGGACCTGGTGCCTTGGTGGAGCCAAGGTTGGCTAACATGTCTGCCTCCTCATTGCTTTCACGTCCAATGTGACGCAGCTCACAACCGTCGAAGTTGCCCTCCTTGATGTTGTACAGCTCGTGATATGCGATCATATTATCTGCCGAAGCGTCGCAGGTCTTCATTGTTTGTTGTACAACAAGATTTGATTCGCTGTAGATCATGAGTCGGGTACACCCGCAAGCCTTGGCCATCCGCATGCCGTGTAGTAAGGCCTCGTACTCTGCCTCGTTGTTGGAGGGTTTTGGAATGTCCATCTGCAAGACGTAACGAAGCTTGTCCCCCTTTGGCGACGTGAGTATGACGCATGCGCCTGCACCCTCATGTTTCTTTGACCCATCAAAATACATGGTCCATGAGTTGGACACGTCTGGGACTCCTGGTAGCTGGGCTTCGATCCACTAGGTGGTGAAGTCAGGAAGGACTTGCGCCTTGATTGCTTTAGGGTGTTCGTACTTGATGTCTCGAGGTCCTAACTCGATGACCCACTTGGCGACTCTTCTATTTGTGTCAGGGTTGGTGAGTATGTCACCAAGTCCCGCCGAGCTGACGACAGTTATCGGGTGCTCGACGAAGTAGTGGGCGACCTTTCGCGATGACATGAACACGACGTAGGCCAGCTTCTGATAATGCGGGTACCGCTGTTTTGATATGGAGAGGACTTCACTGAGGTAGTATACGGGTCTCTGTATGCCATGGGCATGTCCTTCCTCCATGCGCTCGATGACAAGCGCGGTACTGACCACCCTGTTGGTGGCGGAGAAGTATAAGTACAGCGGCTCGCGCTCCCGAGGCGCGACTAAGACTGGAGGGCTCGTCAGGACACGCTTGAGGTCGATGAAAGCTGCTTGTGCTTCTGGTGTCCACTCGAATTTGTCTGGCTTCTTCATCAGCTGATAGAATGGGAGTGCTTTTTCGCCGAGCTTGCTGATGAATCGACTGAGGGCTGCTACCCGACCTGCTAGCTTCTGCACCTCTCGAAGCTTGGTCGACCGCTCCATGGTCAGGATGGCTTGGATTTTCTCCGGGTCTACCTCAATGCCTCGAGCCGAGACGAGGTACCCCAGAAGTTGTTCGGCTGGCACTCCAAAGACACACTTCTTAGGGTTGAGCTTGATCGTGTAGCGATTGAGGTTGGAGAATGTTTCTTGCAAGTCGTCGAGGAGTGTGTCTTCCTCCTTGGTTTTGATGACGATGTCGTCGACATATACTTGGACGTTTCTTCTGATCTGCTCCTTGAGGCAGTTCTGCATCATGCACTGGTGCGTGGCACCCGTGTTCTTGAGCCCGAAGGGCATGGTTGTGTAGCAATAGACGTCGTATGACATTATGAAAGCTGTTTGTCCTCGTATTCGACCTTCATCCTTATCTGGTTGTAGCCTGAGTAGGCATCTAGGAAGGATAGACGTTTGCAGCCTACAGTCGAATCAACTATCTGATCGATGCGTGGTAGCGGGAAGTGGTCTTTGGGACAATATTTGTTGAGAGCTGTGAAGTCGACACACATGCGAAGTATGTCTGTATGCTTTTTTGGTACAAGGACGGGGTTGGCTACCCAATCTGATTTCTTGATCTCGCGGATGAACTTGGCGGCGAGCAGTCTGTCGACTTCCTGTCCTATGGCTTCCCGTTTCGGCTCGGAGAAATGGCGCATTTTTTGCTTCACAGGTCTGGTGTCTAGAAATAGTTGGAGAGAGTGCTCGGCAAATTCCCTGGGTATACCTGGCATGTCAGCTGGACACCAGGCAAAAATTTCTCAGTTCTCATGGAGGAACTTGACGAGCGCGCCTTCCTATGCGGCAGACAAGCTTGATGACACATTGACCGTCTTGGCTGGGTCCGTCGGGTGCACTTGATGCGATCTCGTGTCGTTTGTGGCATTGAAGGCACTGCCGGGTGCCGATTTCTTGGCTTCAGGAAAGAGGGTGCGATCGTTGGTGAGAGAGAGATGTTCGAGTTGCTCCTGCATGCCAAACATCTCCGAGATCTTGCTGAACTCCCGATCGCAGCTATCCGAGCGCTGGAAGTTGCCGTTCACTGTGATGACTCCCTTGGGTCCTGGCATCTTCAGCTTGAGGTAGGCGTAGTATGGGACGGCCATGAATCGAGCAAACGTCGGGTGCCCAATAATAGCGTGGTACTGTGACTTCCAGTCGACGACCTCGAACTCAATCGTCTTCGACCTGAAGTGTCCTGGTCTGCCAAAGATAACTTCGTGTTGTATTATGCCGAGAGGGTAGACTGCCTTGCCCGGAACTATGCCATGGAAGGTGTTCTCTGATTTTGCCGGATTTTCCACCGAGCGGTTCATTTTGCGTAGTGTGTCAGCAAATAAGATGTTGATTCCGCTTCCTCCATCCATGAAGACTTTCGACATGGCAAACCCACCGATCTGGGCGTCAAGCACTGAGGCGGCGTGCCCTGGACGCACCACGGCAGGCGGGCGATCCTCGCGGGAGAATGTGATGCTGGCCTCGGACCCTTTCAAGTATTTGGGCACGGCAGGTGGTGACATGGTGGCCAGGTTGACCTATCGAGTATGCAACTTTTGAAGCCTATGGAGGGGCGTCCCTTTTGTATCATGTTCATTTGTCCTTGAAGCTGAGGATATTGATCCGCCGCTGCTCCAGGGCCTTCTATGCGCGGTTGACGATGTATTGCACCCGCCATGTGCCCGGCTGGTGCTGGAGGTGCTAGAGGGGCTCCGTTTGCGGCTGCAGCGGGAGCCGCGTGAAGGCGTTTTGAATACTCGCCAGCCTATTGAATTTTCTGCAATCCTTCAGCAGGTGGCTTGAGTGGAGTTTTCCGTCCTCACCCTTGTCCATGTGGAATCTGCATTCCTCCTCTATTTCTTTTGCGGGTGTGCATTTGTCTTGCGGATCGTCGCGGGTTTTCCGCCACTCCCGCTTGCGGTACCCGTCGCTGCGTTGTCCATAGTCGCGGCTGCGGTCATCCTGGCGGCCTCCGCTGCGGCCTCGATCATCACGTGTGTCGACGTATCCAGCCGCCACCAGTTCGGTGCCTTCTGCATCATCGTAGTGGCGAGATTTGCGCTTCCGCCTTTGATCGTTGCCGTGGCTATCTTGCGACTCCAGTTGTCGTTGTCGATATCGCCACGCGGTGACCCGTGGTGCTCTTCTCGCACCGAGTCTTCGCCATCTGCCCACTCGTTGGCCACCTTCATGAGCTGGGCTTCTCGCGCCCGAGTGCCTCTCGGAGGTCCCGCCTGGCAATGCCTCGGGTGAACGCATCGATCGCTCTGTCCTCCGAAACTGCGCCCGCGGAGTTGCGTATGGTGGTCCAACGCCGGATGTACGATCAGAGCGACTCGTCCGATCGTTGTTTGCATGCTCGCAACTCTTCGAATGTTGCGGGCCGCTCGCATGTTGTGATGAAGTTTTCGACGAAATCCTCCTTGAAGTGATCCCATGAGTCGTATAAGCTATTGGGTAAGCTCTTGAGCCAGTCGTGAGCTGAACCCACCAGCATCAGTTGGATGTATTGCATCGCCGTTGTTGTTGTGCCCCGCTGACAGGAGACTGCTATCTTGTAGTCTTCCAGCCAGGATGATGGTTCCTGGTGACCGTCAAACTTGGGTGTTTCAGATGTTAATCTGAACCCTTTGGGCATCCTGCTCTCATGAATGCGTCTGGTGAAGCACAGAGATCCGCAGGGCTCGAACTCGTCATCAGAGTGTGATTTGTTGCTGGAGGAGCAAGAGGATCTCCTGGACCAGCTTTTGTTGACCCTGCGCTAGGTTATGACGTTGTGCGCGTCCTCGCCTTCCCTGAGGTGGCGAGTGGCTGGTTGTCCTCGGTTCCGTCCGTCGTCGTCGCGGCGCCGGCGGTCTCTGTCCTCGTGGATGGTTACTGCGCGGTCACGATCGTCGCGAGTCCGCAGGTCTCGCCGTGGGCTGGCCGCGTGGTGCCCTCTGCCTCCTCCACGTGTCGTGTTTCCCTCAGCGATCTCAGCTTCTGGGACTATGGCCGTAGCGGCCAAATTGAGTGATTTGATCTGCTGATGGTGCAGAGCTGCGTTAGGGTCGCCTTCGGGAGGTTGTGTTGTTCTCAGGTATGTGGCCACCGAGAGCAAAGCTCCCGTGGCTGTTTTAGGGATAGGGATTCCCTCCTCGTCGTGCGTCATGAACGAAACGTCCAAATTGCGTGATAGGGCCGCTCTGTCTCTTTCCGAGAGGTGGTGTAGCCTGGAGCGGCGTCTTGGTCCGCCCGCCCCGAGGATTGAAGAGATAGCCCCGCTCTTCGCACACTCGATGCACTGGCTTGCCTCCTGCGCTCATCGAGCGCTGCCTGATAGCTCTTCAGTCGAAGATTCTCTTGCCAGATGAGGTATTGGTGTGTTGCGAGCTCCTCACGGGTCGAGTCTTCGGGCATCATGAGGCACTCTTGGATGGCCTTTTTTGCTTTTGCCCCATCTCCTCCGTGATGACGAGTGTTGTCTTCCCATCTGGCAGAGTCACCGTCATTGGGTAGGTTGGCGCGTTGCGGCGGGCAGCAGCCTCAGATGTTTCGGGATCTCTCCCGTCGTTGCCGTTCTCGAAGGCCACGCAAACCTGGTAGGGGATGGCGTGTGAGACTTGGTTTCTGCCGCCACCGCTGCAGTTGGTGAAGATGTCGGAGTCGACGTAGTCGTCGAGTAGTATGCGAGGCCTGTCGCCGTCGTCACGATAGGCGGACTCGACCTCTTCCTCGGCTTCGCCTGAGGAGTCGAGGGGTGATGATGCCGAGCTTGGTGAAGCAGTTGATGAAGACGCGCCTCCCGCAACCGAAAAAGGTGTGAATTTTGCAGTTGGTGGAGACGCGAGTGACGAAGGCACGATAGATGAAGGCGTGGGTGAAGATGGTACTCCCGATGTAGTTGATGAAGGCGTTGCCGATGCAGTCGCGTTTGTTGATGGAGATGCGGTCGACGTCATGGTCGATGCAGATGCAGTCGATGGAGATGCGGGCGCGATCGCCGCGAGCTGAGTGGAGGTCCGCGAACACCGGGCGAGCGGTCGGCGAGTGCGGGTCGAATCCGAAGGAGCCGAAGTACATCAGCTTAATGATCGATGTCGCATTGCCGTTTGTCGACGAAGATGGAGCCGGCGCGTTGCCGTTTGTCGACGAAGATGGAGCCGGCGAGTTGTCGTTTGTCGATGAAGATGGAGCCGGCGAGTTGCCGTTTGTCAATGAAGATGGAGCCGTCGAGTTACCGTTTGTCGATGAAGATGGAGCCGCCGAAACCGCTAGTCTTTCCCACAGACGGCGCCAATTGATGTGGGGTTAACACATCAAATCCCATGGTTCGATACCCAGGGTTGAGATTAAGGGGGAAAGACATGGTAGTGCTGGTAGTATCATCGGCTGACAAGCAAGGTTTACCCAGGTTCAGGCCCCGGAGGTTAACACCCTACTTCCTGCTTGTCTGGTTATTGATGTTTGAGGTGTACAATGGAGCTACAATGGTGTCCCGGCGAGATGCGATCTCGCTAGGGCTTTTTGTGGTATGAGTATTGCTTGACCTAGATCGGCGGCCCTCCCAGCCTTTATATAGGAGGCTGGGTCTCGGGGATTCGCATCCGACTAGGTTTACAGGTAAGGTAGGTTTCTACCGACTTAGGTTTTGCTTATCTTGGAGCGTACGTCGTCCTCTTGGGCCCCCTTCGTGGGCCTTGGTTACGGTTTGCTGGCAGACTTGCTCTTGGGCCTTAGCTTGTACGTGCACCAGGTATCCTCATAGTGGGACACCCGAAGGGTAGGCCCACGTCATTTGTCAACTACCCCTTTTCCTATATAGAACCGCCAAAGGGGCAGGAACTCATGACTACTCATTTAATACAAGAAGGGGAGAGGGTTAGAGATTCAAGTTCGTTCGGGGAGATCTAGTTTAGGATCTGAGTCTTTTATGACTCGGACCGACGTTGTGTGAGATGCTTTTCTGAAGCCCAGAATTGATCCAACGTGCATGAAAACTCAATGTCAAACCAAGTTAAATACAATACTCTTTATTTATATCTTTGAGTCAAATAGGACAACCGTACTATTAAACGAGGTTTGATCTTCAAGTTCATAGTTGAAACTTGTTGTGAGCTCAACTCAAATCAAATCATCTTTCACAATAAACACCTTCGTTGAAAATATCTCTAGGTATATATCAGTCCGCTTTGATATCATGAGACCCTAGCTTGAGCACAAGGTTGAAGAAGAGGCCACAAGGCTAGTAAATATGTGTTGAGCACCGCACGTAACAAAAAACCGATATCCAGGAGTTAGAACTTCATGGCCATTGTTGAATCTTTAGGTTATTGTGGCTTGCTTGCACAACACCAGTTGAAGAGGACAATCTCAGTTGAGGGAAACCTCTATAAAAACTAGTCATTACTGTGCTCCGTACACAACCACCTTTACCCAATGGCTAGATGTACCAGACGCATATAAATAGCACCTAGATCCCTGTGGAGGACAGCCCGATGCCCACGTAGTGAAGCTCTGGTCTGGCCACCTCGCATCCTCCGTTGAAGACTGTTATTTGTCCGCTAGTATCTATTGTATCCCCGAATTGAAGTCCATCTGAACTGAATTTGTATCCGTCGAACAATGTTTCTATTCGTATGATCCATGTTACATGATTATTATGGTTTTGACGTGTGGGAATTTGGGTTTTCGGTTGGAGTACACACGTGTGCGTGGACAGTTCGAGGGCGGAATTTTCCCACTCCGGTTGGAGACGGTGTAAGGGCATCTCCAGCCGTGCGTGCCCCCTAGGCGGTTTACCGGCGCTAAAATGGGCCGTCTGGGGGCGCCAGTTCCCAGCCGCGCCCCCAATTACGCCCCCAACCAGCGATTTCGGCCCCAAAATTCACACAAATATTAACATAACATAATTTTTAAACATACAAATCAATACACATAGTTCAACATACAAATCAATACAAATAATTCTAACATACAAATCAATACAAATAGTTCAACAAAGCAAGCTCATAATGTAACAAGTTTTGAAACACAAATTACAACACATCAAACTAGGTGTTGCCTTTGAGCCTCCACAGGTGCTCCACCAGATCGTTCTATAGTTATTAATGAATATGTGGGTCTCAGATCTCCTGACGCATAGCGAGAAAAGCATCCCATGATGCCGGCACCTGGTGATCAACATCTTCAAGAGTACCCTGTCTGAAATATGGTTCAGTGTCCATCACTGGCTGCTCCCGCTCCCTCTCAATGATCATGTTGTGCAAGATCACACAACAATTCATCACCTCCCACATATGAGATTTTGACCATGTCAGAGCGGGGTAACGGACAACAGCAAATCGAGCTTGGAGCGCACCAAATGCTCGTTCAACATTCCTTCCATCCGCTGCCTCTGCTTGCTCTTGCGGTGCCTTGGCGCGGAGCCACCGTGCCTCGGCTTTTCTAGACAGGCGAGGATCATCATGTGCTCTTCATCATCGACGGTGGCTTCGGCTTCCTCTTTCATCAGAGCGGCGAACATCTCCTCGTCGTCGGAGTCCATCGCCGAGCAGGCAAAACGTCAAACACCTTGCGGGTGTGGTGGGCGCGAAGCTGCCCAATGAGCTTGGTTGCGGCGGAGGGGAGAGGGTGGTGCCGGCGGCATGGCGACGAGGGATAGCACGTGAGAGCGAATCAGGATGGGGAATGTGCGCTGTGTCGTGATAACCCACAAGTATAGGGGATCGCGTGTAGCCTTTTTGATAAGTAAGAGTGTCGAACCCAACGAGGAGCTAAAGGTAGGATAAGTAATCTCTCAAGTTCTATCAACCACTGATACAACTCTACGCACACTAAACGTTTGCATTATCTAGGAAATAAAACTACAGTAGCAATACGGGTATGAGAGGTAGTTTTGCAAGATAATAAATACAAGAAAGTAAATGTTAGTGTTGCAGCAATAAAATACACTAAGTAACCATATACTAACAGTACCATGAGTGTGGAAAAGTGGTGGTAATTGTGGTGGCTTTGTCCAAGATTAATTAGTGAAGGTACTTGGTTCATTGTCTTCGATGCAGTTTTCTATGTGGGAGAGGCTAAATATACATTCACTCCACTACTTGGGATTACAAGTACTATATGATTGGATTGTTTAGCAACCATCTGCAAATACTGACAATGAATTAAGGTTTCCCCAACCATAGCCTTAGGTTCAAGGTCCTCTTACTCCCATACGTGCAACTAATCGGTTCGCGTTCTCGGGTTTCTGTCACTCCGGCAGAACTTCCCCCGCTTCGTTACAAATACTACCAACCCTAGGGTGTTTGATCCATGCGCGCACAAATATAATGGACACCAAAGGACAGCACCATATAGACATACAACTCTAATGAACCTCATGCATTCAATTAAGCAATCAAAAGACAAATAAACTACGGAAACATGATATAAATCATAGGATAAATATTATAGTATCAAACACCATGTTTACATAGGACGGTACAGAGGTTTGTGGGAGGATGAACCACTGAATACAAGGAGGAGATGGTGATGGAGATGGCGGTGAAGACGGCGGAGAGGGGCAGCGCGGCGGCGCAAGGCGGCGGCGGCGCCGGCGGTGCGGGGAACTCCTTTCCCCGCCGCCGGCAAGCTTGGGGAGCGCCACCCCTTAGCCTCCCTCCTTCATGGCTTCTTGGGAGCCCTCCCCCATGGAGATGGGATCCATGGGGGAGGCAAAAACGTGGCTTTTGGTGGCTGAAATTCGTGGGTGGAGGAGTCCTCCACGAGTTAGGTTTCCTCCCTTTATAAATCTTCTCGGATTTCCGTCACCCCTTTTAGGGTTCCACCAAAACGGGCCTACAGGCCGCGTCCGAACTCCGATTGGGCTGATCTTGGGCTTAAAATCTTCGTATGGAAAATTGTGACAACTTTCGTAACAGCCAGGTCTCCATTTGACGTCATCTTCGAGGGTAAAACTGGCAAACTTCGTAAAAAGTTCTCAGACAGATTTCAGGAAAGTCCCAATTCGACTCCAACAAGGTTTCCTCTTGTATTCTTGATAATTTCTACACATCAAAGAGTAAAACAAGAACATTGTGCACTTTTGCAACTATTAGTAGGTTAGTCCAAATAAATAATAAACTTAATATAAAAACAAGTGCTAAAAGCATAAAAATGGCATGAAACAATCAAAAATTATAGATACGTTTTGGACGTATCAACATCCCCAAGCTTAATTCCTGCTCGTCCTCGAGTAGGTAAATGATAACAAAATAATTTTTGATTGTAAATGCTATGATCAGATCTTTAACAATTGCATGATGTATGGATAATAAAACTTAGCAATCATGTTTCCTAATGAAAAGTATCAACGAACTAAGAGCTCATAACATGAAATTTCTAAACATCAACAAGATTGCAATGTTCGTAATAAGATATGATAGAGTGGTATCTCGCTTGCCCTTAATTGTGGAGCAAAACATAAATGCCAAGGCACCTCTGAAGTTAGATAAAACAAGTGCATAATAGTTTGAAATCATCCAAGCCTAGCAAAAATACCATGTTAAGTTTGAATGTTGGTTCAAATTTGAATTTTGATTTAATTTTGAATTCAAGTTTGAATGTAAAGTTTTATTTGTCGGAATGTCACTATATAGATAGAACACAAGTCTAGGAAATTTATTTGGCTGATTTAGACAAGGTGAAAAAAAATACTTGCTTAGAAATGGGGTCGTTTACCCTACCTTTGGAGCTCATTTGAAACACAATTTTTTCATGACTTAGCAAAAGGGCTCGGTTTGATGACCAAGTTAGATGAAACAAGTGCATGATAGTTTGAAATCATCCAAGCCTAACAAAAATACCATGTAAAGTTTGAATTTTGGTTCAATTTTGAATTCAAGTTTCAATGTAAAGTTTTATTTGTCCGAATGAAACTATATAGATAGAATATATGTCTAGAAAATTTATTTGGCTGATTTAGACAAGGTGAAACAAATTGTTGCTTAGAAATGGGGTCATTTACCCTACCTTTGGAGCTCATTTGAAACACATTTTCAGGACTTAGCAAAATGTCTCGGATTGATGACCTAGTTAGATCAAACAAGTGCATAATGTTTGAAATCATTGAACATCCAAGCCTAGCAGAAATACCATGTAAAGTTTGAATTTTGATTCAAATTTGAATTCAAATGACCAAGTTTTTTTAAAGGTTAAAAGAAGTAAATTTGCATTTTGCATTTTGCATTTTCTAGCTCTTTGCATTTTGCAGCATTTTATTTACATTGTCCCATGAAAACACTGTATGAAGAACTGAACAACTTTCCAAATTGCTGCACTCTGTTTGTTTTTACTCCAAAGTAAAACAAATAAAGAAGTATATGTTTGTTTTTACTCCAAACTGAACTTTGGTCTGCACTCTGTTCACTGAAGAACAAACACTGTATTAAGAACTGAACAACTTTCCAAATTGCTGCTTCGATTCAGTCAACTGAAGAACAAACACTGTCCTCTGCCCTGACAGTCCTAACTGCCCATTCTAAACAAGTAAAAGAAAAATAGAGCACTGATACAACCAAAAAATCCCCCTGCCATGAAATTTGCTTGCTTCTGCAAATCGATCATCTGCTTTAGATGTTTCTTGATCTTTTTCAGTTCCACGTTCAGTTCGGACTCCGCGATCAGTTTAGCATTGCGCGCATTCCTCGTCGGCGCGACTCTGTCCGCCCCTCTGTCCGAGCTCTCCATAGTCTCCAGAGCAATGGGCGGCAAGCCCAAATTGAGCTCCCAGGTTGCGGCTCCGCTCGAATCAATATAGCCCTCAAACTGAAGCCTCTCAATATACACATCCATCCATTCGAAATGGTTACATTTCGAGTGGATCTGAAAACAACAACATGAACCCTAGATCGTAAATTCGACGACAAAAAACGAAATTTGGAGAATTCAGAGCAAACAGAACTGAGATCTAACCTTGCCATCCCTTCCTACCAGTTTCTTGCTCAAACATCTCACAAACTCGCGCCCAAGATTGCCATTCTCATCGGTCGTACTGACCCACCGCTTAAGAGGCTCTGGGCGTGGGCAGTCAGGGCACCTTGTGAGCGGCACTGCACCATACCGTGGCCATTTTGATTGCGGGGCGGAGGAGGTAGACATCTGCGGTGATGTGGGCACGGGGGCGGAGGAGGTCGCCGGAGAAGAGAAAGATTGGGGAAAGGAGAAGCAAGCGGCGGCGGCTGGCGAGCGGGCACGGGGGCGGGTCTGTTCTAGCTGGTGTGATGTGGGTCCCACGCGGTGATGTGGATAAGTGGTGGCTCCCGCGCGCTGAGGTGGATATGAGGTGGGCCCAACGTTGCTCGGATAATCCTAACAGTTAATGATCAGTGGCGTTTAAGGACCGTGTTGGGTCTGGGCTATTTTCGCAGATATAAGCGTCGCACGAGAGCAATTCTTGCCAACAACATCGATGTCCATCCATTTGCAGGGAAAGATGTCGCATGGGAGCAATTTACCCATTCTCCTTCCGCCCTTTCGTCTCTTCCTAATTTCCGGCGCCTGATTTTTTCAAAAAAAAAAAGCCCGGCGCCTGAAACCCAAAACCGTCTTGTCAATGCCTCCGGGCTCGTCGGCGTACGGGTGCCGCCGCGACAGCGCTACCAACCTCGAGTCCTCCCGTCCTAGCTGCCGCACCGCGCCGCCGTGGCTCTGCGGCGAGTGCGGGAATTCCAATCCCGGCAATGTCGGCGTCTGCCACATCTGCGAGACCGCGCAGCTCGTGGAGATAGACGCCGGCGAAGACTCGCCAGGGATACCCCGGTTCCGGCGGCGCGAGAAGAAGAAGAGGGAGCGCGCGCCGTCACCGGACGTCGTGGAAGTCTGCGCCGACGATGGCGATGCCGCCGACGGAGGGGATAATAGGGCGACTGCGGCCAATAAAGGTTTGTTTTTGGGTGCGGATCAGAGGAACACCGGGATTAATCTTGCTGAATTGAAAGCCACATGAATCCTTTCTAGTAGCTTTATTTATGTGATTGGGTTCTTGTTACCGTCAAAAAAATTATCGTGTTTAGGGTTTGTTTGGTTCTTGATTTGGCTTGCTAGGCTTTTGTTTTGTTATCATTGTATACCGTATTTTGTGATGTCACGGTTGCAAGTTTAGAGTATTTGGCGGCAAAGGCTTGTCTGCACACGATTAAATGAGATCTATTGCTTATTTTGAGGAAAATGTCAGACCTCCAAGCACAATTTCTAGGTGACCTATTATAATACAGGGTAAATTTTCTAGAATTATGATAATGCGAGAGGGGATTGTACCTCTTGTCGGTATTGGACGGACAGGTAGTTGGACGGAGGGCGCCTTAGATACATTTTTCCCCACCTAGTGCGGCATGTGAAGGCCAAAACATTGGAGTTGTTGTATATCAAAATTGTTGTATATCAAATTTGGTAATTAGTAGATGTAGGCTGAACAATATACCTCGTTGTAATTTGTGGCGTGACAATTTTGTAAAAGTATTACCATGGTTTCTAATTCTAGCCTGAACACGCTACTTTTCTCGATACAAGTTACCACTAATATGCGGTGGTCTAGCCTATCTAGGGTTGCTGCCTAGCCCCGACTAGCCTGTAGATGCATTCACGTTTTGGAAAACTACAAATTACAAAGTAATTTCCATCTGATGGGTTCTTTCATTTATCTTGTACTAAATGGCCTTGTTCATGCATTTTTTCTTCCTTCGAGCTTCAACCTTCATTATTTTATTTCTAAGTTACAACAGCATTTCACTGAGCTGTCTTGAGCATCTGCATGTCATTTCATATGTTAGATACATATACTATTTGAATTACCCTGACATGCTGAAATGGCTCCTATGCTCCTGAGTGGAACAAAATTCTCTGGAAATACTTACACGTGTCAAAAGATTTCGAATTTGTTTACACATGTACCTTTTCAAGTCTTGTATATGATGGTCAATTTTCCTGGAAACAAGAAACATTTTTTGCACCTAAGGGAAAGAAATAAAAAATCAGTGCTGCAAACATTACAAATCAATTTTAAAGGCCTAAACTTGATTTTTGAACACAGGGCACACTGATCCATTTTTCAGTAAAATTTATGGGCAACTAAAAGACTAACATGAACATGTGTAACTTGTCAGATTTCTTAACATTTAACATATCTTGTTTTTTACCTGGGAGCATGTGTTCTGGTGTGGATCTTTCAATTAGCCTGTCGCTGTCATATATACTCAAACAACAGAATTAATGGAGTTAGTTCAGTTGGTCACCTCTAGTCTACCTCTGAATTGACGCCTTTCGTATCACACTTTAATATATGTAATTGTATTTGAGAGGCGTTTTATCTGCTCCTTTTACGGTACAGCATTCAAAATTAATCTAGCCTACCTCTGGAATTATGTTTTTATATCTTTCTTTAATATATCTAGCAATTGATTGAATTTCAGTACTTCCTCCTTGCCATAGATAGTGCGCATTGGTGTCCGTGAAAGTCAAACTTGACTAATTTTGACAAAGTTTATTGAGGAAATTATCTATATCTACAATACTAAATGTATACATAGAAAATACACTTCATGATGAATTCGACGGTATTGATTTGGTATTCTAGATGTTGATGTTATTTTCTATAAACTTGTCAAAATTTACAAGGTTTGACTTGGAAAAAAAATTATATGGCAAAGAGGGAGTACCGTTTTACATGCTCCCTTGTAGGCAACAGCATTCAGAGTTAATCTATCTTTAGTTTTTTGCTTTAAGCGGTTAATAAATTTAACATTACTGCATACTGATAATATGTTGATGGTAATGACAATGGTGCTCATTGATCACAAATGATGCTTTTGTATTTAAGCTGCTGTGTTTATTGATTGATTAAATATGATATCCCGGGCTTATCCTATTACCCATGACTGTTATACAGATTAATGCTAATACACATTCGAGAGCAAGTATCTTAGATATATTAAGGTACTTGGTTGCCATTTTACCTTTTAAGTTGTTTCCTTGTTTTTATAAAGAGTAGACTGATCTACAAAACAAACTTATAAGAAAGTAGCCAGCTACATTATGCTAGTTATAAGGAGTGCAACGATATGGAGGCCGAGCTATATGGCTCTCGTTTTTGAATTTTTTTAAAATCTGCACTTTTGTTTGTCCAAAAAATCGAAACAAAAATTCTGTGTGAAGATAATGTTGAGATCTATATTTGTGTAAAATGTCAGTGAAGAATTCATAGTATTTTGGTCTGGGCAAAAAAGACAATCCGCAGTTCTGGATAGTAAACAGTGCTGAGATTCAATAATTTGAAATTTTTTGCCAGATTTGTCTTTTTTGCCCAGGCTGAAATATTACGAATTTTTTGTTCAGATTTTGCACAACTATAGATCTCAACATTATCTCCACTCAGAATTTTTGTTTCGATTTTTTGGTAGCTCAAAAGTGCAGATTTCAAAAAATTTAAAAAGCGGGAGCCATATAGCTCGGCCTATGTTTGGGGTTTCGGAGTTATAAGTTACTATTATCTTTCAAGATGCCTTTTTATGCTACTGCCTTTGTGTAAACTGAATTTATAGGAAACTTATTTAGATAAGAAGACCTTCAAGATCATGACATACAACGTCTGGTTCCGGGAGGATATAGAAGTATGTAGAAGGATGGATGCTCTTGGTGGTCTTATTCAGTACCACAGCCCAGACCTCATATGCTTCCAGGTCCAGAATTCGAGCTTTGCATTATCTTGTTTTCTTCGTCTCAGTGTGCCTCATATGTAGAACTGCAGGAGGTTACACCATACATATATCAAATTCTGCAAAGCTCTAATTGGTGGCAAGAATACAAGTGCTCATTGTCTTCCGAGGAGGCGATGCGGAGACATTATTACTGCATGCAGGTAATCCCTACGCTAAACTTTATAGTGTATACATGAGTCGAAGGCTTCAAGCATGCAGAAATATTGATTTGTAGATCCTCTCTTATGCAGTCCTACATGAAAATCGTATGCTTCTTAGTTCAAATTTTGAGTAAAACATTGAACTAATTTTTTTAAATGAACTAGAAGTGGGAAATAGGCGCTATTTCCATCTTTGATCATTGATCTGTATATTACCGGCAGAAAATGCGGAAGTAAGCTTCATCAAAACACATTGACAAAAAATCCTTGGTTTTCATAAAACAATTGAAACACTTAAATATATCGTGATAGAATTTTGAAGTGTTTGATTGCAGTTCTCGCCTAGGATATATCCTTTCTGTTTATGACAGTCAAACCTTTTCTTCCTCGGTTCACTTATTTTTTACTAATGCAATTCAATTGCCAACAAATGCAGCTGAGTAAATTCCCTGTGAAGTTCTATGGCGGCATCCCATTTGCTAACTCAACAACGGGAAGGGAGCTATGCAAAGTAGATGTTAGCCCGGGACAGAGGATCAACCTGTTGTTGGCCACAAGCCACCTAGAGAGCCCCTGCCCTGCACCTCCTCGGTGGGATCAGACGCACAGAAGGGAGCGAGTAATGCAGGCAAGAGAAGCTCTGAGAATTCTGGGAGCCTACAGCAACACCATCTTCTGTGGTGACATGAACTGGGACGATAAGGGAGACGGGCCCTTCCCTCTCCCAGACGGCTGGGTTGATGCCTGGGTTGAGCTCAAACCTGGTGAAAATGGCTGGACCTACGACACGGAAGCCAATGCCATGCTGTCTGGCAACCGTAGCCAACAGAAGCGGTTGGACCGGTTCGTGTGCAAGTTGGTTGATTTTGAGATCATGGACATCGAGATGATCGGGCAGGAGGCGATACCAGGTGTCCTGTATCACAAGGACAAGATTGTAGGCAAGGAGTTTCGTAAGGAGGAGCTACATGTCTTTCCCAGTGACCACTTTGGACTTGTCTTGACTGTCAGCCATCGGAACTAAACTTCCTGATTGCATCATACTCTCCAGGTGTTTCAGATTACAGCCTGTTTGGAAGGCCAGAAATTTATTTAATTACAACAGGATCATTGGATGTTCTTGCTTAGCTAAGCTTATTTCACTCTTACAAAATTGTGCTTTGCAACTGGTAATTGTCACCGCTTGTCCTTAATTTTTTTTTTTTTTTTTGATTTTGCGTGCCTTCATTTGGCTCAGCTGACACTGTCCGTACGTTGGTACGTCCCAACTCTCCCGACCGATCGTGAAGTCGCGAGGAAAACTGGGCGGCGTCGGTATGTGGTATGTGTTGTGCTTTGTTTTCCTACGATCGATGGATGTCGTGTTCTTTTTCACACGATCGATCCTTGGGTGTGGGCCGGCCCAGTAAATAGGCATCGTCCAATGCTGATCAACCGAAAGATCAATCCCACTAAAAAAAAAACCCGAAAGATCGATCGCCCAGATCCATTGCAGGCTGTGCTCAAAAAGAAAAAAATTGCACGGGACCTAATATCAGCAGAATGCAGACTATACATGTTAACATTAGCGTTTTTATATTTGTCAACGCAAATGTAATCTTAATATCTTATATTAAAATAAATGAGCATTTCCCTGAAATCCGAAATCTTGTTAACATGAGCGTTTTTATATTTGTCAACGCAAATGTAATCTTAATATCTTATATTAAAATAAATGAGCATTTCCCTGAAATCCGAAATCTTAACATGAGGTGTTCTTGCTAATTAACTTTTAGTTTATGTTCAACTTAATTTGTGTTCGAAGTTATTTGGGATAATTAATATTAAAAGGACAATTATTTCTTTCTTTGTTAGACCAACAAAGAAATTGGTCCACCGAAGTTGGCCAGTTCCTCTTCGTTTAGCCTACTATCTCGCTCACATCATAGTTGGGCGGCGCACGACCCTCTCCCCAGCAAGAGGCTGATCATGCTAGAGGCGACCGATCGATGTCTCGCTCACACCATAGTTGGGTGGCGCACGACCCTCTCCCCAGTAGGAGGCGGATCATGCTAGAGGCGACCTCAGGGATGTGAGGAGCCGGCAACGCACAGGTGAAGGACTCTTGAGAAACGGGCGGGTGTGCGGTTCGATGAAGGCCATCGGTTCCGTGAGGCAGGGCGAAGCATGGTGAAGCCAACTAGGGCTCCAAGCTAGGAGGCGCGGGGTGAAGGCCACTAAGGTCCCAAGAAGGGCGACATAGAGTGAATGCCACTTTTGCCCCATGCTAGGGCAAAACGGGTTATAGGTCGACGGGTCCCCGAGCTGGGCGACAAGCAAGGGATTTCGAGAAAGGGGAGCGAGGGCGGCTCTTGAAATCAGAACGAAGGGGATGCGAGGAAGACGTCGACGAACAGAGAAAACTGGCGCAGTCGACAGCCTGCAAGCATGAACTTGGGCGGAGCTGTGCACTGGTGGAAGGCGGAGGGGCTTTATGCACGGGTGGAAGGGGTGGTGCCATGCGGAAGTTCGCTCAGGTTTTACTCGATTTGGTTGGGTGGATTGTTGGGTCTCTAGGTATGGATTCAAATCGAAACATTGAATCAAAGTAAAAAAAAATTAAAGGCCGTGGCAACGACACGGGCACTATGCTAGTGATGATAAAGTACAAGTTATAATAGGTTTAGCATTTTGTGCAAACCTTTGATGAACTTTACTTTGATTGCCAAAAGTATTAAAGCAACATTATCCATAATAACGATTGTATGAAATTCATGCTAAGTCGATCGAGGAAGCTCTATGCATACAACAACAATTTTTGTTTTGTTTTGAGAAAAGCATACAACAACAAATCAAAGGATTAACCATACCATACGCCTATTGACAGCATGGGCCCCCAGGAGTTGTCACTTCGGGCCTATTTTTCCAACGTCGAGGCCCAGCTCAAAGCGACATAATCAAACGCGCCATTTCCGGCGAACTTTCTCAAACGCAACCGCCGATGCTCCTCCTTCCTTCCTGACTCCTGACCCCTAGCCGCTGCTAGCTGCTATTCGCCGGAGAGAGAAGAGAAATGCCGCGGCGCAGGGCTCCTCCACCGCCGCTGCCGCCGGGTGTCGGCCCTATGACGAGGAGGAGGAAGTTGATGGAGTCCAGACCGCCGCCCGAGGACCCGATCAGCAACCTCCCCGACGACATCCTGGGTGAGATCATCTCTCTTCTCCCTGTTAAGGACGGCGCCCGCACACGGATTCTCGCCTACCGGTGGCGCCACCTCTGGCACTCCGCCCGTCTCAACATTGACAGCCGCGACATTGCCGGCATGGGGGTTAAGCTCAATCGTGTCTATCGCGTATCCTATCTTCCCACCCCGGCCCGGTCCGCCGTTTCTGCTTCTCCGAGTACCACCTCAGTGGCCTATCATCTACCGAGACCGACCGGCTCCGGTCCCACGCTGTGCGCAACCTCGAGGAGCTTGAGTACTCCTTCTTCCTGCAGCCGCCGGCGGCATTGCTTGTCCGGTTCTCGCCCACCCTCCGGGCTCTCGCCATCGGAAGCTCCAGCCTCCCCGACGGCGACGTCGCCGGGCTTCACTTTCCCCTCCTTAAGCACCTCGGGCTCAAAGAGGTCGGGATCTCCGAGGGCTCCCTGCACAGCCTGATTGACAGGTGCCCTGCCCTAGAGTCCTTGCTCATCCACCACTGCTTCGGCTTCCCTCGCGTCCGGATCAGCTCCCTCACCATTAGAAGCATTGGTGTTGATAATCTCATTGATTGGACAACTCGCCGGACACCTCAGCTACAGGAACTCATCATCGACAATGCGCCTTGTCTTGAAAGGCTGCTCCTTCTTGATCCGGAAACTGGCATTCATGTATCGGTAGCTACGGCGCCTAAACTTGAGACCATAGGCTATTAGGCTTCCTTTCTGATGGCCATTACAAGCACAATGAGGAGCATCTCTCAAGACTCGCGTTTGGATCCACAATTATTCAGGTGAAACATGGATCTATGAGACTTATTAATTGCGTTTCTTTCTGTGTGTAGAAAATTTACATATCTCCTGCCTTGTTCATGGCCTAATGCCGTCTTTCATGCTTGACAAAGGGGCTGCGCGTCGATAGTCTGCCAATGGCGGTGTGCACGGTCAAGATTCTAGCTCTTCGGATGAGAACTCTTTGTCTGGATACAGTTCTTGAGTTGCTGAAATGCTTTCCGTGCTTGGAGAAGCTTTATATTGAGGTGATGATTCTCCATCAAAAGTTCAACTACTCATTTGATCTATATTATGTTCTCAACTGATTTATTTTATTATTGCTGCATGTTCTTTTTAGCCACATCTCGGTTTGCCAGAGCCAAACAATCTGTTGCAGCGTAAACACTGGATTCTGACAAGACGTCATGGCATTCGTCTCAAGACAATAGTTTTGAAGTTGTATCGGGGCATCGAGTCACAAGTTAACTTTGTTAAATTCTTTCTATTGAAAGCGAGAATGCAAGATGATGAACCTTCAGGTTGAAGATAGCTATTACAGTGAAGAGTTCGCGGCAGAACAACATAAGAAGCTTCAATTGGAGAAGAGAGCTTCAAGAGATGCTCAGTTTCGTTTTACAGCTTATAGATGTATCCGCAGGTCTTCGAGCGTCCATTATGTCCATCATTTGGATGTAGCTGATCCGTTCGAGCCAGTGTGTTGAAAATACCTGGTTGGTCCATTGATGAGTTGCACTTGTCTGTCAGCTTATCACATTTTCTGTTTTTGTCAAACCTCGATTAGTTATGCTATTTGCATGTTCTCAAGTTTGTATTATCCTGGAACCTTATGACATTGAAGGATCTATCTATGTTTTTTGTTCGATATACTATGTGGCATGTCTTGATTTCTGAATCTCAGAGCAATCTCACATTTGTAGCTTGGTTCTGTTTGCTTGTGCTCTGCATCATGTTGTCCAGGATACTTAAACTTTCTGTTGTAATAGGTTAGTTTAATTTTCCCGCTCATGGTTGCATTTTCCAACTCTTGTTTTGGAAACCAAGTGCACTAGGAGAAGGTGAGGGGGAGAAGCAGGAGGCTTGGGATTTTTGCTGCCCATGTCGCCCTAAATGTGGCCATGCGGGGGTGCTCTACTGCTCTCTGCTGGTAACCCTCGGTAGCTAGCAATCAAATAAGTACTATATGCAGAAACGGCGCCATGATTTGATAACATTCACATTAATTAGCTTGTGTGTCATCCAAAGTTTAAAATAGCGGGCTATGACATATAGCGGCAGCCTCAAAATTAGCTAAATCAAGGCTATAGCGTGCCTAAATTGCGCTATATGCCGCTAAATTAGCTAAATTGTACGTAGACACCATTTAGCGCGACCCTCCTAAAAACGCTATAGCGCCGCTATAGCCCGCTATTTTAAACTATGGTGTCATCCCATGAAAATTAGATGCCACAAAGTACAGACTGTACACTTGTTCATTTGATCTCTTCAACCCTAAATTTGGTATGAGTTGACCTGGGTGTTGATCTAGTGAGCGTTGAGAAGGCTAGTGTGGTTACGACATTCAACATAATCGACCGGTGTTGATAAATGGCCTATACAGCAGAGGACAAAAGCTATACATTGAAAGGCAAGATTTATCTCATGCAGCAAATAAACCGTCCTCAAACTGCTGGCAAGAACATCGAACACTAGCTGATCATGCTAGCAAGATTTGGAAGGAAAGAAATGCTAGAGTTTTTCGTCATCACGCCTCCCCTGCCTTTCTTGTTGTGGCGAGAATAAAAGAGGAGGCAAAGATGTGGGAAGGGCCGGGGCGTCTTCTTTAAGCAATGTAACGCTGGGAGAGTAGGCTTTTGTGCAAAGTCCTAGGATGTGTCCTAGGCATCTAGACTCTAAAAACTCTTAAAACTTATTCTCTATTAATGAAAATGGCAAATCTTTTGCCTCGTGTCAATTTCTTTTTAGTTATTTCTTGATTGTTGCAAATTAATTCGGAACTGATTTTGTCGTATGGTTGATGCACAAAGAGCTGCTGAGTGCTTTTGGAGCGTCTGGTAATCAGTTAGCTTTGCCAGGGACTTCTGCCGCCAACCCAGTCTGGAAGAATTTGTGGCGCCTGAAAATTCCAAGTAAAGTAAAGATATTTTGTTGGCGGGCTTTACACGGTATTCTTCCCCTGAAAAGCATCCTGTCGAATCGTCATATTGGAACTTCGGGCGAGTGTCCGATTTGTACGCAGGGACCTGAAGATATTCGCCACCTGCTGTTTCAGTGCCATACGGCAAGAGAATTATGGGACAAAATCGGCTTATTATCTCTTATTGAGGACACATCGACGGATGACCGCTCGGGATCTTCGATCCTGGAAAACCTCTTACGAGGCGACGAGGCAATTCTTGATGGGCATGCTAATATTGGTGTCAGGGAAGTGATTGCGATTTCTTGTTGGTATCTTTGGTGGATCCGGCGTAGGCGTACACACAATGAGGAGGTACCCCGTCTCTATAATTGTGTTGTCTCTATTCTTTCTATTGCTGTTAACTCTTTGGCAGCATCAAAAGCCCCACCCATTGAAGAGGAAATAAGGTGGGAGAAGCCTCACACGAGACAAGTTAAATTAAATGTTGATGCCGCATTCAATATTGATACAAAGGATGGAGGCCTAGGTGCAATTCTTCGGGACTACAAGGGAAAGTTTATTGCGGCTAGCACGGAGTATATCGCTAATGTCCCATCTGCTTTTATGGCGGAAGCAAGGGCTATGAAATTCGGTCTTCAGCTGGCAAATAGATATGGGTGCAACAATATTATTGCTGAAGGTGATTCTTTGGAAACTATAAACTATTGCAATGGGGAAGATCAATGGTGGTCAGAAGCGGCTGGAATTTTTGCTGAGAGTATGGAGATTGCTTCATCTATTGGAAATGTCACCTTCTCCCATTGCCCGAGAGAGGCAAACAAATGTGCTCATGACTTAGCTCGGGAGGGTTTTAGAACCAAATCTCTTTGTATTTGGGACGATGATCCCCCTAGCTTCCTCTTTAGCCCTCTCATAAACGATGTAAGCATACAATGATTTAAAAGCGGCAAGTTTCAGACGCACTCTTTTCCTTACCAGGGTACCTACGGGGACTGAAAGGTTTTTAATGAGGCGGCTTGCTGACTTAATATATTGGCGTTTTAATTTCAAAAAAAAAAAAGAGCTGCTGAGTGCTGACTATTGTGAAAACAGTTGCCTTGTACCGTTAAGACATGTAGCCTAGAAATATTCCTGATACGTTCTGTTAATCAACTAGAGATGTGTATAACTGAGCAATAGACAAGATGAGCCACATACATATGTTTGTATCTCTTCTCTAGCCAGACATGTAGTTCAACTGATGAGGAAGAGGAACATGTCTGTATATACTATCAAACTGAATGTGGTTGGTGAGGGACGTCACTGGAAGTTACATGCAGGATTTCTAACCAAGTGCCAGAGATAAGACGAGCTTAAACACGTGTAACAGTCGAGCAACGGATCGAGCAGAAACGATACAACAAATAGGATCCGACGTCTGACCCCCAATCTAGTCATTTGTCTTTTTCAGAACCTCAGAGCGCCAAAAAAAGATCTCAAGGACCGAATGCAACTCTCTGCACCACGTCTGGCCTTCTCTTGCTTGGCATCCGAAGAAGGCCGGTAATTTGGAGCTCAGTGACAGCTCTGCAGAACATTGCTCTGGAAAAAGTAAGGTCAAGGATTACCTGGACTGAAATGTGAGCACAAAATTATCGACTAGTATATTTGATGATAAATGAAAAACACGAGCTCATTGTGTTAAATCTATGGTCAAGGATACTGGATCATAGCTTCACTCTCTTGAGGTGTAGCTTTTGATTTCTTTTTTAAGGGAGAACCAAGCAGTTTTCTTTTCCCTTTTGAATTTCTGCTGCTGATAATTCCATCAAACGACAGGTACCAGTCATGGAGGTTAATTACGTCACCATATTCCTGCGATAGGTTGCACCTGCAAAGTAAAAAGGTATCACATCAGCTAAAAATCTGTGTCCACCTCATTCGAGTAAGCTTCAGAACTACTTCCTCTGTTAGCCTACCAAAACGTCTTATATTTTGGAAGGGAGATAGTAGTTTATAATCTCTATTCTTTACTCAAAACTTCTGCTGGGCACCCATTCTCGTATTTTTGTCAATAGGATCCCTAGGCTCTCATCTTGACATTTCATTGAGCCCTCTACTAAATCATAGTACTATAATGGAGTAAGTGATGTGGACTCTTGTCAACACATGCCACGTCAACGATATAACTGCACTAGGATCCAGTGTCACATGAACGGTCATCAAATCAAGTACAGGGCTTAGCAGGAGGGACTCAAATTAAAGCTGAATCAATATCTTAGAGACCTACCGTTTAGTATGAACACAAGCCTGCCCTACCAACTAGGCTAGTCAAAATGTTGGCCAAGATTTTGCTTGCCCACAATTTGGCAAATGTTTGAGGCTAAGCCTAGCCTACCAATCATTGATAAATTTTACTCTCATATTATGGTAGTGGCATTCAGATTCCAAGCATAACATCTACTTAGATATCAGTAAGAATATCGACTTACATAATTGATGTGTCATGCAAGGATGCTGACACAGCGATTCCATTTCTACTGCAGCAAGAGCATTTAAGACGGCTCTGTGACTTGAGCAGATCAAGCTGAACCATTCTTCTTGGGTTTCCAATTAGGGCCTAGATTGAAAAGCAAGGGAAATCGGAGTTGTTATTAGCCCATAATAACAATTCTCTTTATGTGAAGAGAAACTTACAGATTGAAGAACGCCAACATTCTTGAAGCAAATGATTTCATGAAAAGGTAAACACTCAAGAGGCACCAAAAATTTCCTGTTGAATATCTAGACATTAGATATTGAAACTTTAAGTGACTCAAGAATATATACAATAGATAGAGAAAACAGATGATTTCTCAGTTCACAGCATTTATTACTTAACAATCTTCCATATCAGGAAATTGCTAGATCTCATTTTGTATCACACTTATTAAGGTCTTATGGACAAGTACATCTAGGCTCATCTGGTACTGGTCCAACCTCTTATAAATATTTTGGGTATTTGGTTCAACAGTTACAATGTCTGAAACTGAGTGAAATATTAGGGAACAAGCACTCGATAACAAAATTTATCTGACATTAATCTGATTTGCCAAACACAAAATGTAAGGTCGAAATGATGGGACTTGATATATCCCACTATAACTTTTACCTTGTAATATCATCCAATAGCATGGTAGCTTTATCGTTTAATGGTACTGCTCCATTTGCAGTACTATTTGTTGATCTCCTGATACATCATAAAGTGAGTCAGATAGTTTCAGACTTTCAGCTAGTAAAAAACTGATAATATTGCATTACAGTTTCAACAATAAGAAACTCTTGAAAGGAAATTACTACACTGTAAGCAAATGTGTGGTGTGTGTCTAATGAAATATCCCTGCTAATGAAGATTCAGCATTAACATCATGATCATGATTCGATATCACAGGTCTTGCATAACCATTAGTTGTAATTTACAGAACAATAACTGCATGGTTATTTGGGCATTCCTAATATTAGTTTGATCAATAAAATTTCGCAAGAGATGAACTAGAGCAGGCTCAAACCTAGTCCACTTATCCTTTGTGATCCTCACACAATCCGCACTGGTTGTAGTTGACTGAAGTTCTTTCACCTTGTCATTAATCTATAATAAAAGAATGAGCAAAAGATTCAAAACTAGCACCTCAGTGGAGTCGATACAAATATTACAACTATTGTGTTTGATTGTCTTCTACAAGCCCATACTTAGATTGTAAAACTGACGAATTTCCACTTCAATTTGTCAAAAAAAAAACATCAGCAATGGCAAGTATTCTGAAGCTAATTTACCCCCAAAAATATTGATTGTGAGCCAAATAACATGTCCCATTTTCAGAGTATCGATGCAGCATACAAACAATCAAGTAAATGAAAACTGGTGATCAGAAACTGGAATCCGAGATTTAGCAAGTGAAGAAACTTAACCAAAATGACTTGAAGACTGTATGAGACGGAATATAATTTATCGTTATATGACTTATGCTTCTTTCACCAAACTTTTTGCATTGCAAAATAAGAAGTGGCAATACCTCATTCATTCCTTCTAAATGGATGCTCCAAACTTCAAGAACACGAAATAATGTTTCCACCGGCATGTATCTGATCCAACAGATCAGAGTTCAATAATTCATATGCTCATTTGTCAGAATCTTAAGACAGAATTTCTTTAGGTAATAAAAAGCTACAGAATAGGGTATTGCCAATGAAAAAACAGACTGTACTAGTATGTTAACTGCCACAAAAAAATTGTCTGTATTACTTCACTAGGTAACCTGGAGCTCTAATAAACTGTAAAAAATTAGCGACTCTGTCCATCCAAAATACTGAAAGCAACTTCAATCATCATACCTTACTGTATCCAATGCCTGAGCTATAAATCTTCTACAAGCACCTGAATTTCCACTTGACAGATTCCCACTTGTCACTTCAGACATAAGCAGTTCAATGTTTGAATCCTTCTGAGTGAGCAGATCTGGGTTGATTGCCTCACAGAAAATATCTAAAAGTTGCACTTTGCCTTGTCTTCCAGCTTCATACAAGCACTGGACAATCATATTGTTGTAAAAGATACGTATTCAGTATTATGGACCTAGCATTATTCCAATTAATCAACTAAAGATGCATTTGTAATTCCAACGTTGGACAGATATTTATTGTATCATAAAAAAATTACGCAGAAATTTATGTTTTTCATTAGCTTTTAAGCATCCTTCACATGAATTTAGAAATGTGAACACCAGAACATGCAATATCTGAAATGTTTAGCACAATATTCAGTTTTGTATAAGGATAGAAAACTGTCAGTTGTCTACAAAAACAGGAAATTTTGGGTAGCAACACGAGCCTACCAAGAGAACAGAACTCCACTCCCTCTGCAACTTCATCAGCTCAGACAACCCTTCTACCAAATTAATGCCAGACTTGATCGAGTTATTTTCCCTGCCATATAAAGTTTTAAAACTATGTTATGTGTGAAAATTATACTAGCCAAGTCTTATGCCAAATTACTGCCAGACTTGATTGAGTTATTTTTCCTTCCATATAAAATTTTAAAACTATGTTATGTGTGAAATCATACTAGCCAAGTATTATACCTTGTGCATGAGGGTAAACCAATAGCTTGTTTCCGCATTGCTTGAGGCAGTGCATCGAATTTATCACGCCAGAAGCTCTGTAGGTAGAAAATCAGAAGCCACTCAAACAGAGATAATATATTAAAATTGAAAGGAAACTAAAGCGTAGATTATAGCCGGTAGTAGTAGCATAAAATTAGAAAACACGGTACTATGTTGGAAATAGGAAATAACAGCAACCTCACAATTCTCTTCAAGCATTCCCATGCACAAGAAGCTCAAAGGTTCGACAGAGAAGTGCTTACTGCATGCAAGCTATGTAAAATTTGATTAGTCTTTCCATGACAAATGGAGAAAACATATTCGACAGTATTTCTAACATGAATACAGTTTAAGTGCAACACTAACCTTGAGAGCGCTAATAAAAGATGTTATTGTCCCATCGTGTCTGAAAAAGTAATTTTTGAGGAAGACTGCAACTTCGTGACTGATGCAGAAACCGGCGCATGGTTTAACAAGGATGGCCTCAACAAGTGCATTCATTCTATCAGAAGGAGATCCCATCCTGAGCTGACAGGGATCTAAATGTTGAAGAGCTTCTGATGAGAGCAGTTTCCTTGGCGCATCAAGGGTAGTTGCTATCCCCATTACAAAGAAGATTGGAATCTTAATTACCCACTCACTGCAACAGAAAGACTCTAGTATTAGGTCTGTCAACCCAAGCACACAAGTGAAGCTTCACAGAAAGAAAGAAAAACTACAAGTTACGTTTCATTACTGGTAAAACCTTTTCTTCTTAACAGGAGCTAAACAAGTGGCGTGTAGCATGAAACTACAAGGAGCGGAAGCTGCTGAACAAACAAAACAATATGCTTCTTGCCATAACTGATATAGAAATTAATTTGTGTTATCGGAATTAACAGGGTGAGTTAAAAGTTGAAACTACTTTTATGTAGTTGGTAACCAAATCAGTGTTCCTTCAAAGATTGCACTTATTTTTACAAGGCTTGGCTCACTTATTTTTACGAGGCTTAGCTTAGAAGTGCCTACAAGGTAAGAGCGAAGTGCGTGATGCGACGAAACATAAAGGTTACCTCAGCATCATCACAAGGTCTCCCAGAACATCACCAGAACATTGCTCTAAATCATCAATTATGATAACAATGGGTTGATCATAATTCTTTACTCCGCAGTACCAAGATGCAAGTGCAGATATATCCGCTACCTGTTGTTGAAAAGCAGCAACACATGAAGTCAGATAGCCTATACACTCCTGTCTGAATCAACACTGCAGGTTTATAGTATTTGAGCTGCGGTCATGCCACCCACATCTGGAACATCTGAAAGCAGCTGCCTGAGCAAGCTCCTTAAGCAGCCAGCAACTCCATGCTTCGCTGACAACTCAGTTGACGACAGCTTGGCGAGGTGACATCCATTGGACTCCAGATGACCGGTTAGATCCCGAAATGTCGTGACATCATCGACAAATTCCGCATTCTCTGCAAAAGTGAGAAACCCAATCCCATCAATTCAGCCGATTCATCACCCACAGAAAGCAATCAGTTAAACAGTTGATGGCAGTGCTGTGCTCACTAGTGAGAACAAACGCGGTCCGTATCTTTCTGCAGATCACGTCAGTTAGGAGAGGGTACGGCTGCTGGATTTCAGCAGGGCAAGGTCTCATGACAGAGCGGACCGTGGAGAAGGATTCCTGGACCCACTGGAGCACCTGGTCGAACAGCTTGAGGTTGATGCCTCTAAGGACCTCCTGGAAGCAAAACAGAGCAATGAGATATAGCACATTCGCATGACGAGGAAAAAGACTGGTTGGTGCAGTGATCGGGTGAAGAGGCAGACATCGATGGTGGATTGGATCTTGGACCAGGTGTGGTGGAAGGCCTCCAGGCGGAGCTGCTCGTACAGCCCCATGTCGCCCTCGTCGTCGTCATCCTCGTCCCGCGGTCTCTTTGCAGATTTGGGGTTGGGAGATGACGGCTGGGAAATGTCGATCTTGCGCCGAGCCCGGGAAGTTGTCGGCGAGGAAGCGGAGGCGGAGGCACCAGCGGCCGGCTTATGGAGGACAAAGAACGGCTGCAAGAAGACGGGGCTGTGAGGAAGAGAGATGCAGGTTGCAAGCAGGCAGCAACATCTGAGCAGAAACATGCCTCGATATTGTTGGCCGCTGTGAGCGGAGCTTCCCGGGACGGTCCAGTCATGGCTCCGGCAGTCGGAGTCCGCGCGGCGGCGAGGGACGCGGCAGTTGCTCACCCACGAAGCGGCGGCGCCGGTGGGAGTCAGCGGCGGCGGCCGGGTGTGTGGGTCGCAAGGAGAGGCGGCAGGTTGGGGCTAGCGGCGGTGGGCCATGGGACTAGCAGCGACGAGAGGGGCTTATGCGCAGAGGTGGCGGGGGTCGGAGTTGGCGCGGCGGCGACGGCGAGGGACGCGGCAGTTGCTCACCCACGCGAGGCGGCGCTCATCTCCTGGAGGGGAAAAGAGAAAGGAGACTGAAGAGATCTAACGGTCGGGGCGGTAGGAGGGGGCGGATCTTGCGGCTGCAAACCAAGGAGGCTTAGGGTAGACGACAAGAGATTCCGCTTGGCGGGAAATATGCCCGCCAAAATTTGGTGTGTGCCCTTCTTGATATCATTTTTTGTAGTTTTATATAATGGAATTTTTCTAAGAAATTTCACTAGTATTATCCTGAACAAGTATTGCATGGTCGTTCCTCCGCCTAATGAAAATTAGAAATCGTCGCACGGGCTGACGAAAATCCGGGATCGTCTGTTCCTGAGACGAAAATCCGGGTTTTCGTTTGACCGCAACACGAAAACGGCATGCCAAAAAGTCACTTCCGCCTCTTCTTCTTCTCGACGCTTCTCTCACACAGCTATTGCAAAGGGTCGATTCCGGCCAAAAATTGACTTTCCAATCCACAACTTTTAGCAAGAAGAAATCGGAGGCATGGGGAACCCCAATTTGTTTATGGGCCAGCTCGTGGAGTGTTTGTCGAAGCGTGCTCAGGTGGAGCAATCGTGGACGGTGGTGGTGTGTGGTGGCACTAGGGCAGTAGGAGGAGCGGTTTGCGGCAGCGGTGGTGGTGATAGTTTGGAGCACGGTAGCGGGACGAATGGGTTTCACTCACATCAAGGATAAATCATAATCTCTCGCTAATTAATTTACGTTAATTGTCCATTGTGTATTCGGGTTAGTTGCATTGGATGTGTTTGGGTTAGTGTAGGTGTATGTTTAGATGATGGATGAGACACTCGTTCCAGCGGATTATGTATTTTCCGGAAATCTTTATGTGGTATAGTATATGAAGTATACATTTGAAATTAGATGTTTTGTAGGTGGTATGGTATAAGCCAGGGATATAGATACTCAATTTTGTATGGGAAGGCTTGGAGAGCTAAGCAGAGGGTTCTAGAGGAGAGGTTTGGGACATTTCTTCGACTCCTATGATAGTTTTGTACGTCTCCTTCACACATTGCATCCGAGGAATCCTTAAACATATGTCAGCATCCATGTAGAGATTCGTGTATGGAAAACAGAAAAATTGTCTTAAAGATCCACCCAAGATCTATCTATGAAGGTACAAGCTAAAGGTTAAATCTAGATTGTTACCGACACCATGTAATGAAAGTAGATGTTGATGCAGCGTGTCGTTGTCGATTTTGTTGGGCCACGCCGGAGCAAGCTAGCATGTCGTTGTCGATTCTGTTGGGCCATGCCGGAGCAAGCTAGCGTGTCGTTGTCGATTCTGCTGGGCCACGCCGAGCAAGCTAAGCTTGATACTCGCACGCAAAAACTCTTCCGACGAGGTACACCCAAGATCCAACTAAGGAGATAGGCAACAAGTTCCTTACCACTAGACGCGCAGTTACGGAATGTTGATGGCACGTCTAACTCAGGGTAGTGAAGCCTTGGCGTCCCACGTCCGGCTCCTTATTTCCCTGCTCTGACGAAGATAACTACAAGCTTTTCGTCCTGACGCCACAAGTGCAGCACTTCTACCGGTATCCACGGGTACAAGGTGGAGTACAGTCGTGAAGTTTGTGGTGGCACTTTGGTGACAAAGGTGAAGGTGGCTGCTGATACTTCCCAAACGTATCTATAATTTTTGATTGTTCCATGCTTGTTATATATCATTGCCACATGTTTTTACAATGTTTTATATCATTTTGGCATATTTTATGGAACTAACCTATTGACAAGATGCCCAGTGTCAGTTCCTGTTTTCTGCTGTCTTTTTGTTTCAGAAAAGCTAATCAAGGAAGTTTCTCCGAATCGCCTGAAAATTACGGGAATTATTTTTACATGGAAACAAAGACGGAGCCGGAAGGGGAGCTGCAGGGGGCCCCACAGCCCCCAGACGCCACCCAGCCACGGCCCAGGCCTTGGCCGCGGCTGGGGCCCACCTGGCGCCCTCCGGCGCCTCCTCGAGTTGCCCTTTCGCCTATAAATTGCCTTCGTCCCGAAAACCCTCGATACCCAATCATATTTTCCAGAAAACATCCGAGGTCACCGCCGTCGCCAACCCTAGATCGGGAGGGTTCTGAAGCTCTTCCCGGCACCCTGCCGGAGGGGGAGATCGTCACCGGAGGCATCTACACCACCATGCCTGCCTCCGGAGTGATGCGTGAGTAGTCCACCACGGGACTACGGGTTCATGGCAGTAGCTAGATGGTTGTGTCTCTCTCTCTCTCTCTTATACTCCATTGTTTAAATCTTGTGAGCTGCCTAACATGATCAAGATCATCTATTTGTAATGCTACATGTTGTGTTTGCGGGGATCCGATGAATTATGGAGTCATGACATTATTGTTCTGTTTATTTATCATATGTTTTATTTATGATCTTGCATGCTCTTCGATGCTTGTGGATGCTTTGGCCAAAGTAATTGCTAGTGTCTTTAGAGGGAGTATTTATGCTAGATAGTGGGTTCATGCCTCTCTTGTCTGAGATCGAGTTGACAGAAACGATTAAGGCTTGAGATGTGTTGTTGCTACTAGGGGTACAACAGCGGTGTTTACTTCTTTATGTTGCTTTCATTGCTTACATTATGCACCATGCTTATTGCAATTATCTGTTGCTTGCAACTTAATACTTTCGGGTGACATGCTGGATAGTGATCCCGGGGTAGATTATTAGTCATAGATGCAGTTGGATAACGGTCTATGTATTTTGACGTAATGCCCATATTAAATGAAACGGTGAACTTTGTGTCATGATAGTATTGTGTTGCGCCCATGTTTGTCAATTAACTCGCTGTAATTTGTTTACCCAACATGTTTATCTTTTGGAGAGACACCACTAGTGAACTGTGGACCCCGGTCCTATTTTTCTATATTGTTTACAACTGTTCCCATAGTTTTTCCTAGTCATTTGCTCGCTGGTCATTTTTACTCTTTTATTATTTTACACATATATGTTTAATCCTTTGTGTTCAGCAAGCCGGAGAGATTGACAACCTCTCTGTTTCATTGGGGCAAAGTAGTTTGTTCGTGTGTGCACAGGTCCAGGTCAACAACTCTTTTCGGTGCCATTGTCGTTGGCACCTAGCCGAAGCCTTCTCCAAGTCCTATTGGTTCAATAAACCTTGGTTTTGTATCAAGGAAAAATTGCCGCTACGCTGCATCATACCTTCCTCTTGGGTTCCCAGTAAACGTGTGATACACGCCATCAGCTGCTTCATGAAAGTGGCACAACAAATGTGGCCACTTCTTGTACTCACTTGGGCGGGGTTATCTATTCCCGCCACCCTACACCCCTCTATGCAGGGAGCAGGTGAGGGGACGCAAAGAGTGTGTCCCACATCCCCATCCTAACTCCGGTTTTTGTGGGTCCTACTCACTAACCGTTGTCCCCTAGCCGACTTAGGTCTCACCTTTATCGGCTAGTCTATGTCGGATCTGATCCTCCTTTGCTCCACCCTCTTAAGTGTGTGACCCCACAGGCTTCTAGTAAGCCAGACACGGGCTGAGTTACAATCAGAACTAATAAGCCAGCATTGGCTTTTAGCAAAGCGTGTCGCTTCCCAGATACTAATAAGCAGTCTTCCAATGTGACTTATCTGTCCAATTCCCTTTGCATCATGATATTGTGGAATCCTCGTGGAAGTGAAAGTTTGTGAGCTTGTTACTCTTGGGTCTTTGGACCCTAGACGCATTTTGTGGTGGTTGAGACCTTTTGTGGTCACTTGGGAGCTCCCAATCCTTTTATGGGTTGTGCCTCAAGATTGTTGTAAAGGCTCTGGATTCCGCCTTGAAGGATTCCGATAGTGGAAGGTGAACCGAGCTTTTGGGCAAGGTTCATCGGAGAATAGGGTGAGGCCATTTGTGGCATTTGAGTTTGAAACTCACACCCCTCCAACGAGACGTACTCCCCTAAAAAAGAGGAACTCGGGAATACATCATCGTCTCCGCGTGCCTCGATTATTTCTATACCCGAGCTCTTTACTTATGCAATTTACATTATGATAGCCTTCATGCTTGAAGTCTTATATATTGCTATCACTTTGTTGCTTGTCTTGCTTAGCATAAGTTGTTGGTGCACATAGGTGAGCCTAGTATATTTAGGTTGTTGGGTTATTAATTTAAACACCTAGTTTTATTCCGCAATTATCAAGCCTAAACCAGAAAAGTTTTAAATCGCCTATTCACCCCCCCATATAGGAGACATCCTTGTCCTTTCAATTGGTATCAGAGCCAGGGCTCTTTTTTGGGCTTTACTGCCTAGAGAGTAAAAGATGTCATTTAGAGAATTAGTGCATGATCCCACTTTCATATTCGATGGCACAAATTATGATGTTTGGAAAATTCGCATGCTTAATCTTTTTAGGGACATGGGTCCAAATTATATTGAGAGAATTGTAAATGTAGGTTTTTCTCCTCCAAAGGATTCCCAAGAATTATCTTTAGAGGATGAGGAAAACTCTCATCTCGATACTCAAGTATCTAATGGTCTCATTTGTGTTTTGAGCGATGTAGTTCTTGCATCAATCATGCCTTTTCGGAACGCTCATGAGCTTTTGGACCAAGCTTCAAGATAAATATGAAGTGTCCAACATTATTAAGGATGATTGTTCTCCTTCCACCTCCGGCCGTGATGAGTTCACAACTTCTTCCACTCCACCAACATGTGATCTGTCACAAGGTAATCATATGGTGAGTGGTGATAGAAATTGCTTTGTTGATGGTGAATATTCTATTGACTATACTTCATCTCTATCTCATTGTAATGTTCTATCTTTAGATTTAAACTCTTCTAGCACTTCAAATGTCCTACATGCTAGGGTTGATAGTCCTAGCATATCATGTAATAGTTGATTAACTAAATCTCATGATGATATGCCTCCTATATCTTGTTGCCATGAAACCAATGCTTCCATATCCTCTATTACTTGTGTGACTAACAATGTAGAGGAAACCCAACATTTGTTGGAACAAGACATGGACCTCAATGGTGTTTCAAGTAATTCTTCATCATCATCCATTTCTCACTTTTGCCTTATGGCTAGGGATTCAAAGGCATCTCCACCTTTGTAACCCTCTACATCTTGTGATGATGAGGATGAGAATTATTATGGTTTAAAATATAATGATGCCGACTCCTTAAAAGAGAAAGGTGAGATGGTATTTTGTGCTCTCCCTCTAGGTAGTGAAGCTATCTCTCCTTTATGTGAAATTTTGACTTATGCTATTAAGAGTTGCGAAGTCATCGAAGAAAAGGGGAGACTTGAAAGAGAATATGCTAATGAAATTGCTTCTTTCACCGTCGCTCTTGAGGAAGAACAAGAGCTTCGAGTGTCTCTTGAGGAGAAACTTGAATCTCTTGATGAAACAAATGATCTTATTATTGCTAAAATCATTAAAGAAAGAGATCATGCTATTGCTAAATATAATGTGCTTAAAAATGAAAAAGTTGAATTTGGTGTTGGGAATGCTAGACTAATTGAGCACATAGAGAGACTTGACAAAGCTCATAAGGCTTTGGAAAGTGAACACTCTCTCCTTATCAAGTCTCATGATCAACTCCAAACTCAACTATCTAAAAATGATGTGCCTAGTTCCTCTACTCCCTCATGTGATCATGCTAATATTATTGAGCAAAATGCTAGGTTGAATGATGAGCTTGCCAAGTTGTCTTCTTCTATTTCTAATGTTAATGATGCTTGTGCTACTAACTCCACTTCTCGTGAAGCATCTATTTTGAAGGAGAATGTTGAGCTAAGGGCTCAACTTGAGTTGCTAACTAGCAAGTATGGGAAATTGGAAGAAAGTCATGAAAAGCTCTCTAGCTCTAATGAGGATCTTCTAGCATCCCATGCGAAGCTAAAGTTAGCTCATGAGGCTATCACTACAAAGGTAACATCTTGTGAGCCTCATGTGGACAATGGCACTACTTCTACTCTAAATGCTTTATTGCCATGTGCTAGTCCTTGTGATTCATCCACTCACAATATTGCTACATCTTGTGATGAATTACTTTCCATGCCTTGTTGCTCTAACAATGAAGCATCTACTTCCTCTAGTTTTTTGTTGATACTAACCATGTAGAGGAATTAAAAGAGCTCAAGGCCCAAGTCACTTCTTTGAAGAAAGACTTGGAAAAGCGTCATGTTGGGAAGTCCACACTTGACAATATGTTGAGTGTTCAAAGACGCCCCAATGACAAGAGTGGACTTGGATTCAACTCCAATAACAAGAACAAGTCCAAGTATATCAACAAGAACAAGGGCCAAGAACAAGTCAATATTCGGCCAAGATTGTTTGCTTCAAGTGCAAAGTTGAAGGGCACCATGTTAGATCTTGCCCTTTGAAGAAGAAGTCTTAGTGAGAAGCAACAAGGGAAGAGGCCTCAACCTCAAACTCAAGTTCCTCAAGTTGAAGAACGACCACTTCCCAAGAAGAATCAAGCTATTCCTCCTCAAGTTGAGATTTCAACTAAGAAGAAAGGAGGAAGCAATGTTGCTACTATGTCGTGAGAAGGGTCACTTTGCTTCTTCATGCACTAATGGTACCTTATCCAACCCCATTATAATTGATGATGTTTATTCTCTTCGGAAGGATAAGGTTGGCAATGTGTTTGCCAAATATGTTGGTACTCAAAGTGGTGTCAAGAAAAGAACCATTTGGGTTGCCAAGCCTATTGTGACTAACCTCTTAGGACCCAACTTGGTTGGGGACCAACAAGCTAAAACTTGATCAATAGGTGTTGTTGGAGGGCATTGGAGACTTGGCTACATCATGAAGAATTAAGGGATCTTCATCAATTATATTCTCTCAAGCCAAGTCATTTGGATTATATTGTTCTATCATATCCAATGTTCCTCCTTGCGGTAACTTGTGCTTATATCATATATACATTGAAAGTTGCTTGCACCCTTGCATGTGTTTGGTTTTGTACCTTGCTAGTGTTTGTATGTGTTGTGCTCTCTACTTACTTATCTTGAGTAATCAAGTATGTGTATGTTGGTTTGCACACCATTTACTTGTGTTGAGCCTTATTGCTTTTATTTGATATCTTATCTTGTTGGCTCTCTTTTGAGAGATTAATGGACTATCCATTTTGGGGGAGTGATGTGCTTCGTGCACTTCACAATCCTAAAATGTGTATACATGAGGAATACCACTTAGTGTTGATATTTCAATTATCTACTCTCTATGTGGTATATCATCTCATGAGAAATTCAAATTCTATAATGTCCATTAATTATCTCTAGTTGGTTTGTTTGCCTCTTGTTTAAAAGAAATGGATATCACATTACAAGCCTTGAAAATGTGAACATGTGAGGTTTGCCACCTAGAATTGATTTGTTAATCTTATTCCTATGTGGCATGTTGCTCAAACAAGTTCCATATTTGCTTAATTGTTTTTAGTCTCTCACTCTTTTGGATCTTTTTGTGATGGAAGTTCTTGATATGGCTTTCCCCAAATATGTTCTCATATATCTTTTTGGGAAACCATTGCTTCAAGCTACTCTTTGGAGTTGCTTTGCATGATCGCGTGAATATTGAAGCTATCAAGAATATCTATCTATCTAAGCATGGCTTTTAATTCCTATCCTTTGCCATATGCTTATTTGTTGTGAAGTTGGTCTTTAATATCATTCCTATATACCACCGAGAATTATCTCCATATACTCCTTGTCCATGACAAGTGATACTCATAATTGTGGTGGAATTTGTAGACCATCTTCACTTTGGCTCTTGCTTTGAATTGCCTTATTTTTATTGCCAAGGATTTGGTTTGATCTAACTCCTCTTGTCTTCCTTGTATCTTTTGGATCCTTTTGCTCTACTCAAAATTTGTTTATGCTTTCTTGAGTTAGGAAAAGCAATGATCCCATTCTAGTGCATTTACATTCAAAGTCATACTTCTAGATAATGCACTATTCTTGGGAAGCTATCCTACTTGAGTAGAACACTATTCTTTAAATTGGTATTGATCTTATTGCTTTCTTGAACATGACTTGTTTGAATAATATATATGGAGAGTGATGATCCCATTTGTGTGCATTTTGTATTCAAATGCAAGATCATAAATAATGCACAAATCTTGGGGGAGCAATCCTATATGCTTTTGAACATTAGTTGTCTTCAATTGGTTTTGATCCCGATGACGTGTCTCTTTGGAAGACAAACATTTCTCGTCTTGGTACTTTGTGCCATCATGAGAAGTGTAGAGGGTTTGGTTTATTCCTTGATGGTATTTTCATCATTTGTATCTTACTTTCATTTGGTATCTTTTCAAAATGGTATCTTCAATCATGTGTTGATTTGGGTCTTTGATATAATTTGGACAATTCTTTTTCTTGTCACATTGTGTGTGCTTTCTTGATTTAATTGGTGTTTTGTCCAAATTGTATCTCGTTTGGTTCTTGAAAGTCTTGTGCATGCATATTTACTATATGTATATCTTATGGCATGCTTACTTTCGTTGATCCAATATATAGGATAAACTCCATCAAATCCTAAATGGCTAAGATGTGCATGAAATTCAATTTCATATCAATATGCACATATTTATGTGGAGTTTGTCCTATGTATTGTAGTTGCTCTAACTACTTTGGACCCAATGAGTTTGGGTACCATTTTATACTTGAATTTGTTTTAGGTACATTGGAGATGCATTGGAGCTTGTCTCATTTATAAGGAAGGTGTTATCACCATGTGCTTATTGGAGCCAAGCTCGGATGATCGTGAACTCTTATCTTCTACATCACCAATGCTATCTCGGTAACAAGTATCTACCTCATGCATACATTTCTAGCTTTCAACCTTGTGTAGGTTGTTTCATGGCATGAATCTCTTTGTTGCAATTGATGTGGTTCTCGCAAAGTTCTTATCAAAACATCTTTATTGCAAATGTGAGCAAGCCGGGATGATTACATATCAAGGGGAATATATATAATCATTTTCATGATTCACCGATCCCAAATATGTTAATCTAGCAATTCTACTCAATGTCCCGCATATGCAATATTGATGAATTTTCTAAATCACTTGCCCTTTGTGATACTTGTTATCTTTCTCGGAGCATCCTTCTATCACTTATTCCCTTATGAATTTTCTTGATGCTATGATGAGATTGTATTGGAAGTTCATCTATATCCTTTTAAGACAAAATTTAGCTTTGTGCTATGCTTCTAAGCAAAGATCTTATTGTATATTTATGACTTCCTCTTGGATATCATGTTCTTCTTAAGTACCTATTTTGTGTGTGCATGTTTCTTTGTGGACCTATATCTTTATGATTGGCTTCTACTTAGAAACTTATACGCATGAGAGTAGTTACATCTTTATTTGGTATTCCATTTCTTTAGTGACCACCTTTTATTGCTTTTGATTCTTTGGTGGTTTCTAAAAGGCACAAGCTTTGTTTTTCATTTGGTATTCCTTTTGCATCTTAATAAGCTTGTGGATTTATTTGCTACTTTTTCCTTGGGTTGTGTTTATGGAAAAGACATGATATGCACTATGTGCCTCTTATATTGAAAGACTATGTTGATGCTTCACTCATCTTTGCATTAGTCTACTAAGATGTCTCTCCATGTCACACCCCATCTCTTTTTGGTTGAGCAAGTCTTTATTTGTCTCATTTTGTTCTTGATTGCTCAACACTTCTTTGATGCAAGTTGCTTTGCTTCTTTTCTATCTATGCTCTCTTGCACGTGTTTGTGTTCAAAAATTGTCTAGGAGGGAGCGAGGATTCCATGTTGTGCACACCATATTAAAATGCAAATCCTACTTTGTGCACGTACCTTGGGGAGTTCCCTCTTGATTTACTATTTTGTTTGCTTGCCTCTTTTGTTGAGATATCTCTCCCTTTGCTATTTTATTGCAATCTTTGGATTCTCAATATAGTTTGATTTGCCCCTATTATTGATCAATGGAAATGTCCATTTGATTCTACTCATTTTTATGAGAAAATTTAAACTCATGGATGAACTCTCACTATGTTGGCCTTCCGAAGCTTTTTACCCATTTCGGCAATTGTTGCCAATGGGGGAGAAGTTTTGGAGGGTTTATCAAATTTGGCTATATACTTTGATTGGTTCTTAAGTATTTGCCTTTCTTATCTTTGTATTCGTTGCTTGGTTTTGTATATAGTGGAAACTTCACCACCGGTAATGGTTGACAATATATGCAATGAATTCATGTTCATACACACGTGCATAGATTGTGGGGGAGTTTTCTCTATATATGTGGTTGGACTAACATCACATACTATTGTAGTATTTGATGTTAGTGCAACCGGTCCATGTTCGTTAAATTCCATATTATAAACCCTCTCAAAAGAGATTGTCATCAATTACCAAAATGGGGAGATTGAAAGTGCATGTGCCCTCATGTGTGGTTTTCGTAATTAATGACAATCTCTACTATGGACTAATGGTTGCATTGAGCTATCCTTGTAGGGCTTGTCCATTGGCAATGCTTGAACACCATGTGTTGGTATGTTGGTATCAAGATTGAAAGAAGAAGATAAAGTGATGACCAAAGCAATATTCAAGTCATCATATATATTAAGAGAAGAAGATAAAGTGCAAGTTCAAGAGAAGCATCTCAAAGAAATCCTATGTTTGAAGCTTGTCACCCATTTGGAGTTAATGGTCAAGTGAAGATGTGCCTAAGAGAGGCTCTACCATATTGGTGTATGGGGGAGCGATATGTGAGTCTTCACCAAGCAAAGCGCAATCAAGAAAGGTGGTCCACTTGAAGAGATCAAGATCATCGACGTCTAGCTCAAGTTGAATGCGCAAGGCAAAGGTATGATCTTGATAGGGTATCTATTTTACGGGTCTCATGGTGTTAGTGGGATACCGGGTTATAGGATAAACGGCGTACTATCAAGAGGGGCTCTCAAGCGAGTAACTTGATCGCATCTTTGTGGAGAGCTCAAACCTTTGCATACTTGGCATATCATCTTTCTTGGTTCTTATTTGGATTTTTTCCATGTGAGAATTTAGAGCTTGTGTTCATCTCCATACCAAGCTCTAGTTCATCAAAAACGGATTTCATATGAATACCTTGTTGCGTTTTTTATGTTGAAGGTTTTACCGGTGTGTCTTTCCTAGAGAGGTCAAACTCTCTCCTTATGTTCTCCTATTCACATGATGGACTATGATCTTTCTCTGCATGATCTTTAAGACCTCTTCGTTGCGAGTCCAACGAGCCCAAGGTCATCGAAATCGGAGTCCGAATGAAAAAGTTATTGCAGTTCTCGTTTTGCTGTGGTGTTGTCTGGGCCGGAAGTTCCGGTGCCCTGACCTCCCAGGCCTCAAAATTTCGGCTAAGTCTTTCGGAGATTTTGGTACTGCACTCGACCGGAAGTTTGTCTGGAAGTTCCGGTCCAAGTTTCCTGCAATGGCTCTATTTTCTGGGGACCTATAAAAAGGCCCCTTCTTCCCCAAAGAGCCCAGCTCTTCCAAGCATAAAATTTTCCCCTCTCTCACCTCCATTATTGACCTTGGAAAGCTTGCCCCTCTCCCAATTCCTCCCATGATTCTTGCATATCTTTGAGGGAAAAGAGAGAGAAGATCTGGATCTATATTTCCACCAATCCATCTCTCCTCTAAGTGAGGGGAACCCTTTGGATCTAGATCCTGAAGTTCCATTTGTTGAGTTCTTCTTTGTTCTTCCTCTCTTCTCCCCCCATAAGCATTAGTTGCTTTTGATGGGATTTGGGAGTGAAGGATTTGAGCACTTGTGCTCTTGCCATTGCATTGTGCATCGGTTTGTGCTCTCCACAAGGATTCGTGGAAGTTGAAAGTTTGCGAGCTTGTTACTCTTGGGTCTTTGGACCCTAGATGCCTTTTGTGGTGGTTGAGACCTTTTGTGGTCACTTGGGAGCTCCCAATCCTTTTGTGGTTTGTGCCTCAAGATTGTTGTAAAGGCTTCGGATTCCGCCTTGAAGGATTCCGATAGTGGAAGGTGAACCAAGCTTTTGGGCAAGGTTCATCGGAGAATAGGGTGAGGCCATTTGTGGCGTTTGAGTTTGAAACTCACACCCCTCCAACGAGACTTACTCCCCTAAAAAGGAGGAACTCGGGAATACATCTTCGTCTCCGCGTGCCTCGGTTCTTTCTATGCCCGAGCTCTTTACTTATGCACTTTACATTGTGAAAGCCTTTATGCTTGAAGTTTTATATATTGCTATCACCTTGTTGCTTGTTTTGCCTAGCATAAGTTGTTGGTACACATATGTGAGCCTAGTATATTTAGGTTGTTGGCTTGTTAATTTAAACATCTAGTTTTATTCCGCAATTATCAAGCCTAAACCAGAAAAGTTTTAATCGCCTATTCACCCCCCTCTAGGCGACATCCTTATCCTTTCACTTGGAACTTTTCCAACTCACATCTCCTACATTAAAAGTGAACGCATATCCAGATTGCGAGCGTGAGTCATGTAAGTCAGTTTGGAAGCTGGCATTTGTGTAACCCTTTACATCTAGATCTACTTCCAAGTCGCCATAGACCAGGAACATATCTTTAGTCCTTCTCAAGTACTACGAGATATTCTTAATTGTTGTCTACTGGCTTTTGCCTGGATTAGCTTGGTATTGTTCGTGGGAGGCACCCCGGGCATGGGAGGTGCCCCGGATGATGTTCTTGGCTAAAGGTGATGGGAACCTCCGATGATGCATGGCAGCGTCGTGCGCGTGTCGGGGTCAACTCGTTGGAGATATGCCCAAGTGGCAATAATATTTATTATTAATCTATGTTTCATAATTAAGTTTATGTTTGTATGTGATACGTCTCAAACGTATCTATAATTTTTGATGTTCCATGCTTGTTTTATACCAATTGCTACATGTTTTGCATCTACTTTATATCACTTTTATACATTTTTTGGGACTAACCTATTAACAAGATGCCGAAGTGCCAGTTCCTGTTTTCTGCTGTTTTTGTATTCCAGAAAAGCTAGTCTGGAAATATTCTCGGAATTGGACGAAACTACACGGGGGTCCCTATTTTTACAGAACACGCCTGACGGAGCAAAGGAGCAACAGAGGAGGGCCACCAGGAGGCCACACGTGGCCAGGGCGCGGGGCCCCCCTCTGGCTCGCCCAGGGTGCGTGTGGGCCCCACGGAGGTCTCCAGCCGCCGCCCTTTCGCCTACTTATTCCCCCCGACGCGAAAACCCTAAGGGCCTGAGCAAATATCCACGAAAAGTTCCAGAGACGCCGCCGCCGTCAACCCTAGCTCGGGAGGGTTCAGAACCTCTTCCCGGCACCCTGCCGGAGAGGGGAATCGTCACCAGAGGCTTCTACATCGCCATGCCTGCCTCCGGAGTGATGCGTGAGGAGTTCATCCTTGGACTGCGGGTCCATAGCAGTAGCTAGATGGTTGTCTCTCCACTTTGTGCCATCATGTTTAGATCTTGTGAGCTGCCCTACATGATCAAGATCATATTATTGTAATGCTACATGTTGTGTTTGCTGGGATCCGATGAATATTGAATACTATGTCAAGTTGATTATCAATTTATCTTATATGTTATTTAAGATCTTGCATGCTTTCCGTTACTCGTAGATGCTTTGGCCAAGTAGATGCTTGTAACTCCAAGAGAGAGTATTTATGCTAGATAGTGGGTTCATGCCTCCATTTAACCTGGGACAGTGACAGAAAGTTCTAAGGTTGCGGATGTGCTGTTGCCACTAGGGATAACCTAACGATGCTATGTCCACGGGCATATGTGTTTGTTTACATTACGCGTTTTACTTAATGCAATTATCCGTTGCTTGCAACTTAATACCAACGGGGGACTCGGATGACAACCCGGCGGTGGATTATTAGTCATAGATGCTGTTGGATAACGGTCTATGTATCTTGTCGTAATGCCCAATTAAATATCATAGTAGTCATCATGTCATGGATATGCATTGTCATGCGCTCACTATTTGTCAATTGCCCAGCTGTAATTTGTTCACCCAACATGTTAGTTATCTTTTATGGAGAGACACCACTAGTGAACTGTGGACCCCGGTCCATTCTTTTACACTGATTAAACCACCACAAACTGCAAACTGTTCCTTTTTCATTCTCTGCAATTAAACATCATTTTCCACACGAGACGTTTAATCCTTTGTTTTCAGCAAGCCGGCGAGATTGACAACCTCACTGTTTCGTTGGGGCAAAGTACTTTGATTGTGTTGTGTGCAGGTTCCGCGTTGGTGATCGTGTTGCGCCGTGCGGCCACCAACAACCTTCTGAAGAGTTGCTGCTCCTACTGGTTCGATAACCTTGATTTCTTTCTGAGGGAAAACTTGCTGCTGAACTGCATCATACCTTCCTCTTGGGGTCTCCCAACGAGCGTGTGATTCACGCCATCAGTATGCTATAACTGTTGTGGTTCCTGAATACTTGATTCAGAGTAAAACCCATACACACGTGTAGAAACAGAAACGTAAACACAAACCTTGTACCCTAGTTGTGCCTCTTAGACTAACTCATTGATGATTGGATGATTCCGTTTTCCTAGTCATGGACATATGATTATCAACAACAATGGGAGCACATTGGTAGCAGAACAATGTGGTTGGGTAGTCCCAGATAGATGATCATTAGGTTTTGAGGAGTCCTCTACAGATCTCTCCCTCTCTCTCTCTTACATGTGTTGGGATCTCCACCTCTTGTACACCGGTAGAATCTAAGTCTTGGACGACGAAGTTCTGTTGGACTGGGAGGACGTACGTGTGCATACTCTCGGAGGCATCATATCTTTGATCCTTGCTCGGTTGGATCCAGAAGGCTAGGACCGGGGAGCCGACAACACTCTCACCACCAGGCTTGGTCATGAGAATCTTCATCAGGCTTCACCGACATCATCATCAACATCTACTTCTGCTTCAAGGCGTTGGTATGAATGCTAGATCCTCGCTTGTTTCTTTATAGATATATCCTGCTAATTACTTGTAAGGCGAAAATTTTATTTTTCTGCACGTAACCCAATACCTCGAGCGAGGAGCTTGTGGTTCCGCCTGGGATTCTCCTCGGGAACTTCGATGGTGATGGTGAGCACCTCTCATTGGGAGAGGCTCTCATCCGCTGAAGGGGGATCTTCTGTGCGGGTGTCCTTATCATTGTTGGTGGGGCACCGATTCGGATGTTGTCGATGCGGAGCACATGCTTGGAGTCGGCGGTCCGTCCTCGGCAAAATGCGGTGTAAATTCCCTTGACGTTAAAAACACAATCGGGGGTCGCCATCCCGGGCGGAGGAGGTTCCTTGAGGAGACGACACTACTTGATGGTGTATATGAACTAACACAAAGAATTGTTTAGCAACAAATATAGAGCACTACTTGAGCTTCGCCCAAGGAAATAAAATAAAATAAAGTTGTGCTTATTTTAAATTCTTATAAAATGGTTACAGAAATGCATTTCTTAGAACACTTTGTCAACTTCAATAGTATCATATTCCGAAAGCTACTTTGTATAGACTGATTTTTTTAAAAATTCTAAGAAAATCCAACTATCGAGCGAGAAACAAAAAGTTACTACCACTTGAGTTTTTTTTTTGCATTTTTAACCACCATATATTAAGCTAGCAAGCCGCCTCATTAAAAACCTTCCACTCCCCTTAGGTACCCTGGTAAGGAAAAGAGTGCGTCTGAAACTTGCTGCTTCAACCAAACACAGATACATCGTTCATTACATCAGGTAAAATAAAGCTAGGGGGATCATCATCCCAATAAACTTCTACTTGCGAAATTTGCTTCCCGTGGGCAATGTTGAACTTTTAGCTGGCCAATTCTATTTGCAATTTGGAAACACTCCATGAGTACAGCAGTATATGGGCTCCAGATTCCAGTGTTTCCATTGAAAGCATCCACAAGTTCCAACGAGTCTGACTCTACTGTCACCGGTAAACATCCCAGAATTTCAATGAAACACAACCCATTCATCAACGCTAGAGCTTCTGAAGTTGCAACATCGAGTAAGTTATTCAGAGCCTGACCACAACCTGCTACCGCTTCTCCTTTGTCATTCTGAAGTACAGCGCCGGAGGCACCCGTGCCATTTGCAAAGAAACAAGCATCCACATTCATCTTGTACGTACCTGGAGAAGGTTTGGTCCATGGTATTTCATGTGGAGCCGAACCAGAAGCAGCTCCTTTGTAGTTCAATGTTAGGGCTTGAATAGAAACACTTGTGCGTTTAGGGGGGGGGGCAATCTTCTCTCCATTAACAGATTCCCTCCGCTGCCACCATATGTACCATGCTCCTACTGCCAGGATTTCTTTAATTCCCACATGCTTCAGATGATCTGGGCCTTGTAAGTTACTTCTTAGCAGCTCTTCCAAAACAACAGATTCTGATATGTCCACAACTAGTCCATTCTCAATAATATGATCGACACCCAAAGATCTCCAAACTTCCATTGCCCGTGGACAGGTAAACACCAAGTGACCGATGTCTTCTGCATCAATTAAGCATATAGGGCATTGGGCAGATACATGTATATGTATATTAGCTAGGATTGCCTTACCAGGAACAATACCATTAAGAGCTCTCCAAATGAAGATTTTCACCTTACCCGGCACTTGAAGTTTCCACAGAATTTCCCACACCGAATTGTTTATTGAAGTACCTTATTCATCCGCTCTAGAGAGTTTGTGCCCATTCTGATGATTCCATTCCACATAATATGCAGACCGAACAGAAAAGACATGAGATTTTGTGAATTGCCATGCGACAAAGTCCTCTTGAAGGTGCGAACTGAGTGGAATTTTCTGAATCCTGGCAACATCAAGAGGACTGAATGTAGACTCCATCAACTCGATATCCCAAGAACTCGTATCTTGATCTATTAATTCATCCACAGTTTTTAGAAGAATATTACCCTTGTTTGTGATCACCTTTCTTGAAGGGCTGTCCGGGATCCAGTAGTCATCCCAAATGTTAATCCTCCTACCCGAGCCAACCCTCCAAATTAGACCTCTCTTCAACGTACTCAAACCTGCTATAATACTTTGCCAAGTGAAAGAGGATCCACTCTTTGGACCCGCCTTCAGAAGATCACCGTGAGGGTAGTACTTAGCTCTTAATACCCTAGCGCAGAGAGTATCTGGATTTGCAATAAGCCTCCAACTCTATTTTGCCAACATAGCAAGATTAAAAGCATGTAGGTCATGAAAACCCATTCCACCATTTTTCTTCGGAATACACATTTTCCACCACGCCATCCAGTGCATGCGTTTTTGAACTTTTGAATCGCCCCACCAGAAGCCAGCCATAGCATCAGTCATCTCTTGCAAAGCTTTTTCGGTATTTTAAAGACAGACATTGCGTAAACAGAGATAGCTTGGATAATTGCTTTCAATAAATTTCCTTTCCACCCATACTTAAGAATCTTTTTTTCCACCCATCTAGCCTCTTAATAATCCGTTCTAAGAGGTGAATAAAGCTGTCACTTCGGTCGGTTCCAACCAAAGCAGGAAAACCCAAGTATTTATCTGAAAGAGCCTCAGTCATAATATCCAGCTCCGTACACATCTCAGCCTTCACTTTCAGACTGAAGAAAATACTACACTTTGCTTCACTAACCAATTGCCCCGAGCTTGCACAGTACTGATCAAGAACCTGTCTCAATGAGGTTGCATTTGTCATATTTGCTTTCATAAGGATAAGGGAATCATCAGCAAAGAGTAAATGTGAAACTGATGGTGCATTTCTGCAAACCCTAACACCTTCCATGCCACGAACCTCCTCTCTATGAGCCAGGAGACTTGAGAGACCTTCAGCGCAGAGTAAAAAGAGATAGGAAGACAAAGGATCACCTTGTCTAAGTCCTCTTGTAGGGATAAAAGAATCCGTTTCTTGATAATTAAACCTGATTTTGTAAGAGACCGACGAAACACAACTCATAAGCAAATCCACAAAATTTTGGTCAAAACCAAGCTGGGACATCATGCTCTCCAGGAAATTCCATTCAACCATGTCATAGGCTTTGTGCATGTCAAGCTTTACTGCACAATATCCCCATTTACCTTTTTTCTTCTTCTTGATAGTATGCATGCTTTCATAAGCTAGAAGAATATTATCAGAAATCAATCTCCCTGGCACAAAAGCACTTTGCACCGGGGATATTACATCATCAAGAACTTTCTTAAGGCGTAGAGCAATCATCTTGGAGATTACCTTGTAGAGAACATTGCATAAACTGATAGGCCGATACTAAGTAATCATCTCTGGGTTTTCTACTTTCGGAATCAAGACTATAACAGTGTCATTCCAGCCAGGAGGAACAGCCTTGTTGTTTACAGGATCAAGGACCTCATTTGTCAAAGCATCTCCAAGGATATTCCAGCATTTTTTGAAGAATATCGCATGAAGCCCATCCGAACCTGGCGCATTCATATCACCAATGGAGAATAAAGGAGTCGTATCAATTGGCTCCAAAATGGAGATAAAAATACTTTCTATTTCCATAATTTTGCAAAGGAAAGGAGAAAGAGAAACTTGATAAAGAAATTACGTGATGATAATGGGAGCTGGTTAGAAGATACTGCTACACTAAATCTAATGATTTCAGACTATTTTGCAGGGCTTTTCAGTACTGAAGTTGATGATCCAGATCCTGAACTGCTTGCGAAGGTGGTGCCCAAGGTTACTGAGAGGATGAATGAACAACTACTAAAACCGTATTCAGCGGAGGAGGTGAAGAATACTACCACTTGAGTTGAGCGGCTACAACTGCGATTGACGTAAACGGGAACCGTAAGCACGCCACGTCACCTCACCAAGCAGATCAACCAAACCAAAATCTCCCGTGACCCCGACTCCATCCAGCCTGCTTTCCCGTCCAACCCCCCGATCCCCACCTCGTCGCCTCTTCGCCGCCGCCGCCGCCGCGGTGTTTCCCCGTCCACAGGCCAGAGCCGCCGGTCCTCTCAAGAACACGCAACTCGGGGTGGCTACTTAAGCCTTCTTCGCCGCACACGATCCAGCCAACTGCTCCTCGCTACTCCCCGCAGGCGCTCGCGATCCATGGACTCCCGGTCGATCAACCTGCGGGGCTTCGCAGGAAGCGCAGGGAAGAATATCATGCAGGTGCTCACCCCCTCCCCACGGCCTCAATCCAACCCGTTCCTTCCCAACCGCCCCTCGTGCCGCCGACGCCAACCTTGGAGGCGTTGCGGCGGTCTTATGAACGAATTCATAGGGCGTTACGGTTTTTCTGTAGCATGGAACGCTCCATTCCGTCAGAGCTCGTGCTCTAGTATCACTTGGGCCACTATGATATCTGCGATGCGAGAAGTCCGTGGAGCCAGTTTGATGTTTGTTTATTTACCTCCGTGTTTATGTTGGTGTTGTCTCGCAGGGAATTGGGGGATTCGTTTTCGGCAACGAGACATCCGAGTCCAAGGAAGATAGGTAAGCAATTTCAGCATCAAATTCTGGTTCACATAGTATAATCATGTTTATAAACTTATTATTGGCTTAAATCTTTGCACCTGATTGCCACTTTTGACGAGTGTCTCCTAACTGCATTATCCTGTACAGCTATGTCGAGAGATCCCTTGACCGCATAAGCAATGGCACGATACCTGATGACAGGAGGTCTGCCATGACTGAGCTGCTGTCCCTCGTGGGGGAGAGCCGTTCCGCTCAGATGTCGTTCGGGGCTATGGGTACCTCATTTCTCTTGAGGCCTTGATATTTTTTGATCCAACTGTTTTTGCAATCTGTGAGTGACTGATGTGCGACATGTTCTTGCTAATTTACAAAACAGGCTTTCCTGTCCTTCTGAACGTTTTGAAAGAAGATCGCGAGGATGTTGAGCTTGTGAGAGGTGCCCTAGAAACCCTTGTGGGCGCACTCACTCCTATTGAGGCGTCAAAGGGACCGAAAACCGAGGTCCAACCGGCATCCATGAATTCTGATCTGCTTTCTCGAGAAACAGAGAATATTGCTCTTCTTTTGAGCCTGCTGGTGAGTTAACATTCTTTGCTTTTAGTGATGCAACTCGCTTCACCTGCTTCATTTGTCATGATTTATTTTGTCCCTCCTGTTTGGTTTGAAGACAGAGGAGGATTTCTATGTGCGGTATTATACAATCCAACTTTTAACAGCACTGCTTACAAACTCGTTGAAAAGGTGCCCAGTAAGTCTTTTTTCTGTTGAGATGCATCCACTACATTTTAAACTTATTTGACTCCCTTTTTATTGCTTTCGGCGTTTCAGATTACAGGAGGCAATTCTATTAATTCCTCGTGGTATAACGGTTTTAATGGACATGCTTATGGATCGTGAGGTTTTAACACTAGCCTCCTTTCTCCCCTTCCTCAAAAGAAGCACGCTTGCTATTCCTGACATATCTGTTGTGTTACAACTAATTTGTGTTATACTTATATAGCTCATATGGGTATCTTTGATTTATGTTGTAGGTCATAAGGAATGAAGCGCTGTTACTTCTTACTTATCTAACCCGGGATGCAGAGGTTACTCTCACATATTCTTGGTTGATTTATTGTGTTGCAGACTATATAACTCAAACCTACCTTTGTATATGAAATGACTGTCAATTTGCCCTTTCAGGAAATTCAAAAAATTGTTGTATTTGAGGGTGCATTTGATAAGCTATTTAGCATTATTGGAGAGGAGGGATATTCTGATGGAGGCGTTGTTGTTCAGGTGAGTATCTAGGAACCATGTCATCTGATCTGGTCTGGTCTGTTGTATACCTGGATCGTCTAAAACCTCTGGTTGTTCAGTTTCCATTTGAAAGTTGTTCTTCCAGGTGTATAAAACTTTGTAAGTGCTATAATCTTCTCTTTTCCTTGGAGCAGGATTGCCTTGAACTTCTAAATAATTTAATACGGACCAATGCATCCAATCAGGTTTTTTTTCTATGAACAATCAGTTTGAAATGTTAGATCGTCATATTTTTCATTGACATTACTTTGTGCTAATGTCAGATGCTTTTGAAAGAGACAATGGGCTTTGACCCATTGATATCGATACTGAAGATTAGGAGAGGGAGTGCATTCAATTTTACCAACAAAAGGTACACCATTGTCAAACACTCATCTATCTAGCCTTACAAATAGCTTGATCAGACTGATGTCTAGCTCTGTGTGACCCAAAAAGTCTGTAGTAGCAATACTCCACTGAAGTTTAAGCTCTGTCTCTTTAGACAGTGAATCTTCTCGGTGCTTTACATACTGTCGAACTGCTTCTAATGGGGGCCCCACCCAGTGAGCCAGGTAAAGATACTAGCAAGATCACCAATCAAACTGCATTAGCTCAGGTATCCTTTTATTGCTCATATATTTTCTTAATCGACTACCTCATAACATGGAAGTAAGCTTCATCATATGAACTTCACCAAAAATTACAGAGAAATATTCTGGACCATCTTCTATTGTTGGGTGTTGAGAGTCAATGGGCCCCTGTAGCTCTTCGTTGTACGGTGAGTCCCTTATAACAGCTGAGCTACCATGTAATTCTATGTACCACTGATGATTATACCAAGTTCTTGTTTTTGGATGTTTGTACCTTGTTCATCACTGACAGCTATTTTTCCAGGCATTGCGGTGTATTGGCAGTTTGGTATTAAGAAATCCTCAAAATCTCGATTCTCTTGCAAGCAAGCAAGTCGGGGAAGAACCTCACCTTCAACCTGCACTGAATGCGATCTTAGCTATAATCCTGCGAACCTCCATAGCGCAGGAATTTGTGGCTGCTGATTATGTCTTCAAGTGTTTCTGTGAGGTGATCTTTTTCCTGATATTTTTGCTGGCTTCAATAATCATGAACATGTAGCAAGCAGATTAGTAGAAATCAAATTAGATATTTACTATTGATCACTTTCATCATTCTGATAAGATTTTCAGTTCTAAAATTTGAAGTACAATCACTGTCTATTTTTTTCTGCTACTTTTTTTTGTGTCTTTTTTGGGTTCGATATGTATAAGCACACAATATTTAGTTGTTTTATTATTTTTGGAACAGAAAAATCCCAATGGTCAGGCATTATTAGCATCAACTATCGCCCCACATCCAAACCAAGGCCCTACTACTCATGGTTCTTCTAGTGACATGCCATTTGGAAGGTTAGTGTGTGGATCTTTCTTCTGTTGCATTTAATACAGATGGAGCATTATATTGTGGCTCCATGCCTCCATCTATGCCACTAGTTACTGATTCGATCACCGATACCACTATATAAGAGATTGTCATTTCTGTCATCCCATAACATCACTATGGTTTTTGCTGCTTCTACCACACTTCATGATGCTTTCTGTAGTCTGAATCCATCATTCATAAAGTTGCCTTCGCTTATGTTGCCATTCTAATGACAGTGTACTTCTGCAAGCTCTCGTGTCAAGTGATGTTAATGGGGATATGGAGGTAAATATCTCAAGGCACCATTTAGCACAAGGGGAAACAGATCTCTTCAAATTTGGTCCATGATTCTTGAACCAATGCCCTCTGCTGCTAAATTCTTTTAGAAATATAAACTGTGCCATAATTTTTTCTTTGCTTGTTGTCATTCTGTCGCTGTTCTACTCTTCAAATTTGATATATGCCTCTGTAGTCTGTTTATTACCAAGAAATTTGTATGCTGTGACATATCAGTGTTGAGTTGTTTTTCAATTGTATATTTAATTTGAAGTCCTCATAGTGTTCAATGCAAGTCTTGTTGTCTTGTTTAGATTCAAGAGTTTGATTGTTCGAGATGTCATGTAATTAATACCTGACGAGTGATCCTAAATTATGCAGGCATGTTGCAGAGCGTCTAGTGTTCTTACTCACGTAATCAAGGACAACTTGCAATGCAAAGATCGTGTATGTGCCCTTACAACTTCTCATTGTCTGTGAATTTTACATGTACAAAGTTGGCTGGACAAGCAACTATCCAATGGCTGAGAATTGATTATTGTAACTCTACTCGTCTAAATTGAACATTATTGATCTACTTGACCATTGTGCACAGGTTCAATGATATGGTTTTCCTCTCCTGATTTTTTAAATATTATTAACAAATGGTTGACCCTATGATTTATATGGTTATTGATTATCTGTTCATGTTACTTACGTTCCTCACATTTGTTTATTAGAATGCTCCAGTGCCTGCTTTTGTCAATTACAGTTACATGAACCAATGCTGCTTTAATGGGTGACTTTCTAACAACTTATTTTTTCCAGGTATTGCAAATTCAGCTTGAAACACCTACGCCATCCTTGGGGCGTACCGAGCCTCTCTTGCATCGAATCGTTACATGTTTATCCTTTGCAGCTTTAGCAGAAGGAGAGAATGACCAAACCAGTCAATCAGAGGAATCATATATTCAGCCTGTTATTCTCCGGCTACTCATCATATGGCTCGCAGACTGTGCAAATGCTGTAAATTGCCTTTTGGAATCAGCGGTACATCTAAACTACATAATCGAGCTTGCTTCAAATAAACGTTACACTGGTTGCGTTCGTGGATTAGCTGCTGTTGTTTTAGGTGTTTGTGTCCTGAACAATGCAAGCCGTGAGAAGGGCCGGGATGCCTTTGCTGTCGCAGATGCTATAAGTCAGAAGATTGGCCTTACTGCATACTTTTTGAGGTTTGATGAGTTGAGGAAAAGCTTTCTGCACCTGCCATCAGGGCAGCAGCACCACAAGCAGCTTTCACGATCAAGTGCAAACAGTATGTCTGATTTCCAAGAGATTGAAGAGGAGGAAACTAATAAAGGCGAGCAGCATCCAGTCCTCTCGGAAATTTTTGATTCACAATTCGTTAGTTTCCTCAGTAAGCTTGAGACTGATATAGAGACAACATAATGGATCTCTTCAGTCGAACAAAAACCGCAACTGCAGTTCTACCTGCTGAGTTGGAGCAGAAGAATGGGGAGGTTGATGGAGAGTATATCAAGCGCTTGAAGTCATTTGTAGAGAGACAATGCAGCGAGATGCAGGTTTGTTTCCTGTTCACTACATTAATTCCAAGCTAAGAAGTCACCAACTCAACTACTACTGTCCATTCACAAAAAAAAAACTGTTTTGGCACAATTCTCGACAATATTTTGCATGAGCGCAAAGTTGTTTATGCAAAAGAAATATCCTGTCGCTTGAACTGTTGTGATTCTGTTAGCATGATCTTATCAGCAAGTTATTGTTCCTGAGTTTGTTTGTTACTAAGTTGATATATCATGACGTGATCAAAGAATTTGAATTAATAGAAGCCTGTTTGGTTGAAGCCTACAAAAAACTAAGGATGCCAACTTCTTTGGCTAACTTGTAGCCAAGAAAAATAGAGCATAGCTTAGCGTGACTATCACACATGGGCCACGAGGCTAGGAAATTGGCGATGAACAGAACATTAGACATAGGTAACATGGTATTATTTGATTTCATTTTCAGGACTTGCTAGGCAGAAATGCAATCCTAGCGGAAGATCTAGTGAGAACTGGTGGTGGTAGCACTTCAGATTCTTCCGAGAGATCGAGCAGTGGCCGAGAAAGGGTTCAGATTGAAGCCCTTAGACAAGAACTGGAGGGTGCAGCACGACGAATAGAGGTGCTCAAAACTGAAAAGGCTCAGATTGAAGCCGAAGCTAGCAACCAACGAAATCTTGCGGTAAAACTGGAGTCTGATCTCAAGAGCTTGGCAGATGCTTACAACAGCTTGGAGCAGGCCAACTACCACCTCGATGCCGAGGTGAAAACATTGAGGCAGGGAGGCAGCGCACCCTATCCGGACGTGGAAGCAATAAAAGCGCAAGCGAAGGAAGAGGCGGAGAAGGAAAGTGAGGTGGAACTGAACGATCTGCTCGTCTGCCTGGGCCAGGAGCAAACTAAGGTTGAGAAGCTGAGTGGAAGGCTGGCAGAGCTCGGTGAAGATGTGGACACCCTGCTGCAAGGTATCGGCGACGATGCTTTACCAGATGATGATGATGACGATGAAGATGAAGACGACGATGATGAAAAGTAGCGTGTTTCCGTATCGCTTTCATCTCATGGGTGTAACCTAGCATCATTTCAGTCCTGATGCTGTGGACCAGTGATAACAATTGTACAGTGGAATGTGGATGATGTGTAGACAAAGGTGGCTATTTCATACCTAAGTTATTTGCGGATGGTAGGACTGAACTTGTTTCTCACCTCGTAGTTTAATTTGGCTGGTGTTATAAATTATATTTCATGTCGAGTAAACTTGGCTGGTGTTGTATTTCCAAGGTCTACACCTAAGAGCAGCTGATACTGTACCTTTTTTCATAACAAATTCTCTACGCGAACAAGGAAATAAAAGCAGCTAACTGAGTAATCAAATCCTCTTTGTTCAGAACAATTGTGGAAAAATGTAAGTATTGCTTGACGATATATAAAGGTCCAAAATGACCTGCACAAAAACATCAGTAGTTGCTATAATATCTCTGCAAATATCAATCCATGAGACAACTGGTTCACACACGAAACCTTATTGTTACATATATACTAACTATTAAATCGATGTACAAGCCATTTTACAAACCACAACCCCGCGAATGACCTAAGTTGGTCTCATGGCTTGTCTTTGATTCATATCTCGCTGTCCCAGAGTTCATCCAGCGACTTGTAAGGCCCGTCAGGCGACACAAAATGCTCTCCCTGGCACGCTCTCTTCTGCGGTATCGTCGCAATCATCTCCTTCTCCTCCTCGCTCAGCTCCCAGCCGGAGAAGATGGCCATGTTCTGCTCCAGCCTCTCCCTGTTGAAGCTCCTCGCCACAAAGCACACACCCTGCTCGTACAGCCACCGCAGTGCCACCTGCATCCAAGATAAGAAAATTTTCATCATGAGTATAAGAACTCTACCATGAGCTTGACCTCATGGAAAAGTATATCAGGTGTTCTAAAAAACTAATGACAAGACTTCTTTATTTTGATTTCCACTAGGATCACAGTATTTTATTTGGCTTTCTGGATCACAAGATTGAGATTGTAAAAATCCTATGAAATTCATATGGAATATGGATCGGCTCAGGCCATAATAATTTCAGTAAGTTACACTTTTCACCGCCTTCTAATTAAGATAATTTTAACAAAGGCTAAGGTTTAAAAGAGGCGACAACTCCAAGACGAGCTTGACCTCATGGACAAGTTTGTTTGTTTTGTGTTTTGGACGAACCAATGCAGACTTCATCTTGATTTCCAGTAGGATTCATCGTTGTAATGCAAAATAATAGAAAGAAATAACATAAAAGAGCAGTTTCATGAATGATGTCTTTAGATGGATGTTATGTTGATTCTCTTTGAAGATTGTGACTAAACCGTGTTTGGTATCGTGGCAGATTGCGATAATCCCGTTTCATTGTTTGACTAACCAATTTTCCATTGCTTTCACAGTTACTCTTTTTTAAAACAAATAAAAATCACAGGATATCCTAGTTCAGCAACCATAGTCTGAGCCTCAAGTCTTTCAAATGCACTAATATGAATTTGGCAACTGTAATTCTATGGTAGAGTTCTCCAAAACTTGAAAAGAGTGCATTTCCATTTTCCAAACAAAACTAATAATATTGCAAGCTATAGGAACATAAGAAAATCTGATGGTATAAGCAAACTACAGAAAATAATAATAAATCGCTGCTACCACGGCTATTTTCTACAGCATATCATCACCACTAATATAAAAAGGGAGAGACAGGGGTGATCCAACTAATCCTGGCCACACAACAATTAATCAAACGGTCACAAGCTAATCCGTGATTACAGGGACGGAGTGCGGAACACACCGGAGCGACAATTCAATCGATCTGCTCTCAGCTCAGTAAAAAAAAAGAAACTCCATCCCCGACACCCTACACGCTCGCCCGCCGCCTGCCATCCCCGCCTGCCCGGCGACCACGTGCGACGTGCCGCCAGCCCCCATGCTCGACGAGCACGACCAGACGCCACATCGCCGCTGCCATCGCCCTCCTGCCACGCTGCACGAGCCTGCCCGCCCAGCCTGCTAGGCTCAGCCACCCGAGCCTACCCGCCGCAGCCCTACGCGTGAGCCCGCCTCCGCTGCACCAGCTGGTGCTTTCAACGGGGATCAGGAGGAGGACGGGGAGTCGAGGAGAAGCCCCCCAGCGCCGTGCAGCAATTCTTTGACTGTTCGCTGACGTGGACGGAGAGCCGCCGTCGCCGTGACGTACCTACACCCGCCGGCCGCCAGCAGCTCCACGTCTTCTGTACAGTTTGTCAACATGGTCCCGTGTTCTCGCCGCACAGCAACGGCCATCCGTGCACACAGATTAGACGCCGAAAATTCAAGGTGAATTGCTGAAATATTTCTTTTCTGAATTTTGTGTGCGGCATTGTTATGCTAGCTTGTCTCAATTTGTGTCATTATATGTACATCCCATTTATTGCTTCTACTGAAGGTGTGGTACTAAATATATATCAGTCTGCAAGAGGTGTGGTACTGCAAGGAATGAGCAGCGACGTAATGAACTTCCATAGCAAGGTGATGGTATTGAATGCATATCTAGAGGAATTAACGATCAGCGATGGGTTCATCTTCCTCCCTAGGACTTCCATGTCAATGTAAGATCGAGGTGTTGCTCAATGCTTCCTTGCGTCCATCTCTATGAACAACTGCAGATTGTCCTATTAATCGTCTCATCCGTTGTAAACTTTGATACATGAATACGCTCAGTGTTTCTGTTCGTAGACATATATTCCTGATAATTTCTTTTGTAGAGGAGAAAATAAGTCTGTGTGGTTTTATTCGCTACCATTGATGTTAAGTCTTTTGCAGAGAGACATTGTATTCTTCCTTTATCTTGATGATAATTTATGTTGCATTCAACTTGAAAAACACAACATAAAATACATCAGCATTCTAATTTCCAAATTTATCTAATCAATTTCTCCTACAATTATGTAGGCTATGGAAACTGCTCTTTCTTCATAGTATGCAAGACAGGTACACTTCCAGGCTTAAGCTAGAACATGTTTGTACGTTATGCATAATAAGTGTACATAATATCTCTATTTGTATTTGCATATTGATTAATCTAAACCCTGCACTTTTTTGCTATCACCATTCTGGTCGTTCTTGCTTGGTAGAATTTGTGTTGCTTTAGTTAATTTACATTCTCATTTATGACAATATGGACAGCTGTCTACCTGAACAACAGTTTGGATGACAAAATGCAGAAGCTAAAAACAACGGATGTGTAGACCACATTCAGGAGATAGTCCGCCCTTCAAAGTTACATATACAAGTGATTATTTCCAAACTTTATATGATCATGCAGTTGAGTCAATACAAAAGGGCTTGCCTATGTGGATCACCATGCTCTTCTCCTTCTCTCATTTCTTTATTTTGTTAAATTAGTTCACTAGGTCCATTCATACAACTACATTACCCACTGGAATGTTGTTACTACAAATTTTTCTTAGTTAACCAACGTTGTTCAAAAGGCACAAAAAGGCATGCACCCGAACAACACAATTTGTAATGTAAATACATGAAGCTGTAGCGAATTTCACAGACCATCTGGCAACCACTTCGCAAAACAGGGAATATAAGGTACACCACCCAAGAATTCTCTAGAAGTGCAGATAGCATTCACTTCCTGGTTATCCATATCGTACGATAGAATAGTCTCCTCCCTGTCACTAATGAAAATCAAATTCCGTTCTGGATGAATTGCAAATACCGCATAGAACAGTTCGTGAACATCAACATCAGGTCCACTTACCACTATTATAATCTTCAAGTACCCACACGGAGAGTTGGTACTCATCAGGATCTATATACCAAGCATGCAAGAGTCCTTGAGACCGTCCCATTGAAGTAAGACCACTGCTGGGTTCCATGTCTCCAAGAAGAGGAATTGTGTTCCAAACCTCCCCTCCCCCTCTGTGTACACTGCTGCCATGTAATCTTCTTCCATCGTCAAATGCATAAAGCCATTCAGGTAGGCACATTCTGCCGTAACAACAGGAACAACTCGGTCATCCCACCCGCTCCGGATCCATTGTCCAGTTTTCGACGATTAGATCGCCACATCGTCTAGACAACCTAACAGCGGCACAAACACCACAAAGCAAGACGTAAACGCTGCGTCGAAGCCGAGGAAGGTCCTTTGGCTCGAAAAACACAAGGTCACCATCCTCATCTTCTTCCTCTTTGGCCGGCAACATTGTGGAAGGCAATACGGTTCACTCCCGAGTTGCAGGATCGCACACAACAAGATCGATCTTGTCTTTCTCGGGACCAGATTTCCAGCATTTGCAGAGGAGAATGCTGCTGCATTGTTGAACTCTGAAGCGCTCGTAGCCGTGCGAGAAGGGTCGACAGGGGGGGCCACAACCATTCAAATTGTGGAAACGGAGGTAGCCGTCAGATATGTGGTTGTGGAAGAAGCCAGACAGGGTCTGCGGCGAGTTCTGGCGGATGTACGAGTTGGACAGAGGGCGATCCACTCCTTGGACACGCACTTGAAGCGGCAGAGCGACCTCTAAGGCAGCGGAGACAAGATCTTCATGAGGGGCCCTCGAGGATGCTCGCTGCTGCTTCTTCTTCTCTCTCTGTAAATGAAAGAGACAGTTTGTTTAGGTTTCCAGTCGATTTTCTTAATGAATCGAAGAAGGGGCGTGAATAAAACCTGATACGTTACGAGAGGCTTGGCGGGAAGCGACGGGGCGCAGTGTCCTTGTCGCTGGCGGGTGGTCCTGCTTCGTGCAGCCATGCGGGACTCCTTCTCCTCCTGGCGACACCGTCTCCTCCTCGCCTCGCAGATTAGCACGTCGGGTCTTCTGGCTCGGCTGTCGTCGTCGGAACTCTAGAGTTTGGGAAGGGTGACGACGGCTTTATTCTGGAGGAGTCATAAAGCCGCGACTCACCGTTCCCAAGCCCTAGAGTTCTGGCGACGACGGCCGAGCCAGGAGTCCCGACGTACTAATATGCGAGTCGAGGAGGAGACGACGCTGCCAGGAGGAGAAGGAGTCAAGCATGACTGCACGAAGCAGGACCACTAGCCGGCGACCGACCCACGACGAGGACACTGCGCCCCGTCCCACGCCGTCGCTCCCCGCCAAGCCTCTCGTAACGTATCAGGTTTTCTTCACACCCCTTCTTCCGATCTTCCATTCATGGAAGGAAATCGACCAGGAACCTAAACAAACCGTCTCTTCCGTTTGCAGAGGAGGAGGCAGAGATAGAAGGAGCAGCGGCAGGCGGCGAGCATCCCGAGGGACTCCTCATGAAGATCTTGTCTCTGCCGTCGTACAGGTCGCTCTGCCGCTTCAAGTGTGTGTCCAAGGAGTGGCTCGCCCTGCTCCGCCCGTACATCCGCAAGAACTCGCCGTATACCCTGTCCGGTTTCTTCCACAACCACATCTCACGGCAACCTCCGTTTCCACAATTTGAATGGATGTGGCCCCCCTCTGGTCGACCCGCTCTACCCTTCTTGCACGGCTACGAGTGCTTTAGGGTTCAACAATGTAGCAGCAGCCTTCACCTCTGCAAATGCTGGAAATCCGTCCCGATAAAGACAAGATCGATCTTATTGTGTGCAATCCTACAACTTAGGAGTGGACCGTGCTGCCACCCATAATGTTGCCGGACAAAGAGGAATATGAAGAGGAGGAAGAACAAGAAGAGGATGAGGATGGCGACCTTGAGTGTTTCGAGCCAAAGAAGACCTTCCTCGGCTTCGACACAGCGTTTCCGTCTTGCTTTTTGGTGTTTGTGCTGTTAGGTTGTCTAGACGATGTGGCGATCTAATCGTCGAAAACTGGACAATGGATCCGGAGCGGGTGGGATGACGAGTTGTTCCTGTTGTTACTGCAGAATGTGCTATCTGAATGGCTTTATGCATTTGACGATCGAAGAAGATTCCATAGCAGCAGTGTACAAAGGGGGAGGGGAGGTTTGGAACACAATTACTCTTCTGGAGACATGGAACCCAACAGTGGTCTTACTTCAATGGGCGGTCTCAAGGACTCTTGCATGCTTGGTATACAGATCCTGATGAGTACCAACTCTCCGTGTGGGTGATTGAGATTATAATAGTGGTAAGTGGAACCTGAAGCATAGTGTTGATGTTCACGTTTCGGAAGGTGGGTTCTATGCGGTGTTTGCAATTCATCCAGAACGGAATTTGATTTTCATTGCTGACGGGGAGGAGACTATTCTATCGTACGATATGGATAACCGGGAAGTGAATGCTATCTGCACTTCTGGAGAATTCTTGGATGGTCTACCTTATATTCATTATTTTTCGAAGTGGTTGCCTGATGGTCTATGAAGGTCGCTGCAGCTCCATGTATTTACATTCCAATTTGTGTTGTCCGTGTGCATGGCTTTTTGTGGCTTTTGAACAACGTTGGTTAGCCAAGAAAAAATTGTAGTGACAACATTCCAATGGGTAATGCTTAGTTGTATGAATGGACCTAGTGAACTAATTGGTATGTTTTATGTTGTCAAGTTGTAGTATGTCCAAAGTGTCTAAGCATAGAGTATGTCTTCCTAAAGGAGGAACTGGGGCAGTTTATCTTCCAAAGCCTGAAGACATTTCATCGGATGTAGCACTCTACATCTTAGTGTTGAAACCATAGTTGCCCACATTCAGAAGTTGCATTTCTTTGTTTAATCTTCTAACCGGGGTATGGATAATGCTTTTCTGCAACATTCATGTGAGTTCACCAGACCACGGGTGAACTATTGCTGGTAGCGGGTTGTGTTTGATCGAACAATAGCAGAAGGTTAGAATTTGTAAGCTTGTGGCATGGGCTTCCGATATTTATTTGCGAAAGTTCATTTTGATCATATATTAAGCTTACATGTTTGTTTTGCTCTCTCGCTCAGGATCACGCCGAGAATCCCCACCTGCCAATCCGACATTTTGGAACGGAGGGAGTATTTCTTAACATTTGCATTTTGCAACCCATTGTTTAGCAAGTCTATTATCCCGGACATTTTGTATTAGGATCACAGGGTCTCCAAGATTTGTGTTTACAAGTAAAATAGAATAGTGAGCACACATAGAAACAACAGCCACACACAGAGTGATGATTGATGTTATAGCAATGTATTCAATTTTGAATTTACCTAAATGTTGTTGCTGAATAATGTAGAATTTTAAATTTTTTAAAATGGAAATAAATAATGGCAACTGTTACACATGAAACACAATTTTTTTGTTTTTTAATAATGTACAAAATATTAACCAGGAAGTTGGCAATCATCCCTTCTAGATGAAAATATTGTGGCTTAAGCATTATTTGTGACATTGATATTTTTAAAATCAGATTAATTATTTGTGTATGCATTAGTTCGACACGTGCATTGCACGTGCATTATTACTAGTTATAAGTAAGGTCTGTGCAGTTCATCTAATCTCAGCCTACGAGTGCAAAGAACTTGACAACTCTAATTCCACAGAAGAGTTTTTCGAAACTTGAGAATGTGCATTTGCAAACAGACCTGATGCGCAAACAACCGGCTGTTCCGGCAGCAGGGGCCACTAGTTGGACTTAACCTAGAATTTCTGAGGGCTAGTTTCCTATCATAAGAATTCTATCTCTGCTTTCACACAACCTGATGCTATAGTAATAAGATATTTAGGTACACTTGTCACTTATGATTTTAAAACCACAAGATGGCTTTTATTGATTGAGCGAAGAAAAGGGCAATAAACCGAATAAATTGAAATGACACCAAGAAGAAAACTTGACAATGTTCCGAAACGAGAAAACTTGCATTGGTACAAATTTCTGTTTGACAGGGTTTTTTAACAGTAAATCATTTGGATCAAAGAATGGAGATTGTAGAAATCCTATAAAATTCATATGGAATATGGGACGGTTCAGGCCACTCCCTTGTTGTTAGGACAAATTTAACAAAAACTAAGGTCTAAAAGGGGTAACAGAAATCTAACATGAGCTTGGCACCTTGGCCTGATTGAGAAGTGTCCATGCTGTGTTTTGAACGAACCAATCTGGACTTCTTTATTTTGGTTTCCAGTAGGTTTTAATGTGCTAATCCAGCAATAGAAAAACACTGAAAACAACAATTTCATGAATGCAATATTTAGATAGTTTTTATATCGATTCTATTATGAAGTTCTGATTTAGGCCACATTTTGGCAACCGCAGTGGATTCCGATTTTGGCTATTTTATTGTTTGAGTAACCAACTTTCACAACTATTTTCTACATCATATTATAAATAAGTTGTTCGCAGTTCATCAACTGTAATCTTGAGCCTTGAGTCTCAGGAATGCAATTAAAGGAACTTGGGAACTCTATTTCTACATTAGAGTCATTCAAAACTTGAATAAAGTGCTATTGGAAACAGAACAAATGCAGGCACACAGCACCACCTAGTATCTTGCAAGCTACAGGAACTTGAGCAAAACAGGATTTTGATCTGTTGCTATATAACTTAGCTGCAATTTAGTACTACTGGTGAACTTGAGCAAAACAAAGATGTGACTTTTATGTTTACCTGTGCGACGGTCTTTCCTTTGGCGGCGGCGACTTGGTGCAGGACGCCGCTCTCCATGACGGCGTCAGAGCCCCAGACGGCACCGTGCGCCCTAGCGGCGAGTAAGCCGAGACGACGACGCCGTGGCGCGCGCAGGCCTCCCGTACCTTCTCCTGCCTCCACCCGACGTTGAGCTCCACCTGGTTGACGGCCGGCGGCACGGCGGCGAGGGACATGAGCCGCTCGAGCTTGGCCGCGGAGAAGTTGCTGACGCCGACGGAGCGCGCCAGGCCGAGGCGGTGGCAGTCCTCCATGCCCGCCACACGCCCTCCATGTCGAACTCCACCTGCGCCCCGGAGTCGGCGGTGACGGGCCAGTGGACGAGGAAGAGGTCGAGGTAGTCGAGGCCGAGGCGGGCGAGCGAGTCCCGGAGCGCCGGCACGACGCGGCCCGGGCGCGCGTCGGAGATCCAGAGCTTGGAGGTGACGAAGAGGTCGGCGCGGGAGGCGACGGCGCCCGAGCGCACGGCCTCGGCCACGGCGGCGCCGACGGCCGGCTCCGTGCCGTAGAGGGAGGCCGTGTCGAGGTGGCGGTAGCCGAGGCGGACCGCGTGGAGGATGGTGTCGGCCAGGTCCGGCGGCGCGCGGGAGGAGCCCGTGCCGAAGCCCAGCACCGGTATCGCGTGGCCCGTGCTCAGGGTCACGAGCGGGATCGGTGGCGAGGTGATGGCGGCGGCGTTGTGGTCGGGTACGCCGGCCATCGAGGCCGTGCTTGAAGAGGAAAGCGTGGAGCTGATGGTCGGTGGCGAGGAGGGAGGCGACGGACGGCGGCAGCCAATGTGTTGGGGCCGGGGAGGTGGACGCGGCGCAGCGGAGACCAGCTGGCCGGAGACGAGCTGGACGGATCGGAAGCAGGGAGAAGAGGAGCCGTAACTGACGGAGATAATTAGGGAGACGTCTGGTGGATTAGTTGCCAACTTGACATGCCAAACACGTTAAATACCATCCTAGGTCCTAGGAGATCCCGAAACTATCCTTGTACTACTAAGAATCTCGGGCAGATGAAGTAAGTAGTTTAATTTTCTTTCCTAAAGTCCACGGAGAGATTTGAATTTTATATCTCTTCCATCGCTTTCTTGAATTCCTGAACTCTCATGTTTAGACTACGAAGACTTATTTTCGGACTTATTTTCTTGCTTGTAATCTTTGTGTTCCGTTCTTATCCCGACCACCCTCTCCTTGTTATCCGCCCTTCTCTTGTTTTTTCACGGTCAGTCCTCGCCCAACTCTTCTTGTTCCACCGTATTCTCCACCGTACCGTCCATTCGGCAGATATGATGTCGGCACCACCGAGTCATGGTGCTTTGAAGTGTCCGTGTTACCTGTTCGGTCAAGCTTATCACCTGAATTTTACCACCGAGGAAGTGTTCCCCAGCAACCGTGAAATCACTCGATTTGTGTTCGAATTATGCCGCCGCCGCCAAGCTGCCTCCGTTGACACTCGTCAAAGAGGACGTCGCCGCCGCCTTCGTCACCGTCACAAGACACCCTGCCGCCGTAAAAAGGGTAAGGAGGGTGGGATTTTACGAGAGATCCCAACCACCCCCGTCGCCCAGATCGATTCGCCACCAGAGATCCGGATGGAATTCGCGAGCTGCTGATCTCGATACAGAAGAAAAAAATTCGGCCAAGGACCGTGGAGCTCTGATACCAATTTGTCGGATCCCACATAGAAATCCAACGATAAATCTCATGATATGGAGACCCCGCTATGAATAGGGGATTTTCTACATTAACCTAAGAATCCTAATTGCGGAAAAGTAAAGGGAAACAAAGGTTTCAGCTTCGGAATATTCTTCGATAGCCCGCTCCGGCTCATCTGGCCACTTATATAGTCTAGGATTTATCACAGAACAGTAAATAACTGAATTAACTAGACTAAGACAGAGACCGCAGTGAAACTGTTAACTGGGACATCAACAGTGTTAACATTCAATCATAGCCGTTGATCTCCTTCTTCTCATCTCAGCCGTCCATCCTCCGTCTTCATCAGTTGGACGAGTAGCCATTAGACATGGGATCTGACAGTGATGGGGTTGGCGCGGAAGAGCTGCACGGAGTGCTCGACGAACTCGTCCCACGAATCGAAGTACACCATCGTTGCGGCGGCGACAGAAAGCTAGGGCTTCGCGGCGGCGTGGCGTGGACTCGTCGGATCTGGGGGTTTGGTTCCGTGGCTGGACTCGTGCTTGGATTCTGGAAGGGACCGATGGGTGGGCCCTCCTTTTCTGACAGATATATATGCTGCATCGTTTTGGATGATCAAATACAATTACAAATGAAAAATACCGTGTTCAAATTGTTTTTGGGTCTGGCACTCTGGCTTGCAAGGGGACAACTACTGGATACGATGTTTTAGGTCGTACTCCCTCCGTTTTTAACATAAGATGTTTTAAACTTTGTCGACATTCACATGTATACAAATGTATCTAGACATGTTTTAGTATGTCTGTTTCTCATTTTACTATGCATCAACATGTGAAATACCTGAAACATCTTACATTTAAAAACAGAGAAAGTAGGTGTAGATGTACCCATCATGAAAATAAATTTTAATTTTTTCTTCAACATTTCAGAAAATTCCAAATGAAAGTGTAGGGTGTACATCCGGATGCTCTATATTCACACATAAAATTTCGTGAAAAAGACCGTTTTTGTGGCATGTGTAAAAAAGACAAATAAATGTTACGTGAAATTCATTTTGGAGAACATGAGTTTATCTTTTTTACATAGCCCACAAAAATGTTTTTTTCCTACGAAACTTCTTGTGCAAACATAGAATATCCAAGTGTATTCACATTTTGAAATGCTATTGAAAAAAATGGGTGCATCTACACCTATGAGCCAACCAAAGATGAATCCCCACGACTACCGTCATTTTCTCCTTTATTGGGGCCACTCTCCATTTTTATTGCTTCATGACTCATGAGCAGCTTTGACGTACGCGACAACTGAAGCCTAAAAAAAATAAAAGCTTATAGCCCATTTATTTTTACCCTGAAATCAATTTTACGAATGCATCAAGAAGCTACGTGGGACCCGCTTCCCGAGGTTGCCCGCCCGGCCGTTTCGACATTGCCCTTCCACTTGCTCGTGGAATGTCAAACCATGTCTTGGTAGCATGAAGGTTTAACTTATGTAAGAAGGCGCCGAGGGCAAATTAAAACACTTTATGCACTGGACTTTAGTGAATTATATTTTGCTTATTATTTAACTTGCTTCACCTATTAGTGTTTTTAATATTTGAGAATGCTTTACTATGCAAATTTAGCAAATCAACTCCATCTTAGAATGTAAAGAACACATCTCTACAAAATTTGTAAAGTCCAAAATGGTAGTAAAACAAAATTAGGATGGAAGCATACATAATCAACAAACGGACAGTGAACTAAACTAAAATTAAACAATCACACTAAGTACTAACATGCAAGCATATTCAATTTAACAGAAGAACAAACAATTAAACTAACATGCAAGCATAATCAATTAAAAGGAAGAACAAGCAACTAAACTAACATGCATGCAATCATATTCAGTGGCGAAGCTTCAACCCTCAAGGCCGGGTAACTGCCTAGGCTCTACCTAGCACTAGTATCATCCATCATTTAGTCGCGAGATGTTGTGCCCTGGTCACCTACCTTCAAAAGATGAACATACCCGTTCGATTCTTGTCTGGGGACTTAATTTTGTTTGACGAGACACACCGACTAGACCGGGGGTGGTTTTCATAAAAGGTCCAATTCCCAGTCCGTCGCACAGGCGTGTCGCGTGGCCGATTTAAATTCTCTTTCTTGAATTGCTAGTGTCGCTTGCTCGAACAACCTCCATCAAAGCCATAAGAGCGACAACTTGCCTCTCGCTCAACTTCTCCAAGTGAGCTTGTTAGCTTTATTTGAATTTACTCGCTTGATTTAAATGCTTCTTCTATTTTGTTCGGTTTAGTTTCCATACAATACATTTTTTTAAATTTAGTTGGGATAATTGATTCTAAAGTTTGTTGCAACCATTTGTGGGTCAATTGTTCTTTTCTATTTTTTGTAATGGCCGTCCTCCATCCTCGATACCAATTACATAACCGGGATGTAATTGGTATTGTATTGATAATAGTAAATTCCCTTTATCAAGAAAATATGTAATTGCGTTGAAGTTGGACGTCATGCTTGGAATTTGATTGTGTTTGATGTTTTTATTTTGCCACTGAGTTTGCATTGGACATCTCCCATTAGTTTTTTTTCCGATAAAGGTCAATATATTAATACAAAAAATTATCAAAATTCCAGTTGAGCACGTGTATGTCATTTCTATAATTTCTTTTTTGAATAGGGGTTTCTAGAATTTATATGGTTGTATTTTTTTTTTTTTTCCGAATGAAAGAAGCTTACAGCGGTTCGGAAATTACAGAAAGGACCCCAAAGAAAAGCAAAATTACAGTCCAAGCCTTCCTGCACTTCGTCTTCTCCGCCATCCATGGCGCCGATGGTGACGCGCCGCCGCTCCTACTCTCCAAAGACGCCTTGGAACGAGAGTATTCCCGAGCGGACGGGAAGCCGCCAAACGCAAGCCACGAAGGACCACACCGGAGGACGCCGTCGAAGTCGAACCGAGCCGCCGCAGCATCTTCCACAACTTCAAAAGCCAGATCCGCCACCGAGCCACGGCATCCAGCGAGGGGAAGTCGAGGCGGGAAGCTCCACCGAGCCGCCAGCCCGACGATGGTAGTAGATCGACGCCGGAACTCCACGGAGCGCCGCCGTCGCGATGGAGATCCACCACCTGCAAAACCAGAGCAACTGCGTCTCCGCCGCCAGAACGCCGCCGCCTGGAGACCCTTAGCTTACCTACACTATGTACACAGCGCGAATCGGCGTTCCCCCGTCCTCCCGCCGCCGGAGCGGCCGGCGGAGGGCGAGGAAGCCGCCGATTCGGCGCCGGCGAGGTGGAAAGCTTTGGTTCGCCCAAAAAAACGCCTCCCTGGCTACTGTAGATGGGGAGGAGCGGTCCAAGGTCCGTTATCTTGTAGAATTTATATGGTTGTAATATAGCAGTGGCATTGTAATAGGTGGTTATTGACTTCATGGACCGTTATTCAGTTGGATTTGCCCTTCTGGCTATTTTCTTGTGTGTAATCGATAATTTGATATTAAAAATTGATAATAATTTTTATTTGCTTCTAAAAAAATCCAACTTTTTAATACAGCTGTCTTAAACATCAAAATCCGACTTTTAAAAAATCCGCAGTTTTCTAGTTTGAGTGGAAACGAATCGGTCAACGAAGGGAAACGCCAAGTTTTGGAAAAAGGACAAAGGAGTCCGTTGTCGACTAGAAGCAATTCACAGCGTAAACCTTCCAAATTTCCAACCGAGCTCAAGAGGAAGCACCAACTCGATCGGATCCAAATTTCTATCACAAACAGACAGTCAGACATGGAAACGGGACCGGCAAGTATTGGAGACGCGCTCGAATCCGTGTCTTGCAGAGAAGCATCGACTCGGATTTAAAATCTACAAGTACTCACACCCCCTTCACTCTCCAACCCATACCACTATCCCTCCCTCCCGCCATCCAATTCCAGTCTAGGTTTCGCCCGCAGACAATCTTCTCCTCGATCGATCCCGGCCGGAAGCAGAGCAGCATCCGATCCATGGAGATCGACGGGCTCGACGAGGTCTACAAGCTCCAGCGCTTCGTGCCTACCCCCCAGGAGGCCGTGGGCCACTTCCTGCGGCGCCTCCTCACCGGCAAGACGCTGCACGGCGCCGAGAAACTCATCAACCACGCCGACGTCTACGCCTGCGAGCCCAAGGACCTCGCCAAGCAGTTCGACCCCGTGCCTACGGCCCTGAGCAGCGGCGACCGCTTCTTCTTCACGACCCTCAGGCGCGGCAAGAACGGGTGGTTCGCGCGCGTGGCCGGCGCCGGCACCTGGATGGTCCAGGACACCAAGGACATCTTCGACGAGGGCGTCAAGGTCGGCGAGTTCAGGAAACTTTCGTTCAAGAAGGGCAAGGAGAAGGCGTCCACCGGCTGGGTCATGAAGGAGTACCGGTGCCTGCTGCCGCAGGCCGTCGTCGCCGGCGGGGAGATGGTGCTGTGCAAGATCCATCTGGCTCCGAACGCGCCCGCCGCCGCCCGCCAAGAATCGGACGCGTACAAGCTTCGTCGTCAAGAAAGAGCAGAGCCAGCAGCCGCGCCGCAACCAGCTGAGCCCGTGACCGTCACCGCGAGCGCGCACGCACAAAGAGGCCAGCGCCGGTCGCCGACGCCGATGTGCCAAGCTGCAAGAAGACGCGGATCGCCGCCCCTATCACCTTACCCGAACCTGAGATAGAGTACGAGGATTGTCCGGTGTGGTCCACGCCCTCGGCGCCGGTTTCCACGGAGGTGCCCACCGCTGCTGAAGCTGACGACAACACGGGCGAGTGGTCTTGCTCATGGGAAGAACTTTTCGGTGAAGAACAACAAGAGTCGACGCAAACTCTCCCGGTCGAAAACATCCAACAGTTTGTTTGCGATCAACAAGACATGGATCAGCTAATTGAATGGGATTCACTGGACCTGCCAAGCAACTTGGCTGATGGCTCCGAATCAGTGGTACAACAACAAGAGGCTCTCCCGATCCAACAGCTTGTTTCTGATGAAGACGTCGACATCGACCAGCTTGTGGCATCCATTAACTGGGGATTCATGGCCGATCTTCACGCTCGACAAGAAGCAGCGATGCAGATGAAGAAGAGTTGCAACCACAATGCCGATCTTCAGGGACAGCACAGCCACTTATTCTCGTTTGCACCAGTTAGTTAGTTGATCCGATGTTGAAATTCGTTTCAAACTTGTACTGTCAAACTGCTCTACTCTATTGGAGGAGACTGACTGAAAAGTTGTATTAATTCGTCCTTGTAAGATTGTCACGGATGTAATTCGCTTATGCAAACTAAACATGTTGTTGTTGTTGTTCTTGCTCCTGTGTTTCTCTTCGCTACAGTTGTGTGCTCTGTTTCCAGATATAATCTTCGTTTTGGGCTTGATGAATATGCTTCCCGGTCCTAAATTCAGCAAAGCGTGAGACGATGTAGTTCCATGGAAAAACTTACACTACCCTTGTTGATCTGCAGAGCGACTTCAGTTTTAAAAGTTGTGGGAAGTAGTTTTCGTTATTTTACGGCTTTGAATTAGATCAGATCATGATGAATTCGCTCGTGCAAACTAAAACTGCTGTTGTTATTCTCAATTTTGTGTTCGTGCGCACCACTTTTGTTTGCTATCTTTTGGGATCGATTTTCATTGAGATATTGTGATCATAATTGAGGATGCAGTTCTCGATTTGGGCGAATCAAAAACCCTCTCACTCCTCGTCCCTTGTGTAAAAATTGCAGCGAATTGCTAGGCATATACTACTCATCCACAATTTTTACAAAGGAGCTGTCGAATTGTGTAACCTGGGAAAGAAAACTAGGTTCAGTCTAAACCGCTACCAGCTACAAAAATCCAACAATGTTTCTCAACCTGCAAGTAAGGAGATCACTTTGCAGAAGAACTAGGCAGACCTAAGCTCTCTCGGGTTTTTCTCTTCTCCCTCTACAACTCTTCATTTCACCATCTGCTGCTCTTCTTCAACTCTGTCCCAATTCTTTGTCCTCCTTCTCTTTTTTCCCAGCAGATTCCAGTTTCTTGAATTCCATCTAGAGCAGCAACTTGCCTCTTGCTCCAAGCCAGCTGGTTAACTGTATTTGGATTTCCTCGCTTGCTTTAGCTGCTTCTTCTGCTTCCCGTGGTTCAGTTTCAGTACAATACCAGTTTTTAGTTAAGAAACACAAAGAGAGATTGCACTTGAGAATGCCAGCTGATAATCTGCTTGTAACGATGAAAGAATTAGTGACATGTTGAATAATGGCCCCAAGCATGGTGTGAGAACTGAAATTCGTCAAATTTGAAGTTCAGAGCCCAAACTGACAACCGAGAAGGCACAGCCCATCAGGCTCAGCTTCCGTCCATGGCGCCTTCCGCTCTGCTCCGCGCCGCCGCCGCCCTCCGCCGCCGCGCCCGCATCGCCGCCCCGCTCCAGGCTATCTCCACTCTCACCCACACCCCAACACCTCCTCCCTCTCCCGATCCCGTCCCAATCCCCGCGGCCCGGCGCCACCTGATCACCGTAATCCGCCGCCCATGCCCGCACCCGCCCTCCGCCTACGCGGCGGCGTCCTCTCACGTCGACAGGATCCTGCTCCCCTCCAGCTTCTCGCGCCCGCTCTCGACCTCCTCCCGGCCCACGGACAACGACAGGGAGAAGGAGGACGGCGTCCCGCTCCCACCGCCGGTGTCTTGGGTGGAGAGGTGGCTCCCGGAGGCAGCGCGCCCGTACGCGATGCTCGCCCGCCTCGACAAGCCCATCGGCACCTGGCTCCTCGCCTGGCCCTGCGTGTGGTATGCTTACTACTACTGACATTAGTACATGACCATCTCTGAAGAAGTGCTCAGCAGGTCGGCTCCTGTAACCTTTGCTTCGTAGGTCAATCACAATAGCAGCAATGCCGGGGGAGCTCCCTGACTTAAAAACCCTGGCACTCTTCGGATGTGGAGCTGTGCTTCTCAGGGGGGCTGGGTGCACGGTGAATGATCTTCTCGATCGCGACATTGATAACAAGGTGTTTTTTGTTTGCTCTGTTTTTTTATTCTGGTTGCCGTCAATGCCTCAGACTTTGCTTGTCAGTCATAAGATAACTGCCTTTCAGATTCTTGCAATCGCAAATACGTAAAAGGATCAACTGCATTTCGATGTATTATGTGCTTTACCTTTTAAACCAGGAATGTTGCAAAAGCAAGTGGCTAATGTCATGGCCATAGTGTCGGTAGTAGCTTAAACAAACATAGTGAAACCAAGGTTATAAAAGAGCGCTTAGGCTCTGAGCGGAGCAAAACGCCTAGTGCTTAACTGCACTTAAACGTGCGCTTAATTGTGCTTGCACTTTAATTCTTTACAAATGAGAAAAGCAGAGACAAAAAGCTCAATCAGCGCAGAGCGCTTTATAGAACCTTGAGTGAAACTATGGAGAGAAAATGATGCTAACCAAGGTTCAAAACAAGTTGGATGTATGACATGCTTGTATATTTGTGTGTTCTGCTACTGCTGCATTACTTGTCTCAAGCAGATCATGCGATGAAGTGATGATGGGTATGTTCTTCGTGTAGGTTGAGCGCACCAAAAGCAGGCCTTTTGCATCAGGTGCTCTAACCCTGCTCAAGGAGTGTGCTTCCTCGGATGTCAGCTACTGCTAGGATTGGGCATTCTTTCCAACTGAACAACTTCAGGTAAATTGTGTCTTATTCGTGACTGGAGTGCAGTTTGCCTGTTTTGGACGCTCCAAAGTCCAAAAACAGAACTGTATTGTATTTGTCAGTTGGTGGAATTAATATAAAGATCTTTGTGAACCTACCACGCATCTGTACTGTACTGATCCATTTTGAATCTTTAATTCCCACAAACTCGAAAGGAATGACAGCTTGTGAGATGCATTTTCTTCTATCATTAATTCATTATAGTAATGTTCACCTCTAAATTTGCCTCATCGTCTATGTAGCCATGTTCTTGGGGCATCTTCTCTTCTTTGGTATTTTCTTATCCCCTGATGAAGAGCTTTACATTTTGGGTATGTAACACACACATGATAGGTTGTACTACCATAATCTTGCTTACAGAGTGATCATTTAATTTACATCTGATGCAATTTTTAACAGCCTCAGGCATATCTTGGCTTGACCTTCAACTGGGGAGCTTTGTTAGGATGGGCTGCTATCAAAGGGAGCCTAGATCCTGCAGTCATCCTTCCACTCTATACTGCCGGTATATGTTGGACATTAGTGTACGATACCATATATGCACATCAGGTATTTTACTAGTGTTCTTTCATATCTCAGTTGAGCAAAAACAATCTTATCGGGTTGTCACGGTTTCTGATGATCGTATACGAATGCATACCAGGACAAAGAAGATGACCTCAAAGTGGGTGTTAAGTCCACAGCATTAAGGTTTGGGGATTTGACCAAGCAATGGATCAGTGCCTTTGGTGCTGCATCAATTGGCAGCTTAGCACTCAGTGGCTACAATGCTGAACTCGGTCGGCGCTCACTATCAGAATGTCATGTTCTATGAAGATCATATTGCTCTTAACATAATACTGACTTTAACCATGATCGACAGCATGGCCCTACTACCCTCTTCTGACTGCCGCAGCTGCACAGTTGGCATGGCAGATTTCAACCGTCGACTTATCTCACCGCGCAGATTGCAACAGGAAGTATGTTCCTTTACACTGGAATCATGGAGATTTAGAACGAATGGTGTGTTCACTGTATTGTTTGAAGTGCTTAAACTCATTATGTCTAATCTCTGTGTTGTTTCAGATTTGTGTCAAACAAGTGGTTTGGAGCTCTGGTAGCCAGTGGAATTTTGTTTGGGCGACTTGCATCGTGATAGATGCATCAGGCATAACGAATGTGCCACTATATTCGTTTTTGTAGGGTTTTGATAGCTCCGATGGAACATGTACATTTTTGTGACTAGTGTGAGAACTGTGGACGAACAGATTGTTTTGACCTTTTGATCTGCTAAATGCAGCATACTGCGGAATGAACACATGTAAGCTCTGATTCTCTCATTTCGTATGTTTTTCCTAGTCTCTTCTGTACTCATTAATATTAAAGGTGTGCGCTGATGATAACTTTTGATGTTGTAGCAGGGTCACTCCTTCGGCGTTTCATGGCGGTGCCCGCCAGTCTGTCTTTGATGTAAACAGGGAAATGGCATTGTTGTAGAACACATTGTTGTGCATTTATGTGATTATTGTTCTGATATACTCTCCATGACTAGACCAGCAGCAGTAGTCCTTTAGAACCAAGATCATGATTCATCCCGACGCTGAATATTTGGGAAGATAGTCACTCTTCCCGTTCATTTCTCGGAGCTGCTGCAGTAAACCAAACATACAATGGATTACTGTTCAAAAGATTCATATATTCGATGGATTAGTGGTGCCATTGTGGCTTTATATTATAACCGTAATCTGGTGGCTCTGTCATGGTTCTCCTGTATATTTGCAGTTCGACAAGGCCGTTGAGGTATGCAGCTGTTTAACTTGGTTCTTACTAGTAACCGTGCACGTGCAATGCACGTTAATCTTACAAGTTTAAGTCTAAGCACAAAGTTTTGCTACTATCGTAGTTTGGTAACAATGCTCAGACCTGTTTATCTGCATGAAGAATGCCAGATTGCTAATTCTATGACTGAAATAAATATTTGTATGACACTATCTTATCTCATCTCATGCTAGTGATGTTTGAGCATTGTTACCCTGAAGCCAATTCTATGTGTGTGATCAATTACTCAGAACTCCTAGAATGTCATAGACAGTGTCCCATTTTTATATAATAATCTGCTATGTTCGACAACAATGTGGAATTATATGATGCTTGATAATGAAATATGATTAACGTGCATACCCTTTCTACAGAAATCTATTCTAATAAATCAAAGCTTATTACTTTATGTCATGCTTGATCTGTGCAACCAGTGTCTGGTGCAAAAGGGAAGATCCAAAAGCTACAGTTGCACCTAAAGTTGAATGACATTGTTGATTGTCTTTCTAAACAATACATTTCCCTGAAGCAAAATGTTCAAAACTTTCAACTGAAGCAAATGAATTGTTTCCTCACCATTACAGTTTCAATTGTGCAGAAAAAAAGGGTGACAGGAAATGGTTTGGTAAAGCTTCTGGTTCCTGGACGTACTGCCTCTTTTCCTGAAGATGACACAAAGGCACAAATTCACGTTTCATCATATCTGAAAATTCCATAGAGCAGTACTCACAAGTCACAACGGAGATTATTTTTACTTGAGTCAAGCAACTTCTGAAATGCCATACAATTGACAAAAGCCATAAGGACAAATATGCCTGTCCTTCATATATGTAATCATATAAGCTCGGAGACAGCATATATAAGACATAAAGTAAGTTTGTCTTCCCGCGAATATTTAGTAAATATCATTGATGATCATCCCCTTTGTGCTCTGTTAACACAACCTACTTCTCCGCCCACACGATGTCCTGTCTGCCGCTTCACCACACCACCACCGCCAATACAATACCAAACATGTGTATGGTCAAAACAAATTTGCATTCTCAATCAGTGGCATGCCTAATGCCGAAAATATTCCTCCTCTCCACATTACTAAAACCTTTCTCTTACAACTTATTAACACCTAAATGGATAAATCAATAGTGCAGTAGATTCTTATTTTTTTTCAAACTTTGTATATCGGTTAGATCAATGGATAGTTGGATACCATAATGCAAAACTGAATAGAAGGGAGCATTGATGCTTGAGATAGAGATTATAACAACAAGAGAAGGGAGAAGGCAGGAGACATAAATCATTAGTGTTGACAAAGCATGATAAAATCCTCCGATGCCATCGCGTCCCCCCACGATACTTTGTGTCTCAAATGATGAGATTTTATCCACTACGCACTCTTCATTTGCAGCTGGGCTTGACTATATTGAAGTTTAGGTCACAACAGTGGTTTTCACTCGGCTACTTTTGTATGACACAAGCATATGACACCCGGTGATGGTCCGCACTTTTGTATATCAATATACTAAACTTGTGCTTATTTTACTGTATGATTGCAGTATTACAGTCCAGCTTCAATGAAAATACCTAATGTCTGTTACTTGTTCAGAAGCGAGATATGAGAACCAACTGTTAGCACACGAACACGTCCTCGCGTACCCGTGGCGCCGAGAGAGATACTCTGCAACTCGCACCGCAGAAGGCTGGCTTAAAGCGCGATACGCAAGACAATTATGCCAGTGCTTTTTAGAACCGAAGCCCCATTTCCTCGGAGAGACCCCGTCGGAGGTTCCGGTAGCTATGGGATGACCTCGGTTGGTTCGACTGCTCCAAACTTGGTTGTCGATTATCGAACGAAATCTAAGCGAAGTCACCGGCAAACGAAAGCATGAACAAATGTTTGACAATTAAAAGTAGGGTTGTATTGATAGATTGTCAATTGTTTGCTTAATTTCAATCGGTCATCAACTCACATATATGAGGCGGCTGGACTTTCCATACAACCATCGATACAAACGCAACACCACACAAGCTGGGGCAGCAGCACACACACTCCCAAAGAAAAGAAAAGAGCAAGAAAAAACGGAGACAAAGGCGGATCGACTAAACTACGGTGACTCGCGACCGCTGCGCTCCTCCGAAGAAGTACCACCACGCTCCTAGCGACGAACCATCAAGTACCAAGCAACACCTTAAAGAAGGAGAGCACCCGCTGCTGCCCAGACCAGCGCACTGGTCCTAGGGTTTCCCCGGCACCCAGGGAAGTAGACGGAGTATAGCCACGACGCCCTTCAGGAAGGGAAGATGCCACCCACAGGCGACACCGCGTCGGTGTCGGCCAACCCGACAAGGATTTCTCCCGTAAAAAACTCTGTCTGCTATCCCAAACGATACGTAGCACAAGAGCCCGCGAGAACAAAGCCTCGCCGCCACCAGACACACCGCCCGGCAGCAAGCGCCACCACGGATACGAAGTCACCACCGTCGTCTCACCGAAGCTAGCTTCACGAGGTCTGCAAGACGGAGGCGAGGAGTAACTTGAGCTGGGGTCAGCAGTACCGCGGCCGCGCGGGAGGGAACAACCTCCATCGCCGGGGGCAGTAGTCGACCGGACGTGGTCGCAGAGCACACCAGTCCCCTTCAGGTCCGGCTGGACCCAGCGGGTCCGTAAAGCCCCCTCAGGGCACACCAGTCCTAATGGGGTCCGGCCGGTCCCAAAATGGGCCCGTAAAGCCCGCCGCCACGCTGCAACAGGCCGGCCGCAGTTGCCGCTGAACCACTTCTCGATCTACACCCCTACCATCTGCAGAGCATGCAGCGCGTCGGACAGGCCCGCCCGTCCCAGATCGGGCCCGAAGGGCCCAGATCTGGGCCGAGGGGCACCACCGTCGCTGCCGCGCAGCAGCCTGCCGCCCTGCTGTGCTACGCTGCCCGCATCACCACACATGCGCCGCCGTGTCGCCACCCACCGGCCGGAGCCGACCTGCAGCCGCCCAGAGCGCACCGCCACCGGAGAACCGTCGCCCCACGAGACATCCTCCCCGCGGCAGGTAGAGAAGCTCCGCCGCCGCCGGCACCGCCCGAGCCGCGCTCGGCGGCTCGCGCCGACGGCGGCGGCAGAGGAGAGGCGAGAGGGAGCTTCCGGGAAGGAGAAGGTCGAGGCCGCGACCGGCCGCCGCGGGGGCGGCGCGGACGCGGAGGCTGGGGGGGGGGGGGGGGAGGAGGAGGAGAGGGGGCGGCGCGGGCTGGCCGGCGGCGCGGGCGCGGTTTCGCCTAGGGTTCGCTTGGGGAGGAAAGGGGGCTGAGCTCGTGCCGCCTCGTGCTCATGACTTTAGATTTTGGAAAGTGACACATTTGTCGTGCGGGTTTCCGAGTTTTTTCTCTCTAGATTTTGGAGAGTGGTACTTGCTAAACTGCTTACTCACCTCCTAGTTTTATTTGGTTACATAATAGAACTTATGTCTTGTCAAGTAGTAACTTAGATAATGTTGTATTTCCTGATAATGCACCTTCTTCGTAGGCAGAGCTGACTTGATTTTAACCAATTCACAAATAATGAGGTAAAAAAACGAGTGAAATGCATCTATAGTACATGAACTTGTTGGCTATGTCTAAGAGCATTTCTAGCAGAGCCCGTAAAACGCAAACCCGCAAAAACAATTTTGAGGGTCGCGGAATACGCATTTTTTGGCTCGAAACGAAGTCGCGCAGAACAGAAACCTCAAAACAAAACCGTAAAACGGAATATGCTTAGAATATTCCTTTATCTTCCTCCTCCGTCTTTTTCTCAAATCAAATCAGCAAAACCAGCGTCCGCCGCCGGTACTAGCTAGCTCGTGCAAGCAATGGATTGATGCATGTACTAGCACGCTCGTGCTAGCTAGCTCATGGGCTCATGCGCAGCTAGCAGAACAAAGCCCCGCGTCGGCAGCCCCTTGTCGGGAGCGGACGAAGCCGGCGGCCGGCGGCGGGCAGCGCTCACGAAGCCATACGCGGCATCGGTGGACGAAGCCCCCGACGGAAGGAGCAGACAGGCGGCGGAGGGTCACCGGCAGGCGAATTCCGGCCGGTGAACAGCGGCCGTAGGATGGGAAACGCACGGTGGAGATCCCATCTCACCAGCGTTGACCAGTTTGCAGGCACCCGTGAAGGAATCCTCATATTGCCTCAAAATCTCCATGTTTGCACGTTGTGGCTATGATTTCACGGGCGTCCACAAAAGTTTTGAGGGTCGGACCAGTTTTGCAGGCTCTATTCGGGACGTTTTTTCGACAAAAACTGTAAATTTACAAGTTTGACCACTTTGCGGGATCTGCTAGAGATGCTCTCAATCTTGCTCTATATGTCCATGTACGGTCCTCACTAGTCACTACCATTGCCACCGTATTAAAAAAAAATTAAATGGACCCTGCGAGGCGCTCGTCTTCCTCTATACCAATTACCAACGAATCCAGTGGTGACCCAGCGTCCCCGCCGCCGTGCCCGGGGCTCGCCCATTTTCCGTGCAACCGCTCTACTAAGGCCTCCACGACCACGTCTGCGACGCGCGCTGGGATCTTTCGCCTCCTCCATGCCCAGCAGCGTGCCCGGGAACGGCACAGCCATCCGCGTCGCCACGGACGGCGGCTGCTGCCCCAAGGGCGCGCTGTGCGCGTGTACAATGACATACCCTACCTCGACGCCTCCACGCTCTTCATCGCCGCGCGCGTGCGGCTTGGCAAGTGCGACGACGTGTGGCCGCCTTCTCTGCCGTCCCCGAGGACCTCCGTCCCACCTTCCGCATCACCGCGTCAGCCACGGTCGTGAGCCCAAGTTGTTCGCCGCGGTCGACGACCAGAACTCGAGGATCTTTGCCAGCTGTAAGGGCATGCTCAACGAATGCGGCGTCGGCGTCTCACACGCTGCCACCGGCTAGTAGGCAGCAGCCTAGCAGGCCACTTCTTCTACGATCCGCCAGTCGTGGCCTTGGGAGACGCCGACAGGCTTCACTGGCTGGCTGGCTGGACGCCACCAACGCGCTAATGGTGGCCACGCTGAACCCCAAGACGGATAACTGCAGTGCAGCATCGGCCTACTGAATTTCCGAGAGAAGAGTGTGGCTTGGTCGTGGTCCGACGCCGGCATGGGAGACGTAATGGAGCACCCCTCGAACCCTGCATTCATCTCACCTCACCAAACGGGAAACTCCGTTTCATGGCCTCCGACAAGCTCCCGCCATTGCCACCCATGAGGAAGAAATGGCGCTGCCGAGAGGGCAGAACAGTGTGGAAGAGTGGACGGAACAGCGGGGAATAGCGGGCGGAAGGGGAAGAGCTCCAGCCGTCGCCTTCAGGTCGCGACGCGAGGAGAAGGGGAACCAGCTCGATTTTAGGGATTTTGCACGGTGGGGAACGAAGCAGTGGGCCGAACCCTATGCCACGTTAGCGTTATACGAGGCCCTTCCGTCTTTTGGACCGTATGTGACCGTCCAGAGCAAGTTTATGGACTGTTTTAGCGCAATTCCAGAGTTTACGGAGCAAGTTAGACATCGCCGGTGAGTTCAGGGACCGTACATGCATTTCACTCTAAAAAAACCAACCGAGAAAACCAACCCCCTAGCTTTCTTTTGAGCACAACTGTTTGTTTACATCGAGTATAACCGTCAATATAAGATGCATTTCGAAATCTAGTACATTAGTCCAGTTGACCTACACAAAATAATTAACATTTGCTCTCAACTGACCATCTACAATATCTCTGCAAATATCAATCCACGCAACACAAAGGTTCACACATGGGAACCTATTGTTACATATACACACCCAGTATAAATCGATGTACAAGCCAATTTACAAATCACAACCACCATACCCCATAGATGTAGTAAGTACGCGATCACGAACTAGCCACCATTTTTCTGTTGTTGCCAACTAAGGATTATGAGGTTTCCTTGGCGTCACTGATCTTCCTTCTACCATCTGTAGCCGTTGCTTCAGATGGAATACCTCAACCTGATCAAAAACAGGCTCAGCATGTCAAGTTACACAAGTGGCAGAAGATCAGATCTGAAAATAATAATAATAATTGTAACAACTATATCACTTGTTCAAATTTTCTGAAGATGCCTTGAAACAACGGCAGTGAGTAGTCTGTGTTGCACAAGTGTCCAATGCTGTGAGTGACCATGAGTGTTCAGTAACAAAGTTAATTTGTGTTTCCTACACTATGCTACGTCAAAAGTGCAGGTTCATAGTAGGAGGAGGCGTTGACGATGTATTTCCGTTCATGACATCCCGGACGAGTATGGAAAGAATGATTTTGGGAGATTTTATATATTTGTGTTTCCTAAGGTTTCTTTTTCAAGAAAATGCAAAAAGTTTTGCGTTTCGATGCATTGATCGAAAAAAACTGATGTACAAGCCCAAGAAGGGCGATACCCGAGAAATCCCTAAGGGATAGTATCCTCGAAAGTTCCTTTGAACCAAAGATGCCTACTTGTCAATGCATAAACCAAGGGGGTCTCAAATACCTGGAGCTGGAATGCCCGTGACTGCCCTCCCGCTAAAACTCTGCGGGTGGAATGCATCTCCTACAAGGGCAAAACAAGCTTAGAACAGAAATGAAGATGGCCAAAATCATCACGCGTCAAGAGAGTGTATCAACTTTCTTCTTGCCTTTTGGGTCTCATCCGCGATGGCCTTCAGGAAGGCTACTTCCCGCTCGAGGCGCACATTGTCGGCATGCACGGTGTTGGATAGACTATTGGACTCCTCTTGTGCCACCTCCAAGCCTGCTATCTTCTCCTTTAGCATCTCAGCTTCATTTCCCTTGTTGGCAAGCCTCTTCTCCAACTGTTCCCTACTGTTGATGACCAAAGACAAGTTCTTCTCTGCCTGGTCTTTGCTTGCCAGTGCAGCTGCAAGCTGGTCTTCAAGCGCGGCGTTCCTTCTGATCAAGTCTGTTATTTTTGAGTTGTACAGATGGCTGATGTCTGAAGAGCTTCTGGCTATCCTTCTCGCATTTAGTCCTTCGGTCTCCAAATTTTCTGCCTTTGGTGCTACAGTTCTGGCCATGTCAATCTGAATATCAGCTCCTGTCCTCATGCCCCGATGCTCTTTTGGCTGCAAGAAATAATCAGCTATACTTGGCAACAAAACATATTCTTGTCTATTGAATTTTTTGTGCGTTACTTACGGTGCTTGTTGGACATGAAGAACAATCATCAACATCATCGTATTTGTCATCATCGATCGGTTTCTGAAGCTTTTGAGCTAAGCTGGACTCTTCTACTTGACCGTACTGCTTGTGGAGTGAAGTGATCAGCGCACCATGCTGTGACAATGACTCTCCTCTGGGCGCTTGCTTTACTGTAGACGCCATACTATGCCTTGCAACAGTACTGTTAGAATACAAAGGAGCACATTTGTTGAGATGGTCGGCAAGTTCTTTGGTGCTTGGAGAATATTCATACAGCAATGTGTCTACATCTGGGGCAGACCGCCAGCTATAAGAATGCTCGTTTTGCACCACAACTAATACTTCAACCTACAAATAATGAAAATATGTTGAGTGACGCATCTCAAGTTGAAATCAAAACTCTACATTTGAACAGTTTCAGTATATCAGGTGGAGGCAACTGACGCATTGAGATAATTACACACATTTCAAGAATTAGAAAGTAAAGGCAAATATACTTAAGGAACTAAAGATAAAATAAATTATGTTATGAAGCAAATATCAGAACTATAAGGGTGATAAAGTTGCTTGTAAAAGTATCATTTGTGAAAAACGAGAATGCAACTCCTCAAGAGGACACAAGAAAATGCTCTTTAGTAAAAGTTTCACCTTGTTGGATGGATCTTTTTTGTTTCCTCCAAAAGCAACAAGAACAATCTTATCCCTGTGGCGCAAAGGAACCATGCTGAAACCCTGCATGAGTTGTTTTACTTATTTAACAACCAGATAAAATGATATAATGTGATAATTAGTTGGACAGTCGAATTATTATACACTAGAGCTGAAATTTGGACATAATTTCACTTTGCTAGATCTTTTGCTCTTGAAAGAAATATTGTGACTATTGTGAGTGAGAATCCCAGAACACAAACATGAATATGAGTATCATTTCTGATAATCTGTACTTTAGTATTTTTTAATAAACTGTAGGCATTACGCCCTGCCTTAAATTAATAAAGCCACATCTGTACTTTAGTATCGGTACCACCGAACGTAATTGGAGTTGTATTTTGTAACCACAATAAGAGAGGCAAGTACCAAGTGGCTTACTTTCTTTGTAGTAATCGACGAACTAGGAGGCACTGCACGAACAGACCACTTCGATTCTAAAACATCAAAAACCCAGGTTTCTGCAAGTCCTGAGAATTTGCTTTCTTGTTAGAAGTTGTCACATAACCGGAGCAAGGCATTCTTCTAAAACGGCATGCACATCACACATATAAATCAAAAACGATTCACTCATCTTCCAAATGCTAGCGATAAAGTGGGAGCTTGGAACATACGCTTTTTCTTGCTTCCACCACCAGTAATGTACCACTTCGTGCCACAAAGAGCTCCACTACAACCTGCTCGAGGCGATGGGTGAGGACCATTTGTCTTCACTCTTGTCCATACCATCTGACAAGAAGGTAGATACTCAAGTAACGACTAACATACAGAATGCTGAGGGATACAAGTGCTGAGGTAATCAAGTCATCTCGTGGAACTTACTGTCTCGAAGTCTAAAGAAAATAGGTCATTCAAGCTCTTGGATTTTGAGTGGCCTCCAAATATTAAAAGGATCCTATCATCGTACAACGCAGAAACATGGTTGGATCTTGGAGAAGGTCCGGAGCCTCTACAACAATCAGCATACAAAATGTTATTTTTTTTTCTAAAACTCGAATGCTTGTAGATGAGAACTATTGGGCAGTGAAAGAATACAACAATTATCAATACTTCAAAGCCTAAAGTATATCCATGAAGTAGATTGAATAAGTGCTCCTTTGCACACTTATTCACAGTATTATTTGTGAATTTGGAAGGATGACTAACTTATAGTTCAAAGGGAGCCACGTCATTGACTTCAGATCAAACATGTGAAGATCATGTCGTTTCTTCCCTTTCAAGTCCTCACCACCAAAAAGTATCAATGTAGCGCCTGCTCTGATCACAGTGTGGCCGCTTCGAGCTGCCTGAAATCAGCAGCACAAGACAACTCTGTCAGAAATGAAATTTTAACCGCAGCATAGCTCTGAAAACTTAATACCAACTTACAGGGATATCACCCTTGGCTTCCATGAGTGACCAAATCTCCGTTTCGGTATTGAAAGTCCACACTGCAGCAAAAACAGGCTGTGTAATCTAACGGGCAGAGGAGGTCAACATCATATAAATCTAAGAGCTTTGGAGAACCAAGTAGTATAAGAACCTGATACACGATCAGAAGCTGGCTCACTTGTACCTCCGACAAGAATAACACTATTCCCCCACGGAACCTGTACATAAAAAAAAAATCAATCTTAGGCACTTGATTTATGAAGTCACATTTGTAAATATTTCTCCCATGGACAGGCCCATTGCAAAAAGCAGCCACCCAACTTGGTTAAGCTAATCTGCACCAAGAACTAGCTAGAAGTGAGGATTAAGGCAACAATAGTGAGCTACAAGAGGTATACCAGACAATGACCTTTGCAGGCTGGCAACTTCAAAGAACGCCCATGTGGAGATGGACGGACTTTTGGAGCGGCAGAATCCCATGTAAGCTTCTCTAAATTCAGTATCTGATGAATATAGAGATAAAATGGTAATGTTAGTCGCTGAATAACATGATATTTCCTAGTAAGGAGTTTGTAATAAAACACAATACTACAATCACCTTTGTGTCATCCAACAAGCACTGGCCAGTATCACCACCAAACACTACCATCTTGCTCCCTACAACGGCTGCTGCATGCTGTCGCACACACATACCGACATTCTGATGAGGGCTGTGAACTTAATCCTAGTTAGACTTCATAATTAGCGGTTGCTTACAGCGAAGCGAGGAGCAGGCTTGTCGCCATCTGTGGACAATACTGCCCAATTCTCCGGGCTATCCAATGCACGGGCATCGAGATCAACTGAATCAGACGAGCAGCGGTAAGAAAGGTCCTCTACACGTCCACTCACTGATGCTGCTATCGGGTCACCACCCTGAAATAAACCAAAGTGTCACCATCCAAATGCGCCAAGAGTACAACAAAACCAACAATAGATACAAGTACATTAGGCACAATGGGACTCACATTTCCCAGGCCGAGGTGCCGTGTAGGGGTTCCAGAGCCGTGCAGAGAATCACTCTTGTGGCCCTTCGACCTGCATAAATCATGAAATCAGCACTCCCTCCGTATGTTTTGCGACAGAATTCATGTCTAGGTATTGTTGAAGAAGGTACAGTCATGAAAGATGACAGTGAAAGATGAAAGAGCATGTGAAAAACGTAAGATGCTAAATAGGAAATTTGGTTCAGTCAAGTTTAGGAACCACCAGAAAGTGCACAGATTACAAATCTGTACAGCTCCACAAATTTAGATTGCATTTTACCAAATATTACCACTGGATCACATTTCACAATTTTTATCAGTATTACTTGTCTGAAGTCCGAACATAGTACAGTTTATTAAAAGAAGACATTTCTCACCAGAAATCATCAATCCACCAGTACCACAAGTAAATCAACCAAATCAACCAAAACGGGCAATTGGTACTGAATCGAACCCCACGGAAACAGGCAAGTGGACTAAAATTATTTGCCAAAATTAAAGCTGTACCTTCCGATCTTCATTCGGCTGCGCGAGAAACCAAACATGTTTGGCATTGCTATTTCTTCCCAATCCTTCTCCTTAAAAGTAGAACGCCGGGCCGCACATCACCCCCTGTCAGTCACCTGCAAGCAAACCGGTTAAAAAATCGTGGTAAATTGGGGGATTAGTGGAGTAGGTGGACTTCGGCACACCAAATCATGGCGGAAATCAGGGGACGAGACGTAAACCAAGAAGAGGAGAAAAGGATAAACGGTTTTTTTGGAGCGGAAATGGGGTGAAAATCATCCACGAAAATCGGGCAAGAAGAATAATTGGGCAGGAAGAGAAGAAGAATCCAAAGACACCAGCTTTTGTTTTACGGGCGAATGGGCAAGAACAGCCACACCCTTTTTTCCCTACCTTCGAAGAAGAAGGAGACGCATTGCTGTTGCACATACTCAAAACAGAATGAAGAGAGATTCGGTGAAGAAGATGAAGAGATTTGCTCAACCAAATGCACGAAACCGTCGTCAAGGGGGAGAAGAGAACACATCATGAGCTGCTGCAGGAGCTAACCTCTTGGCAGGAACGAGGAACAGGAAGCCGAATCTGCAGCGAAACGAGGATCCACTGCCGCCGCCGCCGCTGGTGTAGGAGTCGCTGGGGAGGGGAAACGGCTCCGGGGAAGCAGCCGAAGCTTGTTGGTCCTGCGGACTGTGACAGAGTACTGAGAAAGGTCGATCCGTAAGCGGGCAGTGGCAGGCTTTCTCTCTCTGCAGGAGTAAGGAAGAACAGTGAACTTTTCAGCTCAATGATTTCACCTTCTTCCTTTGGGACCGCCTGTGGAGTGAGTCAGAGTCGCGATCTCCGTAGAATCTCGTAGGAAATTTTCATGGGATGCGTTCCTTTCTGAAGTGTTGCTCGGGTTGTTCACATGGTCGCAATAGCCCAATACACCTCATTCGTTTTTTTCCCTTCCAAATTTTTCCCCGAGAATGCACGACTTTTTTCAGATAAGAGATAGGATAACAAGAGTCTACAATAAACAACACAAACTGGCTAGCCAAAAACAAATAGAAAAGAAACACTCTCACAAAAACCCCACAGTCTTGCACCTCTGGATCTCGGCTATGATTTCATCCATCTTGACTGTTGTTGAACACCAGGTTGTTGCACTCAACCCAAGTGGATTGGAAAACAAGGAGCAAATCCTTTTCGTCACAATACACCAAGACTCCAACCTGGCCGACACAGACGGGGCGAGATTGGGGCGACCCAACCCATTGAGAACCTCGAACCAGATCATCCGAGCAAACAGACAGTGTACAAACAGGTGCTCAATGGTTTCCGAATCCTGCAAGCGCATGAAGCACACATCAGTGTTAGCAAGGCCATGCCGCATTCTCCGCACGTCTAACACCGGTTCCACGCCACCTTTCTCCGCACGTCCAAAATTTGATGGGTGCTTTACACTTCCAGATAGGTACAAATAGTGGTCATTGGGTACTCCCCTCGAAGAAAGCCAAATAAGGTGAGCAGGATTTATCACCCATCAAGATCCACTCAAATCGGTCCGAGACATTCACTAAGGGCTGGGTTAAAGTGATGGCATTTCACAATGGAGAAACCAGACATGCTATCTTCAATGGAGTATACAAGTACACAATGTAATTATTGCTCAAGCAGTTATACGGTTCTAAATATATGCATATACATACACAATCTTCAAGATACAATTGACCATTGTATTCCGTATATATATAATTAATATAGTAGGAAAATCGGACATTAATTTTTTTCCATGGAAAATCTATTGATATTTCTCATTTGATCAAGCAAAGTACTCCTATGTTCATTTTTTTTGCAAATAAGTAATCCCCCGTTTCAAAATATAAGTCGCGCTATGCTGGTCTTCGTTGCTCAACTTTGATCGTTAATACATAATAAATTATGTGGATCGAGAATGTATAAAGGGTACCGTTAGATTCGTCTTGCAAATTTTTCATTTCATATATTTTTATATTAATTTTATGGTTAGATTATAAGTACAAATTATGGTCAAAGTTGGACGTCGTTGAACAGCGAAATTAAATGGCACCTTATATTTTGGGATGGAGGGAGTAGTATATGTTCATATGTTCCATGTATATGTGCGTGTTACTGAAAATGTGTTCTTGTTCCTAACCCAAATCTAGTGAAGGTTGTAGAAACCGTGAAGCTAAGGGTGTGTTTGGTTGGGTGGCTAACCACCAAGTGGTTAGGGGTAGCCACTTTTTAGGTGGTTATCCACTGTTTGGTTTGTGGTGTTAGGTGTGTGTGGTAGCCATATTTTGGGTATATGCCCTCCAAAACCTGGCTGAGCTCAACCACCGAAAATATGATGGTTGGCCTCAACCACCCACGCCGGCGTAGCTAAAATCACCCGCGAAGATTTTCGCTCGCTCACCTTCCCTCCGAAAACAGAGAGAAAGCCCGCGAACCACGAACCCTTATCAGTTCACTTGTTTCTTTTCCCCTCCCATCCCCTCTCAGTTCATTGCGGCGCGGCAGATCCACCTGCAGCTAGCATCGGGGAGACGCTGGCGACCAGCTGAAGTGCGGAACGAGGCAAGCTCCTGCCATCCCTTCTCCTATCTCTCCTCTCCGTCTATCTCACTTGTTCAGCATCTTTTGGACCACGTAGAGCTGTTCCAACAGTACGCTGAAGTGCTGAACGTGTGCAGATTTTCTTGGTTACGATGGCGTTTTCCGTGAGCATCTTTTGGAAGCTAGCACAAGATGCACGTAGCCGACAGCCGCATTCAATCCTGGCTGACCACGTAGAGCTGTCCCAACAGTACGCGTGGGGTGATCTTCTGTGCACATGTTAACATCAGTATGTTTTCTCGTCAACGTCCTTTGCTCCGTTTCTGAATTCTGATCGAGACTACAGTCTACAGTCACCGGAAACACGTACAAAAACACCCAGGAAACACTCAAACACGTCCTTGCCCCGTTTATTTATACAGTATTAGAAACAAGGGAAGCTAACTCTAGATTAAAGATTTGGATTATAGCGGAACCTCTCTATGTGGTGGTAAAATTGCTCTCCCAAACAGTCACCGGTAACTTTCCTCTACAACGGACTAACCGTCATCGTGAGAAAAAAAAGAGAAACAAAACAGACTTCATACTTCCTAGTTAACACCGATAAATGTTTTTTTGATTAACTTATAAATATACTACATCTGTCTTAAATTACCCTACGTTTGGTTTTGGTCGAAGTTAATCTTTGTAAAATTTAACAAAATAGATATAAATTATTAAATATCAAATCAACATTATTAGAACCATCATGAAAATGTAGTTTGATATTGTATTCATTTGGTACGATACATGTTGCAGTTTTTATATTTAGTCAAACTTTATAAAGTTTGATTTTGGCCAGAACTAAAACGCATGGTCATGAATATGTTTATTTATATTTTAGACAAAATGCACGGACACCCATTTTGTAAACGTAACCTAACATGATTCATACAAGGTAGTGTTCCCCGAGCAGTTGCGGTTGTACCTGTACCGCAGGAATAAGAAAACTCGCTATTATTATTATTATTATTATTATTATTATTATTATTATTATCTCACATCTACATCTCAAAGCCATTGATTTTTTTGTTGTTGAGAAAAACAACAAATACTAATTTTCCTTTCTTCCACGAGAAAAGGATAGTATATTACTTAGATTGACGGTAGTATTCGCTCCCATGTTATAAGAGTATCTGTTGGCCTGACAAAAGTGAACAACTGGGCATATGATTCAACACAACAAATCTTATCTAAAGAAATGACTTAATTATATGTTGAAAATATGTCCTTGAGATAATATTTATTTCATATTCATGAGTTAACCTATTGTTCTTGAACATCATCATTAACATGTATTAACAAGTACATGACTTATTTGTGAGACTATGGTTTACATGATGTTAGTTATAATTGTCCCTAATCAATAAGATATGTAGACACATACATAACTTTAGAATACTATACAACAAAATTTGATCAAAGTGGGTATGGGTATAGAGTCAAAATGATCCACAAGTTTCAAGACCCACATGAGGACATCAGTTGGAGGTGCGCAAAAAATTAAAAAGACTGATCCATTTAAGGTTTTGGAAACTCCATGAGCAACCTAGACTTGATTCTTTGCCCTACTCTGTATAACTTTGTCCGTCACAAAAGTGATACAATCGCTACGGTTATAGAGTCTTCTCCACCAAGTGTGACGTTGTGATGTGATTTATTGGCCCTAGACTTGCGTCTTGGAATGCTCTAATTGGGCAGTTGCCAATGGTCCAACAAACGCAATGGGTTGATAAATTTATGTGGAATCCAATGTTAAAGATATCGTTTATTATTTACTGCTCGGTCGTTCTAAGATTAGAGATTAATCGTTTATCAACCGATTAATCGATTTTATCGGTCGCCTATTTATTGGCTTTTTTTTTGTAAATTTAAAGTTGCAGCACTAAAAGTTCTAAAATATGCTATGCAAAACCAACATTGGAGTATTGGACAGATGTGTTATCTTGATTCCTTGCCTTTGAAGCAACAAAAATGGCAAAATTCGAGCTAACGTACAGTTCTACAAGACTATAGGCCGATGAATAAGTTGTGAGACCGATAAATCGAGGTAAGATACCCGATATGTGGCGAAATTTGAGCTAAATCGGCTGTCAAACTAATAAATCGACGGCGGCGATAAACTCAGACGATATGATGTAATCTTATCGGTCACCCCAAGATTCACGATTAATCGGCATATCAGCCGATTTTTTGAACACTGGTGGAATTTGAATAAGAATGGTAAATTCTCAGCGAGCTCCTTGTATAGAGCATTGATCCAGCCGGTTGTGCCAGTTTGTAACAATAAGAAAATATGAAAAATGAAGATATCGTTTATTTTTTTTGCGTGGTATGTTCGTAAAGGAGTAATACTTACCCAAGACAACCTTGTAAGACGCAATTGACATGGAAATACTAAATGTATGTTCTGTCATCACTAGGAGACAATCAATCATGTATTCTTCCATTGAATTGCAAATTCGTCCGATCTATATGGCCAGCCATCCAAATAGTTTCTAACTTGTATCCACCACGTAGTGTTGCAAATGTTTTCGGCAACTGGCTACATGGTATTGTTCACAAGTTTAGGATTCTCGTTAGGGTGGAAGCGCTTGCCGTTATCTGATCGCTTTGGCTACGTAGAAATGCCAAGACTTTTAATGATAATATTTGTTTTCTTTTATGCAGCTCATCTACCGGTGTACATGTTTGATCCGTTTATGGTCACCGCTATAACGTGTGGTAGTATCGAGACCTGTTTATAGAGGTGTGTACACGGTTGGAGGCTATGGCGAGAAATATTTTTATCCAACATGGGTGTCAGCGTGATCTACGAATAGGTCCTCCATCGCCTTAAGCGATCTACAGTTCATTTGTGATCACTTGTTTATCGTGAGCATGGTGTTATTTGCTACTTCATACTTCTTCGGCTGTGTGCATCCTTATTTTATAGAGGCTGGGCGTAATGGCTAAACCTTTTGAGTAATAAAATGCTCTTTATCGAAAAAAAGAACAAACTAGACAATACCTCCAAAAAGAGGGGAAGACACTACATTTGCATCCGTTGTACTTGCAAGTTGATTAATACTGATCCTTCTATCAAGAAGAGTGCTTTCAATTGGATTACTAACATGAACGTGTGATGAGTGCGTACGTGTTGTGTGGACCAAACACCCCATATAATTGATTGGCAGCTGATTTGCATTGATTTTCTATTCAATTCCTCATGATTCACATGGCCTGCTAGGCTGCTACAGGTTATGGCCATTACTTATCTGAAGAATATAGTTGAACTCATCATCGAGTTGCTTCTGATCTCTTTGACTCCACTTTCTTACAAAGTTACAAAGGAAAAGAAAAGCCGGAGCCTGTTCGTTCGCTCACTGAGAGATGACCTGCATGGCCCAAACCGCCAAAGAGCTCGAACTGTAGCCAGATACAGCCCTTAGAGCATCTCTATCAGAACCCGGGCGGAACTAAGAAATAACCGCCAAGTACAGTTTTTTGTCTTTAAAAAACGTGCCGAACAGAACCTGAAAACGACCCTGATCTATAATTTTTTTAAGGGCTACCGAAACTTGACCCCTCTGAACCGAGAAAATAGCGTTTTCGCGGCCCACCCGACAGTGGCCTGTATTGCTAGGATAGCATTGGCGGGAAGGACATTTCACCCGCGCGAGTTTCCGCTCCCCTTCCGCCGCTGCTGCCAATCTCCCTTCCCCCGCCGTGGCCAACCTCGCCGCGGCCCTAGCACCGCCATGGACGCCTACCAGCCGTCGCTAGTGTCCGTCCCCATCACGGCGGCGCAATCGACTGAGCTACACCCTCGGGCAGATCTCGCGGCTCGTTCTGCCGCCGGCCCGCTCGCGCCCGCTTCGGAGGATGACGTTGCCACAGCCGCTCCCGCTCGCCCCGGTTCTTCTTCCGTGGCCAAGCGCCTTCAAGAGGATAACAAGATAATGATGATGAACCTAGATGACATGGATGAGTTAACCAAAGAGTGGCATAATATGGCAAGAAAGGAAATCTTGGAGCAAAGGAAGCAAGCGATGACGGGAAGAGGCCATGTTGTGCCAAGGTTTAATGGCGGTGGTTCGACAAATGGTGGTGGTGGCGGCGGTGGTGGCTTGTTCGTGGATGGTGATGATTTTATGGGCATTTGGTTGAGATTTTCTGGGCATTTGGTTGGGATTTTTTGGGCATGGGGTGAAAAACTATGTTAATTCCCGTATTTAGGTTGTGCAAACTATGTTAATTGTCGAACTATGTGATCAATTTGTCGAAATTGTGATGAATTTGATGAAAATGCGGTGAAATTGTCAAACTTTGTGTTTTTTGGTTTACCCGCAAAGCCGAGCGGTAGAACAGAAGCAGCCGAATCCAACCCTTAAAACACGTTTGCCGCGAGCTGTATCTCGCGTTTACATGCCGACGGTTTAAGAGTTCTGCTAGAGATGCTCTTATCTGATGCAAACGGGGCTGGGCAGTTCCCATCTAATTCGCACCGTCCAACAAATATTGGACCGATAGTTTAATGATCATCGTCCACACTTGTAGGACTCCTCTAAATTTAGGTGTTTGCTGGATCATCTGAGATCGAGCATGGCTACAAATGAATCACTCGTTCGAAGTACCCCAAGTACTTCCAAATTTCCAACTCACATGGTCACCAAGTTTATGTATAGCTGTTCTTTTCGGCAGGTCCACGGAGTTTATGTATTGTTGATTGCTTGGTCGCATGTTCCTTGAGAACAAAATGATATTATAGCTACTACCTCACCTGTTTTTGGCACCTATGGACCACTTCATATGCTGGCATAGAAGGTTCCGAATCGGGTCACCCATCGGGTTCGGGCAAGGGTCTGACTTGTTGCCCATGGGTAGGGTCGTGGGCAATAGTTGTGCCCGATTAGGGATTCGGGCATGGGTCTGACTGAGGTCGACCCGATGAAACCCGACCCGATTGCCACCCTTAGTTCCGATTCAGCCGCATTGTGTGCTGAATTTTTTTGATATTTTACAACATGCTGGTTTGACATGTGGAACTGCAGATTAACGTTTTTTTTTGCCTTGAGTACACTTACTGTACATCTGTGTTTCACATAATGTAATCTTTGAGGGATTAGTCCGAGACTGATAATTAAGACTTGCAATTAATGGTCACCGGTAGAATCTGCTCCCGTGTGCCAAAGGTAAAAACAGTACAACCTATAGTTGGATGATGCTACTCAGGTTAAAGTTAATCCCTAATTGAGGATCAGATTGTGCGTGTCGCTTTGTTTGGCAATGTTATGCAAAGTAAAGATGGTCTATCTAGCAAACATAAGCTGTTGCGTCCCATGGTTTCTTATTGAACCATCTTTTTTTTTTGAACCATCTTGTGCACTAAAAGTGTACGTCTAATACTTTGCCAGTCTTACCTTTTTAGGAGTTTATGCTACAAAACAGAGAGATGTTCCCCTAGAAAAACAAAGAGATGTCGGAAAGTTCATTTGGAACCCGAGCTCCAGGGAGCTCGGTTTTTGATTTATTTTTTAATCACCATTTAAAGTTTCCAAAAATTCCGAAAAAAATACTAGATGTTGAAAACTACCTGATCTATGTTTCTGCAAAGTTTCAACTCGACTTTTTTTGTATTGCACCCTACACAAAAAAGACAAATTTCTAGATCTGGGTGGTGATTCAAATCCTCTCAAAATTGTCAGAATTTTTCATTTTCGTGTAGGGCGCAATATAAACTTTTTCGCGTTGAAACTTTTCAGAAACATAGATCAGATAGTTTTCAACATCTAGTATTTTTTTTCGGAATTTTTGGAAACTTAAAAATATCATTTTTTATTTTTTCAAAAAAAGGGCCTGGAGCCCGTCCTCCAAATCACCGTTCTCGGGAAAGCTGGTCCTTTTCATGCCACTCGATTTGCCAAGGCCCAAAAGATAAAATTCATTGCATGGGGCTTTGAGCTCGCTCACAGGCCGACTAAAGCAGGCTATTAAATTTCTGATGGAAGAAACCAAATACACCTCCGCTCCGATAAAACTGTCGTACAAAGTCATAGCCGTAGTACAACACATGTATACAGTCACGACAATTATTCCAGATCGGAGGGATTATTAGAAAAGTCTTGTTCCATATATGCATACTAGAACTACCCCGCGCGTTTAGTTAAGAAATCTAATAAATGCACAAAATTTGAAATTGACTATGAAAATATGCAGACAAAAACTTCATTTGTTGGCACATGATTTAGTTTTGCAATTACATAGTGAGATCCTGTGATCTTACCATTAGAACGACAAAAAAAAAGGATGATGTGGACAATGCAATTTAATGGCTAAAGGAAAATATGATGTGGATACTTGCATGTAAAGATAGACTAAGTAATGAATTAGAGGGATGACATGGACAATTGGTTGGCTAAAAGAGTAAGTGATGTGGATATCTTGCATGTTGAGATAGAAACATTAATTGTAGTTAGTGTGGTTTTGCTTTACAAGAAGTATGGATAGATAGATAGATAGAAAGATACATGAAAGAGTTCACACTAAAACAACATGAAAGAGTTCTCCTAAATTATTTCACAATATGTAATCAGTGCAAATACCACTAAGTTTGTTGAGACAAACTACATAGAAAATATTTAATTTAGTATGTGGAATTCTAGTGGCAGATCTAGGTTTTATGCTATGGTACGTGGGCGGGCTCAATGAGACTTTTTTTCAATATCATATGTATAAGATGTTGTGCAGGTAAAAGCACAATATAAATGGTCCTCCAAAAAGGTTCATTAGATCTACAATGCAAAACTCAAAACTTCACCAGTTACACCAAACAGGCATCAACGGTGTTTATATATGCTTTTGAAGGCATTGGAAGAGTTTCCTCGGGCTTCTTTTGAAGGCTGAAAGTTCATGATTAAACCTTCAGTGACTGGATTCAGCGACGACGACTCCACTCGTCATTCCCTTGGCAATGTTTTGTATTTGGAGAACCTTTTCCCATTGTCATGTTTGATATCCTATTGCGACCGTGAATCACTCTTTTTTTTCTTCCTTTAATATAATTTTTTGTGTACATCCTCGATTTTGATTAGCTTTTGATATCGTGTTGGTGCAGAAACCGAGTGCGATTAGTATCGTCTCGATATGATACATTTTGTTTATCAAAAAATTACATTGAATCCCATTAATTGTTTTGATGATCACTAGTAAATCTCTACCACTAGTAGGGAATAGCCTATTGGCAACACTCTGTTTGCGACGTGTGGGCCTCCATACACGTTGCTACTAAAACGTAGCAACGTGCAGACAAAGGACGCGTTGCTACAAGTGCATTATTGACAACGTGCTGGAATGACGAAACGTTGCCAGTAATATTTACATGCCCGCGGGCATCGGCTTAAATATTAGCAACGTTCAACTTAAAGGCTCGCTGCCAGTATTTACATAGTGGCAACGCGCCCCCAGTACACACGTTGCCAATATGTACTTACTGGCAACGCGCAAACATGCCGAGCGTTGCCAGTCCGTAGTGGCAACGCGCGCCTGTTTAGCACGTTGCGAATCTTTGTTTATTTAGATCTGGATCGACCTCTTCGGCCGCATCCAGGCCATTAGGTTTTCTTCTCCACTTCATTCGTTCCGACAACGCGGCTGGACGTCGCCTCCGCTCGCGCCGCCGCTGCAGCTGGCTCGTCGTCCATCCACTCGCCCGCCGCATCCACTCGCTCGCCCGCCATCCAGCTCGCCCGCCACATCGTTAATCGATCGAGTTCGCCGTCCCCTCCGTTCGCGCTAGAGGTCGCCGTCGCCTCAGCTCGGCCAGGCTCGAGGTCGCCGTCCACGCCGCCGCAGCCACGCAGTGCCTCTCGGGCGCTCGAGGTATGATTTCTCCCCCATTATTGTTTCTTTCACGCGCCGGTGAATGTTTATGTGTGTGAAATGCAATTAATTTAGAGTGCATTGTTTGATATATATGTAGTTTCACGATGGTTTTCATACCCAAAGACGGCCGCTCTTACGTCGATGATTATTCGAACGTGGTATATTCTCTATATAAATTAGTAATTTTAGTTCGTGTGTCCAAAAAATCATGCGGATAAAAGTTGACATAGATTTTTTATTTAGGGTTCCGTAGTTGAGTCGGATGTGCCGACCGATTTGCAATTGGTTGCTAGGCGGTTAGATGTTGTTGAAGAGGAAAATCATGAGTTGAAAGAAAAATTGAATAAACTTGAAGAAGAGAAAATGGTATTATAGTTGCATGTTGCCGATGTCATTTATGATAACAAGGTCAACATGGATGAAGCCCAGTTGAATCAGAAGATATGCCATTGATAATGAGGCTTTGTTTCATTATGCAATTGGATCCGTTGTTACCTTAGTTGCGATTTTTATCGCAATTGTTATTTTATTTAGATTCACTATATGATTGTATCTTAGCTTAAGATAGATGTTCATCGTGATGTATTAGAGTTGGAAGTTTCATCGTACTCTATGTTGTATTTCGACTAATCGTACACTATGTTGTAGCAAATGTTGCATATGTGTGATGATTTAAACGATGTCATGTTAAAGGAAAGAAGAGTATCTACAATACCTTGTACTATATACAATTTGAGTGCTTGTATTAGTACCTGGTCTTGTAGGCACTCTTTTTTCCTTGTTTTGGCAATGATATATGAGGCTAGTATTGTATTACACCGATGACTCTGATTCGCAGGATAGCTAGGTTGACTCTGAGCCTGAGCATGACCGAACCTGTAGAACGAATGTTAAAAAGGGGCCAAAGATCGACGGCGTCACACCGTCGGTCTATAGTTTCTGTCAAGCTCAGGCTCAGGGCCACACTACTGTTCTCTGAATCAGAGTCATCACTGTGAAACATCATTTCATAGGATAGCTAGGTTGACTCTTACATCGTGTGTGCTTGTTCAATTGATAGTGCAAATGATTAGACTCATGTGCATTGTCATTTTGAGTGTTGGTCTAAATGACCTACTGACATGTATAACAACATTGGTTATACATTTCTCTTGGTCCTTTAGTTCCGACACTTAAAAGTTCTTGATGTGCACTATTCATATGAGACACCTTTTATGTATGATCTTTGCTAAATGGTCTATTATCTTGTTCCATGTGCCGATGATTTAAACAATGTCATGTTAAAGGAAAGGAGAGTATCTATAATACCTTGTACTATATATAATTTGAGTATTTGTATTAGTATGTGGTCTTGTGGGAATTCTTTTTTTCTTGGTTTGGCAATGATATGTATGAGGCACCTTTTTATGCACTATATCCTGACAATTTTGTTAATTTCTTTTCATCGTGTGTGCTTGTTCCATTGATTGTGCCAATGATTAGACTCTTATGCATTATCATTTCGAGTGTTGGTCTAAATGACCTACTGACATGCATGTATAACAACATTGGTTATACATTTATCTTGGTCCTTTAGTTCCGACACTTGGAAGTTCTTGATGTGCACTCTTCATTTATATGAGGCACCTTTTTTGTCATTGATTAGACTGTTGCATTATTCTATCCTTATAATAACACTAATGTCCAGTTGTTCTTTTTCTCAGATCATCCCGTGCAGGGCTAGACGTGACTTCTTGGAGCATGCTGGCGTTCTGATTAGTGACCACAGGACATTTGATGTCAACCTGGTCCAGATGACGGTGCCCACTCGGAGCTTCACCGTTTTGTGCACCAACGAGCCACGCCGGCCATATTTCAATGGCGCTCGTTGGACAGAACTTGGAGCTCACTACGACATGCAACCTGCTGAGAGGTGCTCCTTCTTTCTCGACAGTGTGCATGGCGAGACCTATTTCATGTATAGGACCCCAAAAAACTCTTCCAGTTCCGAGTCTGGGGATCATGATCAGCCTGAGGTGATCGAGACCCTAAGTGACTAGCTACTAGATAGTTAGGAATAAGTTATGTGCTATCTATTAGCGATATCGAGTCTTAAGCATGTGCTATCTATGTAATTCGAGACTTGAAATAATAAGTTATGTGCTATCTATATCTTTCGGTTGATTATTGTGTCATATTATATTTTACTGCTTAATATTGATTATTGTGTATTACTACTTAATATTGATTATTGTGTCATGTGCTATTCAGCAATTATCAGTATTTTTGGTCCTGTTATTCATAATTGAGATAGCAACGTGTGGCTAGCAAGCTCGTTGCTGGTAAATCCCTAAGTAGCAACGTGTAATTCACTACAAGGAAACAACTAATCACCGGCGAGAAATGCCCACGCCGGTAACCTCACGCCAGTGCTATTTGAGATCACCGGCGAGTGCGAGGCCTAGTTTGGAATCACCGGCATGTGTGAGGCCACGCTTGTGACGTATGGAGATTACTGGCATGTGTGGTCACGCCGGTGATTAATTTTCAGAAATTAAAAAATGCTGTTATTGAATTTAATAGACCACAATTATCTGCAAAATACACAGAAACATGAACATAAACATGAACATAAATAGCACAGGCAGTAGCTGCTGCACTCAACAAAGTTGTTATAGATTGTTCATCTATGTAACTTGTCATATCTCTAGCTAGCTAGTCACTAAGTGTCTTGATCACCTGAAACTCATCATAGCTAGCTAGTCACTAAGTGTCTCGATCACCTCAGGCTCAGGCATTTCACCAGAACTATCGTAGTTGTTGCCAGGCTCATACGTGAAGTAGGTAGAGACGTCACCATGGTCGAGAAAGAAGGTGCACCTCTCATATGGTTCCATGCCGTAGCGAATAACAAGTTTTGTCCAACTAGCGCCATTGAAGTATGTCCGGCTCATCGTGTTGGTGCACAAAACTCTGAAACTCTGGGTGAGCGCTGTCCTCTGGACCAAGTTAACCTCAAATGTCCTGTGGTCGGTGAAGGCAACACCCACATGCTCCAAGAAGTCACATCTAGCACTGCACGGGATGTTCTTAGAAAAACAACAATTAGACATTAGTGTTATTATAAGGCCACAATAAGAGAACATTTCACAGGCTATGACCTACTCAGTCTCAGAGTCATCCTTACTATCCTGTGAATCAAAGTCATCGGTATAATACAACATGGATAAAAAGATGAATAAAAAGATGCCTCATATGAAGAGTGCACACCATGAACTTCCAAGTGTCGGAACTAAAGGACCAAGAGAAATGTATAACAAATCTTGTTGTACATGTCAGTAGGTCCTTTAGACCAACACTCGAACAGATAATGCACAAGAGTCTAATCATTGGCATATGCATTTAATAAGCACCCCACGATGTAAGAAAATAACGAATTCGATACTTAAATTAACGAGATGGCATAAAAAGGTGCCTCATATAAATAAAGATTGCACATCATGAACTTCCAAGTGTCGGAACTAAAGGACCAAGAGAAATGTATAACCAATGTTGTTATACATGTCAGCAGGTCCTTTAGTCCAACACTCGAACAGATAGATAATGCACAATAGTCTAATCATTGGCACAATCAATGGAACAAGCACACACGATGTAAGAGTCAACCTAGCTATCCTATGAAATGATGTTTCACAGCAATGACTCTGATTCAGAGAATAGTAGCGTGGCCCTGAGCCTGAGCTTGACAAAAACTACAGACCGACGGTGCGACGCCGTCGATCTTTGGCCCCTTTTTTTACATTCGTTCTACAGGTTCGGTCATGCTCAGGCTCAGAGTCAACCTAGCTATCCTGTGAATCAGAGTCATCGGTGTAATACAAAACTAGCCTCATATATTACTGCCAAAACAAGGAAAAAAGAGCGCCTACAAAACCAGGTACTAATACAAGCACTCAAATTGTATATAGTACAAGGTATTGTAGATACTCTCCTTTTCTTTAACATGACATCGTTAAATCATCGGCCTCTAACATCTACAACTACATGGAGAAAAGATGTCTCGAATTGATAGTGCTAAGAGTGAAAATCATTGGCTCATGGATAAATCATATGTTTACCAAGAACTATGAACAAAAAATAGGCTCATGACATGTCGAATTTAAACATACCATGCGAGTTAGATCATTCTCTGGAAAAACTACGCCAGACTTCCTACTCATGCACTCGGGATATCCACAATCCTCACACTAATACATTTTGCTGCATAACATACATATAACAACATAAGGAGAGTATATTAAACATGAAGTAGTCTAAACATGAACTAGAATACAATAAGTTGCATATTATACGTGAAAATAAAACATTAGTCTAAACCAACAGTCGAAACATCAGTCTACACAGATAAGTCTAAACAACAATCGAAACATCAACATAAAACATCAGTGTAACAAAGAAAAACTCAAATAAGTGGACAAGTCGCTCTATGGGTTGTCCCTCGCTAGCTTAGCCCAGAACATCGGATCTGCGGGGTCATCAGTATCCTCGCTCCCCCACGGCTGACCCGATGGAGTGTGGAACGGAGGTATGCCGTCCCGCCTATTCACCTCGACCCAGTGGCTAGGGTCGGTGTGGTGATATGCATCGGGGTTCGGCGGCCCCAGCACCTGCTGCTGCTGCTGCTCCTCCTCCTCCTCCTCATCATCAGAAAACTAGAACTCCTCGTCCTGGCGCTGCTGCTCCTTCTCCTGCTGGCGCTGCCGCACTCGCTGCTGCCGCTGCTGCTCAGAGTCAGACTCCCAGTCCTCCTCCCACTCCTGCTGTGGCTCCTCCTGCCAGATCCCCTCCTGGCTGACGTCCTGGACAGAAGAACCGGCGCCGTGGGATGGACTGGCGCCGAACTGCTGGTACGACAGCAGACCCGGCAAGAGATGCCTCACTAGCGGGTCATCGTGGGGTAATGCGTTGCGTCGTGCGATCTGCGCCTGAGCCAACCGGTGCTCCTTCTCCATGGCTGTGGTCACCTGTCTGATCCCTGGCGGCGCCAGCTCGTCTACACGGTGGCGATCCCAAGGGAAGTTGGGACCGTCGTCCTTCCTCTTATCCCCATACTCGTGGACGGCAAAGTAATCGTAGGCGCGTGCCGCCTCCTCCACGGTGTCAAACTGATCAGCCCAGTGCTTCCTCTTGTTAATATGGATCTGACATTCATATACGTACCGCTGAAGCCTCTCCCTATAATACGCCCTCACACCTTTATAGTTAACCATTCCGTGGAAACTTAAAACATGTTAAAAAGATATTCATTAGAAAAAACACAAAAATCTAAAATAACTAGAAATCTAACAATCTAACATAACTAATTATCTAAAACAACCAGAAATCATTTAAATGTAACAATTTAACAATCTAACAATGTAACATTACTAATACATCTCCTAAAAATCTAACAATCTAACAATGTGGACATGCAAATCTAAATTCTACCAGTACACAACTAAATTATCAAATCTAACAATCTACACTAGATATAGAATTCTAACAATCTACACTAGATATAGAATTCTAAATTATCAAATCTAAATTCTACAACTACACAACTAAATTATCTAGAATCTACAACTAAATTCTAACAATCTACACTAGATATAGAATTCTACAATCTACACTAGATATACACTCACGGAGATGGGGCGGCGACGCGGGCGTGGACGTTGGCGTCAACGGAGGCGTGGCCGTGACGGCGATGCGGGCGCGGACGGCGGCGTCGACGGAGGCAGGGCCGGGGCGGCGATGCGGGCCAAGGCGTCGATGTAGGTGGGGACGGGGCGAGGGCCGGACGCGTCGGCGAGGGAGGGGACGCGGCGGTGGAGAGGGGACGTGTCGGCGGGGAGGTAGAGGGAAAGGGAGGCCGCGCGATGCGGTTTTGGGAAGTGCGCCGGGAAGAGAGGGGGGGGGGGGGGGGGATTAGGAGTGAACAAAAAATAATTGGAACAAGCACCCAAAAAGAAGAAGCGACGAGCCAAAAAGGAAAGGAGCCGTCAGCCACATGGCCGCCCTAGACTGTTGCATAAATGAGCATTTACCATTTTATTTAATCCATAAAACAGTAAATAACTCATGACTATAATAACGAGCAGTAGACTAGTCATACGAATTAGTGGCTCAAGACGTGGTGGTATGGGACGTCATCGACTTCTCGGTAGCAACCGGTTAGAGAGAAGTCGTTGGCCGAACAAGCGATGATGGTAGAACCGTCAACAACGAATGATTAGACAATGTCGACACTTGTCTGCGTCGTCCTTATTGTTGAAGGTGACTATGGCTCCAAATTTAGCTTTGGGAATGGAAATCCTAAGACGGACCTTCGGTTAGACGTCATCATGAGCGTACATGCGGTGATTCCTTCTTGAAGTCTTTTCTATGAGTTGTGTATTTTCTCTTTGTTTATGTCGTTTAACATAAAGTTAGTATAGTTTATTGGATACTAGTAAACATGATCGTGCGTTGCAACGGGAGACCAAAACTTCAACTTTTGGATGAAAAACTTTTTCACGTTGTCCTCCATTTTGCCCTAAAATTATCGGCCGTCTAACCCTAGGTTTAATTAGCTTGCCTATTTTCCACTTTCTTCTCCTATAGAGTATGAGTGACTGTGAAGTCTAACAGAAGTGTCATTTTGCTGAGGTCTAAAAGTTTGCCCCTTTTGTTTGCACCAACATTCCGACGGACTTCAGTTCTCACACTCAAAACTCCCTCAATGTCATCTCCCTGAATTTCAATTTCCACCAATAGCTTTGAACTCGATAAAGGTTTTAAGGTAATGCAAAAGTACAGTGTGCTAAATTAACATAAAACACGTCCAAATATACCAGGTGAAAAGGAATCAGAATTTCCAGTATTACTAAATTATAAGATTGTGCAAGTATTACGAATTGAGATGTCGTCAATACATATTAATTGCTCCTGCCCGCGTTGAAGCTTATGGCACTTGTGCTCACCTGCGACAATAAGGTATGAAATTTCCGGAAAGTCCTTTTGGAACTCGGGCTCCGTGGAGCCCGTTTTTTCAAAAAAAATTCAAAATTTGAAAACTCATAAAAAAAATCTGAAAAAAATCATGCACGTACCTGAGCATGGTACGCACCGCCGTGAATTTTTTCGCACCGAAATGACATCGTATGCGCCCTGTGTAAAAATGACAAAATTCGGACAGAAAATGAGATCCAAAATTTGAATTTTCTGTCAGAAATTTGTCATTTTTGTACAGGGCGCATACGATGTCATTTCGGTGCGAAAAAAATTCATGGCGGTGCGTACCATGCTCAGGTACGTGCATGATTTGTTTCAGATTTGTTTGATGAGTTTTCAAATTTTGATTTTTTTTTGAAAAAAAGGCTCCATGGAGCCCGAGCTCCAAATCACCGTTCTCATGAAATTTCCCACTATTACTCAAAGAGGAGAAAACATCAACATTGCCTTGTGATTTCCTTCACATTCAGAAGCCACAATGTTAGCCCAAAATCACAATATCTGAATATTTAAACACTTACCTACAATTAGTTTAGATTTTATACATAAGCAAGGGCAACCTTAATGCTCGGAGGATGCTTTTTAACCAAAAGCACTGGTCATGGGTTGGAGTGCATTGTGCATGCTCTTGGGCAGCTACTGATCCAACCTGGGCATTAACCCGGTTGATCATTTCTCTATTGGATCTCTCATCAGCCTAAAATATTCACGCTTGTCAGTGGTGGTTCAAATCTTCAACATGATTTCAGCGTCCTTTCTACTTATTCTGACGCAAATGGACATCAGAGAATAGCAAATAAGTATCTTTCCAGCAGTGTATGTGGAAGCAAATGTAGCATGTATATCGACGGTAATCAACATAATTTTTACATCCACGCATACCAAGTATAACGGAAGGAGGATGCTATAATGGAGTGGATGGCAACTTACGATCTGGGTTGTCTTTTTTTTTGAGATTAACGATCTGGGTTTTTTTTTTTTTTTGAGATTTAAAGGCTGCCTTTATTCAGAATTCAGCACCCTCCGATGCCACCAGGTTCTCAACATACATAGGAGGAACACCTAACCAAGTATTACAAAGCTTATTATGACAGCCATAGTTTGCTAATTTATGTGCTACTGCATTCAAAGTTCTTCGAACATGGCGAACATAATGTTCCTCGAACTCCCGATCTGGGTTGTTGGCATCCTTGGTTCACCGTCCCCACAGGCCCAGCCCTCGATTGCACACTCGTCCTATTTCTGGAACCTCCCCCTCTTCTACAGTGCTCAGAGGCGAATCGGAGCGAGCTCGGCTTCTCCCGGCGGCCGCCGGCGTATCTACGGGATTCCTCACCCTCCGCCGGCCGCTCCGGCGGCGGGAGGATGGGGAATCCCCAGATCTGCGCTCCGGCGTGTAAATAAGGGGTTTCGGGGCGGGGCGGCTGTGGCGGGGTGGCCGGCGTCGTCGTTTTGGTGCTCTGCGGCTTCCCCTCCTTGGCGTCGTCCTCGACGGCGCTTCCAGGCTGCAGGTGCGTCTCCGCTCTGCTGCTGCTCCTTCCGGCGTCGGCGGCAGGCTGGTGACGGGTGTACAGGAGGCCGGAGGAGGAGGTGCGAGGCGGCTGCTATGTGGCTGTGTGGTGTGCAGGTGGAGGATCTGGCCACCTCCGGTGAGGTGGTGTGGCGTAGGCCTCGGATCTGGGGTGGAAGATGCTTGGGGTGTGTCCCCGGCCGATGGACTACCTCCGTCTTCAGATCCAACTCGTCGGAGCTGGTGGTTGATGCGGCTCATCAACGCCTTCGGGCAAGGAGCTCTTCCGCTCCATGGTTGAGGGCTCCGGGCGGCTGCTACCTTCGTCGTCTCCGGCGGTGGAGGTCGAGCGTGCTGGAGGTTCTCGAGGTTGAAGATGGCGTGTCGCAGCAGTGGTGTCCTCTGTATTCTCCTTGTTTTTTCTTTGCTTGTATCTAGCCTTGTATTGCTTCCCTTTACGTATGAATACAAGTATGAAAAATAAAAAAAAAGCCCTCGATTGCCTAATGTATACACATCAGAGAAAAAATGATGACACAACTCTGAACCTCAGGCAGCAGGGGACAGGCCGCAACCGTCGGGACTGGTGATGGACGGATGCGACGCTCCAAAATAGAGTAAAACAGGAGGCAGTTCGGGCGGGCGGGGTTGGAATGACGGCAGTCGGCAGGTGAGCGCCGTAGGTGATCCGTCGAGGCGGCGAGATTGATGGGTGGCGGCGCAGCTCGCTGAGCTGTGGACGTCTCGATCCAAGAATCAGAGGCGCGGGAGGGACCGGGGAGCCTCGATCTATAGCTACAGCGCGTCCATGACCTGGGTCTGTGCCGGCGGCTGACGTCAGGTGGTGGTGCAGGACCGGTCCTAAGTCAGCGGTGGTGGAGCAGGGCGGCAGCGGTGAGGGATCTAGACCAGGTCGAGCGGCGCAGCAAGCCTCGCAATCAGGGGTAGGTGGGACGTTCGGGGACGGGGGAGACCGTAGGTGGCAAGCAGGGCATGCCAGAGGTGCCTCCTCCTGGAGCAAAGCTGGCTGGCCATGGAGGAGAGGGGATGGTTTGGCGTGGAGCCTGGGAGGAGGTGGGGATGAGAGGAACACGAGGTAGTCGGGACGGATAGAGGCAGAAAAAAATCGAAACGTTTTTTCCACTTACCGGTGGCATGGTGGGTAATTTCTGTCAACTTTAGGGGCAGTTTCGATGACGTACCACAAGAAGCATTCCTCGCTTTATTATATTATTACTAGAAAACATGTCCGTGCGTTGCAACGGGGCGGGAAATCCACTCACGGAATAGAACACAAAATCTTTTTCCTTTAATCCGGCGCCAACGGTGACACCGCCTGCGGGTGTCGTAACCCTCTTGGGGGCGCCGTTGTTGGTACTTCTCCGCATTAGAGCTCCAGATGAAAACGCTTGACCACTCAGTCTCGACTGAGGCGGCGTTATGCGTTGTCACCCTCTTGGGGGCGTCGTCATGGAGGCTGGGTATTTCACGACCTCTCGCCGGGGTGTTCGGTGGCATGCCATGTTTCCTTTGTTTGTTTTTGTTTATCCTTGATTTGTTGCGTAAAGGGGTTTTCTCATCACGTTGTATTGGTTCGGCCGTTGGAATATATTTATAAAGCGGGACGAAAATTATGTTTTGAGAGGTATCCACCATGTCGTGGTATCGTGCACGACATATGTCACTAGGAGTGACTTCTTGCGTGGGGACTCAGGTGGCGTACGACGGCGTGTGCACGGGATCGGATACGAGCAAGGTGAACACCGAGACGTACCCAGGTTCGGGGCCCTCGTGTGGAGGTAACACCCCTACTCCTGCCTAGCTGCGATATAACGCGGCCACAAGATATTACAACGGTGCTCCTTGAGCTGTCCCTGGCGTTCTCCTCTTTCTGGGAGATGAAGCAGGTCTCTGGGGTGAAACTAGGATCCAACCCTTGCTATGAGGGATCCGGCTCTCCTTATATAGGTAGAGCAGCCGGTTACAGAGGCGGTTACAGAGGTGGCTACCCGGTGTCGGGTAGCGGAGACGGGCCGCCAGTGAAGACGTGGCCGTGGTGGGAGGCCGTGCCAACGTGCGTGATGATGGCCTATGCTCCCTGTCTTGTCCATCACAGAGCACGCGGTACGGCCCACGGGGGCCGCCGTCATCTTTGATTTTGGGGGCGCGGAACGGCGCCAGACTACGCCTCCCTTGTCCTTTAGCCCTTGGCTGCCTACGAAAGGGATCCGAGGCGCCAGCGAGGCGGCCAGCGAGGCGGGCGACCCGGAGCCGAAGCCGGCTCGGAGGGTGTACCCGGAAGATTCCCTCGTCTTGTGGTTACCCAAGGAGAATATCCCCGACAGTAGCCCCCGAGCTCTTGGAGGTTTAGAAGCCGGCACGGTTAGAAGTCTTCAGGAGCTAACAGAGTCCTTGCAGTTTTTTGCTGGTGTTTGATGAAGCGGTTGCGAGGAGAAGAAGTCCCGGCTGGCGGGAATTCCAGCCAGCGGGAATTCCGGCCAGCGGGAGTTCCAGCTAGCGGGAGCCTCAACCCGCGGCGGCGAGGCGCGTTGAGTTGTCCGCTGCTGGCGTCAGGGATGACGTGGGACACGTTGCGCGCGGCCAGGCGCAGGGCTACTCCTCGATTTCGGGGGTGGGATTCTTTGTGGCAACTGCCCACACACGGGATCGCGTGCGGCAACTGTCAGGTGGTGGAGATCGTGGCCTGCCGTTACTGCCCACGCACGATGATGAGGGATCATGATCGCAGGGCACGTGGCGGAGTAGTGCGTCAGTTTTCGTTTTCCCCTCCCCTTAAATATTCACCGCCGTGGGAGAGGGGGGATTTTACTGTGCATTGCCTCTGTTCCCCTCCTTCTTATTCTTCCCTGAGTTGGTCGCTCTCCCCGCATCCACCATTGGAACAAGATACTCGAAACCCACCGACACCACCATTGATCCTTCATCGGCGATGGTGCTGAAGGGCGATTGGATAGGCTCCACGGTGACGCGGAGCGAGCTGAAGCACTATCAGCGCGAGGGCTACTTGCCGCCGAAGGAGCTCATGGAGTGGCGCGTTCCGCCGCCGGACGAGGTCTCGCCGGCGCCGGGAGAGGGCGAGCGCGTCGTCTTCATGCAGCACATCGAGCGCGGGTTCGGGCTCCCCATTAGCCCGTTCCTGCGTAGCTTCCTTGACTTCTTCGGCATCCAGATGCATCATCTCGGCGGCAACACCGTCTTGATGCTTTCCTACTTCGTTACGCTCTGCGAGGCCTACATGGGGATCCGGCCCACCGTCGGGTTCTTCCGGACCCTCTTCTACCTCAAGGGGCAGCCGGTGAGGGGCGGCGGATGCCTCGCTACTTGCGGGGCTGCGATGGTGGCGTGCCGGACGCCAGCTATGCTCCACAAGCTCTCGATCTCGGACTCCGTGCGGAAGTGGCAGCAGAGCTACTTCTACGTGAAGAACAAGACGGCCGTCGATCACCTTAGCCTGGCGCCGTACGTGCCTGGGGCGCTTGAGAAGGAGAACTGGGGCGCACCGCGGGGCGCCACCCACCTGGAGGGCTCCGAGCTGGTGGGGTGGATGAAGATTCTGCTCCGCGATGGGCTCACGTCCCGGGACCTGGTGCTCTTCTGGATGGCGCACCAGGTGATGCCGCTGCAGTCGCGTCAGCACAAGATGTGCTTCCTCGACAGGAACGCGGACCCGACGTGGATGTCACGGAATGAGCTCCCGTTCGAAGCACTGGCCGGCTGGCTGATCACCGTCACCAAGCTTTCGGTGGAGAAAGGATGGTCCTAGGGCCTTCTGCCGTTCTGCCGCACGAACTGTCCTCCCCGGGTGAGCATTTCCTCCTTCGCGTTGTTGTGTCGGCCTTGATGTTTTTGTGTGTTTCTGAGTCTTGCTGTGTTCCTCTTGTTTTCGCAGTTGTTTGAGAATCAGCCCCAGGATGATGATGACGATGATGACGAGGGCGCCGTGGACGCCGCGGTGCACCTGGCAGCTCACGTCAATGAGGAGGAAAAGGAGAGCCAGGCCGAGGCCTCGGGGGCGCCCTCTGGTCGGTCGGGTCCCCGAGTCGACATACGTGACTGGTCGGAGGACAAGAGTGACGGCGGGAAAGGCAACGTCGCCGAGGGTTCCGATGTCGAAGAGATTCCTCGCCCGGCCAGCGCCGCGGTGCCCAAGCGGGCGAGGACCTCCGGGGCGACGAGCCGAGCGCCGCAACCGCCTGCCGCCAAGAGGTCGAAGCCTATCTACTCCAGGCCGCCGCGGCGGCCGGTCCGCCTGGTGGCTCCTGGGTAAGTTTCTTCGCAAAGGTGCTTGTGGGATGACCCCTTGCTTGTTCATGTTCTTCTCTTCATGGCAATTAACTTCTGCAGGGCCATGGATTCCGTGCTTTACGATAGCACGATGCCGGTAGCATTCCCGCTGCCCAGCAACGTTGGCGAGGGCAAGGTGGAATCGGCTGCGCCTCGAGCCCCGACGCCCCAGCCGGATGACTTCGCCCGGGTGGCGCTCGAGGCCCCAGGCGGAGATGGCAGCGCGGCCGCCCCATCGACCTCTCAGGCGGAGACGCAAGTCATGGTGTTTGACGCGGCTGCCTAGGCGGGTGTTACGCCTGCGCCGGCGATCACGCGAGTCGACGCCGCGATGACGGAGGCGGCGGTTCTGCAGCCGAAGTCGGCCTCGCAGCCGGAGTCGGCCCCGCAGCCGGAGTCGGTTCTTCAGGCGGGGTTCCTGCTGGGCATGGGGCCAGTCAGCGCTCAGGCGCAGGTCGAGGTGGACACGACTATGGAGGAGGTGGAGCAGCTGGTGGAGGCCGGCCACCAAAGTGATCTTAGGTTGGAGCAGCAATGTGAGCTGGCGGCGCCGGTCGCGATCGTCAGCGAGATGGAGAAGGGCCTCAAGGCGGGGCTGGCCAGGATCGAGATGATCCGGGAGTCGATCGAGGTGAGTTCTTCGCGTCCGTGGATACCTGGAGCCGGAGTCGGGTTACCGGAGATGTTCTGACTTGGATTGCTTTCCTTTTTCCCTAGAACGCGTTGCGGGAGCCGCTCAGGCGGAACCAGCAGCTGGAGGATGAGGTTCGGCTGCTCAGGCAGCAACTCGAGAGCCATCAGAGTAAGCGTCCCGCCTCGCCTATCTTCTCCTTTTTTATCCTGTGCCGGGGCTGAGGCGGACTCCCTTGTGCAGGCTCAACAGCGGAGGCGATCGCGGCCAAGGTTCGGGAGCACGAGGAGGCAACAAAGGCGCTCCGCGAGCGCGCCAACCTGGCCGATCGCCTGGCGATCAAGGCGGAGCAGAGGAAGAAGATCGACGCTACCCGCGAGGAGGAGTACGACAAGCTCGTCGGGTGGAAGAACAAGCCGGAGAAGCAGCTGGAGACGGCGAAGAAGGAGAAGGGCGAGGCTACCGACATGCTCGCCGAGCGGGTGGCGGCCCTCGAGCTCTTGAAGGAGAAGGACAAGGAGCAGCGGCGGGAGCACAAGCAGGCTGTCAAACTTCTCGAAGACCGCCGAAGGGAGCTGGAGGAGGAGCTGTCCCAGGTTGACGAAGCCGTCGTTCGTAAGTTTCTGTCTCTTGATATTTTCTTCGTGCTTCTTCTTCTTGGTCTTGATCCCTTTCTTCTGGTTTCTTAGGCTTCTACTCCGATATTGCGAGGACGCACTCGAGGGGACTACCGAGGAGCGGGTTGCCGCACTTGGTGAGTTAGCGGAGTGGTTCCACAAGATCGGCGCCGACGTCTACAGCACGTTGTGGCCACAAGGCGGAGCTGACACCGCTGCTGATGTCGCAGCCCAACTTCACGACGTGCCCAACGCTCTGGACACCTTCCAGGATACGGCGGCTCGCGGGGGGTCGGAGATGACAATAGCGGTGGTGCTCTCCTGGTACAAGCACATCACGGCGAAGAGGCTTGCCTCCGGGATGGCGCCGACTTCCAGGCGCTGCGCAAGGAGCCGGGCGTCACGCTTGCCGCCAGCCGCATCATGCGGATGGTGGACTTTGTGGACATCGTGCCCCTGGAGCCAGAGGTGGAGAAGGAGATCGCCGCGGAGCAGAGCCTCGGACCGGAGCAGGCAACCTCGGAGGCGAGGAGGACCACCGAGTCGGGTCGGGAGCCGACAGCGGCCGTGGGGACGACCCCAGAGGCGACGAAGACCACCGAGCCGGCGGCTTGAGCTTGATCCCCGGGATGCCGGGTGTATTTGTTTTTAGAAAACTTCCTTGCTTTTATTGCCTATCGCACTTGTTGAACCTTAATGCGGGGCTTCTGACTCCTTTATTTATTTCACTTTTGTACTTGCGTGTTTTTTCTTTGGCCTGCGTGTTTTTTCCTTTGGCCTGATGCCGAACGGGCATCCCCTAGCCCCCGAGTTTCGGTTCGGCGTGCCGTAGGGAGGCCGGGTCGAAACTTTATCTTGTTTCTTTTTTGCTTCTGTCTTGGCTCTTTCCGTCCCCAGCCCCCGAGTCTCTTGCCGGCTGGCGGCGAGGGAGCTCGTGGGTCCGGTGCCGGGTGCCGACTGGCCGGGGCCGGGCTCCAGTGTGTGTGAAACTCACAAGTAGGGGCAAACGTGAGCACTTGCCAATAAAAAAAAGCATGCGAGTAGAGGAGACACCAGGTTCATGCGGTGGAAGAAAAGCGACTCGCCCTTTTTTCAAAATATGTTGACCTTTTTCTTGTGCGGCTAGCCATTCAGGCGCAGGCTCTTGCCGGCTGGCCGGGTTGTGGTTCGCAGCCGGAACCAAAGAGGTGCCGGAACGCGCATGGCACAATACTTAGGTCTAAATATCTGGTCTTGGGTGCTTCGCGGGTGCCTGTGACCGCTCCTTCCCTTATGTTTTTTCACGTGTAAGCAACCTCGGGCTTTTGCTCTTGCCAGCCGTACTTTCGGGTTGCGGATCTACGGCTGGATCTGAAGAGTGGGACTCTGGTGCTTGTGCACGTTACTAACTCATTTTGGGAAGAAATGAACCGCAGGCGACCGTGAGCCCCCGGGTTACGAGCCCGGGAGGCCGGCCAAGAGAGGGAAAAGGTATGCAGATTGAAATATGTACAAAAAGGTCAGCCCCCGAGTGTAGCTTGGGGCTGCCTGCTCTTATTTATGGTTTGGATACAAGGGTACATACATCTTACACCTAGGTGTAGAAGGGACGGAGGAGGGCGGCGTTCCACGGCCTCTCCGACTCCACGCCAGACGTGTCCTTCTTGTTTTTTCTTGGTTTTCTTGCGTCGACGAGGTAGTAGGCGTCGTTGTGCAGGACCTCGCTTATGATGAAAGGACCCTCCCATGGCGGGGATAGCTTGTGCATGCCTTTTCTGTCTTGGATCCACCGGAGGACGAGGTCTCCCTCGCGAAATGCGATCGGCTTCACGCGATGGCTGTGGTATCGACGCAGGCTCTACTGGTAGATGGCTGATCTTGACAGCACCAGGTCGCGTGCTTCTTCTAGGAGGTCAACTCCGTCTTCTCGCGCCTCTTTTGCCTCCGCCTCCGTGTACAGGACCACTCGCGGCGCGTCGTACTCGATGTCGACTGGCAGGACTGCCTCAGCGCCGTACACGAGGAAGAAAGGAGTGTAGCCGGTTGACCGGTTGGGCGTTGTGCGCAGGCTCCAGATCACGGAGGGCAGCTCGTCGAGCCAGCACCCGAGAGCTAGGTGCAGTAGTTCTTCCAGCCGGGGTCGGATGCCGGAGAGGATCAAGCCGTTCGTCCTCTCGACCTTTCCATTGGTTTCCGGGTGCGAGACGGCGGCGAGGTCGAGGCGGATGCCTCTGCGGCCGCAGTAGAGCGCGAAGACGCCCTTGGCGAAATTTTTGCCGTTGTCGGTGATGATGCTGTGCGGGTACCCGTACCGGCTAATGATGTCCTCAAAGAAGGCGATGGTGTTGTAGCCGTCGAGCGTGGCGATGGGTTTTACCTCGATCCACTTGGTGAACTTATCCACCGCCACGAGGAGATGCGTTAGCAAACCCCGCGCCTTCCGGAAAGGACCGACCATGTCAAGTCCCCAGACGGCGAATGGCCAGGTGATAGGTATGGTCTTCAGAGCTGACGCCGGCTGATGTTGCTGCGCCCGGAAGATCTGGCAACCCTTGCAGTTGCGGACGAGTTCTTCCGCGTCGGCCAGTGCGGTGGGCCAGAAGAAACCATGGCGGAGCGCTTTGGCCGCGATAGCCCGTGATGACGCGTGGTGGCTGCACTCGCCTTGGTGGATGTTCTTGAGGAGGTCGCAGCCGTCCTCCCGCTTCATGCAGCACTGGAACACGCCAGAGACGCTGCGCTTGTACAGCTCGCCGTTGATGATGGTGTAGGCTTTGCATCGTCGCACGATTTGCCTTGCCAGGACCTCGTCCTCTGGCAGCTCGTCCTTGACGATGTAGGTGAGGAAGGGCTGTGCCCAAGATGGCGCTTCTTGGACGGCGAAGACGTCGCCCGTCGTCCAGTCCTCAGCCCCCGGGTCCGTGGAGCCGGAGGGCGTCATCGGGTTCCCAGCCCCGAGTCGACGATCATGTCTCCCGGGTCCGCGGAGCCGGTAGCCATGGTGGAGGTCGGGGGTCCGAGATCCGGCATGTAGATGGACTCAGAGTCGGGTGACGGTATGATGGACGGCTTGCGCAGGTGCTCGAGGGAGATGCCAGGCGGGATGGTTTGCCTGGTAGAGCCTATGCGCGCCAAGGTGTCAGCTGCCTCATTGTTCGCGCGTGGGATGTGATGGAACTCGTACCCTTTGAAATAGCCGGAGAGCTGCTGGACGAAGAAGCGGTAGGAAGCCATGTTTGCGTCCTTGGCGTCCCAGTTACCCGACACCTGCTGCACAACGAGGTCCGAGTCCTCGAAGCACATGATCCGGCGGATGTTCATGCCTTTGGCGGGCTAGAGTCCGTGGGCGAGCGCCTCGTACTCGGCGACGTTGTTGGAGGCGGTGAAGTGGATCTGCAGGACATACTCACTAGTACAGAATGACACATCGGAAACGGGACAAAAACCCCTTCGGCAACGGAGAAAGGGTCCGTGTCCCCGCTTCCGATACTGATGTGAGGGCCCTCATCGGTAACGGAGGCCAAAAACCGTTTCCGATGAGGTCTCCATTTGGCAACGGTTGTGCGCAGACCTCCGTTGCTTTAGTTTTCCTACATCAGATACAGAATTTTCCATCTACCCGTTTGCACTGAGCTTTTCTCATATTTCGGTTATATGCCATAATACATGAAAGGCTGATTGCACAATGCACTAAAACGTTATTCAATTCATAACATAGAACAAATGCCATCATTACATTGGTATACAATAATATCACCGTTTTTTACAATTTGACTACAATCATATCTATCACACATTGGCATAATGTAATATCACCTATTACACTTTGACTACAATCATGAACTCTAAACCTATAAGCAACTAACCTAACAAGATGGAAGACTGGCTTAATTAAGCCAGCGTTCCATCTTTGACTTGGAGCTCACCTTCTATGAGCTCTCGGTCGTCGCTGTACCCACTCCAAGACCAGTATCCACGAAATTTCCTTGCCTTAAGGTTTCTGGTTCTCGGAATGATACATTGGTACTTTTATGCAGTGTTGCCGAAATAAACTCCTGCGTGAAAAAAAAAACTATTAGCGAAATGTACAAAATACATCTGGATATTAAAAAAATCAGTGGCTATTTTCCAGCAACTACTTTGTTCGGTTGCCATTTTCGAGAAACTGCTAAGATCGACGGAAAATATCCATGAACTGCTCTGTTTGGTGGCAGACAGTTCACATTCCTTCCTTCTCTTCCTCGTTCCACCCCAATCCCCCACCCGCCATGGACGACCGCAACAGAATAACAGAGACAACTACCGTCCGTACCCACGGCACCGTTCTGGAGGTGGTGTACATGAACGAGGAGCATACCGTGGAGCGGATCCTCGACAAGTACGAGGAATGGCTAGCAGAGGAGAAGCATCGGTTCATCGGCCTTGACATCGAGTACACCCGTAATCATCGGCACATGTCTGTCCTGCAACTCGCCATGCGCCGGCATGTCCTCGTGTTCCACTGGTGCAAGTCCAAGAAGAATTGTCAAGAGTTGGGCAAATTCTTTGAACGCAAGAATATCACCTTCGCAAGCGTGGACATCACCAACGACAGCAAGGTGCTTCCTTCTGCCGGCTTCCACATTCCACCGGAGTACTACGTGGACATCCAACTCGTATACAAAATCAAGGGTGGAGACGAGAGGGACGGAATGGGTGATCTAGCGGCAGACCTCATCGACAAATCATACGCCAACATGAAGAAGGAGTTCCCATCCAACCAGCACGATTTTGGGAGTGGATGCCGCTGCACAAAGTTAACCTCGACTACGCAGCAATAGATGGGTACGTGACCTATGAGTTGTATCGCAAGATCCTAACCTTGAAGGACAGGCTACGTCTAACATGGCAGGAAATGCTCTGCCCTAGGTGCAAGAATGCCCTAGGTGAATTGCAATAGGCTTTGGATGTGGGTGTTTAACTAGTTTGTACAGTTGGTGCTTTAACAATAAGTGTTTGTAATTATCAGAACATGTATGTGTGAATTTGCACTAGGAATTTGTTTATGTGATGAAATGCTCATACGTAGAACCTAGTTCATCGGCATCACAGCCGGTCATAGAAAGATTTATACCTTTCACCTGGCGGGAGAGGAGGTGCAGGCCTCTGCCAGATGCGCTGAGATGCTACCAGCGCGCTGCGACGCAATCACCTCCTCCTCCTTCTCCTTCGTCGACATCCACTTCCTCCTCCTTCTCCAAATCAGACACCACCTACAGATCCTCCACCACCTTTAGATCGGCCACTTCCTCCTCCAGATCGGTCACTTCCTCCTCCAGATGGGTTTCTGCTGGTAGATCCGCCGGAGGTGCTGCACCACCACCTCATGAATGACCTCCTCCACACCGGCCTAGCTCAGAAGAAGCCGGGCATCACCGGAGGAGGAGGGCGTCAGATGGTGGCGCTGCCGCATCATTAGCGGATGCATGGCCGCCTTCAGATCGACCTTCCCCTCACGAAGGGCTGCCGCTAGAACGGTGCTGCCGCGGCCGCGATGGCCGGATCTAGAAGCGCCGACAGAGGAAGCCATTAGAGAGAGTGAGGAGAGTTGAAAGCCACAGTGTGCGGCGGCTAGGGTTGGAAGAGAGATAAGTGAGAGAGTGATAATGAGACCGAGCCGGCAGTATATATAAGCGCCACATTGGCAACGGACATTTTATATAACCGTTTCCATTGATTTTACACCAGCGAGAGAGCAAACTTACTAACAGGTACTCTAAATTACATATGAACGCAGAGACCACTTAGCAGCTAGTGCTACTACATTCGGACTTGATAATGATGTAAACGATTATATATATGCTACTACTAGCTAATGCTACTACTAGCAGCTGCTGATGAAGACTCGGGCTCGTCGTCGCTGTACACGAGTGCGTCCCTCCGGCATAAGGTACCGTCGAAGATCTTGATGAAGAACCCGTTGTCGCCGTCGAACTCGAAGCACAAAAAGTGCCCCTGCTCAAGCTTGTACGCTTGGGCGAATGACTTCCATCCCTGGCCGAGGTACAAATTCCCCCCGGCACTCACGACCGTCTTCACCGCCCAGCTGCCGTTCTCGTAGTCCTCCATCTTCAGATGCATGGTAGCTGCCACCATGCCTTGGAGCTTCTCTGCGAACGCCCTCGGGAGCCTCAGGCGGCTCTCGATGCCCTTGTACAGGATAACCAAGTACTCGAAGCCGCGCAGCTCCGGGGACATGTCTTCAGAGGACGGTAAGGGCGACACCGACGGCGTGGCATTGCGGCTGCACCCCTACCACGGCCGCGCCCTCGTCAACGGCCGCGCCCACGTCCACGGCCGTGACCGCTGATGGTACCTCTCGCCGGGGACATGTCTGCGAACGCCCTCGGGAGCCTCAGGCGGCTCTCGATGCCCTTGTACAGGATAACCAAGAACTCGAAGCCGCGCAGCTTCGGGGACATGTCTTCAGAGGACGGTAAGGGCGACACCGACGGCGTGGCATTGCGGCTGCGCCCCTACCACGTCCGCGCCCTCGTCAACGGCCGCGCCCACGTCCACGGCCGTGACCGCTGATGGTACCTCTCGCCGGGGACATGTCTTCAGTGGACGGTGAGGGTGACACCGACGGCATGGCATTGCCATTGCGCCCCCTACCACGGCCTCGCCCTCGTCCACGGCCGCGACCGCTGCTGGTACCTCTCGCCATGGATTTGGACGGAGGGGATCTGGCGAAGTTTGAATAACTATAGGCGATGGACTGGGGCTTCAAAGAGACCGCTGCTGGTACCTCTCGCCATGGATTTGGACGGAGGGGACCTGGCGAAGTTTGAATAACTGTAGGCGATGGACTGGGGCTTCAAAGAGACCGTTGCTGGTACCTCTCGCCATTTATACTCGCGGGTCTGCTCCGCCCACCTCCCCATCTGCCCATTTGCTAGCCTCCACGTATCAACATTTTCAACGGTTGGAAAATTCTATCCGTTGCCATAGAGGCAAATATTGGAAATGAACAATTTTATTAACCGTTGCCAATATAATAGGTGACAGAGATTGGAAAGGGTCCGTTGCCAATGTAGGCGGGCCTGGTCAGGTTTGTACGCACCGGCCGCACGGAAAGCGCGATTCTCCGTCGCCTAACACCTGCCGTTTCCATAGAGCGGTATCCGATGTGTCGTTCTGTACTAGTGACTCCAGCTTGTCGCCTTTCGGAGAAGAGAGGACGATGCCAGCTCCTAAGCCCCCGCGCATCTTGGAGCCGTTGAAGTGCATTAGCCAGTGCGAGGAGTCGGGAGCCGGTGGCGGGTATTGTGTCTCCGCCCAGTCAACGAAAAAATCGGCGAGGAACTGGGTCTTGATGGCCACCCTTGGCTCGTAGAGGATGTGGTGAGCCGCCAAGACGACGGCCCACTTGGCGATCAGGCCGGTGGCATCCTTGTTGCCAATGATCTCAGAGAGAGGAGAAGAGCTCACCACCGTGATGGGGTGCTCCTGGAAGTAGTGCTTGAGTTTTTTGGCGGCGAGGTACACGCCGTAAGCCATCTTCTGATAGTGAGGGTAATTTTGCTTGGATCTCGAAAGCACCTCGCTCAGGTAATACACGGGACGCTGCACGAGCTGCGTCTTGCCCTCTTCCATGCGCTCCACCACAAGGACAACGCTGACCACCCGATTAGTGGTGGCGATGTACATCATCATTGGCTCCTTGGGCAATGGGGGAGCAAGGACGGGCGCAGTCGACAGGGCTTTCTTGAGCCCGATGAAGGCGGCGTCGGCTTCGTCGTTCCAGTGGAAACCGCCTGCCCGCTTAAGGAGGCGGTACAACATGAGAGCCTTCTCCGCTAGCTGACTGACGAACCGGCTGAGGGAGGCCAGGCAGCCAGCGAACTTCTGCACGTCTCGTAGGTTTCGAGGCCGGTGCATGCGCTCGATGGCGGAGATCTTGTCCGGGTTGACCTCGATCCCTCGAGCCGACACGAGGAAACCGAGTAGCTGGCCCGGCGGGACACCGAACATGCACTTTTCCGGGTTCAGCTTCATCTGGAAGCGGCGGAGGTTGGCGAACGTCTCCTCGAGATCGCCAAGGAGGGTGCCCCGCTCCTTGGTCTTGACGATGATGTCATCCACGTATGTGTGCACATTGCGGCCGATCTGGCTGTGGAGGCACTTCTGCATGCACCGTTGGTAGGTGGCTCCTTCGTTTTTTAAGCCAACCGACATGGTGACGTAGCAGAAGGCACCGTATGGGGTGATGAAGGAAGTTTCTAGGTAGTCCTCCGGGTTCAGCTTGATCTGGTGGTAGCCGGAGTAGGCGTCGAGGAATGAGAGCAACTCACAGCCGGCTGTAGATTCGATAACTTGATCGATCCGAGGCAGGGCGAAGGGATCCTTGGGGTAAGCCTTGTTCAGGCTGGTGTAATCGATACACATGCGCCAAGTATCGTTTTTCGTCAACACCATTATAGGGTTGGCTAGCCACTCAGGGTGGAACACTTCCATGATGAATCTGGCTTCCAGTAGCCGGGCTATTTCTTCTCCGATAGCTTTTCTTCTTTCCTCCGTGAAGTGGCGGAGGGCTTGCCGTACCGGCTTCGTGCCCGGCTTCACGTGGAGCGAGTGCTCGGCGAACTCCCTCGGCACACCTGGCATGTCCTTTGGAGACCATGCGAAGATGTCCCGATTCTCACGGAGGAAGTCGACGAGCTCACCTTCCTATTTGCTGTCGAGACTCGACCCGACGAGTACAAACTTGGTGGGGTCCGTCAGGTCGAGGAGGATCTTCCTGGTATCCCTGGCGGCCTTGAAGGCGGACTCATTCGCCGGCTTCTTGGCATCTGGAGCCGGTGTTGGGTTGCTGGCGACTTTACGCTTGATTTCCTTCAGCTCTTCTACTAAGAGGATGGCGTCCGCCATTTTCGCGCCAGCCGACGTGCAGCTCAGGGAGAGCCGGTAGTCACCCACGATGGTGATGATGCCCTTCTCGCCTGGCATCTTCATCTTTAGGTAGGCATAGTGGGGGACGGCCATGAACTTGGCGAGGGCGGGGCGCCCGAGTATCGCGTGGTACGCGCTCTGGTGGTCCACCACCTCGAACCAGATCGGCTCGCAGCGGTAGTTTTCCTTCGTGCCGAAGATGACATCCAGCTTGATTTGGCCCATCGGGGAGCACGAGTGCCCCAGTACTATGCCATGGAAGGTCGTCGAGCTGGGTTCCAGGCGGTCCAGGTTGATGCCTAGCTTTTCCGCCGTGTCGCGGTAGAGGATGTTGATGCTGTTGCCGCCGTCAATGAGGACACGGGAGAACGTGACGGCGGTGCTGTCCGTGAGGATGATCGGGTCCAGGAGCAACGCGTAGCTGCCCGGACGCGGCATGACCTCCGGATGGTCCTCGCGTCCCCAGGTGATGGGCCTCTCTGACCAGTTCATGTACTAGGGGATGGGAGGGACGGTGACATGCACCTCTGCGTGGCGCTGTCGCCTGGCACGCTTGTCATCACGCTCGCTAGTGTAGATGACATAGGCAGCGTCCCGGTTGGGGAAAGCTCCGCGGTTGTCGGGTTGACGAGCCGGGGACCGGCGAGGCGGAGTCCGACGTTGTTTGTCGGGTGCTCGGCGGTCGCCGTCGCTGCGGTCGCGGTTGTTTTCGCGGTTACCATCAGCTAGCGCGCGGGGAGGGGCTGCGGGCAGGCCCTCGCCGCGGGCGATTCGAGCAGTCCAGCTGCACTGCCGGGTAGTGTGGTTTGCCGGGCTGCGATCAAGGCTGTGGTACTTGCAGGGCATGTCGAGCATGCTGTCGAGGGTGTAGCTGTTTTTCTGCCACGGGTGGCTCTCCCTTATGCGATCCCCGTCTGGGCGAGCGCGGCCTTCCTCGCCAAGAGCGACGTACTGGGAGTCGCGGCGGTTTTCCGAGTACAGGCCCTTCCTCTTGTGGCGGTCGTCGCGCCAGCCGTCCGCATATCGCCTGGAGGAGCCGGCCTCGTCGTGGTCTCGAGGCGGATCCTTCTTCTGCGCCTCGCCGGGAGCCGACCGGGCAGGGTCGGCTAGCCGGACTGGCGCCTTCAAGGCGGAGTCGGCCGTAGCGTATTTCTCGGCGATGTCTAGGAGGTAGGCCATGTTGTCCGGCTCCGCCCGTAGGAGCTTGTGCTTGAGCATGGTGTCGCCGCGGCAGCCGTCAGTGAAGTAACGGATGGCCTCGCGCTCGTCGACGCCTTCGCAGGAGTTGCGTAGCTCGGACCAGCGGGTAAGGTAGTCGCGGTCGGACTCCTTTTTTTTCTGGGTGCAGAGCTGCAAGTGGCGCGGGCGACCCGGGCGCTTGTAGGTGCTGTTGAAGTTCCCGATGAAGACCTCCTGGAAGTCCAGCCACGTGTTGATGTGCCGTCCGGCAGGCTGTTCAGCCAGGTGCGAGCCGTGCCCACCAGCATGAGTGGGACGTAGCGCACGGCCACCCGCCTGTTACCACCGGCTAAGCCGACCGCGGTGATGTAGTCCGTCAACCAATCCTCCGGCTTGGTGGAGCCATTGTACTTGGGCGTCTCCCGGGGAAGGCAGAAGCGATGCGGGAATGGCTCCTTCCGGATGCGGGGGCCGAAGCAGTCGTGGCCGTGGCAGTCCTCCTCTTCGATGGCACGCGAGGCGGTCACCTTGTTGATGCGGCCGCGCGCGTCGATATCTGGTTCTGGCTCCAGAGGGCCTAGCCGGCTACCGATGGGTGCCTTGCCGCCGGCTCGAGTTGGCTCAGGGTTGGCCTTCCCTTTCCCGGTCCGCGCTCTGCTGCGTTCCCGATCGTCATCTTGACGGGTGCCGGCGCGACGGGTGCGATCACTGGTTTCTCGGTCGTCCTCCCGTCGTCCACCATTATGACGGGTGCGATCTTGCTCGTCGGGGCGGTGTTTTTCTTTGCCCGAGTTGACGCTTTTCTAAGATCCGCCGGAGGCTCGCTGCTTGTTGCCGGCTAGCGAGGAGGCCTCACTGGACTTGCTGGCCTCCGGGTGGGGGTTGCGTCAGCGTCCGACGCGGCCTGCATCCGGTTGGCGGCGTCGAGGAGCTGTTGGACTCGCAAGCACTGGGTGGCCAGCTCGTCGCCCTGGAGGTTATCAAGCTCGCGCGCGGCAGCTTGGGCCGCGCGCATGTTTTTGGCGGGGCTGTCATAAATGGGCATGACGAAGCTCGGCCGAATGGGCTCCTCGTCCAGCCGGGTGCCGAGCGCACCTCCCTTGCGGCAGATCTCCTCCAGCCGGCTGGGGTGGTCGCTGGTCGGAGTGATGTTGTGGGCGGAGTCATACTTGCGCATCCTGGCGGCGAGGCGGCGCTTGGTGTTGGCGACCTCGACGGCGCTGTCGACGAGGCGCTGGCGCTGCGCGTCCAGCTCTGCAGCTGCGACGGCCGGGTCGGTGTTGACGTTGAGGGGCGTGCGGAGCGCATCGATGGTTGCTTGGAGTGAGCCGTCCTCCGCCGTGGAGGACGTGCTTCCATGCTCGCGGCGAGTGGTGCGCATGTCCGCGTCGTGGTCGACGCCGGTGGTGAAGACCTCCGCGTAGACGCGGGACTCGTCGCTGGAGTCGGAACAGACGGACAAAGTGTCCGGACAGGGAAGTTCGGTGTCGGGGTACTCACTTGGCACAACGTCGATGTAGACGCGGTGGCTGCCGAAGTGGACGATGGAGCCTCCGCCTGTGGGAGGGATGTCCGCGAAGTAGGCGGCGTTGTCCATGATGCAGTCGAAGGCGCCGAGCGTCAGGATGAGACCTGACGCGACGCGCTGGCCGAAAGCGGTGAGGGGTCCCGTGCAGAACGTGACTCCGGTCGCCGCGCTAGGCCCCAGGGTGGGCGCCAAATGTCATGGTATCGTGCACGGCATATGTCACTGGGAGTGACTTCTTGCGTGGGGACTCAGGTGGCGTACGACGGCGTGTGCACGGGATCGGATACGAGCAAGGTGAACACCGAGACGTACCCAGGTTCGGGGCCCTCGTGTGGAGGTAACACCCCTACTCCTGCCTAGCTGCAATATAACGCGGCCACAAGATATTACAACGGTGCTCCTTGAGCTGTCCCTGGCGTTCTCCTCTTTCTGGGAGATGAAGCAGGTCTTTGGGGTGAAACTAGGATCCAACCCTTGCTATGAGGGATCCGGCTCTCCTTATATAGGTAGAGCAGCCGGCTACAGAGGCGGTTACAGAGGCGGCTACCCGGTGTCGGGTAGCGGAGACGGGCCGCCGGTGAAGACGTGGCCGTGGTGGGAGGCCGTGCCAACGTGCGTGATGATGGCCTATGCTCCCTGTCTTGTCCATCACAGTGCACGCGGTACGGCCCACGGGGGCCGCCGTCATCTTTGACTTTGGGGGCGCGGAACGGCGCCATACCTACGCCCCCCTTGTCCTTTAGCCCTTGGCTGCCTACAAAAGGGATCCGAGGCGCCAGCGAGGCGGCCAGCGAGGCGGGCGACCCGGAGCCGAAGCTGGCTCAGAGGGTGTACCCGGAAGATTCCCTCGTCTTGTGGTTACCCGGGGAGAATATCCCCGACACACTACTGTCTCTGGCATATACTCTATCTGTTCCAAATTAATTGACTTTCATTTGTACAAATGTGGATATATCTATACTTGTAAATTCACATGTGGGTAAATGAAAGTCAATTAATTTGAAACGGAGGGAGTACTCCAGAACAAAGTTTAGAGCCATCCTTACAGGTCGACGGCCAGCTTCCCCGTGGACGGTTGCAGAATCAGAAAGCTAGCTATCAGGTCAGGTCCATCCACACACACGTACGTGAGATGGTCGTGGAAACCAGCCAGGCATGGGATTGCGGCGGCGGCCTGGATGCTGCGAAGCATAGGCGCGCTGGAAAGAACCGCGCAGACAACCAGTGAGAGGTAGACGGCGACAGCGACTTAGCAACGCCGGTGAGGGGCGGCGCAGCAGCGTGCATGGAGCGCGCGAGAGGTGAGAGGCGACACGAGCAGGCGGTGGGCAGGTATCATGTAGCCGGCGTCTGGATTCACACAGAGGACGGCCACCTGACCGGCGACCAGATCCTCGTTTTCACGGGCCGCCGCCGCTACGACGCCTTCTACTCATGCTTTAGACTAACCATATATTATCAAATTCCACGCTGGAAAATCTCTTTACATTTACGAAACTCATTCCGTGGTCATGATCTCAAACATATTCCTTCCTAGCGTGTTCGTGAAAAATAAATCTCTTCTATGTTTACATACTCTAAATTGACAATGCTGCAAGGTAGAGTACTGGATAAAAATCGTGTAAGATACAAAGAAGAGCACGTCGTGCATCTCTCCTATATCACCAGGCCCAACACTTAAGACCTCGTATTCTTACTCATTTTGCTAATAACAGCGTACACTGTACGCAGAAGTGTCCATAACGAAGATCTGTTTAGAAGAGTCAGCTCAATGTTTCAGCACTAAAATAGCCAACTTTCAGCATGTCAGTGGCAGTATAGAGAGCTCCAGTTGAGCGTTGATCCGCTCCATCAGCAGATGTTGCAATTTTTCTGAAGGCATTTGATCGAGCATTTGAAGCGCATGAAAACGGCCATTCTCCTTGACGTTCTCGGAGGCGCCGATCTGTGAGTATGGCATGCCGTACAACACGACGTTGATCTTCCCGTACAGGGCCAACTTGAGCAGCATAGCTCCTTCGCTGGTCATGGACCTGAACCGCGCGCAGGCCACACACGTGCACGGGAGAACGAGCGGTTACTGGAGGAGGGGCGCTGTTCTGGGCGACGCCGGCGAAGCCCGGCCGACAACGCTGCATCTGGGCGGCGAGGGGAGAAGTCAGTTCGACCACGCTGGACCGGGTAGCCGGATGAGGTGGCGCTGGTGGGCGGCGAGGGGAGAAGTCAGTTCGACCATGCTGGACCGGGTAGCCGGATGAGGTGGCGCTGGTGGGCTTAGATAATAGATATAGATATACTATCGGAAGACGTGATGCCTCTGGATTTTTTTTTTGATATTTTTCTGGATTTGTTATTTCGCAGTTGATTGAGTTGCATACACAAAAGTTTAGGCAACATTAGACCTACAAATCTGCAGATGCACATTGTAAACCAAGTCCAACATAATCTGCAAAAAAAAATCAAGTTCTAAGACCGTCGATTTAGAAAAAACTATATATTACTTACTCAGTCAAGAAATAAGCAGCATTTTTTTTTGTAAAGTAGTAGTAACTGAAAAAGTGGCGGACAAGGAAACAAAATCCACTTTTCATTCCAAGATGTGGATTTATTATTCCGTACGTACGGATCACTAGCGGCCAAAACTCGCCGTGCTCCCGTCTTCTTCGGAAACTATATATACGTACGTACTCATGTGAGGACTTGGCCAAGTGCAAAACCAATCCTCTATGCGCGCATTGGCACGAGCTTATGCATGCATGCTCAGAGCCAGATTGCCCCGGCGGCCTTGAGCATTGGCACGAGCTTGTCGCCGAGGTGAAGCGACATGACCCTGTCGGTGGACCCAACGAGCTTGCCGCCGATGAATACGGCCGGGATGGGCGGCGAGCGGCCGAGGCGGCGGGCGAGGTCGCGCTCCATGTCGCGGCCGCGGGGGTCCTTGTCCAGCTCGTGCACCGCCGCGCTCACGCCGAGGCCGGAGAACAGGGTCGTCACCGTGTGGCTCATTGGGCACTCGTTGCTCGCCGTGAAGATCACCACGGCCTTCTCCGATGACAGCTTCGTCACCCTCTCCATCTTCTTGGGGGATTGTGGAATCGAAGGAGCTATTCAAAAAGCTAGTGTCGTTTAGAGCGGTGAAGTGTGTGTGGCTCTATGGTTGTGTCTTTGTCTTGTGTGAGTGTTGGGTGCGAGGCCGTCCTTTTTATAGCGGATGGGAGAGAGAACGAGAGAGTCTGTAATGGTGGGGGCATATATGAATCCGCGACGTGCGCATAGCACGCTCAAAGTAACCACCTGGGGCATCTCTATCATTTCCATTCCTTCTGCTTGTCTTATGAGTGTTAGTAACATTGGCTCATTTGCTTATGCAACCAACATTACATATTCAGGGAGCAAAGTGTTGAAATATATTGCCCGCCTCTTTCCATCATTTCAGACTTTCGGTTGAATTCATTAGTGCATCAATTCAATAACATATCAGAGCCAAAAATAATAATAATTCAAATTCAAGACCCCGCCAACACAGTTCGCGGCCTGCATTGAACCCACGACTAAGAACTAAAATAGTATAGACGTGAAGGGAGTGTTGAAATATATTGCCCGCCTCTCTTCATGCTATTGCATCAATTCAATACAAAGGTTTCCCAGCTCCTTTGTCATCTATACTACTATTAAAAGAGCAAACTTGTGTTGTGCTGTGTTGATACATTAAATCGTAGTCGTTGATTCAGATCGAGAGAAAATAACGGTTTAGATTATTAAGACATAACGCTTCGAAAGATTGGACGATATGAAAACCACATACGTCCAGTAATCGATCAGGTTTGTCCACACGGTATGCAATTCAGAATTGGACTCCTCCTTGGAAACGTAACACATACTCCGTACCACTTTAGACCTTTACGTGGGGAAAGGATTGTACGCTGTCCGGCCATCCGTGTCCATCACAGGGGCGGAGACGCACTGGGGAAAGGCTTGTATGCATATCCTCGGCCGGCCGTGGAAGGAGTGCGGCATGACGATCGTCATGGAGAACATCATCGGAGACCTGATCAAGCCAGAGGGGTGGTCGGAGTGGATGGGTGACCTCGGCCTCCTCAAGACGCTCTACTACGTCGAGTATGCCAATACCACGAGCGCCAACCCAGATTCAGTACCACGAGCGCCGATCCAGGTGGGCACGACAGCAAGACGGCACCGGTGAGCGTGTCCTGTCCGAGCTTCAGCATGACCAACGCCAAGTCAGGCGGGCACCTTGAGCGTGTTTTGTCCGAGCTACAGCACGACGAGCACCAAGCCAGAAAGGCAAGCCCTCGGGATGCCGTCGGTGAGCGTGTCCCGTCCAAATTTCAGCATGACGAGCGCCGAGCTAGCCAGACACGCAGCCGGTGAGGCGGTTGCCTTTGAGGTAGGCCACGCCGGCCTTCAACGCCACCAGGGCTTCAAGGTTTACCTAGCCTCAGAACCAAGAGAAGCTGGCCATGCTAGGCATTGCACTGAAGATATGTTTTCTTTTACTTCTTTGTATACGTGTGTGAGAAGCAATGTTGCAGATGATAATGCTCAAGGTGGTGCAGTCACATGGATATGTTCAAGGATACGTGTGTAAAATTGAGGATATGACAATACTTGTGCCGAGATGCCATTGAAAGAGCACATCTTCATCGCCGTGCACCGGTTTCCTGAAGCTTATGTAGGTTTGTGTGCTCCAATGATACTTATATATGCATGATTATATTTGCAATATAAAATTTAAAAAGAAGAAATCCACATAGAGCACATAGACTCTGGAATTTTTCCTACTTATAAACTATCCCTTTAATTGTTAAAACGTGCGTTGCACGTACATTCCAACTAGTTACGAAAAAAAGATGTTCTACATCCCAGCACTCGAGCTCCCTTTGCTTCTTCCTAGCAAGCAAACAAAACCAAAAGTAAGTCATGATCAACATGAACTCCGATCTCTGTGTCTGCCTTTCTTCTTCCATCTCCACATGGCCGGATGCGGCCTAGTGCTGCTGCCTAGCTCTGCTTGCAAGAGCTATTGTCTGCAAGACATCTTAGGGCATGTTTTGTTGGTATACTAAAGTCATAGAACAATTGTATTCACCTGATTCATGCCGACATGCCCATAACAGTGAATACATTCTACACATTCTATAGGTTAATTCCGGCCCAGGCAAAACCAGTCACCCATATAACGTGTAATATACACTTCCATTCCGGTGTTATATTTTTCCTAATGAAGACACCATGCTCGTTATACTTTTAATTACATTGTGATATGCAGATGTCTATTTGATAAAGAAACATATATACATGCATATATACTGGATGAGGGATAACACGATTTAGTGGGAATATTTTCGATGCCAACCAGCGAAAAAATATATGGAATCCCACAAAAGCATGAAGGATCCCGCAATCTTTTTTATGTCCTGGGCCACATACGACAGGATTGGATGCTGATATATGTCAATGGTTTACTATTAAATGGATTAATTATATTTTCCATTTATATGTACATAATAAGGGAAAACGTTTCTTCCTATTTCTTAAACCGACAAGGCGACGAGTAACTTTATGCAAATCTGATGAATAACTTTCTGTATAAGTAAATTTACACCTTAGTTGTCCTCCGTAATACTTCAACAGTACTTGCTTTCACCTGCTAATCTTTCAATATTGGAATAGTGTATCAAATGTCAGTTCAGAGATAGGTTACATATAATTTTAATAAAATAAATGTAGCATATATAATAGTCTCAGACAAATTAAAAGAACTGTGAAAAACCAAAACCCACTATAGTGACGCCCAATGGAAAGTGGATGCGGAGATTAGAGATTAGAATCGATCGTACAACATGTTACACAAGGACATGGACAGTATATAGATACCGCTTTACCATCAATATCATCGGTCGACTAGTCATCACATGTACAGGGTACGAAATCAATTTGATTCGAAGAGAAAGAAAATAAACGGAACAATAATAAGGAAAAAAAAAAGTAAAATTCAAAGCTAAAGTGCATCATGCCACATGCATTAGGAATAGAGCCCTTGCTACATGGATAAGAATAGACCTCTCATATATGCTCAGAGTGTGGCACCAAAGAAGCCACGCCTTAGGCTGAGGTTAGATACCTTGCTCGATCTTATCTAACAATCCATTCCATTTGTGGTTCTATTGGAATCTTTCAGATAAAGCAGTTGATGCATGCAGATGAGAAAAGATAAAGTAGGTAGGCCAAATCCAAGTAGCTAGAGGAGGTTGATCACTTTTTCCTCTTGCAACTGCTCATCATTTACCTTGCTGGGTCGACAGTTATGCAGTGCACATCCGAGATCGCAATATATATCCGCTTATATGCAGACAGACAGAGGCGTCCTTTTTATCCATTTATCACTCTATCATCTTAGTTGTATCAACCATATTGATATTGCTGGGCAGCTGGCACAGCTCAGAAATTAGCATCAATATCTCAGGAACATGCATGCAAACTTCAGGTATATGTAATAAATTAAGCTATCCAAATGCAGCAATCGTGCATTTAGCTGGCAATGCAAACTTCAGGTATATGTGATCAATAAGGCTCGAACCTGTGACCTATTAAGTGTATTAAGTGCGTACGAGAACTAAATGACTTATACCGTTACACTACAATCAGGTTTGTGTCCAGTTCGAGTTTAAAATCAAAATAGCCTTTCCTGGGAATATTTGTATTCAAAATTTGATTTTCAAATTTGTCCGGTAACCATCCGGATTTCTCGGTTACCGTGGTAACCAGGAATCCCGAGACCCCTCGGGAAAATAATAATTTCGGGAACCAAAATCTTGGTTTAAACTATAAGCCACCATATCCATGCATCTCAGATGAAGACAATATACACAAATAACGTGAAGTGTGTGGATGACTAGGTTAATTTGAAGGTTTCGAAATAAAGTTACGGTTAACTATGGTGTATATGGCAAACACTTTTAAAGAAATTAGCTAATACCTTTTTGTAAATGATTTTTTCTATTTATAATTTTTATCCACCAATTTATTTGAGTAAACTTTCATTGACCGGTGCCAAAGGAAAATGAACTCCATGACAGTCGATGCGGTGGCTAAATGTAACACCAATCAGTGGGCACTGGCGTGCTTGTGGTGTCAGAGTGGGTAACATTGGTGGGCGAAGAAGATGTAGCAAACATGATTTAATTTTGTAAATAAAAATCTTCATCCCAGATTCTTCAATGTTTCTAATCATTTGTTCTCCATCCCTGACAACTTAGAAACCACGAGATGATCACCCTTCCAATGGACTCTCTATTTGTGACGTACAAACTGTTCACAATGAGTTCTACATTAGTTATTAGAGTCGTGACTTGTGACGATGGCTATCTTAACAGTTATCGTGCTCATATATCATACTCCCTCCGTTACTTGATGTAAGGTGTGTAGTTTTTGAGAAAAATTTCAAAATATAGGGTGTATTGCGATTTATGTACAATTTTACCCATCCAAAAATAAGTCTCATTCTGTAAGGGAGGGATTTGGCGGATTGTTTTTAGTTTCTGGTTAACATGGACTCATATCTTCGTTTTTTCACAAACAAATGAGTCCACCGTATGTCAAATACGCACGTCTTAATATTCGTGCAGAAAACTATACACCCTACATTCAGGAATGAAGGGAGTATTATTTAACTGATTAGTTGGTGGCCATATTATAGTACTTCTTTTAACCTAGCCATAATGACATTGCAAATTTAAATCTATTTTGGGCGTGCACCTTAAAACATTTGTGAAATTATATTACTTATTTCTCCCCTTGGTTATTTTCTCTAACAACGTCAACCAACTGTGTAATTGTGAAGCGAACAGATGTAATTTTGTTTCAAAATTAGCTTGTTTATAGGTGAAGGTCGTGAAATTTTCCTTTGTTCCAGAAAAAAGAGAATTATATTATTATACCTTGGTCCCTTACAAGTTGCTTATCAAAACAAATTTTATCTCGAGGGAGAAAATAGCAAAATTTGGGATTCCCTTGATGGGCCATATGATCAGTGTAGCAGTACTACGTCACAAGTCACAACTTACCACTCACCACTCATGAAGAACTTTATATATGTCTCACACATAGCAAAGCACACTTCATCCCAATGTGATATGGGCACGACGGAGGAGGTGCAGCCCAATTTCAGGACTCCACCAAGCTAGGCATGTCTACTGTAATAAATCAGAATATAAGGATCAAGGGGGATGATCCTATGATTGTTGTCCCGATCTTTCACAGCGAGTAACCCGGATAGAAATCTCCCAATAACGATCGATGAACGTTACCAGAAGACGAGGAACGAATCCAGCAAGCAACGTGGTGAAGATCACCACGCCTCTAACCTGAGCACGATAACACTTGATGAACACAAGCACCCACGGAGCAATCTTTATTACAAACTGATAAACGGTATCGCCGTCCCCGGAGGGATGCTTCACCAAAGAGCTCAAAGTTTATGGACTGTTTTTAATCTAAACTCAATCTAACCCTAAAACGATGCCAAGCAGCTCCTTATATGAGAGCTGGGCGCCCCACTAATGGGCCTAGCGGGTTCGTTTGGACAGGCCCAAAACGAACACTTATTAAAAGTAATACGCAAATCGGATAATCCGAATCACGGGTCAATCGGATAATCCGATTGACTCCAGTACCTCCGTGCGTACTCCACGACTTAAACCGGATAATCCGAGTCACAAGGAAATCGGATATTCCGATTTATTACAGTAGACATGCCTAGCTTGGTGGAGTCCTGAAATTGGGCTGCACCTACTCCGTCGTGCCCATATCATCATGATAAGGATCAAGGGGGATGATCCTATGATTGTTGTCCCGATCTTTCACAGCGAGTAACCCGGATAGAAATCTCCCAATAACGATCGATGAACGTCACCTGAAGACAAGGAACGAATCCAGCAAGCAACGTGGTGAAGATCACCACGCCTCTAACCTGAGCACGACAACACTTGATGAACACAAGCACCCTCGGAGCAATTTTTATTACAAACTGATAAACGGCATCGCCGTCCCCGGAGGGATGCTTCACCAAAGAGGTCAAAGTCTATGGACTGTTTTTAATCTAAACTCAAGCTAACCCTAAAACGATGCCAAGCAGCTCCTTATATGAGAGCTGGGGCACCCCACTAATGGGCCTAGCGGGTTCGTTTGGACAGGCCCAAACGAACACTTATTAAAAATAATACGCAAATCGGATAATCCGAATCACGGGTCAATCGGATAATCCGATTGACTCCAGTACCTCCGTGCGTACTCCATGACTTAAACCGGATAATCTGAGTCACAAGGAAATCGGATATTCCGATTTATTACAGTAGACATGCCTAGCTTGGTGGAGTCCTGAAATTGGGCTGCACCTCCTCCGTCGTGCCCATATCACAATATTGTGCTACATCTCTCGAAACCGACTTCATCTCTGTTTTGCTGCTAAATCCAAAATATAGTCTGTGCCTAGCTTTTTTTTTTATATACAAAAGGGGGTGCGGTTCCCCGGCCTCTTTTCTAAAAAAAGGAAAAAGCTAGGCACAGACTATAGCTATGTACAGATGTAAATATTCACAACATTATAGCTTTATCGAGTTATCAAATTCAAATTACATTATGGAGGCATGCCGCTGTTGGAAATGACATCTTGTAGTGAAGTGTTGGGACACTCAATTGTTTGTTTGTTGATCTAGTGTCTTCGTGTAAATCAAACATGTAAATATCTGTTATTTCAGATGGTAACACAACTATATATGCAAATTATACAAATAACATGCACATAGAGTTTATTATCCTGAAATCTTAATGCATATATTCATTACCCTGCTTACTGAAAAAGGGTCTGATGCATACATCAATGGGAACGAAAACACCAAAAAGGAAATTACAACAATCACGCACATCACTCTCGATCGCAAACAATTAGCGAGCTCAAACCTTGTAATTGTCAAGGCAAAAGGATTGAAAAAGGCTTGCTAGGCCATTTAGGTTATTCTAGGAAAAATTGTGCTCCACAGGTACCCCTCATCGAATATATATCTTATTCTTCATGGCACGATGTGCGTGTTCCTGTCTATAGCCAGAGAGCACCGGCATTCTTGAGCATGGGGACTAGCTCGCCACCGAGGTGTAGAGACATGACCTTGTTGGTCCCGCCGATAAGCTTTCCGCCGATGAACACCACCGGCACGGAGGGTCCTCCCCCGACCATCTTGAGGAGAGCTCGCTCCATCTCTTTGCCCCTAGGGTCCTGGTCCAGCTCGTGCACCAGTGCATTGACAGCGAGCTGGTCACTAAACAGACGCTCCACGGTGTGGCACATGCAATCGGAGCTCATGGTGAAGACCACGACTGCACGCTCCGATGCTAGCTTCATCACACGGTCCATCTGTTCGTCTAGCTAATGTGTGATCTATGTGCCCCAAACCTAGAAGCAAGTTTGGCTTTGAAACGACGAAAGGAGAACTGTGAGCTCGTGAGTAAGTTAGTGTGCAAGGAGACTTGGGTTGTGTAGGTAGCATGCAGATGTGCTTGCTTTTATAGAGGTGCAAAAGTCATGGTTTCCTTTAACGGAGGTAGTGTTTCGAACATGCAAGATTGCAAGCGCGTGATCTAGATATATCCAGCATTATTAATGTACTGAAAAAAATATGTTAGAAGGAATCTACGACGTGCTCTCACATAGAAACTGATCTTCGACTTTGAGCGACTAGAATATATTTAATTGAAGGCTGCGCAATCGATCGTCATAGCAGATGGTTTTGGATCCATACTTGGCCCTGCCACTTGTCTGAAATGGTTGGTATGAATGGAGAACGGTTCGGACAAGACATGCATCGAACCGTCTTTTGTTCAATAGGCCCCAAAGCATATATATTGGTAGATTTTGTAGGGTTGACCTTGAGAGAGGGAACCTCATACATATGCCGATGGGCAAGGTCGACCTTGAGAGGGAACAACTCTAGCAGACTCTTAAACATGGGAGTCTTCAAAGTTGATTTTTACATAATCCTATAGAAAATATAGACTCTCGAGATTGTGTGTAAAGTCATATACATCCTAAAACTTCAAACTATATAACTTTACTTTACTTGTCACCGCTGGTATGGGAAAATCCCGAAGTCTTTTTTTGCATTTTTCAATTCTAGCATCTTAGCTAAATTGAATAGTGTAGGAGTTTCTTAGGATAATAATGACAAAAAAATTGCTATTTCGACTAAAGCACTGAGACATTTGGAATACGACCGGTTAACAGTCACTCCAAAAGTCTCGTGTAAGTCATTTACTCCACATCCGGATGTGGAGGAGCTAGATGACACAATTGATGTCCAGCTCCTCTCAAATCTAGTTGGGGATGTAACGGAAGGTGGCTTGGATGAGGTGATGCTTAGCTCATTATATGACCTGAAAGCGTCCGACCATAAATCTAAAGCAAACTACTCTAAAAAAGATAAAAAAAAACCACGTAAAAAGGCGAAATTGTCCGCATCTCCAATTGTTTCCCAATGAATGGCATGTTCGCAAATAGCAGAGGTCTTCGTGACTTGGCTAAACACGCACGTATTGGTGATTCTATTAGGGATCATAGATTGCTGATTCTATTAGGGATCATAGATTGGATTTTGTGGGCATTTCGGAAACTGGTAAACGAGATTTCTCTGCGAGTCTACTTAATCGCCTATCTAGTGGTGTAAAATTCACATGGGTATCTCGTCCGCCACGTGGTAGGTCTGGGGGCACATTACTCAGTGTAAGAAAAGACAACATGGATGTGTTGGCTAGTTCGGAGGGTGACTTTCATATTAAGTTTCACATCCGCAACAAAGATGACAATTTCACATGGAGTCTTGTCACCGTGTATGGTGCAGCCCAGGACGAAAATAAACCTTCTTTTCTTCGAGAGTGGTAAACCTTGCAAAAGATAATCCATACCCTATAATTATAGGTGGTGATTTCAATTTGCTGAGGTTCGCGCATGAGAAGAGCAGGGGTAGATTTGACAACAAGTGGACTCTATTATTCAACGCTGTCATTGATAGCCTTGACTTACGAGAGGTAAATATGATTGGGAGGCAGTTCACTTGGGCAAATAGCCTCCCAGAGCCGACATACGAAAAGTTGGACCGTGTACTGATGGACTCAGATTGGGAATCTAAATTTCCAATGGTCTCAGTACGGGCACTTGAGCGTATCGAGGCATTGTCAGATCATGCCCCCATACTATTAACCACTGGGACACCTAGACTGCTATGTAAATGCCAATTCAAATTTGAATTGGGTTGGTTACATCGGGAGAGATTCTATGTTATGGTTAAAATGATATGGGAAAGGCCGGTTATTGGTCATAGCCCGATCCAAAGGTGGAATAACAAAATACGCACTGTGCGTAAACACCTGGGTGGTTGGGCTAGACATATGGTTGGCCAACTGAAAAGGAAAAGCTTCGCTTATCATCTATTATTGATGAATTGGAGGCTTTTGCTGAGATGCGACCGCTGTCCACGCAAGAGATTGAGTTGAAAAACCAATCAAACGCGGAGATGGCCGGTCTACTTCGTGAAGAGGAGCTTAAATGGTACCAACGATCAAAAGCCCAATTCATTTTAGAGGGAGATTCGAATACGAGATACTTTCATAGTATGGCTAATGGAAGACATCGAAATAAACTCATTCATTCTCTTAATCAAGATGAGGGTATGATTGAAGGCCATGAGCAACTCAAATCATATATCATGAACTACTATAAAAATATGTTCGGTAAGCCAGATGAGAGTGATTTCTCGTTGGAAGAATCTCGAACAGATGATATCCCGCAAGTTTCCGATGAGGAGAACGCTCACCTTACTGCTCAATATTCTGAGGACGAGGTTAACAAGGCGGTGTTCCAAATGGAACACAATAAATCAACAGGTCCGGATGGTTTCCCAGCGGAGTTTTATCAGAACTTCTGGGAGATAATCAAAGCGGACCTACTCGAGTTATTCCATGCGCTTCGTGCTGGACAACTTGAACTATTTCGCCTAAATTTCGGGGAGATAATTTTGCTGCCAAAGGTTAATGAAGCAGAAAGGATCCAGCAATATAGGCCAATCTGTCTTCTTAACGTTAGCTTCAAAATTTTCACCAAAACCGCTACTATTAGGCTAAATTCGGTGGCTGATCACGTTGTGCGCCCGACTCATACGGCTTTTATGCAAGGTCTCAATATCCATGATGGTGTTGTGGTTTTACATGAAACAGTTCATGAGTTGCATCGGAAAAAACTTAACGGGGTAATTCTAAAGATTGACTTTGAAAAGGCTTATGATAAAGTCAAGTGGTCTTTTCTCCAACAAACACTAAGAATGAAAGGATTTTCTGATGAGTGGCGCGCGATGATCCATAATTTTGTTTCCGGAGAAAGTGTTGCCATAAAAGTCAATGATGACGTTGGTCGATACTTCCAAACGGAAAAAGGATTACGACAAGGCGATCCATTATCACCTATATTATTTAATATAGTTGCTGATATGCTAGCCATAATCATCGAGCGTGCAAAACTGGATGGTCAAATTGAAGGTGTAGTCCCGCATCTAGTGGATGGAGGGTTATCTATTCTTCAATATGCTGATGATATGATTCTTTTTATGGAACATGACATGGAAAAAACGAGAAACCTGAAATTAATTTTATCAGTGTTCGAGCAACTTTCTGGTCTAAAGATTAACTTCCATAAGAGTGAATTGTTTTGTTTTGGTGATGCCCAGGACGATGCCACCCAGTATGCTTAGTTATTTGGCTGTGGACAAGGCCAGTTTCCAATAACCTATCTAGGCATTCCGATTCATTTCAGAAGGCTTACGATTGCTCAATGGAAGCATGTCGAGGAAAGGCTACAGAAGAGGCTTAGTAGTTGGAAAGGAAATTTACTTTCTCTGGGTGGTAGATTGGTTCTCATAAATTCAGTCCTAAGTAATATGGTACTGTATATGATTTCCTTCTTCCAGTTACCAAAGGGAGTCTTGCATCGCTTGGATTATTTTCGATCAAGATTCTTTTGGCAAGGAGACAGTGAGAAAAAGAAATATCGACTGGCTAAATGGGATGTAGTGTGCCGCCCCAAAGATTATGGTGGTATGGGGATTCATGACCTTGAGGTCAAGAATAGAGCCCTTCTTGGTAAATGGTTGTTTAATCTACTTACCGAAAATGGGGTTTGGCAAACTCTCTTAAGGAGAAAGTATATTGGCTCAATTGCGGTATCACAGGTTTCTTGGAAACCAGGTGACTCACATTTTTGGGCTGGCCTAATGGCGATGAAGAAATTCTTCTTCCCATATGGTTCTTTCTCCATTAAGGATGGTTCGGAGATAAGGTTCTGGGAGGATAGATGGCTAGGCACTACCTCACTCCGGGAACAATATCCAGCCTTATACAATATTGTCCTTGGATGACACAAAAGCGATACGCTCGCTCAAGTGTTGGAGGATACTCCTGCAAATGTGACGTTCAGAAGAGATCTTGTTGGCTCCAGACTAGCAGCTTGGCATGAGTTTCTACATCGTCTAGCTTTCGTCAATTTGATGCAAGGGACCGACGAGTTTCATTGGAATTTACACAAGAGTGGTCAATTCTCTGTGCACTCTATGTATAAAGCATTAATCCAACCGGATATGCCAGTAGATAATAATAAGAAAATCTGGAAGATGAAGATTCCACTAAAAAACAAGGTCTTTGCGTGGTATCTTCGTCGAGCAGTAATTCTTACTAAAGACAACCTTGCAAAACGCAATTGGCATGGAAGTAAAAAGTGTGTCTTTGTCATAAGGATGAGACAATCAAACACTTATTCTTTGAGTGCAAATTAGCTAGTTCTATATGGTCAATCATCCAGATAGGTTCTAGCCTATACCCTCTAAGAAGCATTGCTAATATTTTTAGCATTGGCTGAATGGGGTGGATAAGAGGTTCAAACAACTTATTAGGGTGGCAGCGCTTGCCGTAATATGGTTGCTTTGGCTGTGTAGAAATGACAAGATTTTTAATGATACAAATTCTTCTCTCATGCAGGTTATCTACAGAAGTACAGCTACGCTCCGTTCGTGGTCTCAGTTGCAACGTGTGGAGCATCGAGACCTATTTATGGAGGTGTGTACAAGACTGGAGAATACGGCGAGAGACTTTTTATCCCAACATGGATGACAACATAATTTGCGGATTGGCCTCCACCATCTTAGGCGTTATTACAATTTCTCATGATGATATGTAATTCGCCTTTTTTATGTTGCGTACTTCTGAACTTGTGTCGGCTGTGTGCATCTTAGTTATGCAGAAGCTGGGTGTAATACTTAAAACTTATTAAGTAATAAAGATCCCTTTATCAAAAAAAAAAACGTGGGTCCTATTTCCCAGTGGCCACAATTTTTTTACTTTTTACCATTTAAGCTCTATTCACCTCCTAAATCACACGACCATATCATCGGTGACACTCTCCCTCATAGTGTTCTGCCGCGCGCCATGCTACAATATGCTTCGTCGTACGGTTGCTGATGTTGTGGTTATCACAATAATTATGTAGTTTCGTTACGATTGATTTCGTCACGGACTGCGTAAAACCGACATATATAGGGATATATATGTGATCGTCATAGATTGAGTGCATGCCAATTTAACGTATAGTGAAGCAAGAGCCCTCAATGAGGATCCTTGATCTTCACTAGTGGGCCCCGCTAGACTCGGGGCCTTTGTGTTTGTGATGAAACCGGCCGTCCTAAACACTGAGCCATGTCGAATAGTACACCTTCGAGGCCACGTAAAACCTGACAATGTTGCACGATGTGGCCGACAGGTGGCATGCATGACGTGGCAGGTAACTGATGTGACATGGTGCAAACATGGCCCTAAGCATTACACACCGGAAGCCAGGTCTAATAGGTTGTTGTTGCGGCAAAATTTGTGATGATTTTGGGTCTATTGTGCATGTAGCCCAATACTACGAAATGTAATTGACCCATAACCAATCGAGATAGTGCCTTGAAGGCTCAACTTCACCCAACCGGCAAGCTTCCAAAATTAGAGACACGATACACCAATGACACAATTTCCATCGGAATTTTTGAAATGACGATCAAATTCATCATACAGAAAAATAATAGTAGTTTACGAATGCAAAATGGCATAGGTTAGATAAAAATATCACATAATTCAGGCATACGGTCTTACCATCCTAATCCGACAAATGAAGTAGTTTGTAAGTTTGTATTAAATACTACCTTGCCTTGCAGTTGAACTTAAGACAATTAGCAGAGGCAAATCTTAAGTTTTACATCCGTCTCGGCTTGCTTCCTCTTCATCTCTTCTCATTTTTCTTATCATACCTGCTTAGAATACCCATCTATTTTTTCTCATTAGGTGTTGCAGATGATTAGAGATCTTGTGTTTCCTATGGAGTGACATCCTCGTTGTTAAATTTGCTCTGCCACCATCACTTGTCCGGCTACCGACACCTTGCGAACCGCACTAGAAGAAACAAAAACCTTTGGGCCAGACCCGAATTGAGCTCTAGTACCGGATTAGCCACGAACCTGGACTAGAGGGGGGGACTAGTCCGGTTCGAAGGTTACGAGGCCGCAACGAACTCGTCCCGGTTCGTAAGGGACCTCTAGTCCTGGCTCGTAATACGAACCGGGACTAGAGGGGTCTAGCCGGCAGGACACATTCGAGACCCCTCTAGTACCGGTCCGTATTACGAACCGGTACTAGAGGTCTCTCTTTAACCTGTAAATCTCCCGCTGACGGTTGCGCTTTGGAAGTTGATCAGCCCGGCGTTTTGATTGTGCTTTGGAAGATGATCAGCCCGGCGTTGATTACTACGGGAATTTAATCACTGCGTCGCCCGCCGGCCTCCCTCTCCGCCCTATAAAAGTTACACTAATCCATGGCTTTAAGCACACCTAATTATCTCTCTAATCCTTGCAAAAACTCTCTCTCTCGATCCTCTCCTTCTATTCCAATGAGCCACTCGCGCGCGTACCTCCGTCTCGGTTGTACTACTTCATCAAAGAAGATATGCACTTCAAGGTATGGGTCACCCTCCGTGCATCACGCGTGGAGAGGTGGATCCGCGACGTGAAGAAGTTCATCCTCGACGCCGCACCGATCTGTCGGAAATATGCCCTAGAGGCAATAATAAATAAATGTTATTATCATATTTCCGTGTTCATGATATATGTTTATTTCCATGCTATAATTGTATTAACCGGAAACATAATACATGTGTGGTTGCGTAAACAACATTGCGTCCCTAGTAAGCCTCTACTAGACTAGCTCGTTAATTAATGATGGTTATGGTTTCCCAACCATGAACATGAGTTGTTAATTAATTAACGGGATCATGTCATTAGAAGAATGACGTGATGGACAGACCCAACTAAGCATAACAATATTGATCGTTTCATTAAGTTTTTATTGTCATGCCTTTTATTGTCAAGTATCCTATTTCTTAGACCATGAGATCATGTTATTCCCGGGTACTGGAAGAATACTTTGGGGACATCAACCATCGCTTCGTGACAGGGTGATCATAAAGGTGTCTTACGGGTATCTCAGAAAGTGCTTGTTGAATTACATGAATCAAGACTGGGATTTGTCCCTCCGTGTTTCGGAGAGATATACTCTGGGCCCACTCGGTAGTGCACATTCGGTAAAGCTTGCAAGCACGTGACTAATGAGTTAGTCACAGAGAATGTTGTATTACGGAACGAGTAAAGAGTACTTACCAGTAACAAGATTTAACTAGGTATAGTGATACCGACGATCAAATCTTGGGTAAGTAAAATATCGCGTGACAAAGGAAATTGTATACGGATTATAGTAGTCCACGACATAGTGGTTCAACCGATAAAGATCTTCGTTGAATGTGTGGGAGTCATTATGGATATCCTGGTCCCTCTAATGGTTATTGATCGGAGAGGTGTCTCCATCATGTCTGCACGTTCTCGAACCCGTAGGGTCACACACTTAACGTTCGGTAACGCTAGAGTAGCTCTGGGATAATTTTGTTAATGGTGTCCGAATATTGTTCGGAGTCTCGGATGAGATCCTAGACATCACGAGGAGCTCCGGAAGAGTCCGGAGGTAAAGATTTATATATGGCAAGTTGATTTCAGGGTTCCGGAAAAGTTCGGGATTTTTCGGCAGAGTGTCGGAATGTTCTAGAAGGTTCCGGAGGGTCCCATAGTGGGGCCCACCTGTCCCCAACGACCAAGGGTGGCCCACTGGTCCATTTGACCAGTCCTACTTGGTCCATGCAGCCATTCAATGGGTAGCCCTTTAAAAGGGATGTTACCACTCTTGAAAGAGGGGGTTACCACCTTTTAAATGAGAAGGGGTTACCACTATTGAAAGAGGGAGTTTCTACTTTGGAAATAAAGTGGCTGCAGCCCCTTGCCTATATAAAGAAGAGGGAGAGGTGCACCAAGAGACAGAGGCTTGGCCGCATCACTGGCTTGCTGCTCCTCTACCTCCCGCGCACCGCTTGGCGAAGCCCTGCCCGCGGGAACTCTCCACCATATCCACCACCACGCCGTCGTGCTGCTGGAATCGATCCCACCTACTTCTCCCTCTAGCTTGCTGGATCAAGAAGAGGGAGACGTCATCGAGCTGTACGTGTGCAAGCCTCCGGAGGTGCTGCTCGTTTGCGGTGCTGATCGGATCGAACATCGTCAACAACTTCACCGAGCTGCGTTGAATTAAACGTTCAACGCGCGTGTTCTTCGAGGGTATGATGAACTACTCTCCCCGTTACTAGAATCTTCTAGATAGGATCTTGAGTGTTGCTTCCGCATGTGAGAGAAATTTTTTGTTTTCTATCGCGCAAACTCCTACAGTGGTATCAGAGCCGGATCTATGCGTAGATGTTTTGGTACGGGTAGAACACATATGTGTATGTGGGCGTTGATAATCTTTTTATTACTTCCTTTGTGTATTTTGAATCTTAGTGGCATAGTGGGATGAAGCGGCCCGGACTAACTTTACATGTCCACGTACATGAGACTTGTTCCACGACTGACATGCAACTTGTATTGCATAAGTGGCTTTGCGGGTGTCTGTCTCTCCCACTATAGTTAAGATTTAATCTACAACGGGTTGTTAATAATTTGTTTATCACCGTTGTGGTTTCATGTTCGTAGGTAAGAACGGTTCTTTCTTCGAAAGCCCTAAGCCACGTAAAATTTGCAAAGAATAAGGGAGAGGCGTCTAACTTGTTTTTGCAGGGGTGCTTGTGATATGGTATAGCCCAAACTGTTTCATATGATATATTTGTGATGTATGAGATGATCATGTTTTGTAATGTTTCACGACTTGCATGTCGATGAGTACGGCAACCGGCAGGAGCCATATGGTTGTCTTAATTATCAATTGTATGACCTGCGTGTCAACTTCAAACGCCATGTAATTGCATTATTTATCGCTATGAGTTAGCAATATATGGGATGCAACGTGGTGGAGACAACCAAGGCGCCACATGAACATGGCGCCATGATGGAGATCATGCCGGTGCGTTTAAGATGGAGATCAAGACGCAATAAAAGGGCTATACCATGTCACATATTTTTATGCATGTGATGTTTATCCTTTTATGCATCTTATTTTGCGTGTGCTCGACGGTAGCATTATAAGATGATCCCTCACACAATATCAAGATAAAGTGTTCTCCCTTAGTATGCACCGTCGCGAAAGTTCGTCGTTTTGAAGCATCTCGTGATGATCGGATGTGGTAAACTCTACGTTCACATACGACGGGTGTAAGCCAGTTTTACACATGCGGAAATACTTTGGTTAACTTGACGAGCCTAGCATGTACAGACATGGACTCGGAACACGACGAACCGAAAGGTTAAACACGAGTCATATGAATGATATGATCAACATTTCGATGTTCACCATTGAAACTACATCTTCTCTCGTGAAGATCGGACTTGGTGTAGTGGATTTGGATCGTGTACCACTAGACAACTATGAGGGATGTTGTTTTAAGTGGGAGTTCGTTAGTAATTTGATTAAAATGAACTCTTTATCATGAACATAGTCTAAAGATGTCTTTGCTAAAATGTTGTAGATCATGGCCCGCAACGTAGCTCAGTTCAACTTCAGCGCATTCCTTGAGAAAGAAAAACTGAAATCATCTGGTTCAAACTTCACTGACTGGCACCGCAACCTGAGGATTATCCTCACTGGGTGTAAGAAGCATTATGTGCTCGATGCTGCGCTAGGTGACCCACCTGCAGACAATGCGCCTGAAGCAGAACAAAATGTCTTTGAGACGCGCAGAGATGACCACATTATAGTTGCCTGTGCCATCCTTACATCTCTGGACACTGATCTCCAGAAACGTTTTGAACATCACGGCGCCTATGAGATGGTTGAAGAGCTGAAAACCATGTTTCAGACTCAGACCCGCGCTGAGAGATATGAGATCTCTGATAAGTTCTATACATGTAAGATGGAGGAGCACAGCTCTGTCAGTGAACATGTTGTCACCATGGGAGGCTATATCCAACGCCTAATTCAGCTGGGATGTGTGATCCCGGATGAGTTAATCACTGACAGGGTGCTGCAGTCGCTCCCTCCGAGCTACAAAGGCTTTGTGCTGAACTATAACATGCAAGGCATGAATAAGACTCTTAATGAGCTCTTTGCGATGCTGAAATCTGCAGAAGTGGACATCAAGAAAGAACATCAAGTGTTGATGGTCAATAAGACCACCAGTTTCAAGAAGGTTAAGGCCAAAAAGGGTCACTTCAAGAAGAGTGGCAAATCTGTTGCTGCTCAGGGCGGCAAACCTGTTGCCACACCTGTGAAACCCAAGGCTGGTCCTAAGCCGGACACTGTGTGTTTCTACTGCAAGGGAGACGGTCACTGGAAGCGTAACTGCGCCAAATACTTGGCGGATAAGAAGGCTGGCAACGTCAAAGGTATATTTGATATACATGTTATTGATGTGTACCTTACTAGTTCTCGTAGTAGTGCCTGGGTATTTGATACTGGTTCGGTTGCTCATATTTGCAACTCGAAACAGGAGCTGCAGAATAAACGGAGACTGGCGAGGGATGAGGTGACGATGCGCGTCGGGAATGGATCGAAGGTCGATGTCATCGCCGTCGGGACACTACCTCTTCATCTACCTTCGGGATTAGTTTTAAACCTGAATAATTGTTATTTGGTGCCTGCGTTAAGCATGAACATTATATCTGGATCTTGTTTATTGCGAGACGGTTACTCATTTAAATCAGAGAATAAAGGTTGTTCTATTTCTATGAGTAATATCTTTTATGGTCATGCACCCAACGTAAATGGTTTATTCTTGTTGGATCTCGATAGTAGTACTTCACACATCCATAACATTGATGCTAAAAGATGCAAAGCGAATAATGATAGTACCACATACTTGTGGCACTGCCGTTTAGGTCATATTGGTGTAAAGCGCATGAAGAAACTCCATTCTGATGGACTTTTTCAATCACTTGACTTTGAATCATTTGATACGTGCGAACCATGCCTCATGGGTAAGATGACTAAGACACCGTTTTCCGGTACGATGGAACGGGCGAGTGATTTGTTGGAAATCATACATACTGATGTGTGTGGACCAATGAGCATTCCAACACGTGGTGGATATCGTTACTTCCTAACTTTCACTGATGATTTGAGTAGATATGGGTATATTTACTTAATGAAACACAAGTCTGAAACATTTGAAAAGTTCAAAGAATTTCAGAGTGAAGTAGAAAATCATCGTAACAGGAAGATCAAATTTCTACGATCTGATCGTGGAGGGGAATATCTGAGTTACGAGTTTGGCATGCACTTGAAAAATTGTGGAATTGTTTCCCAACTCACGCCACCTGGAACACCACAGCGTAATGGTGTGTCTGAACGTCGTAATCGTACTTTATTAGATATGGTGCGTTCTATGATGTCTGTATCCGATCTGCCAATGTCATTTTGGGGGTATGCATTAGAGACAGCCGCATTCACTTTAAATAGGGCACCATCTAAATCCGTTGAGACGACACCATATGAGTTGTGGTTTGGTAAGAAGCCAAAATTATCGTTTCTTAAAATTTGGGGATGCGAGGCTTATGTCAAAAGATTACAACCTGATAAGCTCGAACCCAAAGCGGAAAAATGCGTCTTCATAGGATATCCAAAGGAAACCATTGGGTATACCTTCTATCACAGATCCGAAGGCAAAGTTTTTGTTGCTAAGAATGGATCCTTTCTTGAGAAGGAGTTTCTTTCGAAAGGAGTGAGTGGGAGGAAAATAGAACTAGACGAGGTTATTGAACCTTCTCCCGAATTGGAGAGCAGCGCAGCGCAGGAAGATTTGGATCTTCAGGCACCGCCTTCACCAGCTAGAGAGAAAGAAGCTGATGATAGTGATCATGCAGCTTCGGTCAAAGTTCCCGTTCGCAGGTCGACAAGGTTACGTACTGCTCCTGAATGGTACGGTAATCCTGTCTTGAACATTTTATTGTTAGACAATGATGAACCTATGAACTATGAGGAAGCGATGATGAGCCCAGACTCTGGAAAATGGCAAGACGCCATGAACTCTGAAATGGAATCCATGAAGGAAAACCAAGTGTGGACTTTGGTTGACCTTCCTGATAGCCGTAAGGCTGTTGAATGTAAATGGATTTTCAAGAAGAAAACAGACGCTGACGGTAATGTCACCGTATATAAAGCTCGACTTGTCGCAAAAGGTTTTCGACAAATTCAAGGAGTTGACTACGATGAGACCTTCTCACCCGCTAAAGTCTGTTAGGGTTCTACTAGCAATTGCTGCTTATTTCGATTATGAAATTTGGCAGATGGATGTCAAAACTGCGTTCCTCAACGGAAACGTTGAAGAAGAGTTGTACATGGTACAACCTGAAGGTTTTGTCGATCCTAAGGATGCTGATAAAGTGTGCAAACTTCAGCGATCCATCTATGGACTGAAGCAAGCATCCCGGAGTTGGAATCTTCGATTTGATGAGGTGATCAAAGGTTTTGGATTTGTCCAAAATTATAAAGAAGCTTGTGTTTACAAGAAAGTGAGTGGGAGCTCGGTTGCATTCCTGGTTTTATATGTAGATGACATATTACTTATTGGGAATGATGTGGAGCTGCTTAACAGTGTGAAAGATTATTTGAATAATAGTTTTTCAATGAAAGATCTTGGTGAAGCTGCATACATATTGGGCATAAAGATCTATAGAGATAGATCAAGACGCTTAATAGCACTTAGTCAAAGTAAATACCTTGAGAAGATAGTGAAGAAATTCAATATGCAGGATGCAAAGAAAGGTTCTTTGCCCATGTTACAAGGTAAGCCATTGAGTATGACTCAGTGTCCAACTACGGCAACAGAAATAGAAAGGATGAAGAAAATCCCCTATGCCTCGGCCATAGGTTCTATTATGTATGCCATGTTGTGTACTAGACCGGATGTGTCCCATGCTCTTAGTTTGTACCAGAGTGATCCTGGAGAGGCTCACTGGACAGCAGTTAAAAATATCCTTAAGTACCTAAAAAGGACTAAGGACATGTTTCTTGTCTATGGTGGTGATGAAGAGCTCTCCGTAAAAGGTTACGTTGATGCTAGCTTCGATACTGATCCAGATGACTCGAAATCTCAAACAGGGTATGTCTTTATCTTGAATGGAGCTGCGGTTAGCTGGAGGAGTTCCAAGCAAACCGTCATTGCGGCATCTACATTAGAGGCGGAGTATATGGCCGCTTCTGAAGCAGCGAAAGAAGGGATATGGCTGAAGGAGTTCGTCACTGAACTCGGCGTTGTTCCGAGCGCACTGGATCCCATGGAGATTTTTTGTGACAACACTGGTGCCATTGCTCTAGCCAAGGAACCAAGATGTCACAAGAGTTCCAAGCATATCAAACGCCGGTTTCATCAAATTCGTGAGCATGTCAATGAAGGAGATATTACCATTAGCAAAGTACATACGAATCAAAATATCGCTGATCCGTTGACTAAAGTTCTTCCACAGACAAAACATGATCAACACCAGAAGGCCATGGGTGTTAGATTTTTACCAATGTAAACTAGATTATTGACTCTAGTGCAAGTGGGAGACTGTTGGAAATATGCCCTAGAGGCAATAATAAATAAATGTTATTATCATATTTCCGTGTTCATGATATATGTTTATTTCCATGCTATAATTGTATTAACCGGAAACATAATACATGTGTGGTTGCGTAAACAACATTGCGTCCCTAGTAAGCCTCTACTAGACTAGCTCGTTAATTAATGATGGTTATGGTTTCCCAACCATGAACATGAGTTGTTAATTAATTAACGGGATCATGTCATTAGAAGAATGACGTGATGGACAGACCCAACTAAGCATAACAATATTGATCGTTTCATTAAGTTTTTATTGTCATGCCTTTTATTGTCAAGTATCCTATTTCTTAGACCATGAGATCATGTTATTCCCGGGTACTGGAAGAATACTTTGGGGACATCAACCATCGCTTCGTGACAGGGTGATCATAAAGGTGTCTTACGGGTATCTCAGAAAGTGCTTGTTGAATTACATGAATCAAGACTGGGATTTGTCCCTCCGTGTTTCGGAGAGATATACTCTGGGCCCACTCGGTAGTGCACATTCGGTAAAGCTTGCAAGCACGTGACTAATGAGTTAGTCACAGAGAATGTTGTATTACGGAACGAGTAAAGAGTACTTACCAGTAACAAGATTTAACTAGGTATAGTGATACCGACGATCAAATCTTGGGTAAGTAAAATATCGCGTGACAAAGGAAATTGTATACGGATTATAGTAGTCCACGACATAGTGGTTCAACCGATAAAGATCTTCGTTGAATGTGTGGGAGTCATTATGGATATCCTGGTCCCTCTAATGGTTATTGATCGGAGAGGTGTCTCCATCATGTCTGCACGTTCTCGAACCCGTAGGGTCACACACTTAACGTTCGGTAACGCTAGAGTAGCTCTGGGATAATTTTGTTAATGGTGTCCGAATATTGTTCGGAGTCTCGGATGAGATCCTAGACATCACGAGGAGCTCCGGAAGAGTCCGGAGGTAAAGATTTATATATGGCAAGTTGATTTCAGGGTTCCGGAAAAGTTCGGGATTTTTCGGCAGAGTGTCGGAATGTTCTAGAAGGTTCCGGAGGGTCCCATAGTGGGGCCCACCTGTCCCCAACGACCAAGGGTGGCCCACTGGTCCATTTGACCAGTCCTACTTGGTCCATGCAGCCATTCAATGGGTAGCCCTTTAAAAGGGATGTTACCACTCTTGAAAGAGGGGGTTACCACCTTTTAAATGAGAAGGGGTTACCACTATTGAAAGAGGGAGTTTCTACTTTGGAAATAAAGTGGCTGCAGCCCCTTGCCTATATAAAGAAGAGGGAGAGGTGCACCAAGAGACAGAGGCTTGGCCGCATCACTGGCTTGCTGCTCCTCTACCTCCCGCGCACCGCTTGGCGAAGCCCTGCCCGCGGGAACTCTCCACCATATCCACCACCACGCCGTCGTGCTGCTGGAATCGATCCCACCTACTTCTCCCTCTAGCTTGCTGGATCAAGAAGAGGGAGACGTCATCGAGCTGTACGTGTGCAAGCCTCCGGAGGTGCTGCTCGTTTGCGGTGCTGATCGGATCGAACATCGTCAACAACTTCACCGAGCTGCGTTGAATTAAACGTTCAACGCGCGTGTTCTTCGAGGGTATGATGAACTACTCTCCCCGTTACTAGAATCTTCTAGATAGGATCTTGAGTGTTGCTTCCGCATGTGAGAGAAATTTTTTGTTTTCTATCGCGCAAACTCCTACACGATCAAGTGCGTTGGACTCGACTGTGAGTTCACCGACCCTCTCCCGGGTCGACAGAGGGATCTTCCACCCGAGAAAAGCAGCGCGCCGCCGTACTTCAACTCTCGGTGGCGTCCGAGACTCTTGTCTTCCAGATCTGCAAGGCCGATGGGGTGCCGCAGCTCCTCGTGGATTTCTTAGGTGACGAGACCATCAACTTCTATGGCGTGGCTATCCACAATGACGTGCGGATGCTGCGCTACTATGGAATTGTTATTCCGTCCGCGGTCGACTTCCAGAGGGACTGCCGGAACCCAACTGGCAATCCTACACCGAGTCTCTATGCTCTCTCCAATGCTATCATTGGGACAAAACTTGAGAAGAGAAGAACAACAAGAAGGACAAGAAGAAGGGCAAGGACGACGACGACTTAGAAGACCTCTGAATTTTTGGTTGGGGCAACGTTCATTGAGCTACGAGCAAGACTTCTATGCCGCTCTGGACGCTCGCCTCGGCTTCGAGATTGCACGGAAGTGGGATAATCTACGTGGCTATAATACCAATGACGATCGTTTTAATGTCGTTGATGAGTAGACTAGCTATATAGTGATGTGTGTGCTCCGTTGTGTGTTCTCATGTAAATTTTGGTCAATTCGGTCCATTCGGTTACCTAAAAATTAATGACTGAAATATTTGGATTCCTATAATTTTTCTGTTCGATTTATACATATTATTTGCCGAATTCGCTTTACGGATTTAAAGATATGAATTTATCCATATTAAATTGAAAATGGCAATAATAATGTAAAATTCATTTTTTGTTATTTGTTAACAATTATTATTACTTAATCATTAATATTTATATAGAAGATGATATGGACACAATATTTAGATTCCTATCATTTTTTTGATCGATTTATATATATTATTTGTCGAATTTTGATTTACGGATTTAAAGATATGAATTTATCCATATTAAATTGAAAATTGCAATAATAATGTAAAATTATTTTTTTGTTATTTGTTAAACAATTATTATTACTTAATCATTATATTTATGCAAAATATGACATGGACACAATATTTAGATTCCTATCATTTTTTGATCGATTTATACATCTTATTTGTCGAATTTCGTAAGGGACCTCTAGACCCGGTTCGTAATACGGACCAGAACTAGAGGGGTCTGGCCCGGCAGGACCACGTGTGAGACCCTCTAATATCGGTCCGTATTACGAACTGGTACTAGAGGTCCTCTGCTCTATATATGTCGCCCTGCTCACCCCTCTCTCTCTGTTTTTTTCCAGCATTTAGAGGTGAGAGGTGTGTGCTAGTTTGTTGTTTACTTCCTATGCACAAGAGGTGTCCGATGAAATGACCGAGCTAGCCAGCTTCCTTCTCCTCTGTTCTTCACCACCGAGCTCGAGTTTATCCCTGTTTTCTCCACGATTTGTCATGATTTTGCGGCGCCTCTTCTATTGAAGTGTCAAGATTTGGCGGCGCCCCTTCTATTGAAGTGTCAAGATTTGGTGGCGCCCTTCTATTGAAGTGTTCCAAGAGGTCAAGATTTGGCAGCGCCCCGTCCCCGTCCTCACCGCCGTCGATCGCCTGCGCCGTCCTGTCACCGGCACCACCTCGGTGAGCCTCTTGTTTTTATCTTTTATTTAAAAAATCTTAGTTGTATGATTTAGATGCATAATTATTACTTGCATATAATTTTCTTAGTTGTATAATTGTTTGTTATATATAGTGCCATGGTTTTGACATCTGTCCACACCGGCTCTCGTCCGCTCTATTATTCGGATGTGGTATGATTGTTTGTTATAACTATTTGTTTCATTTCGTGTTTATGACAATTATGCCGACCAACTTGACATAGATATTTTTTATTAGGAGGTAGTTGAACCGGAAATTCCAACCGACCCTATTGTCGAGTTTTTTGAAAAAGAAAACAATGATTTGAAAGCAAAATTGAAAGAAGTGAGATCTTCATCTCCAATGCTTAGAAGAGAAGATGAAATTAGAGTTTAAGCTTGCCGACGTCGTCGATGATCACGAGATCAAGATGAATGCAATGCGCTTGCAACTTAAAAAGATTAGAAAATATGCCATTAATTAAGAGGCTTGGTATCATTATGCTGTTGGTTCAATAATTGCCTTAGTTGCGATTTTGATCGCATTTGTTGTTGGATTTAAATTCTTTAGATAGTTGTATGTTAGTTTCAATTAATGTATGTTTTATCAGAACTATGTATTAGATTTGGTCACTACTCTACTTTTGTTTTAATGTGGTGAACTTGTATTAATGAATTTGGTCAGTTCTCTATTCTATTCATGATGTAGTGTAATTGGTCGATTATGTTCGTTTACCGTAATGGGTTTTAGCGTTGATTGCGTTTGATATACTTATATAATGCAGATGAGCCATCCATGGATGTCCGCTGACCGACGCTCTAACGAGTACATTCAAGGCCTGCATTCTTTTCTCAATGTGACCGAGGCAAACACGCGGAATTGTTTTATGTGTTGTCCATGCAAAGTCTGTCGGAATGAGAAGGATTAAACTTCCTCAAGAACAATTCACATCCACCTGATAGAGCATGGTTTCATGCCCAGCTATAATTGTTGGACCAAACACGGAGAAAGAGGGGTTATAATGGAAGACGATTAAGAAGAAGAGGATAATGACAACTATCCTATGTTCAGTGAACACGGTGGTACTACAATGGGAGAAGACGAAGCTGAAGAAGAGTCCATTGTTGATGAGCCCAATGATGATTTTCGTCAGGCCATTCGTGATGCATAGATAAACTGTGGAAGTGAAAATGAGAGGTTGAAGTTGGATTGCATGTTGGCTGATCACACAAATTGTTGTACCCAAATTGCGAAGATGGCCAGAAAAAGCTGGACACCACACTGGAATTGCTACAATGGAAGGCAGAAAATTGTACTTCTGACAAGGGATTTGAAAAGTTGCCGAAAATATTGAAGAAGATGCTTCCAAAAGATAACGAATTGCCCTCTAGTACGTACGAAGCAAAGAAGGTGGTCTGCCCTCTAGGATTAGAGGTGCAGAAGATACATGCATGCATCAATGACTGCATCCTCTACCGCGGCGAGCACGAGAATTTGAATGCATGCCCGGTATGCGGTGCATTGTGGTATAAGATCAGGCGAGATGTCCCTGGTGATGTTGAGGGCGACGATCGCCCTGGAAGAGGGTTCCTGCCAAGGTGATGTGGTATGCTCCTATAATACCACGGTTGAAACGTTTGTTCCAAAATAAAGAGCATGCCAAGTTGTTGCGATGGCACAAAGAAGACCGTAAGAAAGACTTGATGCTGAGACACCCAGCTGATGGGTCGTAGTGGAGAAATATCGACAGAGAGTTCCCGACATTTTCAAATGACGCAAGGAACTTAAGATTTGGTCTAAGTACAGATGGCTTTAATCCTTTCGGGGAGCAGAGGTCCAGTCATAGCATCTGGCCTGTGACTCTATGTATATATAACCTTACTCCTTGGTTGTGCATGAAGCAGAAGTTCATTATGATGCCAGTGCTCATCCAAGGCCGAAGCAACCCGACAACGGCATTGATGTGTACATGAGACATTGGTTGAAGAACTTTAGAGTTGTGGCGTGAAGAAGGTGTACGTGTGTGGGATGAGCACGAACAAAAGGAATTTGACCTACGAGCGTTGTTGTTTGTAGCCATCAATGATTGGCCTGCTCTTAGTAACATTTCAGGACAGTCAAACATGGGATACAATGCATGCACGCACTGTTTCCGTTAGACTAAAAGTATAATTTAGGTAACAAGAATGTGTACCCGGGACATCGTCGATTTCTTCCAAAACAGCATCCCGTCAGAAAGAAAGGCAAGTATTTCAAAGGTGAGGCGGATCACCAGATGAAGCCTACCTGCCCTTCTGGTGATGATATATATGACATGGTCAAGGATTTAAAAGTAAAGGGTCCTGGCAGACTATCTGTTCCGAATGACGCTGACAATCACGTACCCATGTGGAAGAAGAAATCTATATTTTGGGAGCTACCCTATTGGAAAATCCTAGATGTTCGCTCTGCAATCGACGTGATGCACGTGACAAAAAATCTTTGTGTGAACCTGCTAAGCTTCTTGGGCGTGTATGGGAAAACGAAAGATACACCGGATGCACGGCTGCACAGCAACGTATGCACGAACGAGATGACCTGAATCCAGAGAAGTATGAAGGTCCTGCCAGCTACGCTCTTACCAGAGAAGAGAAGGAGATCTTTTTTGAAGTCCTGAACAGTATCAAGGTCCGTCTGGCTACTCGTCGAATATAAAGGGAATAATAAATATTGCAGAGAAAAAGTTTCAAAACCTAAAGTCTCATGACTGCCACGTGATTATGACACAATTATTTTCGGTTGCATTGAGGGGTTTTCTACCGGAAATGTTCGAGTACCCATTGTGAAGCTATGTGCATTACTCAATGCAATTTCTCAGAAGGTAATCAGTCCAGAAACTCTACAAAGTTTACAGAAGGATGTGGTCCAATGTCTTGTGAGCTTCGAGTTGGTATCCTACCAACCTTCTTCAATATTATGACGCACCTCATAGTTCACCTAGTCGAAGAGATTAGGATTCCCGGTCCTGTATTTCTACGCAACATGTTCCCTTTGAGAGGTTCATGGGAGTCTTAAAGAAATATGTTAAAAATCATGCTAGGCCAGAAGGAAGCATATCCAAGGGCTATGGAACAGAGGAGGTCATTGAGTTTTGTGTTGACTTTATTCCTGACCTTAAGCCGATCGGTGTTCCTCAATTGCGCCATGAGGGGAGACTGGTGGAAAAGGCACGCCAGGAAAGAAAGCAACAATATCTATGGATGGACATTCTTTCACTCAAGCACACTACACAGTTCTACATAATTCCAGCTTGGTGGCTCCGTATATTGTGGAACACAAGAATATTTTACGCTCAAATAACCGGAGGAACTGAAGATTGGATTGATGGAGAACACGTGAAGACTTTCGGTGGTTGGTTGCAAATGCTTCTCATTATTGACACCACTGTTGGAGAACAGCTATACTTGTTGGCCAACCAACCATCTTCGACTATATTGACTTTTCAAGGGTACGAGATAAATGGGAATACATTTTACACGGCGACCAAGATAAAAAGAGTACCAACCAAAACAGTGGTGTCCGCTTTGACGCAACAAACGACTATGGGCAAAAGGACACATATTATGGTTACATAGAGGAGATATGAGAACTTGACTATGGACCTTCTTTTAAGGTCCCTTTGTTTCGGTGCAAATGGGTCAACCTGACAGCTAGGTGGTAAAGGTAGACCCGCAGTACGGAATGACAACAGTGGATCTCAAGAATCTTGGGTACCACACCGAACCATTCGTCCTAGCCAATGATGTGGCTCAGGTTTTCTATGTCAAGGACATGTCTACCAAACCGAAAAAAAGAAAAGATAAGCAAGCGGAATACATCATACGATGAGCCAAAGCGCCACATAGTTCTTTTAGGGAAAAGAAACATGTGAGAGTGGAGGAAAAAGATAGACACGTCAGAAGATTACAATAAGTTTTATGACATTCCACCCTTCACAGTGAAAACTGACCCAAGCATCGTGTTAAATGATGAAGATTTTCCATGGTTACGGCGCAATCAGAAGAAAGGGACACAAATGAAGAAAAAGTTTATACCACGACTGTAGAGATTGATGTTGGTGGTCATGTGTAATAATGTATGAAACCTTTTTATTTAACTGTGAAGGAAACTCTAATCACTGATTTTTGGTTCTAGCAAATACTCCAACGGCTTACAAGCACTCGAGAAGTTGGAACAAAACACTCGGTTTCCCCTGCATATAGCCCAACGGTGGCTCCTGAGTGCCCGCATATCAAATGCACCGTTGGACGTATGTAGGGAATCCGAATGATTTGTATTCGGTCGATGAACTGAATGATTTGTAGATAGAACAAAACACACGGTTTTCCTGCATACAGCCCGACGGTGGCTCGTGAGTGCCCGCATATCAAATGCACCATCGGATGTATGCAGGTAATCTGAATGCTCTGTATACCAAATGAACTACAATGAGTACACACTGAGCGCCGAACATGTCCGAGAGGTGGGCTATATATAGGGTCGTGGGGCTCACGAAGTGGTCATGATAGTGCTGATCCAACAACTCACAAACCCTCAAGAGAAACACACCCCTGATCCAACGGCTCACAAGCACTTGAAAGAAACACACGATCCGTGTGCTAACCGGGACTAAAGTCGGGCTTGGCGGTCACGACTCGTGTCAGTCACGTGTCCTCCCCAGCGCTGCCATAGCCACGTGTCCTCCCCTAGCGCTGCCCTTGGCGTGTCCTCCCCCAGCGCTGCCTGGAGGTCTTTATTATTGTCGTCGACGGGGTAAATCCTTATCCTCCATTCTAGCCACGAACGCATCGTTCCACGAGATGGATCTGCCACGACCGCCGCAGCGCGTTCTGGATGAGGTCGAGCGTGCTCGGCAGAGCGCGCTTGGGCGCTACGCGGGAGCCTACCCCGCCGTATGCTACGAGACCGGCGTGGAGAGGAATGCCCAGCTATTGGCCTCCTGCTCCGATGCCGGTACCTCCACCAGGCGCCACCGCTCCTCCCGCCGAGGAGGAGGAGGAGGACGACGACTTTGACTGGAGCGACGACGGGGATGAGGGCTGGGGGGCGCAGATGCAGGAGGCCATGGAAGCCTCCTTCCAGTCTGTCCGCGACGACCGTGTCCAGCGAGCCAAGACTGCCAGCCAGTCAAGGCGAAGGAGGCCTCCGAGCTGGCTTGGGCGCTGAAAGACTCATCCTCCATGGATCTTGCCTCCGCCGCAAAGTGCACGCGAGAGACCAGGCGGCGAACGGGGTGGCTCCACCGCCGTTCCGCTAATACGCGGGCAATTTTGTTAAAATTGCCGGCGCCATTACCCTACTCCGTTTATGTAATAATGTAATATTATTCTGAAAACTGTTGGTGATGTGTAATAATAAGCATGTAAATCCGCAGTACGGAATGACTACAGTGGATCTCAAGCAAATGCCTCTCTGGCGAAATCTTAGACCCGCTGGAGAAAATCCAAACTTTCTACCTAGAATCAAAAGGGGGTAGAAAACTGAAACTTTTCATGTTCATCCTCGAAAGATATTCAAATTCAAACACTTTTCATATTGAAAGTATTGTCAGATTCAAAAATATGCAAACAAAATTAGTTAATGCATTTTTAATTGAAAATAGCAAAATGGTTAATAGTTTGAATAGTTAGGATAATTATTTTAGAAAACAAAAAATTGTTTTGGATTAGTTATTCAAATTCAAACAGTTTTCATGTTGAAATTTTTGTCAGATTCAAAAGTATGCAGAAGTTATTCGAATTCATATTCAAAGACTTTTCAAAATCAATTTCAAACACTTGTCACTGGAAATTTGGTGCTGAAAAACACCTCTAGTACCGGTTCGTGGCTCCTCCCGGTACTAGAGGTGCATTTGCGCGCGACGGTTGGTGGCACCGCGAAAAACACCTCTAGTACGGGTGGAGCCACGAACCAGTACTAGAGGGTAGCCTCTAGTACTGGTTCGTGGCTCCCCCCAGTACTAGAGGTCCTGGGTATAAATACCCAGGCCTCGTCCCCGGGTCAAGCCACAACCCAGGACAGAGGAAGAAGGAGGTCGTCGCGACGACATTGACGCCGCCAGGCTGCTCAAATCCACTGTCGCTCCCCTCCGTCGCCCTCCGACGCCTCCGCGCGCTCCCTCGTCCTCCTCGCCGCGCTCCATCAATGCCGCTGCCGCGCTCCATCAACGCCGCCGCCGCTCTCCGAGACGCCGCGCCCACCTCGCCCTCCGACGCCTCCTCTCCGCCGCGCCGCCGCTCTCCTCCGCCTGAGCCCGCCGCGTCCGCCGCTCTCCTCCGCCGCCAGTGAGCCCAACCCTAGGTGCGGTGGATTTAGGTAGGTTTTTTTTTAGTTTAGCTTGTTTTCTTTTGTGTAATTTAGTTAGTTTTTTGTGTACTTATTTTTTGTGTAGTTTAGATATACTTGTGAATTTTTTTGTGTAGTTTAGGTAGTTTAAAAGTTTTTTTGTGTACTTTAGGTAGTTTTTTAGTGTATATATGAAATCCTTGCTATTGTTAGCAAAAAATTTAGGTGTTAGTAAAATATTTAGTGTTAGCAAAAATTTAGTTGTTAGTGTTAATTGTTAATTTTTTGTCTTAGATCTTCTAGTTGTTATTGTTAATTTTAGGTGCTTCTAATTCTAGGTTAGTTGTTAGTGCTAATTTTTTTGTTTTATAAAAATTGTGTTTTTAGTTTATTGTTCTCGGCGACGATGTCACTGTTGGATCAGAGGGGCGATGTCCGGGACTGGGCTCCGCCGGGCTAGTGCTGGGAGGTGCTACCTTCCGGGACGCGTAGCTTGGTGAGGAATCCGGGTGACATCGTTGACCCTGATCTTCTTTGGTGGCAGTCGCGTGGGCCAAGCTTGGTGCAGTGGGAGCCGGCCCAATCTGGAGCACTGATTTGTATATGTATGTATAGTAACAAATGTTTCTTATTTTTAGACCTCCGCATCGACCCAATCTGGAGCAAGTAAACGAGGCCATGCCAAAGGGATGGCCGAAGATGCGCATCTCCGAATTGAGGTGGTCTCTCCAGAGGGCAAACCGTTGGAGCCCACGGTGAACGCAAGTAAGTTTGTGCATCAATGCGGAGTTGTTGTTTGGGACACCGTCCCGATCAGCGTTCAGGAATGGAATAAGCCAGCAAAGGTAGAGGGAGTTAGTTATGTCAACGACATATTGAAAGATGAGCTTTGGGACAAGCTCATTGCACATTTCACACTACCGGTTTTGGATTCGAAAGAACAGACAAAAGCCATGACGGACAAAGTCAAGCATTTCGCTCTTAAGAAGATGACTGAACAATTCAATAATTACAAGAACAGATTATACCGTGAGTACGTCAAAAAAATCAAAGCTCCAGATTTCAGTGGCACACTAGAGAGGCAGCGGGCTCACTGGAAATCATTTCTGGAGTACAAGGATTCGGAACTAGCTATGGAAAGGTCGAAAAAGAATAAGATAAATGCAGCGAAAAAGAAATATCACCATAAGATGGGGACAGGTGGCTACATAAGTGCCGAGCCTAAGTGGGATGCCCTTGAGGCCGCCATGCGCGAAAAATGGATCACTCCAGCTACAGAGCACTTTCCCCATAGGGCAAGAAACTGGGTACTTGGGCATGGGGCGCAGTATGACATGGAAACAGGGGGTTTAATAATTGAAGAAAAGAAAGAAATTTCTAAACCCCAGAAAGAAATTGTTGAAGCAGTCAAAGAGGTTCGAGAGGGAAAGTTTATTCCCGACAGAGAGCACAACGAGCTGACAAAGGCCCTCGGCAATCGTGTAAAAGGAGGACGAACACGAGGCTTAGGAGTTGACACACCGTGGCATATTGGGTTTCCCGAGGACCGTGAAACTTATAGAAGCCGACTGAGAGCAAAGAAGAGGAAGGAGAAGGAGGACTCAGACCGGTTGAGGAACCTAGAAAGAATCGTACAACAACAACAGAAGCAACTAGATCAAAGGTGCGAGCAAGGGGAACTCATCAGCTGCAGCAAGATAGTCAAGGCGGCCCATCTCGGCGGAGAAGTAGTGTGGCTTCCACGGAGCTCGGTGCTGATGAGGCACCGACGTTTACCTACCTCGTGGATTATATCAAGGAGAAGACAAGTTGTGAGCTACATGTGCAAGTGAGGAACTTATCCCTGAAGGCGGCAGACGGCTATGCTTTAACTTGTGAATCTACATCACTGTGTTCTGGCAGTGTGATTCTAAATGGCTATGCTCGTGTCGGTGTGGATCGAATTGAACCAGGATATGAATCACTGGAGCTTGACATCCCTGGAGCTGATGATGAGAGGACACTGGAAGATGTCGGGGGTGGTATCATTCTATGGCGCAAGAAATACATCTTGTTTCCAGGCTCGGTGCCAAGGCCACCATCGTCTCCTCCGAGTCGGCGTGGATCACCTCCAAGTCCACATGATGACGACAGGGACGACCACCACAACACGAGTCCATCTCGATCTCCGCCGCCGCATCAGCCGACTCCTGAGCCGACTCGCCGCCTCCGCCGCCGCATCAGCCGACTCCTGAGCCGACTCCGCCGCCTCCGTCCACTAAGGCTCAGGGCCAAAAAAGGAATCGCGCCATTTTCGTCGATGGGTTTCCGACGCGGACCCTGACAGGAGCCCCTCCCAAAAGTACCGAAGGTTCCTCCCCCGAGAGCTTACGACAGGACTGTAGAGAGAACGCCACGATCGTGGCTGCCGAAGTGAAAAAACAGCTTGCACCGAAAAAGCCCGAGCCAAAGCCAGTCTATACGGCAGCGGAAAAAAAGTGGGCTAAGAACTTTCTTGAGCATCCACCGCAAATTGAGATAAATAGGCCAAATGACTATTTGCGCTACATGAGGAGAGATAGATCCCACACGACGACAAGTACTAGTGCCACCGGGAAAAGAGACGTTGCCCAGCTCGGAGAACAGGCAAAACAGTCGATCTCGCCGCTCAAGGTACCCACTGGTCAGGGCTCCGCGGCGAACATTGATTTATCCTACGTGGCGCAATTGGCTGCAGAAGCTGGTATTACACTTTCTCAACTGGAAAGTGAAGATATCCCTACTAACTTGGATGTAGTGTGGAAATGGAAACACAGGAAGCCTCTGCTGCCACCTGAATAGATCATGCTTCTACCAACACGAATGCGAAAGCTGCATGACTGGTACTTGGAAGCCACAAAGGATCCATAACTCGAAGTTCTCTCTGTGAAAGTTAAAGAAGAACATTACATAGGTCAAGACCAGGTGCAAATTTATTTTGAAGAACTCTATATGTTATACAAGCTTGACGCCCTCGACTTGAGTCTCGTCAGTACCTATTGTCTGTAAGTGATTCAATTCATTTATTTCTAAAGTAAAGTCTCTATCTCAGCTCGGTCATTGCCTGTAGTAATTATGCTCACTACGCTATTATGCAGAATGAAGAGTGATGAATATGACACAAAACAAATCTTTGATATTGGGTTCATTGACCCAGTACGAGTTAATGATAGATTGCTACGGCAATACCCCAAGGAAACGGAGGCCAACTTGCTAAGGTTCATATAGAGGCAACATTACAAAAAGAAGATACTGTTTCCTTACCACTCCGAGTAAGAGTGTTACTGTCTTGTACACATTAATTTTTGCTCACTCGATGTTAAGTGTAACTGATGAGTTACTGACGTATATAAACGTGCGCAGTTTCCATTACATTCTGCTATTCATTGAAGTTGACGCTAGAATATTTGAAATCTATGACTCAAAGAAGTATCCCGAAGAGAAGTCCAAAGGCATTAAAGATGTGCTCCAAAGGTAATTTCAATCATTATCGCACTATATCGGTCTCTTTTATTAATTTTCTGAGATATCAAGTAACTAATAACTCATTTATTCATTTTTTTGCCGGGCAGGATTTGGAAAGCTTTCAAAAAGATGACAACTGGTGAATTTGCAGAGGAACTTACTTTTCATCATGATGAGGTAAGTAGTACGAGCTAGCTAGGTTCGCGCATCTCTTTAATTCTAATTTCATTACCATTATACCATGCTTGATTATTATTTGATTGAATTCTATTCTCGTAAAGATCTCCATGTAATAAAGTATATTTTTATTAGATAGATATTTATTTTATGAACATTATAATTAATTAACCATATATTTTACAAGATTGATCATAGTTTTAAATATACAATAAGGCGGGAATACAAAAATCCACAGGCTGCCACGTGTGGTGCTCTTTTGTCCCGGGTCGTATTACGAACCGGGACAAAAGGTCCTCGACCACGCGCGCAGGAAGCGGCCACGTGTGTAGCCTTTTGTTCCGGTTCATAACTGACCCGAGACTAGGGGGGGGGGGGGCTCTAGTCCCGATTTGGGGGTCCCGGGTGGCAAGCCGGTATTAGAGGGCCTTACCACCTGGGACTAGAGCCCTTGTTTTTACCAGTGCCGGTTACCATTGGAAGATATATCAGAAGATATATCCTTCCTATACCACCCCGCCTCCAGTCACTATTGTACCACCTTCGATCCAGCTGCAATAGGAATGGCATGCCACCTCTGCTAGAGTCACTGTGCTTAGTACTTGTGACCAGCAGGCTTCGCTTGATGTCTGCCCATTGAGACGTCGTGCGTAGCACATGCCGACTACCAGCATGATTTGAGGCCTTCTAGAAGAGACACACATATCAGATGCTGAGCCGGATCGAACCCGATATGTCAGTGGAGGGGGCCTCCCATGATGCCATCAGCCTCAAAGAGGCCATCAAAATCTCAAAATCCAGCGATCACGTCGTCCGCATGACCACAGAGACAAACCCCGTCGAAGAACCATGGTTGCCACCCCTATTGCCAAACTCCCACGCCGCCATTACTCGACGTCGCAATGAGCAGTAACAACTGCTGGCATTCATCAGCATTCTGCCCCATCTGTTGCCAACTCGCTTAGTAGACCCCTCGACCCAAGGAACCGGGCCGCATTGGCATTGGCACCGCCTGCACTCGCAGGTGCGACAGTTTGGCCACCACCGAAAGATCTAAGGGCCACCGGCCCGGTGTCCGCGGTATACCACACGCGCTCGTCGTCCAGGGCCTACCGCCCGCGCTCCGTCCGGATGATTCTCGCTGTGAGAAGAGACTAGAAGATTCTGACCCACCGTCCTTTGTTTGGGTCTTTACCCGTGTCTTCCTTCGATGGCAGTGCGTTGTTAGATGGAAGGAGAAACGGGGGTAGTGGCGGCTAGGTTTCACCCGGGCCGTCCCCTGGAGCGACGCGAGCGACCTCCTAAGGCCACTCACCTAACCGTCATGTTTTGCTCGCTCAATGAGGCTGGCAAATATGCCAACAACAACATTAAAAAAGAACGGACACATAGGATATAAGGCATGCATTGGAATAGTGTATGTTATTTACTACTCTCGCCATTTCTGAATATAAAATGTTTTAGCTCTTTGTAGCGGTCTCACTCGATTATAGGTAGCAATTATCCTCAATTCACTTATAGGAATGAGATCAGAGAGGGAAGTTTTGGGGATCTAGGAGAGACAGAGCAGAAACAGATTCGAGGGAGAGAGATCCAAGTTGCTTTTGGCTATTACATCGATGTCTCGGCCCGTAGGCCAGGCCACGCCATATAACGGTGAGCGCCATCTTCTCTTCTTACGGGTCCACTTCTCGGTCTTGGATCACGTGCCTTGCCCCTTCCACTCGGTACTTGCAACACACGTCCGTCAAGAGTCCTTTTTAGATTCGGATATATCTAGACGCGTTTTAGTTGCATGTTCACTCATTTTAATCCGTGTGTAGTCCACATTGAAATGACTAAAACATCTTAGGGAGTAGTACTCCGAGTACTGTAAAGTACCTTTTAGTTGTCAGGAGGGAAAATCTCCAGCCTCTGCGCAAGTTCATGTATTGTAAAGTGTTAATCCATACTTTTTTATATAAATATTAGTACTGCAAAATACTAGCACAATTCTGGAGAAAAAGTGTCAGCGACGACACAAACCTTGTGGGCAACAACGAGGAAGCACCGGCATGGTACGGCCATAATTTCCATGAACCGATTCCTACCAGCTCATTGAGCTGGTTTCCGAGGAACCAGTGCGGAGTCGCCTCAATTTCAGAATAACATCCACAGAGCTCTGCTTATACCTTATCCGTATACCTTATCCAACTTGCCTGCTTCCATCATCGTCGACCTGGCGTTATCAAATATGAGGCGCCGTGATGCCAAGATCCGATGACGGTGCAATCCTTGCTTTTCCCTTCAAGATTCTGAACCTTCCACCATAAGATGAGAGGAGGAGATGCTGCAGAACAGACGTACAGTTGTTACCTGTATGATGGTGCATCTGCAGAAAGTAAGTTATTTATCAAATAATTTTCACGTATATTTCTTCATTCATTTTTGGTGCTTGACGCATGTACAGACTACAGCACGCGCCGAGAAGGATATAGATTCCAGGATAGAGATGTACATATCTGCCCTCATAGTTTATCACGTGCAAAAAAAAAAGAGACAAGATATCATGAGGAGAGAAAAATCTAGCGCTCTGTAGAGCAATCTTCAAAGCTAAGGATTCTTCTTTAGTTGTTTGGCTCCTCGCCCTCTCAGGGGGTATTCTTTGATTAAATTTGGTAAATCTTCAAAACGAATCTTGAAGCCATTGAATTTGGTCAATCTTCAAAACGAATCTTGAAGCCATTGAATTTTCTCCAACATATATAATAATTATTGTGAATGACACTTAGTTTTCTCCAAAGCACAACTCGAGGGGTGTTTGAATTTTAAGAATAACATTGAATAAAGTATCGAAATCAGTAAATCGCATAAAGGATTCGCTGAACAAGATGAAGGTGGAATCACATAAAAGCGCTACTCATGTCCAAAGTTGCGATTAAATGAAATCTTCGTACAATAAAGTATGTGATATGTTAGGCGATCTGATGATATTCATGAGATGCTTTGTTTTTTTTATTTAGAAATGGGCACTCCCAGCCTCTGCATCAAAATGATGCATGCGGCTGCTTTATTACATTATTGCATGGTCCAAAAAATCTGTTACTGTTCAAGGATCACAAAGCGACGATACAAAAATCAACCAACGGAAAAATCCAAAATAAAAATTATTATTCATAGCTCAATTCTCGTCTCAAAACGCCACCCCGCACGGCCGCACGGTTGTAGAAGTCCTTGGTGACCATCTCTAACCGGGTATATCCACAGTCCATAGTATGGCGCTGCTCCTCGGGAAGGAGATATGACCATGACCGGATCCAGTGTGTAATCAAAGGGAAGACCTGCAAGACAGATGTTTTCTTTGGCTTGCTAAAAACAAAATCGTTCCGTACATTCCAAATTGCCTAAAGCACCGCACAAACACCCACATGAATCGGCTTTAGTTCTGTCTTGTCAATACCATGAAGCCAATTACCAAAGAGATTTGTAATATTTTTTGGTGGTGCGATATTAAAGGAAATATATACTATTCGCCAAATGATTTTAGCAAAAGGACATTCAAAGAAAAGATGTTGAATTGTTTCGTTAGCATCACAATAGGAACAACACTTGTTGCCATTCCAGTTGTGTTTAGCAAGATTATCTTTGGTTAAAATCACTTTCCGATATAAGAACCACATAAAAATCTTGATTTTTAGTGGCACTTTCAGTTTCCAAATATATTTTTTTTAAATTTAGTGTGACCATTCAAATAATCCAAATACATGGATTTAACTGTAAAAATCCCAGAATTAGTCAATCGCCACACAAACCTATCCGGCTTCATAGTAAGATCAATATCCGTTAATCGGTTAACTAAGTGCAGCCACTGCTCGTATTTGTCCACTGTTAAGGGTGCTAATCACGGCCATGCTTATCATATGATAAATATGCTAGATCTCTCACTTCCGCAAATGACACATCAGATCCTCTAGGTGCCTTGAGGAAATATTTGGAGTCGGTCAGCAATCCTCTCGGGAATCATAGTTGTTCTCACAAAGTCTTACTAAAAGTTCTCCTCTTTCCCTCATTCATCCTCTGTTATTACGTTATGCATGATCACACGTATTGTTCATCATTCGCTAGAGAGCTTTGATCCCAAAATCGAGTAGGTCCATGCACAATTAAAACCAAGCATGCAATACTCTGCTTGCTTGCTCGATGTCCTTCATCGCCACTTCTTGAGCCCTGAGGAAGTGGACTCACTTGTTACCTAGAGGTTTTGATGTTAGGTTGACAAAGTTGGACCTAGAAGGATTGATACCCTCTACAAGGTAGTATCCCATATCATAGTCATGTCCATTGACTTTGAATTTGCATGCTGCAGCTTCTCATGCGCACGCTAGCCTTTGCATAAAGAAAAGCTCTTTGCAAAACATTGAAGTTATTGTGTGGGCGAGACATCCTAATGTAACATGAAATCCATAAATCGTAGGAGGCAAATGTCGAGTATGACGGATCGTCATGGATTCATGGCAATACCCATGAATTTCCCATGCCATGTCACGGGGAAATGCTTCCATCTAGAATGCATTCACTTGATGCACCCAAGCATCCAAGGGAACACTCGCTTCACTCGTATCCATAAGCCTTGGTAGTTGGCCTTGAGATTGGTAGTTCTCAAAAGCCCCTCGTCGTGAGCAAAGTTGACAAGAGTTTGTAGGAAATCTCATGCTAAGGGTATGTAAAGTGCTTAACAAGACAATACTATCTTATGCATTGCGGGTCTTCTCGACAATATAAGAACATGTTATACAATGGTTATCTCTTAGTGTTTTCAATTAATGTTAGCATTGCTATACATGGCACTAAGAGAACGTCAAAAATGGTGTCTAGAGAAGTCATATAGTACAATGGATGATATATGTTACCTTTCTTAAGGAGAGTAAATCTGTTAGCTAAGAGAAAGCATACCTTTTTTCATTTCTCTCTCACCATATCAGATGTCATTTTGTGTGTCATTGTATCTATTATTTAAGAGTAGTTTTTGGTACGCCCGCAACCTTACTTTATAACACTACTAGGAAAAGGGTTATAGGGAGGTTGGCATTTTGTGGCGCACCATTAATTGGTGCGCCACAGAATTATTTCTGTGGCGCATGGATGCTGGTGCGCCACAGAAATATTTGCCTTTCTGTGGCGCATCTTTTGCCCATGCGCCACAGAAAGTCTAATTTCTGTGGCGCACCTGGCCATGTGCGCCACAGAAATTAGACATTCTTGGTGCGTCACAGAAAGTCACATTTCTGTGGCGCACATGGCCAGGTGCGCCACAAAAAGTGAGCTGGGAGGCGGGTTAAAATTTGAAAAAAAAATTCTGTGGCGCACCTGGCAGGTGCGTCACAGAAAGGTGACATTCTGTGGCGCACCAAGCTTGGTGTGCCACAGATTTTTTTATTTAAAATCCCACCCCCCGTGGATCGCATTTTTAGTCTTGCAGGAAGTAAAAGAAAATGCTAAAAATTTCAATAAATAGAATCCTTTGACATGTAGTTAGGTTTGAGTGTCTAGTAGGTATAGAAATTTTGAAATATAAATTTTGGCCTTTTCTGCAACAAACAGGAAAAAAAACTTGTAACGGCCATAACTTTTGCATACGACGTCGAAATAATGCAAAAAATATGTCAAAAAACGTGAGAAAAATCCGAGTTCGAATCCACCGGGGTTTACCCGGTCCGCAATTCACAGATTCCTCAAATTCCAAAAGAAAAAAAAGTTATTTCAAACAGACGATTTTTCGCAGCAAAATAAAAAAAAAGAAAAAAATTTAAAAATTAAAAAGGTCCATAAAAGACAATAACAAAGAAGATTGTTGAATTTTTTGGATTTTTTGAAGAGTTTTGACTTTTTTGAATTTTTTGGATTTTTTTAAGTTTTTTGATTTTTTTTGGATCTTTTGAAACTTTTGAATCTCCTTTTAAAATTTTAGAAGTTTTTGAAAAATCTGAAATTTAAAAACACACATTTATAACACATACCACACATATACACATACAAGAGTTAAGATGGTTCATATGATATATATATTAATAAGAACTTGAGTAGCACAACGGTAGGTGGACTGGGTGGAATTTAGAAGTTAAGCGTGCTAAGGTTGGAGCAGTTTGAGGATGGGTGACCTAGCGGTAAGGTATCAGTTCAAAAAATTCAAAAAATATGAAAATAATTCCAATAATTAGGATTTTTCATATTATTTCATATTCTGATTTTTTTGAAACTTTTTATATTTTTTGGCATTTTTTGAATTTTTTGAGAATTCTGTGGCGCACCAGGCCAGGTGCGCCACAGAAATTGGAGAATTCTGTGGCGCACTAAGCCAGGTGCGCCACATAAATTATTTTTGTGGCGAGAATTCTGTGGCGCACCTAGCAAAACTGGGGGTGCGCCACAGAATTCCAATTAGTGCGCCACTAATAGGCCTTTCTGTGGTAGTGTAAGGATTAAACAAGTCATGGACATACACATATTTTTGTTAGGTTTAGGCTTATCGAAGAAATATTACTCCCACCTTTAGACTTTATTGATATGGCGAACACGAGTGCCAGTTTACAAAGGATGATCTCGTTGAGTTATACACAAGAAGAAAATTCACCTTCTACAACAACTAGATTTCGTTGTACAAGTAAACTGTGGTTGATCGAGGGATCTACCACTGTTCAAAAAAATATGTGGGAGATGTCTTCGCACGTACCACCGAAATCGCTTTGTTGTTGATGTGATTTTTGTGGTAGAAGAACCTCGGCGAAAAACCACAAATGACTTACTGGAGCTTAATATTCAAGTGGATAGCAACATTAACTCAGACATCATATCATTATCTGACCTGGCAACACTGACATAGAATATGTGATGTGGCACCATGTAGGATTGTCCGTATGCCACACAAGCATGTTTCGAGTCCAACGGGGCAGTTATTCTAACATGAACTTGATCCGTCGTAGATGAGCATATCATCAAAAGCCCATTAACCTTAGCCATCCCATTAAGATAAGTTAGGCTGGCCATCAGAACCCCATTAAGATTAGACAAGCCTGCTCATTTGTGGGACAGTAGATTTTAGTTTAACCTGAAGTCAACACAAATTTGTATGTATGGCAAGTCATGCCAACAATCGGTAGTTACTGACATTTTAATCATAAATGTATCATCTCAGGACACGGCAACGTAGGAGGAACCCATCAACCCGTGCACCAAAGGGACCCGCTGAAGGGATGGAGTGGGCTACGATGGCGGTGCAACCAACATGAGAAGGCGAAAACCCTAACTCGGTTTGGTCTGTATTTGGTGGTGCCTAATAGGTCGTATATATATGAGCAAAACCGAAAGATCTCGTGTCGCAATCATATTATAAACCGACTAGATTTCAACTCATAGATTTGACGGTTAAGAAACTAAAAACCTATGACCACGCCTCCATAAGACAATAGACTGGATTTCGGCGGACTATTTATGTAAATGTCACACGCGCGCGTGCCACCCTAGCCCCTTCCTGAGACGAGACGATCGCACACGGGTGGTGTTCTTGTTCTCTCCTCATTCCATCACTAAGTGGAGCGAGAAGACTCCACTAAAGTGGTTTAACTCCCCTCCAATGGCAATGCATGTGGACTAAAAATTGCACATCATCCTCTTGCCTCACATGTGATTTTGAGTTTATTAAGAAAATCTGAAATCTAATGGTCAAATCCATATGTTTCTAACATATAGGACGTGCAAAAGAGCAAATACAAATGGATACATCGATGGAGGTGAGAACAAAAACATCAGGAAGACACAACATGCATAAACCATGCAGATTGCTCGCTACTTATAACGATCCAAAACTTGCTTGTTCCCAGAACAGGATTGAAAAAACCTGTCTTGACGTAGCGAGGCCACTATGTTATTCTACGGAAACATGTATCCCACACTCTTTATTTTGCCTAGTGGTACGCAATCTGGCTCACTCTTGTTCTATCACTCGACGGTGTGCCCTCTATAGCCACAGGGCACCTGCATTCCGTATCATGGGGACAAGCTCGCCACTGAGGTGCAGAGACATGACCTTGTTGGTACCGCCAACTAGCTTCCCTCCGATGAATACCGCCGGTACGGGCGGCCCGCTCCCGAGAAGCTTGAGGAGTGCCTTCTCCATCTCCTTGCGCTTGGGATCATGGTCTAGTTCGTGCTCTAGGGCGTTGACGCCGAGGTCGCGGAAGAGGCGGGTCACCGTGTGGCACATGCAGCACGAGTCCAAGGTGAAGATCACCACCGCCCTCTCAGAAGCCAGCTTCATCACACGGTCCATCTGTGTTGTCTTGCTATTGTGTGTTCACCAAATCTCGATGGCAAGCTGAGATTTCGTTTGTGCTAAACTATAGAGAGCTTGTGAGTCGCTAGCAGTTGACTCTATGTTCTTTGCGTGGAAGGAAACTTGGGATGGTATGGTGGCATGCAGGGGAGTGCGTTGCCTTTTATAGGGTCACAATGGTTCACTAAAAGAGCTTGTATTCATGAGATCAATCTGGACAGTGCAGCGATCTACTTCTCATTGGGACCAAACTGAACTTTGGAATATTTGCCCTGTGTCGATCCATATGGGAATCTCAGATTATATGCCTATGGGAGAGACATCTCTTTTCTTACATGGATTTGGCCGGCTAGGCCATGTGTGCCGTAATAGCCACAGTTAACCACTAATACCAAACTATCACAATTCGGCAGGAAAATGCGTATGCGACGACGAGAACTGTGTCGACAACAACGGGGCATATATACCGAGTGACCGTTACGGTACGTACGGCCAATGCTTTGCCATGATTTGATTCCGAGCAGCTAAGAAACCAGCGTTGAGTCGCCCCAGTTTCAGAATAACATCTAGATAGCTCCTCTCATCGCTTATCTGTAGGCACAGAGAATCTGTACAAGTTGCCTGCTTTTTCTCCGCAAACTTACATACTTCGGCTTTGGTGAACCACATCTTAGTGGATGGATGGCCTGACCTTATCAGATATCGAAGCGTTGCGACGCTATGATCCGACGACGGTGCAATCCTTTGCTTTACATTTGACATCCTCACCGAATTGGATCCTACTAAACTCAACTAAAGCAAGGAAATTATGTGGTGCTGCCACACATATGCTATTTGCATGATGTTGAAAAATCTCCAAAGAGAGTAAGATTGATACAAACCTACCCAATAATATGTTATTCTCTGGAGAAGCTAAAATCAAACTCATAGAGCAGATGGTCCAACTACAGAACTTCTTCTTTTTCATTACCTCCATGCATGGTCGTGCCCCGTGGCACAGCAGCACCCATATTATTGAAATGGTTCGTTAGTAGAGATGTTCCCACTGGTGCCTCTTCTTTCTTTTCTTCATTTCAGTACATGACGCAAAATGTATTCGCCTTTCACCGGGTCAGAAACAATTTTGTCTACCTTTTTTCCTTTTAGGCCTACATGGCCCTTTTGCCTCCTCTTCTTGAGGATTTTTTTTTTGAATTTTGGGTTTTATAAATTAAAAGGAAATAGCATTCTTACAATCAAGTTCAGCTTGTTCCAATGCGCAGGGAGGAACAAGACCAAACAACACCCCATTACTCCACTCTCTAGCTGCAAAAAATGCAATGTCATGCGCAAGACGGTTTGCATCTCTGTTTCTATACTCCAGCTTGACAGTGTTTTCAGCAGTGATCAGATGATTAGAATCTCGTGCAATGGTTCCCAGGTCTGTTCGATCAGAGTCGCCTGGGTCAAAAACTTTTAGAAGGGATTGACAGTCTGTTACAATAATTATATGGCTGTTTGTACCAGCAAGAGCAAGCTTGAGACCCTCATAGCAGGCGAGTGCCTCAGCGAGCTGAGCCGTCTGACAATAATCAATGTTACCCCAGGCCAAGAAAACAATCTTGCCATCGTGGTCTCTGGCGACCGCTCCCCAAGCCCCTGTTTTCTGTCTGTCACTAAAACTGGCGTCAACATTGACTTTAATCCACCCCAAATTTGGTTTGATCCAGGGTTCTACCTTTCCTTTAGGTACAGGCTTTTCCTGGGCTGTTACGAGGGGTTGTGCAGGGCTCTTTCCTTTCCTATCAGTAACAGCGTTGCCAGCCTTGATTAAACAAAGCGAGTCATAGTAGTGTTTCAGAAAAGATGCCGAGTGTGAATAACTAGCATCACCTTTTTCGAAAATGCAAACATTGCTATGGTGCCAGGTTCTCCACCACATAAACATTACTTTTGCTCTCATGTCCTCATTCAGGTTCTGTAGTAGGACTAAAACCCAGTCCTTCCCTGTGTTTCTCAGCTCAATGTCATTAGGTATCTTCCAAATTTTCCGGATTTCGAAATGAAGAGCTTTTGCAGGCGTACAATTCATAGCCATGTGGTACCCATCTTCAATCCCCATCCCACAAATATTGCAGGTTGGGACTTGGTTTGGAATTCTTTTACTGCGGTTTCCCTAGATTGCGAGAGATTCAGTAGCCAGCTTCCACGTGAAAACTCTCACACGACGACAAGTACTAGTGCCAGCGGGAAAAGAGACGTTGCCCAGCTCGGAGAACAGGCAAAACAGTCGATCTCCCCGCTCAAGGTACCCACTGGTCAGGGCTCCGCGGCGAACATTGATTTATCCTACGCGGCACAATTTGCTGCAGAAGCTGGTATTACACTTTCTCAACTGGAAAGCGAAGATATCCCCACTAACTTGGATGTAGTGTGGAAATGGGAACACAGGAAGCCTCTGCTGCCACCTGAACAGATCGAGCTTCTACCAACACGAATGCGAAAGCTGCATGACTGGTACTTGGAAGCCACAAAGGATCCACAACTCGTAGTTCTCTCTGTGAAAGTTACAGAAGAACATTACATAGGTCAAGACCAGGTGCAAATTTATTTTGAAGAACTCTATATGTTATACAAGCTTGACGCCCTCGACTTGAGTCTCGTCGGTACCTATTGTCTGTAAGTGATTCAATTCATTTATTTCTCAAGTAAAATCTCTAGCTCAGCTCGGTCATTGCATGTAGTAATTATGCTCACTACGCTATTATGCAGAATGAAGAGTGATGAATGTGACACAAAACAAATCTTTGAAATTGGGTTCATTGACCCAGTACGAGTTAATGAAAGATTGCTACGGCAATACCCCAAGGAAACGGAGGCCAACTTGCTAAGGTTCATACAGAGTCAATATTACAAAAAGAAGATACTGTTTCCTTACCACTACGAGTAAGAGTGTTACTGTCTTGTACACATTAATTTTTGCTCACTCGATGTTAAGTGTAACTGATGAGTTACTGACGTATATACACGTGCGCAGCTTCCATTACATTCTGCTATTCATTGAAGTTGACGCTAGAATAGTTGAAATCTATGACTCAAAGAAGTATCCCGAAGAGAAGTCCAAAGGCATTAAAGATGTGCTCCAAACGTAATTTCAATCATTATCGCACTATATCGGTCTCTTTTGTTCATTTTCTGAGATATCAAGTAACTAATAACTCATTTATTTATTTTTGCTTGGCAGGATTTGAAAGCTTTCAAAAAGATGACAACTGGTGAATTTGCAGAGGAACTTACTTTTCATCATGATGAGGTAAGTAGTACGAGCTCGCTAGGTTCGCGCATCTCTTTAATTTCAATTTCAATACCATTATACCATGTTTGATTATTATTTGATTGAATTCTATTCTCGTAAAGATCTGCGATACGCAGCCACCGGGGACCAATTTGTGTGGATATTTCGTTTGCGAGTGGATTCGCCAGGAGGTCAGCGAGCGGAACCGAGCGATATCTGCAGAAGTACGTGAACAAATATATTCATAATTCTATTTTATTACCATCAATTGTGTTGAGTGTTATACATAATTTTTGTTATGATGATTGATATTCATATTGATCTCCTTCTTTTATAGTTGCGGGCTCACCGGAGGAACATGCAACTAAAGGAGCGCTTTCAAGCAATTCAAGAGGAAATTGCGGGATTTTTGCTGGACCATGTCATAAATCCAAAGGGAAAATACAATGGCACGTACTACTTACATTGAGTCCCGGTTATGATCTCCATGTAATCGAATAGACGGGCTCTAGTCTCGATGTTATGAGATCTCCATGTAATCGAATAGACGGGCTCTAGTCCCGGTTGTGATCTCCATGTAATAAAGTATATTTTTATTAGATAGATATTTATTTTATGAACATTTTAAGAGGCTATATGTATTTTTCTGATTTTTAATTAATTAACCATATATTTTACAAGATTGATCATAGTTTTAAATATACAATAAGGCGGGAATACAAAAAATCCACAGGCTGCCACGTGTGGTGCTCTTTTGTCCCGTGTCGTATTACGAACCGGGACAAAAGGTCCTCGGCCACGCGCGCAGGAAGCGGCCACGTGTGTAGCCTTTTGTTCCGGTTCGTAACTGACCCGGGACTAGAGGGGGGGGGGGGGGGGGGCTCTAGTCCTGATTTGGGGTCCCGGGTGGCAGGCCGGTATTAGAGGGCCTTACCACCCGGGACTAGAGCCCTTGTTTCTACCAGTGCCGGTTACCACTAGAAGATATATCAGAAGATATATCCTTCCCATACAACCCCGCCTCCAGTCACTATTGTACCACCTTCGATCCAGCTGCAACAGGAATGGCATGCCACCTCTGCTAGAGTCACTGTGCTTAGTACTTGTCACCAGCCGGCTCCGCTTGATGTCTGCGCATGAGACGTCGTGCGTAGCACCTGCCGACTACCAGCATGATTTGACGCCTTCTAGAAGAGACACACATGTCAGATGCTGAGCCGGATCGAACCCGATATGTCAGTGGAGGGGGCCTCCCATGATGCCATCAGCCTCAAAGAGGCCATCAAAATCTCAAAATTCAGCCATCACGTCGTCCGCACGACCACGAAGACAAACCCCGTCGAAGAACCATGGTTGCCACCCCTATTGCCAAACTCCCACGCCGCCATTACTCGACGTCGCAATGAGCAGTAACAACTGCTGGCATTCATCAGCATTCTGCCCCATCTGTTGCCAACTCGCTTAGTAGACCCCTCGACCCAAGGAACCGGGCCGCATTGGCATTGGCACCGCTTGCACTCGCAGGTGCGGCAGTTTGGCCACCACCGAAAGATCTACGGGCCACCGGCCCGGTGTCCCGGTATACCACACGCGCTCGCCGTCCAGGGCCTACCGCTCGCTCTCCGTCCGGATGATTCTCGCTGTGAGAAGAGACTAGAAGATTCTGACCCACCGTCCTTTGTTTGGGTCTTTACCCGTGTCTTCCTTTGATGGCAGTGCGTTGTTAGATGGAAGGAGAAACGGGGGTAGTGGCGGCTAGGTTTCACCCGGGCCGGCCCCTGGAGCGACGCGAGCGACCTCCTAAGGCCACTCACCTAACCGTCATGTTTTGCTCGCTCAATGAGGCTGGCAAATATGCCAACAACAACATTAAAAAAGAACGGACACATAGGATATAAGGCATGCATTGGAATAGTGTATGTTATTTACTACTCTCGCCATTTCTGAATATAAAATGTTTTAGCTCTTTGTAGCGGTCTCACTCGATTATAGGTAGCAATTATCCTCAATTCACTTATAGGAATGAGATCAGAGAGGGAAGTTTTGGGGATCTAGGAGAGATAGAGCTGAAACAGATTCGAGGGAGAGAGATCCAAGTTGCTTTTGGCTATTACATCGATGTCTCGGCCCGTAGGCCAGGCCACGCCATATAACGGTGAGCGCCATCTTCTCTTCTTACGGGTCCACTTCTCGGTCTTGGATCACGTGCCTTGCCCCTTCCACTCGGTACTTGCCACACATGTCCGTCATGAGTCCTTCTTTTTAGATTCGGATGTATCTAGACGCGTTTTAGTTGAATGTTCACTCATTTCAATCTGTGTGTAGTCCACATTGAAATGACTAAAACAACTTAGGGAGTAGTACTCCGAGTACTGTAAAGTACCTTTTAGTTGTCAGGAGGGAAAATCTCCAGCCTCTGCGCAAGTTGATGTATTGCAAAGTGTTAATCCATACTTTTTTATATAAATATTAGTACTGCAAAATACTAGCACAATTCTGGAGAAAAAGTGTCAGCGACGACACAAACCTTGTGGGCAACAACGAGGAAGCACCGGCATGGAACGGCCATAATTTTCCATGAACCGATTCCTACCAGCTCATTGAGCTGGTTTCCGAGGAACCAGTGCCGAGTCGCCTCAATTTCAGAATAACATCCACAGAGCTCTGCTTATACCTTATCCGTATACCTTATCCAACTTGCCTGCTTCCATCATCGTCGACCTGGCGTTATCAAATATGAGGCGCCGTGATGCCAAGATCCGATGACGGTGCAATCCTTGCTTTTCCCTTCAAGAGTCTGAACCTTCCACCATAAGATGAGAGGAGGAGATGCTGCAGAACAGACGTACAGTTGTTACCTGTATGATGGTGCATCTGCAGAAAGTAAGTTATTTATCAAATAATTTTCACGTATATGTCTTCATTCATTTTTGGTGCTTGACGCATGTACAGACTACAGCACGCGCCGAGAAGGATATAGATTCCAGGATAGAGATGTACATATCTGCCCTGATAGTTTGTCACGTGCAAAAAAAAAGAGACAAGATATCATGAGGAGAGAAAAATCTAGCGCTCTGTAGAGCAATCTTCAGAGCTAAGGATTCTTCTTTAGTTGTTTGGCTCCTCGCCCCCTCAGGGGGTATTCTTGGATTAAATTTGGTAAATCTTCAAAACGAATCTTGAAGCCATTGAATTTGGTCAATCTTCAAAACGAATCTTGAAGCCATTGAATTTTCTCCAACATATATAATAATTATTGTGAATGACACTTAGTTTTCTCCAAAGCACAACTCGAGGGGTGTTTGAATTTTAAGAATAACATTGAATAAAGTATCTAATCTTGTGAAGGCTTAGCCAAAACTGCGACCCCCCGCAGGTCCCGCTTCAGTGCTTCTCCAGAAATGAAAACCTAAATCAATGAAATTCAGTTATTTTGTCAATGGTCAAAATATCTTAAACTGAAATTCAAAACCACCACAGTAACAAGAACTGGCTGGCACAATTCTGCAGAAAATGCACCATAAACGACAAGAACCCTGTCGACAATGACGAGGAATTCCATACGGTACGGCTAATGCATTGCCAGTACCCGATTCCACACCGACTTGCTGAGGTGGTTTCTGAGGAACCCGCGACGAGTCGCCTCAGTTCCCGAATAGCATCCATTTATCGCCTCTCGTGAATTATCTGTTGGTACAGAATCCACCGAAACTTCCTGCTTTTTCCTCCGCGAATTTAGCTACGATTCTACTTTGCGAACCACATCGTCGTCGACGGCATGACCTTATTAGATATGGAGGTTCTTGATGCAACGATCCGACTATAGTGCAACCCTTTGCTTTCTCTCCATCCTTATCGAGTTCTTCCTACAGAAGTTCATAGAAAGATGCTAGCTGTACGGTTGCTACAAGAAAATTATGTTGCAAACTTCTGCAGAAAGTAAGATATATATTAACAGATCTTATTTCTTTCTTTTTTTTTATCATTTTTAATACATGATGCAAACACCCTGGTTCAATCAGAAAAGCTTAAATTTTCGAGTGGAAAACAAAAGAGGTATCTCGTGAGAAGGAAAAAGTAAGTATTCTTTAGAGCAATCTCAATTGCTCCAGAATCTTAAGATTCTTCATCAATTCTTGGCTCCTCACCTTCTCAAGGGGTAGTACTGGGCTGTTGGCTCCTGTAATAGTTTTTTTTACACAAAAACTGTAACGAGTATTTATAATCCATATTCAATCAAATCTTTGCACTGTCCCTCGCTGCAAAAGAGGATTTGTAAAATCTGCTTATTTGTGAGAGCAAGTGTAATTTCTTTGGATTCTGTATTTTGTACAGCTAATGTTACAATTACTAACACTTCCAATTATTCCTGGCATTCTCCTATTCTTTAAGTAGAAATACAAAACATATGAGAGTACATTTCACTAGCTAGTACCTCTGGTAGATTGAGATTCCATTCCTTTTGTGAGACTTGTGGTTGATTCCTTGACACATATTACAAGACCTAAACCAATCTTATTACTTTTCTGCTATATGCCACACATGTTGTGCCAACTCCAGAGATGATCTTATGGCATTTAATTATGATAATAGAATACCACGGAAACAAGTTTATCTCAGATAGCAATAAGCATGAGTCGACACTATTAGGAAACTAGCTTTCTGTGGAACCACATTTTGTGGCGCATCTAGACCCAAGCGCCACAGAAAAATATTTCTGTGGCGCTTGGGTCTAGATGCGCCACAAAATGTGACTTTCTGTGGCACATCTAGCCCCATCCGCCACAGAAATGTGGCTTTCTGTGGCGTATGTAGCGCCACAGAAAGCCACATTTCTGTGGCGCATGTAGGTGGTGTGTGACGCATGTTGTATATGCGCTACAGAAAGCTAAAAAAATTCAAAAAATCCAAAAAAAACTCAAAAAATTCAAAAATAAAAAAATTCAAAAAATCCAAGAAATCCAAAAAATATATTTTTCTAAAAGCTAGAGCATTTTTTTGAATTTGTTGAATATTTTGAATATTTTTGATTTTGTAGAAAAAAATATTCTTTTTGAAATAACTTTTTACTCTTTTTTCGACGTCGTATGCAAAAGTTATGGACGTTTTACTTTTTTTCTTTCTATTTTTCACAAAAAAGGTCAAAATTTATATTTCAAAATTTCTATACGAACTAGACACTAAAACCTAACTATATCTCAAAAGATTTTATTTATTGAAGATTTTATCATTTTTTTGCAAAACTGAAAAGGCGATCCACGGGGGTGTGGGGGGTAGGCATGCATGAGAGGTAAAAAAAACCTCGTTTTTTTATTTTTTGAATTTTCTGAAACTTTTGAATCTCCATTTGAAACTTTAGAAGTTTTTGAAACTTTTGAAATTTAAAAACACACATATATAACACATTCCACGCATATACACATACAAACCTTAAGAGGCTTCATATGATATACATATCAATAAGAACTTGAGTAGCACAAGGGTAGCTGGACTGAATAGAACTTAGAATTTAAGCGTGCTTTGGTTGGAGCAATTTGAGGATGGGTGACCTAGCGGGAAGTCATCAGTTCAAAAAATTCAAAAAATCCAGCAAAATCCAAATAATTAGGATTTTCCAAATTATTTCATTTTTTGTTTTTTCCTGATTTTATTTATAACTTTTTTGCATTTTTTTTTGCATTTTTTGAATTTTTTGAATTTTTTGAGAATTCTGTGGCGCATATAGTATGGGTGCGCCATAGAAATGTGAGAATTCTGTGGCGCACCCATCAGATGTGCCAAAGAATAAATTTTTTGTGGCGAGCATTCTGTGGCGCACCCACCATGCGCCACAGAATGCTTTTTTGGTGCGCCACTAAAAGCTGTTTTCCAACTAGTGCCAGTTGCTCGTGATATTGAGATATTAGAGAGACTGGATGTACTTGATATCCTCCTGGTAAATATATTACACTTTATCGAAAAATTAGCATGACCAGCTTGCTCTGGCTTATAGGATTTATTGGAATATAATATCTGTTATTTGTAAATCAAGGGCGCCAATGTTTCCACCTTAAGATGGTTTGTTAAAATTCATGCAAATATTAATTTACTTTTGGGTTTTTTTAAAATCCTTAGAAATATGTCGCCTGATGCATCAGCTGGCTTCGTCCTCCGTGTAATGTGCGTCTTCATTCCCCAAATGTTGCGACACCTCCACACCACCTCCCCAACATAATACCTCATGTGAGGAAGGCACATTTGGCCCAGAAGACCGCGAACATATGACACACAACTGCTTGCCAAGTTTCGCCGCTGCACGTGTTACGGCCGAGCACCCTCTGGCATCGATTCTCAAGGAGGGTCTACGGTATTGAGATCTATATATCCGCTCTGACCTCGGTGAACACGGTGGGACCGAAACTGTTGGCTCCAGTGCCGCCAGATTCGGTAAAGGTGAGGCCCAAGCGAGCCTGATTCGTCGCCGGTGAGCTCAGTGATATGGTGGAGTTAGTCATTTTGGGATTTTTTTTTATTTTACATAGGTTATTTCATCATGCTACCAGTGTATATAATTTTTGTTTTGTACCCATGAGCAATATGTTACAATTGTTCATGAGGTATACTGCAATGGGATTCTTGTTTATCATTGCCATCATGATTCTACGAAGTTGTCTATGAGCACATATGTTACATGGGCTTGTTTCTCATGTTGCAAATGGTGACACCATTTTTATGTTTTGCTGCATCCAAATGAGAATTTGTTGCATACAATTTTTTTCTAAATGAGTCTGTTCGAAATATTATTTCGTTTTTATACAACTATATAAATCAAGAAAAATATATTGCAAATTTTTCGTGTATTCTAAATAATATTGCGCACAAATGTTGCATTGAGAGAAGGGTTTAAGTTGGTAGAAGAAGAAAATGGAAAAAACATTGTTGGGGGATGTTGCATTCTAAAACTAGAAGGATACTCAAACATGCTGCAGTGGGAATGTGTTTATACGAACTCCATTGTGTGAATAAGCATGCAGTTGTCTACACAAATATATAAAATTAAATTACCCTACAACCTAAGTAGCATAAGTTCATTAGTCCTGCATGGTTGGAGTATTATAGTAATCTTGTCACTAACATGGTGCGGTTAAAAATCGACTGCGCACTCTGTTCGTCAATTATTAATTTAGCGGCAACATACAACTCAAAAATCAGAAGTAGATGAGAGTCTCGAGTTAGTAAATATAAGATAAGATGTAGCATAAGTTCACACTAGTAGAAAAAGGGCCTTCCGTTCGGCCCTTTTGTCCCGGCCAGTATTGGAACCGAGACTAGTGGGACCATTAGTCCTGGATCGAACGGCCAGGGTGCCGGACAGCTCCAGTCCCGGTTCGTAGGGGACCTTTAGTCCCGGTTCATGATACGCACCGGGACTAAAGGGTTCGCGGCAGGCAGCCAAAGCGTGGGGCCAGCGCGAGACCCTTTTGTCTCGGTTCGGACCTGCCACGAACCCTTTAGTCCCGGTTCATATCACGAACCGGTACTAAAGGTCCATCCTTAGTACCGGGTCGTGATACGAACCGGTACTAAAGGTTTCCCTATATCATCTTCAGATGTGGTATATTATCTTTTATAACTATTTGTTTTATTTCGTGTTTATATGACAATTATGCCGACCAACACTTGACATAGATATTTTTATCTAGGAGTTATGTGAACCGGAAAATTCCAACCGACCCTCTTGTGGTGAGGTTAAATTTAGTTGAAAAATAAAATGATGATTTGAAAGAAAAATTTAAAAGAATTTAAGAAGAGAAGATGAAATTGGAGTTGTATCTTGCTCATGTCGTCGATGATCACAAGATCAAGATGGATGCAATGCGCTTGAAGATAAGAAAGATTAGAAAATATGCAATTAATAAAGAGGCTTGGTATCATTATGCTGTTGAATCAATAGTTACCTTAGTTGCGATTTTGATCGCATTTGTTGTTGCATGTAAATGCATTAGATAGTTGTATGTTAGTTTCAATGTATGTTTTATGTGAACTATGTATTACATTTGGTCACTACTCTACTTTGATTTTAATGTGATGAACATGTATTAATTAATTTGGTCACTATTATATATTCATGATGTAGTGTAATGGTTTTTGTTATATTTATATAATGCAGATGAGCCGGCAATGGATGTACGGTGACCGACGCAGTCCCGAGTTTATTAATGGCATGCATAATTTTCTCTGTGTGGCTGAGACAAACAAGCCACCGAATGGTTTTATTTCTTGTCCATGTAGTGTCTGTAAGAATACGAAGGATTACTCTACCTCAAAAACCCTTCACGCCCACCGTTGCAGTCCGGTTTCATGTCCGACTATAATTGTTAGACCAAGCACGGAGAAAGAGGGGTTATAATGGAAGACAATGAAGAAGAAGAGGATGATAAAAACTATCCTATGTTCCCTGAACACGGTGGTACTAGAATGGGGGAAGACGAAGCTGAAGAAGAGGTCATTGTTGATGAGCCCGATGATGATCTTCGTTGCGCCATTCTTGATGCACCGATAAACTGCGGAAGTAAAAATGAGAGGTTGAAGTTGGAGCGCATGTTAGAGGATCACAAAAAATTGTTGTACCCAAATTACGAAGATGGCCAGAAAAAACGGTTACCACACTGGAATTGCTGCAATGGAAGGCGGAGAATGGACTATCTGACAAGGGATTTCAAAAGTTGCTGAAAATATTAAAGAAGATGCTACCAAGGGATAACGTATTGCCCCCAGTACGTACGTAGCAAAGAAGGTTGTCTGCCCTCTAGGATTAGAGGTGCTGAAGATACATGCATGCATCAATGACTGCATCCTCTACCGCGGTGAGGAGTACGAGAATTTGAATGCATGCCCGGTATGCGGTGCATTGCGGTATAAGATCAGGCGAGATGACCCTGGTGATGTTGAGGGCGAGCCGCGCCCCAGGAAGAGGGTTCCTGCCAAGGTGATGTGGTATGCTCCTAATACCACGGTTGAAACGTTTGTTCCAAAACAAAGAGCATGCCAAGTTGTTGCGATGGCACAAAGAAGACCGTAAGAAAGACGTGATGCTGAGACACCCCGCTGATGGGTCGCAGTGGAGAAAAATCGACAGAGAGTTCGACTTTGCAGTGACGCAAGGAACTTAAGGTTTGGTCTAAGTACAGATGGCTTTAATCCTTTTGGGGAGCAGAGCTCCAGTCATAGCACCTGGCCTGTGACTCTATGTATCTATAACCTTCCTCCTTGGTTGTGCATGAAGCGGAAGTTCATTATGATGCCAGTGCTCATCCAATCCCGAAGCAACACGGCAACGACATTGATGTGTACCTGAGGCCATTGGTTGACGAACTTTTACAGTTGTGGCATGAAGAAGGTGTACGTGTGTGGGATGAGTACAAACAACAGGAATTTGACCTACGAGCGTTGTTGTTTGTAACCATCAATGATTGGCCTGCTCTTAGTAAATTTCAGGAGAGTCAAACAAGGGATACAATGCATGCACACACTGTTTAGGTGAGACTGAAAAAATATATTTAGGTAACAAGAATGTGTACCCGGGGCTTCGTCGATTTCTTCCAAACAAGCATCCCTTAAGAAAGAAAGGCAAGCATTTCAAAGGTGAGGCAGATCACCGGACGAAGCCTACCCGTCCTACTGATGATGATATATATGGTATGGTCAAGGATTTAAAAGTAATCTTTGGAAAGGGTCCTGGCGGACAATCTATTCCGAATGACGCTGACGGACACGTACCCATGTGGAAGAAGAAATCTATATTTTGGGACCTACCCTATTGGAAAATCCTAGAGGTTGGCTCTGCAATCGACGTGATGCACGTGACAAAAATTTTGCGTGAACCTGCTAAACTTCTTGGGCGTGTATGGGAAGACGAAAGATACACCGGAATCACGGGAGGACCACCAACGTATGAATGAACGGGACGGCCTGCATCCAGAGAAGTATCAAGGTCCTGCCAGCTACGCTCTTACCAGAAGAGAAGGAATCTTTTTTGAAGTCCTGAGCAGTATCAAGGTCCCGTCTGGCTTCTCGTCGAATATAAAGGGAATAATAAACATGGCAGAGAAAAAGTTCCAAAACCTAAAGTCTCATGACTGCCACGTGCTTATGACACAATTACTTCCGGTTGCATTGAGGGGGCTTCTACCGGAAAATGTTCAAGTACCCATTGTGAAGCTATGCGCATTCCTCAATGCAATTTCTCAGAAGGTAATCGATCCAGTAACTCTACCAAATTTACAGAAGGATGTGGTCCAATGTCTTGTCAGCTTCGAGTTGGTGTTCCCACCATCCTTGTTCAATATTATGACGCACCTCATAGTTCACCTAGTCGAAGAGATTTCCATTCTTGGTCCTGAATTTCTACACAATATGTTCCCCTTTGAGAGGTTTATGGGAGTCTTAAAGAAATACGTTCATAACTATGCTAGGCCAGAAGGAAGCATCTCCAAGGGCTATGGAATAGAGGAGGTCATTGAGTTTTGTGTTGACTTTATTCCTGACCTGAAGCCGATCGGTGTTCCTGAATCGCGCCATGAGGGGAGACTGCGCGGAAAAGACACGCTAGGAAAGAAAGCAATAATAAGTATGGACGGGCATTCTTTCACTCAATCACACTACACAGTTCTACAAAATTCCAGCGTGGTGGCCCGTATATCGAGAAACACATGAATATTGTACGCTCTGAAAACCCAGAGCAGCCTGACTCTTGGATTAAAGAAGAACACATGGAGACTTTCGGCGGTTGGTTGCAAACACATCTCATTAATAACACCACTGTTGGATAACAGCTATACTTGTTGGCCATGTCACCATCTTTGACTATATTGACTTTCCAAGGATACGAGATAAATGGGAATACATTTTACACGGCTGCCTAAGATAAAAAGAGCACCAACCAAAACAGTGGTGTCCTCTTTGATGCAACAAACAACAATGGGCCAAAGGACACATATTATGGTTACATAGAGCAGATATGGGAACTTGACTATGGATATGATTTTAAGGTCCCCTTGTTTCGGTGCAAATGGTTCAACCTGATAGGCGGGGTAAAGGTAGACCCGCAGTACGGAATGACAACAGTGGATCTCAAGAATCTTGGGTACCACACCGAACCATTCGTCCTAGCCAATGATGTTGAAGATGAAGCATGCGGCGCCGCATGGCTCGAAGTCGCCGTCATTGCGGTCGTCAGTATTGGGCGTACTGACCGTCCGCTGGGTGCGGCTGCGGTCCACCGTCCTCTGTGTGATGACGTTGCGGAGGTCTTCGCCTGGCTGCGGTTGTCGCAGTTGTCTTGCCGCCGGGCCTGCGAGTGCTGTGGGCTCGCGGTCGCGGTGGCCCCGATCTTCTCGCACCTTTTCTATCGGCGCCTTGTTCATCAGAGCTTCTTCGACTGCCTTGATAGACATGATCTGCTGCTTGTGGAGGAGAGCGCGCGAGTCGCCCTCGGGCGGCTGCGTCAGCCGCAGGTATGTTTCGACTGCCATGAGCGCGGCTCCGGGCGTTTTGGGGACGGGTATCCCGTCTGCGTCTTCGCTCATGTATGATGATTCAAGGTTGCGGGTGACTCTAGCGCGGTCGGCCTCCGTCATCAGGGGCACGCGGGCTCTGTGGCGCCTTGCTCCTTGTGAGACCTCTGTTGAGGCAGTGAATGAGTAAGCGGCCCTCCTGGCGCTTGACGCGTCAGCCTTCTCCTTGTGTCAGAGTAGCTCGGCCTTCTCTGCGCGGAGTCGTTCGCCTTCCTTCCGTAGCAGGTATTGGACCGCCATAAGGTCCTCCCGGGATGCGTCTGGTGGGGGGTACGTGCCGTCCTCGACGTGCTTCAGGGCTCTGATTGCTATCTCTCGGGTGATGGTGAGCCGCGTCACCTGGTCCGGCATGACCACCTCCAGTGGGTATGCGGGTTCGTCGCCGTTGCCCTGCGTCGGGCCGATCATGAAGACTTGCGCGGGGTATGTCTGGGGAGTGGGCCGGGTGCTGCCACTGCTGCTTCCTTCGTCCGAGCCGTGCTCAGAGCCGAAAATGGACGCAACGTGGTGGGTACCACAGTCGCTGCCGAGGCTCCTTCCCTGGAGTTTCGCGATCTCCGCCGCTGATGCGAGGAGTGATGTCGCCGTCGTCGACGCGGGCGCGATTGGCTTGTTGACGATCTTGAAAGTTGACGGAGATGCGAGTGGGGCGGTGTAGAACGACGTGACTTCCTTCGCGCGCGAAGGTGTGGTCGACGTAGTCGAAGTTGACGTAGATCTTGGCCTTGCCAGCGACGCGATCGAGGTAGTCGAAGTAGACTCGATCCGCGTGGTCGTCGTCGAGGTGGTCGATCTAGTCGTAGCCGATGCGATCTCCTTGACTGCCGGAGACGCTGATGGCGTGGTCGTGTTGGGCGCGATCTCTGCCGCAGCGGAGGCGGTCGGTGTAGTCGAGGCGGATGCGATCTTCTCAGCAGTCGAAGATGTTGTCGCCGCAGTCGCAGCAGATGCGATCTCCGCAGTAGGTGGGGGCGTGGTTGGGGCAGCCGCGGCAGATGCGGGTGCTACCACTGCGCGCGGTGCGATCGCCGTGGATCTGAGTACTCCACAGCCGTCTACGAAGTAGTGCATGGTACCGAAGGTGAGGCACATACCTACATGCAGATCGGCGTACACCGAGCGGTGGGTCGGCGGGTGGAAGGTGTACTCAAAGGAGCCGAAGCAGATTGGCTCCTTGGTGATGCAGACGTCGGTCTTCAAAGTCGATGGGGCCGGTGCGACCATGGTTCCAGCGCTCGTTCTTTCTCACAGACGGCGCCAATTGACGAGGTGTGGACTCGGCAAATCCCTGGGTTGTGTACCCCGGGTTGATTGAGGGGAAGAGAGATGAGCGCTGGTGATCACGACGGCTGACAAGCAGGGTGTGATACGTCTCAAACGTATCTATAATTTTTGATGTTCCATGCTTGTTTTATACCAATTGCTACATGTTTTGCATCTACTTTATATCACTTTTATACATTTTCTGGGACTAACCTATTAACAAGATGCCGAAGTGCCAGTTCCTGTTTTCTGCTGTTTTTGTATTCCAGAAAAGCTAGTCTGGAAATATTCTCGGAATTGGACGAAACTACACGGGGGTCCCTATTTTACCAGAACTCATCTGACGGACCAAAGAGGCGACGGAGAGGAGCCACGTGGGCCCCACACGTGGCCAGGGCGCGAGGCCCCCCTCTGCCGCGCCCTGGGGTGGTGTGGGCCCCACGGGCCTCTCCAGCCGCCGCCCTTTCGCCTACTTATTCCCCCCGACGCGAAAACCCTAAGTACCTGAGCAAATATCCACGAAAAGTTCCAGAGAGGCCGCCGTCGTCAACCCTAGCTCGGGAGGGTTCAGAACCTCTTCCCGGCACCCTGCCGGAGAGGGGAATCGTCACCGGAGGCTTCTACATCGCCATGCCTGCCTCCGGAGTGATGCGTGAGTAGTTCATCCTTAGACTACGGGTCCATAGCAGTAGCTAGATGGTTGTCTCTCCACTTTGTGCCATCATGTTTAGATCTTGTGAGCTGCCCTACATGATCAAGATCATATTATTGTAATGCTACATGTTGTGTTTGCTGGGATCCGATGAATATTGAATATTATGTCAAGTTGATTATCAATCTATCTTATATGTTATTTAAGATCTTGCATGCTTTCGGTTACTCGTAGATGCTTTGGCCAAGTAGATGCTTGTAACTCCAAGAGAGAGTATTTATGCTAGATAGTGGGTTCATGTCTCCGTTTAACCTGGGACAGTGACAGAAAGTTCTAAGGTTGTGGATGTGCTGTTGCCACTAGGGATAACCTAACGATGCTATGTCCACGGACATATGTGTTTGTTTACATTACGCACTTTACTTAATGCAATTATCCGTTGCTTGCAACTTAATACCAATGGGGAACTCGGATGACAACCCGGCGGTGGATTATTAGTCATAGATGCTGTTGGATAACGATCTATGTATTATGTCGTAATGCCCAATTAAATATCATAGTAGTCAACATGTCATGTATATGCATTGTCATGCGCTCACTATTCGTCAATTACCCAGCTGTAATTTGTTCACCCAACATGTTAGTTATCTTTTATGGAGAGACACCACTAGTGAACTGTGGACCCCGGTCCATTCTTTTACACTGATTAAACAACCACAAACTGCAAACTGTTCCTTTTTCATTCTCTGCAATTTAATACTCATTTTCCACACCATACGTTTAATCCTTTGTTTTCAGCAAGCCAGTGAGATTGACAACCTCACTGTTTCGTTGGGGCAAAGTAGTTTGATTGTGTTGTGTGCAGATTCCACGTCAACAGACCAGACTCCCATCAACAACACTATTTTTCTGGCGCCGTTGACAACCTTCTAAAGAGTTGCTGCTCCTACTGGTTCGATAACCTTGGTTTCTTTCTGAGGGAAAACTTGCTGCTGACTACATCATACCTTCCTCTTGGGGTCTCCCAATGAACATGTGTTTCACGTCATCAGGGTGTTTTACCCAGGTTCAGGCTCCCGGAGGATAACACCCTACTTCCTGCTTGTCTGGTATTGAATGGCGAGTTGTGGCTACAATGGCGAGATGGCAATCTCGCTAGGGTTTGTGATGGCGGCTATGAGCTTACCCTAGACGAGGGGCCCTCCTAGCCTTTATATAGTAGGCTAGGTCTCAGGTGAACGGTGCCGATGGCGCTTACAAGCATGGTAGGAGTCGCATGACCTATCTGTCGACTATCTTGGGCCGCACGTCGTCCTCCTTGGGCCTTCCTTGGGCCCTCGTCATAAGGTTGACAGGCTTGGCGTGCCCCAGGTATCCTCACCGTGGGGTAGTCGAAGAGTAACCCCACGACATTCCATAAGAGTGAATTGTTTTGTTTTGGTGATGCCCAGGATGATGCCACCCAGTATGCTGAGTTATTTGGCTGTGGGCAAGGCCAGTTTCCAATAACCTATCTAGGCATTCCGATTCATTTCAGAAGGCTTACGATTGCTCAATGGAAGCATGTCGAGGAAAGGCTACAGAAGAGGCTTAGTAGTTGGAAAGGAAATTTACTTTCTCTGGGTGGTAGGTTGGTTCTCATAAATTCGGTCCTAAGTAATATGGTACTGTATATGATTTCTTTCTTCTAGTTACCAAAGGGAGTCTTGCATCGCTTGGATTATTTTCGATCAAGATTGTTTTGGCAAGGAGACAGTGAGAAAAATAAATATCGACTGGCTAAATGGGATGTAGTGTGCCGCCCCAAAGATCATGGTGGTATGGGGATTCATGACCTTGAGGTCAAGAATAGAGCCTTTCTTGGTAAATGGTTGTTTAATCTACTTACCGAAAATGGGGTTTGGCAAACTCTCTTAAGGAGAAAGTATATTGGCTCAAGTGCGGTATCACAGGTTTCTTGGAAACCAGGTGACTCACATTTTTGGGCTGGCCTAATGGCGATGAAGAAATTCTTCTTCCCATATGGTTCTTTCTCCATTAAGGATGGTTCGGAGATAAGGTTCTGGGAGGATAGGTGGCTAGACACTACCTCACTCCGGGAACAATATCCAGCCTTATACAATATTGTCCTTGGATGACACAAAAGCGATACGCTCGCTCAAGTGTTGGAGGACACTCCTGCAAATGTGACATTCAGAAGAGATCTTGTTGGCTCCAGACTAGCAGCTTGGCATGAGTTTCTATATCGTCTAGCTTTCATCAATTTGATGCAAGGGACCGACGAGTTTCATTGGAATTTACACAAGAGTGGTCAATTCTCTGTGCACTCTATGTATAAAGCATTAATCCAACCGGATATGCCAGTAGATAATAATAAGAAAATCTGGAAGATGAAGATTCCACTAAAAAACAAGGTCTTTGCGTGGTATCTTCGTCAAGGAGTAATTATTACTAAAGACAACCTTGCAAAACGCAATTGGCATGGAAGTAAAAAGTGTGTCTTCTGTCATAAGGATGAGACAATCAAACACTTATTCTTTGAGTGCAAATTAGCTAGTTCTATATGGTCAATCATCCAGATAGGTTCTACCCTATACCCTCCAAGAAGCATTGCTAATATTTTTAGCAATTGGCTGAATGGGGTGGATAAGAGGTTCAAACAACTTATTAGGGTGGCAGCGCTTGCCGTAATATGGTTGCTTTGGCTGTGTAGAAATGACAAGATTTTTAATGATACAAATTCTTCTCTCATGCAGGTTATCTACAGAAGTACAGCTACGCTCCGTTCGTGGTCTCAGTTGCAATGTGTGGAGCATCGAGACCTATTTATGGAGGTGTGTACAAGACTGGAGAATACGGCGAGAGACTTTTTATCCCAACATGGTTGACAACATAATTTGCGGATTGGCCCTCCACCATCATAGGCGTTATTACAATTTCTCATGATGATATGTAATTCGCCTTTTTTATGTTGCGTACTTCTGAACTTGTGTCGGCTGTGTGCATCTTAGTTATGCAGAAGCTGGGTGTAATACTTAAAACTTATTAAGTAATAAAGATCCCTTTATCAAAAAAAAAAAACGTGGGTCCTATTTCCCAGTGGCCACAATTTTTTTACTTTTTACCATTTAAGCTCTATTCACCTCCTAAATCACACGACCATATCGTCGGTGACACTCTCCCTCATAGTGTTCTGCTGCGCGCCATGCTACAATATGCTTCGTCATACGGTTGCTGATGTTGTACTCTGGTTATCACAATAATTATGTAGTTTCGTTACGATTGATTTCGTCACGGACTGCGTAAAAACCGACATATATAGGGATATATATGTGATCGTCATAGATTGAGTGCATGCCAATTTAACGTATAGTGAAGCAAGAGCCCTCAATGAGGATCCTTGATCTTCACTAGTGGGCCCCGCTAGACTCGGGGCCTTTGTGTTTGTGATGAAACCGGCCGTCCTAAACAGTGAGCCATGTCGAATAGTACACCTTCGAGGCCACGTAAAACCTGACAAATGTTGCACGATGTGGCCGACAGGTGGCATGCATGACGTGGCAGGTACCTGACGTGACATGGCGCAAACATGGCCCTAAGCATTACACACCGGAAGCCAGGTCTAATAGGTTGTTGTTGCGGCAAAATTTGTGATGATTTTGGGTCTATTGTGCATGTAGCCCAATACTACGAAATGTAATTGACCCATAACCAATCGAGATAGAGCCTTGAAGGCTCAACTTCACCCAACCTGGCATGCTTCCAAAATTAAATGACGATCAAATTCATCATACAGAAAAATAATAGTAGTTTACGAATGCAAAATGATATAGGTTAGATAAAAATATCACATAATTCAGGCATACGGTCTTACCATCCTAATCCGACAAATGAAGTAGTTTGTAAGTTTGTATTAAATACTACCTTGCCTTGTAGTTGAACTTAAGACAATCTAGCAGAGGCAAATCTTAAGTTTTACATCCGTCTCGGCTTGCTTCCTCTTCATCTCTTCTCATTTTTCTTATCATACCTGCTTAGAATACCCATCTATTTTTTCTCATTAGGTGTTGCAGATGATTAGAGATCTTGTGTTTCCTATGGAGTGCACATCCTCGTCGTTAAATTTGCTCTGCCACCATCACTTGTCCGGCTACCGACACCTTGCTAACCGCACTAGTAGAAACAAAACCTTTCGTCCAGACCCGAATTGAGCTCTAGTACCGGATTAGCCATGAACCTGGACTAGAGGGGGGGACTAGTCCCGGTTCGAAGGTTACGAGGCCGCAACGAGGCCGCAACGAACTCGTCCCGGTTCGTAAGGGACCTCTAGTCCCGGCTCGTAATACGAACCGGGACTAGAGGGGTCTAGCCCGGCAGGACACGTTCGAGACCCCTCTAGTACCGGTCCGTATTACGAACCGGTACTAGAGGTCTCTCTTTAAACCTGTAAATCTCCCGCTGACGGTTGCGCTTTGGAAGTTGATCAGCCCGGCGTTTTGATTGTGCTTTGGAAGATGATCAGCCCGGCGTTGATTACTACGGGAATTTAATCACTGCGTCGCCCGCCGGCCTCCCTCTCTGCCCGCCGGCCTCCCTCTCCGCCCTATAAAAGTTACACTAATCCATGGCTTTAAGCACACCTAATTATCTCTCTAATCCTTGCAAAAACTCTCTCTCTCTCGATCCCTCTCCTTCTATTCCAATGAGCCACTCGCGCGCGTACCTCCGTCTCGGTTGTACTACTTCATCAAAGAAGATATGCACTTCAAGGTATGGGTCACCCTCCGTGCATCACGCGTGGAGAGGTGGATCCGCGACGTGAAGAAGTTCATCCTCGACGCCGCACCGATCAAGTGCGTTGGACTCGACTGTGAGTTCACCGACCCTCTCTCGGGTCGACAGAGGGATCTTCCACCCGAGAAAAGGCAGCGCGCCGCCGTACTTCAACTCTCGGCGGCGTCCGAGACTCTTGTCTTCCAGATCTGCAAGGCCGATGGGGTGCCGCAGCTCCTCGTGGATTTCTTAGGTGACGAGACCATCAACTTCTATGGCGTGGCTATCCACAATGACGTGCGAATGCTGCGCTACTACGGAATTGTTATTCCGTCCGCGGTCGACTTCCAGAGGGACCGCCGGAACCCAACCGGCAATCCTACACCGAGTCTCTATGCTCTCTCCAATGCTATCATTGGGACAAAACTTGAGAAGAAGAAGAACAACAAGAAGGACAAGAAGAAGGGCAAGGACGATGACGACGACTTAGAAGACCTCTGAATTTTTGGTTGGGGCAACGTTCCATTGAGCTACGAGCAAGTCTTCTATGCCGCTCTGGACGCTCACCTCGGCTTCGAGATTGCACGGAAGTGGGATAGTCTATGTGGCTATAATACCAATGACGATCGTCTTAATGTCGTTGATGAGTAGACTAGCTATATAGTGATGTGTGTGCTCCCGTTGTGTGTTCTCATGTAAATTTTGGTCAATTCGGTCCATTCGGTTACCTAAAAATTAATGACCGAAATATTTGGATTCCTATAATTTTTCTATTCGATTTATACATATTATTTGTCGAATTTCGCTTTACGGATTTAAAGATATGAATTTATCCATATTAAATTGAAAATGGCAATAATAATGTAAAATTCATTTTTTGTTATTTGTTAACAATTATTATTACGTAATCATTAATATTTATATAGAAGATGATATGGACACAATATTTAGATTCCTATCATTTTTTTGATCGATTTATACATATTATTTGTCGAATTTTGATTTACGGATTTAAAGATATGAATTAATCCATATTAAATTGAAAATTGCAATAATAATGTAAAATTCATTTTTTTGTTATTTGTTAACAATTATTATTACTTAATCATTAATATTTATGCAAAATATGACATGGACACAATATTTAGATTCCTATCATTTTTTGATCGATTTATACATCTTATTTGTCGAATTTCGTAAGGGACCTCTAGACCCGGTTCGTAATATGGACCAGAACTAGAGGGGTCTGGCCCGGCAGGACCACGTGCGAGACCCTCTAATACCGGTCCGTATTACGAACCGGTACTAGAGGTCCTCTGCTCTATATATGTCGCCCCTGCTCACCCCTCTCTCTCTGTTTTTTTCCAGCATTTAGAGGTGAGAGGTGTGTGCTAGTTTGTTGTTTACTTCCTATGCACAAGAGGTGTTCGATGAACTGCCCAATCTAGCCAGCTTCCTTCTCCTCTGTTCTTCACCACCGAGCTCGAGTTTATCCCTGTTTTCTCCACGATTTGTAAAGATTTTGCGGCGCCTCTTCTATTGAAGTGTTAAGATTTGGCGGCGCCCCTTCTATTGAAGTGTCAAGATTTGGTGGCGCCCCTTCTATTGAAGTGTTCCAAGAGGTCAAGATTTGGCAGCGCCCCGTCCCCGTCCTCACCGCCATCGATCGCCTGCGCCGTCCTGTCACCGGCACCACCTCGGTGAGCCTCTTGTTTTTATCTTTTATTTAAAAAAATCTTAGTTGTATGATTTAGATGCATAATTATTACTTGCATATAATTTTCTTAGTTGTATAATTGTTTGTTATATATAGTGCCATGGTTTTGACATCTGTCCACACCGGCTCTCGTCCGCTCTATTATTCGGATGTGGTATGATTGTTTGTTATAACTATTTGTTTCATTTCGTGTTTATGACAATTATGCCGACCAACTTGACATAGATATTTTTTTATCTAGGAGGTAGTTGAACCGGAAATTCCAACCGACCCTATTGTCGAGTTTTTTGAAAAAGAAAACAATGATTTGAAAGCAAAATTGAAAAGAAGTGAAGATCTTCGTCTCCAATGCTTAGAAGAGAAGATGAAATTGGAGTTCAAGCTTGCCGACGTCGTCGATGATCACGAGTTCAAGATGAATGCAGTGCGCTTGAAACTTAAAAAGATTAGAAAATATGCCATTAATCAAGAGGCTTGGTATCATTATGCTGTTGGTTCAATAATTACATTAGTTGCGATTTTGATCGCATTTGTTGTTGGATTTAAATTCTTTAGATAGTTGTATGTTAATTTCAATTAATGTATGTTTTATCAGAACTATGTATTAGATTTGGTCACTACTCTACTTTTGTTTTAATGTGGTGAACTTGTATTAATGAATTTGGTCAGTTCTCTATTCTATTCATGATATAGTGTAATTGGTCGATTATGTTCGTTTACCGTAATGGGTTTTAGCGTTGATTGCGTTTGATATACTTATATAATGCAGATGAGCCATCCATGGATGTCCGCTGACCGACGCTCTAACGAGTACATTCAAGGCCTGCATTCTTTTCTCAATGTGGCCGAGGCAAACACGCGGAATTGTTTTATGTGTTGTCCATGCAAAGTTTGTCGGCATGAGAAGGATTAATCTTCCTCAAGAACAATTCACATCCACCTGATAGAGCATGGTTTCATGCCCAGCTATAATTGTTGGACCAAGCACGGAGAAAGAGGGGTTATAATGGAAGACGATGAAGAAGAAGAGGATAATGACAACTATCCTATGTTCAGTGAACTTGGTGGTACTACAATGGGAGAAGACGAAGCTGAAGAAGAGCCCATTGTTGATGAGCCCAATGATGATTTTCGTCAGGCCATTCGTGATGCATAGATAAACTGTGGAAGTGAAAATGAGAGGTTGAAGTTGGATCGCATGTTGGCTGATCACACAAAATTGTTTTACCCAAATTGCGAAGATGGCCAGAAAAAGCTGGGTACCACACTCTAATTGCTGCAATGGAAGGCAGAAAATTGTACTTCTGACAAGGGATTTGAAAAGTTGCCGAAAATATTGAAGAGGATGCTTCCAAAAGATAACGAATTGCCCTCTAGTACGTACGAAGCAAAGAAGGTGGTCTGCCCTCTAGGATTAGAGGTGCAGAAGATACATGCATGCATCAATGACTGCATCCTCTACCGCGGTGAGCACGAGAATTTGAATGCATGCCCGGTATGCGGTGCATTGTGGTATAAGATCAGGCGAGATGTCCCTGGTGATGTTGAGGGTGACGATCGCCCCAGGAAGAGGGTTCCTGCCAAGGTGATGTGGTATGCTCCTATAATACCACGGTTGAAACATTTGTTCCAAAACAAAGAGCATGCCAAGTTGTTGCGATGGCACAAAGAAGACCGTAACAAAGACTTGATGCTGAGACACCCAGCTGATGGGTCGCAGTGGAGAAATATCGACAGAGAGTTCCCGACATTTTCAAATGACGCAAGGAACTTAAGATTTGGTCTAAGTACAGATGGCTTTAATCCTTTCGGGGAGCAGAGATCCAGTCATAGCACCTGGCCTGTGACTCTATGTATATATAACCTTACTCCTTGGTTGTACATGAAGCGGAAGTTCATTATGATGCCAGTGCTCATCCAAGGCCCGAAGCAACCCGACAACGACATTGATGTGTACATGAGACCATTGGTTGAAGAACTTTAAGAGTTGTGGCGTGAAGAAGGTGTACGTGTGTGGGATGAGCACGAACAAAAGGAATTTAACCTACGAACGTTGTTGTTTGTAACCATCAATGATTGGCCTGCTCTTAGTAACATTTCAGGACAGTCAAACATGGGATACAATGCATGCACGCACTGTTTACGTCAGACTAAAAGTATACATTTAGGTAACAAGAATGTGTACCCGGGGCATCGTCGATTTCTTCCAAAACAGCATCCCGTCAGAAAGAAAGGCAAGTATTTCAAAGGTGAGGCGGATCACCGGACGAAGCCTACCTGCCCTACTGGTGATGATATATATGACATGGTCAAGGATTTAAAAGTAATCTTTGGAAGGGTCCTGGCGGACTATCTGTTCCGAATGACGCTGACAATCACGTACCCATGTGGAAGAAGAAATCTATATTTTGGGAGCTACCCTATTGGAAAATCCTAGATGTTCGCTCTGCAATCGATGTGATGCACGTGACAAAAAAAATTTGTGTGAACCTGCTAAGCTTCTTGGGCGTGTATGGGAAAACGAAAGATACACCAGATGCACGGCTGCACCAGCAACGTATGCACGAACGAGACGACCTGAATCCAGAGAAGTATGAAGGTCCTGCCAGCTACGCTCTTACCAGAGAAAAGAAGGAGATCTTTTTTGAAGTCCTGAGCAGTATCAAGGTCCGTCTAGCTACTCATCGAAAATAAAGGGAATAATAAATATGGAACCTGAACCGGTACTAAAGATGGACCTTTAGTCCCGGTTCATATCACGAACCGGTACTAAAGGTCCATCTTTAGTACCGGGTCGTGATACGAACCGGTACTAAAGGTCCATCTTTAGTACCGGGTCGTGATACGAACCGGTACTAAAGGTTTCCCTATATGATCTTCAGATGTGGTATATTATCTTTTATAACTATTTGTTTTATTTCGTGTTTTTATGACAATTATGCCGACCAACACTTGACATAGATATTTTTATCTAGGAGGTATGTGAACCGGAAAATTCCAACCGACCCTCTTGTGGTGAGGTTAAATTTAGTTGAAAAATAAAATGATGATTTGAAAGAAAAATTTAAAAGAATTGAAGAAGAGAAGATGAAATTGGAGTTGTATCTTGCCAATGTCATCGATGATCACAAGATCAAGATGGATGCAATGCGCTTGAAGATAAGAAAGATTAGAAAATATGCAATTAATAAAGAGGCTTGGTATCATTATGCTGTTGAATCAATAGTTACCTTAGTTGCGATTTTGATCGCATTTGTTGTTGCATGTAAATGCATTAGATAGTTGTATGTTAGTTTCAACGTATGTTTTATGTGAACTATGTATTACATTTGGTCACTACTCTACTTTGGTTTTAATGTGATGAACATGTATTAATTAATTTGGTCACTATTATATATTCATGATGTAGTGTAATGGTTTTTGTTATATTTATATAATGCAGATGAGCCGGCAATGGATGTACGGTGACCGACGCAGTCCCGAGTTTATTAATGGCATGCATAATTTTCTCTGTGTGGCTGAGACAAACAAGCCACCGAATGGTCTTATTTCTTGTCCATGTAGTGTCTGTAAGAATATGAAGGATTACTCTACCTCAAAAACCCTTCACGCCCACCCGTTGCAGTCCGGTTTCATGTCCGACTATAATTGTTGGACCAAGCACGGAGAAAGAGGGGTTATAATGGAAGACAATGAAGAAGAAGAGGATGATAAAACCTATCCATGTTCCCTGAACACGGTGGTGCTACAATGGGGGAAGACGAAGCTGAAGAAGAGGTCATTGTTGATGAGCCCGATGATGATCTTCGTTGCGCCATTCTTGATGCACAGATAAACTGCGGAATTAAAAATGAGAGGTTGAAGTTGGAGCGCATGTTAGAGGATCACAAAAAATTATTGTACCCAAATTACGAAGATGGCCAGAAAAAACTGGGTACCACACTGGAATTGCTGCAATGGAAGGCGGAGAATGGACTATCTGACAAGGGATTTCAAAAGTTGCTGAAAATATTAAAGAAGATGCTACCAAGGGATAACGTATTGGCCCCCAGTACGTATGTAGCAAAGAAGGTTGTCTGCCCTCTAGGATTAGAGGTGCTGAATATACATGCATGCATAAATGACTGCATCCTCTACCGCGGTGAGGAGTACGAAAATTTGAATGCATGCCCGGTATGCGGTGCATTGCGGTATAAGATCAGGCGAGATGACCCTGGTGATGTTAAGGGCGAGCCGCGCCCCAGGAAGAGGGTTCCTGCCAAGGTGATGTTGTATGCTCCCATAATACCACGGTTGAAACGTTTGTTCCAAAACAAAGAGCATGCCAAGTTGTTGCAATGGCACAAAGCAGACCGTAAGAAAAACGTGATGCTGAGACACCCCGCTGATGGGTCGCAGTGGAGAAAAATTGACAGAGAGTTCAAGGACTTTGTAGGTGACGCAAGGAACTTAAGGTTTGGTGTAAGTACAGATGGCTTTAATCCTTTTGGGGAGCGGAGCTCCAGTCATAGCACCTGGCCTGTGACTCTATGCATCTATAACCTTCCTCCTTGGTTGTGCATGAAGCGGAAGTTCATTATGATGCCAGTGCTCATCCAAGGCCCGAAGCAACACGGCAACGACATTGATGTGTACCTCAGGCCATTGGTTGAAAACTTTTACAGTTGTGGCGTGAAGAAGGTGTACGTGTGTGGGATGAGCACAAACAACAGGAATTTGACCTACGAGCGTTGTTGTTTGTAACCATCAATGATTGGCCTGCTCTTAGTAACATTTCAGGAGAGTCAAACAAGGGATACAATGCATGCACGCACTGTTTAGGTGAGACTGAAAAAATATATTTAGGTAACAAGAATGTGTACCCGGGGCTTCGTCGATTTCTTCCAAACAAGCATCCCTTAAGAAAGAAAGGCGAGCATTTCAAAGGTAAGGCAGATCACCGGACGAAGCCTACCCGCCCTACTGGTGATGATATATATGGTATAGTCAAGGATTTAAAAGAAATCTTTGGAATGGGTCCTGGCGGACAATCTATTCCGAATGACGCTGACTGACACGTACCCATGTGGAAGAAGAAATATATATTTTGGGACCTACCCTATTGGAAAATCCTAGAGGTTGGCTCTACAATCGACGTGATGCACGTGACAAAATATCTTTGCGTGAACCTGCTAAACTTCTTGGGCGTGTATGGGAAGACGAAAGATACACCGGAATCACGGGAGGACCACCAACATATGAATGAACGGGACGGCCTGCATCCAGAGAAGTATCAATGTCCTGCCAGCTACGCTCTTACCAGAGAAGAGAAGGAAATCTTTTTTGAAGTCCTGAGCAGTATCAAGGTCCCGTCTGGCTTCTCGTCAAATATAAAGGGAATAATAAACATGGCAGAGAAAAAGTTCCAAAATCTAAAGTCTCATGACTGCCACGTGCTTATGACACAATTACTTCCGGTTGCATTGAGGGGGCTTCTACCGAAAAATGTTCAAGTACCCATTGTGAAGCTATGCACATTCCTCAATGCAATTTCTCAGAAGGTAATCGATCCAGTAACTCTACCAAGTTTACAGAAGGATGTGGTCCAATGTCTTGTCAGCTTCGAGTTGGTGTTCCCACCATCCTTCTTCAATATTATGACGCACCTCATAGTTCACCTAGTCGAAGAGATTTCCATTCTTGGTCCTGAATTTCTACACAATATGTTCCCCTTTGAGAGGTTCATGGGAGTCTTAAAGAAATACGTTCATAACTGTGCTAGGCCAGAAGGAAGCATCTCCAAGGGCTATGGAACAGAGGAGGTCATTGAGTTTTGTGTTGACTTTATTCCCGACCTGAAGCCGATCGGTGTTCCTGAATCGCGCCATGAGGGGAGACTGCGCGGAAAAGGCACGCTAGGAAAGAAAGCAATAATAAGTATGGACGGGCATTCTTTCACTCAATCACACAACACAGTTCTACAAAATTCCAGCGTGGTGGCTCCGTATATCGAGAAACACATGAATATTGTACGCTCCGAAAACCCGGAGCAGCCTGACTCTTGGATTAAAGAAGAACACATGGAGACTTTCGGCGGTTGGTTGCAAACACATCTCATTAATAACACCACTGTTGGATAACAGCTATACTAGTTGGCCATGTCACCATCTTTGACTATATTGACTTTCCAAGGATACGAGATAAATGGGAATACATTTTACACGGCCGCCCAAGATAAAAAGAGCACCAACCAAAACAGTGGTGTCCTCTTTGATGCAACAAACAACAATGGGCCAAAGGACACATATTATGGTTACATAGAGCAGATATGGGAACTTGACTATGGATATGATTTTAAGGTCCCCTTGTTTCGGTGCAAATGGGTCAACCTGATAGGCGGGGTAAAGGTAGACCCGCAGTACGGAATGACAACAGTGGATCTCAAGAATCTTGGGTACCACACCGAACCATTCGTCCTAGCCAATGACTGCCTCTATTGGGAGCGCGAACAGTGCTCCCGATGGGAGTAGCCCCCGAGGGTGTGTGCGACTAGAATAGTTGGGCACAGACTAAGAATTTTTCTGTGTGTTTCTGCAGCCCTTCTACCGCCAGCAGGTGTCAGCGGCCGAAGCCTACATTCTTCTGGAGAAGGAGAGGAATCAACTCCTTGCTGACCTGAAGCAGGCGAAGCGTAAATGCTCCTCCGATACCTTTTGCATTGACTTGCTGTTTGTTCTGCTATCTCACTGTCCATCTGCTCGCAGTCGATCAGGAGGATACCACCACTCAGATGAGTATGCTGGAGTAGGAGAAGAAGAGTGCCAAGAAAGCACTCGAAGAGGCCAAGAAGCGCGAAGATGACATGCGCGACTTAGAGAAGACTCAGGTGGAGCGTTTGCTCACGCTCGCCGACGTTGTTGGTCGTAAGTGCTCGTATCCTTGAACTAACATGCTTTGATCTTTTGGTCGAATGCTGACCCTATGCTTGGATACAGGTGCTTGTGGTGGCGCTCCTCCTGCTGAGGTTTCCAGCGAAAACCAGACACTGGAACAGGCTGTGGGCTTCCTCGACCGTGTCTACGCTTACGCTTCGGCTGCGCTGACCAAGTCTACCGGAGCCCTGACGACCGTTCACAAGGGCATCTTTCCCGGCCAGCCAGTGCCAAGCGATGTCGACACTCTTGCCGCGCCATTCGGCTCCGAGTCCACCATAATGGCGGACTACACCCGCACCCTGACGGTACGCGGCTCGGAGCTTACTTTCCAACTTCTTCTCGGGCATCAGGTTGCAGGTGACTTTAGCAAGGTCGTCAGCCATTTCCCCAAGAGGTCTGATGGCAAAATGCTGTCGCTGAAGGAAGTGAAGCCTGAAGCGAATCGCCTGGCTCAGGAGGTTGTATCACTTTTTGAAAAGCGGGTGGCCAAGCAAGCTGAAGTAGCAGCTCGCAAGGGTAGAGCCGTGTATGAGTCCGTGTCTTAGGCTAATTGATGCCTTAGTCGAACATGACTTTTGTAATGAACCTTTAGCCTTAATATTTTTCCTTCTCTGGGATCTTTTGCTCAGTGACTTGTAAAAACTTTGCTTTTGCTTGCATGGAGTCGAAAACTGCTCTGCATCGAGTGTATTTTGGTCCTTCTGTTGGATCAATGTTTTGCTGCTTGACTCGCTTCCTTGTTGAAAACAGGAAGGGTTGCACGTAGACCTTGGAAGGAACGAATGGCCAGAAATCGCTCCAACTCCAGTCGCCCCTCGACGGAGGGTTGTACGACGTCTTCATCCCACGCGAAGTCAGAACGACCAGAAGTTGATATCGTGGATGAGGAATCGAATCAGTGACTTGGAGAAGCTTTTGAAGGATAAGAAGAGGGAACTCGACCAATTGAAGGCACGACCTGCTCCGTCGACTGAACGCGAGCAGTATTTGATCGATCAGATGGATTTGATCTGTCGACAACTGCAGAGTGAGTTTTCTTCGTACTATGCAGCTATTGCTGTCAGGCCGAAATGCTGGCCTAATGTTGCTTGATGGCGCTGCAGATGTGAATCCCGACTGGAGGGCTGAGCAGCGCCGAGTGGATGAGCGTGTCGAACGAGAAGCGAAGGGAACTACATCGGGTGCGCAATACTCTGGTCAGATACGCCCAAGGCTAAGGTGCTGCCGTTGATGTTGGATCGCGTCTGGTGAGCGGCCGTGCTACTCCTTGGTTGCCAGAAGACCTTGTCGAGGCTGCATCGTGCGATGTTTCCTCACAATCCGCAACCGCAAGGAGTTCCCGCGCTGATGGACATGTTCCGGGATGGTGCGGGTGTGAAGCAGGCTGTCCACGCCCAGCTCGTGGGTGGAGCTAACATTGCCCTGGCATACTTCCGCAAGCACTGGCCATATTTCAACCTTTAAAAGGTTGTTGGCGGCTTGCCGGATCAAGAGCACTACGCCGAGTCCTTGCCGTTCGCCAGGCGGATGGTCGAAGATGTACAACGCCACACCGAGCGGCTAGTAGGTCCACTGGCTGCACCCAAAGATGAACCTGTATGATAGAAAAAGACAGGAAAACGTGTTGTACGCAAACGCAATGTATGTGAATGTATATAATTCTTTCGAGTAGTAGAGTACTCCTTTGTTGATTCTGGGCGGCGCAGCCCCCGAGCGGATCGAGTGCGGCCTAGGATTTTGAGAAGCGAACCCGTGCGGCGCAGCCCCCGAGTGCCTCGGGTGCGGCCAAGGTGTTTCGAGTCAGACCTATGCGGCGCAGCCCCCCGAGTGCTTCGGGTGGCGACCAAGGATTTCGAGTTGGACCTGTGCGGCGCAGCCCCTGAGTGCGTCGGGTGACGGCCTAGGTGTTTCGAGTCAGACCTGTGCGGCACAGCCCCCGAGTGCTTCGGGTGGCGACCAAGGATTTTCGAGTTACACCTGTATGGCGCAGCCCCCGAGTGCTTCGGGTGGCGACCTAGGTTTGACTTAGACCTGTGCGGCGCAGCCCCCGAGTGCTTCGGGTGGCGACCAAGGATTTTTCGAGTTAGACCTGTATGGCGGCCCCCGAGTGCTTCGGGTGCGACCTAGGTTTGACTAGACCTATGCGGCGCAGCCCCCGAGTGCTTCGGGTGGCGACCAAGGATTTTCGAGTTGGACCTGTATGGCGCAGCCCCCGAGTGCTTCGGGTGCGGCCTAGGTTTGACTTAGACCTGTGCGGCGCAGCCCCCGAGTGCTTCGGGTGGCGACCAAGGATTTTTCGAGTTAGACCTGTATGGCGGCCCCCGAGTGCTTCGGGTGCGGCCTAGGTTTGACTTAGACCTGTGCGGCGCAGCCCCCGAGTGCTTCGGGTGGCGACCAGGATTTTTCGAGTTGGACCTGTATGGCGCAGCCCCCGAGTGCTTCGGGTGCGGCCTAGGTTTGACTTAGACCTGTGCGGCGCAGCCCCCGAGTGCTTCGGGTGGCGCCAAGGATTTTCGAGTTAGACCTGTATGGCGCAGCCCCCGAGTGCTTCGGGTGCGGCCTAGGTTTGACTTAGACCTGTGCGGCGCAGCCCCCGAGTGCTTCGGGTGGCGCCAAGGTTTGAGTTAGACCTGTATGGCGCAGCCCCCGAGTGCTTCGGGTGGCGGCCTAGGTTTCGACTTGGACCTGTATGGCGCAGCCCCCGAGTGCGTCGGGTGACGGCCTAGGTTTATGTTGCTTTTTGACTAAAAAAGTAAAGGGGAGAGCTTGTTCCACAAATCACTTCATTGATTTTTGCGAGCAGGCCGCCTCATTAAAACCCTTCCAGTCCCCTCAGGTACCCTGGTAAGGGAAAGAGTGCGTCTGGAACCTGCCGCCTCTTGACATGTATGCTTTGTTACAAGGGGGAGTCGACTAGGCGTAGAAGCGGCGCAGTTGCGCAACGTTCCACGGGTTGTGGCAGACTGTCCCGTCTTCGAGTCCTTCAGGCGGTAAGCTCCGCCGCCGATTGCCTCTGTCACGATGTATGGACCCTCCCACGGGGAGGCGAGTTTGTGCACCTTCTTCTGTTTGAGGCGGAGGACAAGGTCGCCAGGGACGAACGCTCTGGGCCGCAGTCGCCGCCCGTGGTAGTTGCGTAGTCTTGCTGATACACGGCTGTGCGGGTAAGGGCGATGTCGCGTGCTTCGTCCAGGGTATCCATGTCGTCCTCGAGTGCTTCTTCTGCGTCGGACTCGTCGTAGGCCACCACTCGGGGTGCATCGAACTTGATGTCGCATGGCATGATTGCTTCTGCGCCGTAGACCATGAAGAATGGCGTGTACTGAGTGGATCTGTTTGGCGTAGTGCGCAGACTCCACAGCACAGATGGCAGCTCTTCGACCCAGGCGCCTGCAGCGCGCCTCAATGGTACTCGCAGGCGCTTCTTGATGCCCTTGCAGACTAAGCCATTGGACTTTTCGACTTGCCGTTGGACTGCGGGTGCGAGACAGATGCGTAGTTGAGCTTGATGCCTTGCTCAGAGCAGAAGTCCTTGAACTCTTCGGCTGTGAAGTTCGTGCCGTTGTCGGTGATGATGCTGTGCGGCACTCCAAACCTGAAGATGATCGACCTGATGAAGTTAACTGCCGAGGAGGCAGTCGAACTTGTGATAGGCACGGCTTCGATCCACTTCGTGAACTTGTCGACTGCCACCAAGAGATGAGTGTGTCCTCCCGGAGAGGACTTCTTGAGTGGACCCACCATGTCGAGCCCCCATTGAGCGAAGGGCCAGGCGAGTGGAATGGTCTTCAGTGCTGATGCCGGTGCGTGCGGCTTGTTGGCGAACTCCTGGCAGCCGAGACATTTCCTCACGAGTTCTTCTGCGTCTTGCATTGCGGTGGGCCAGTAGAACCCGGCTCGTAAGGCTTTGGCCACTAAGGCTCGACTGCTGGCGTGTGCCCGCAGATGCCAGCGTGGATCTCGAGTAAGATGGCTGACCGTCGACTGGGTCGATGCACCTTTGGAGGACTCCCGAGATGCTTCGCTTGTAGAGCTCCCCGTTGATGACGGTGAAGCCCTTGGAGCGGCGGATGACGCGCTTGGCTTCGACTGGGTTTGTTGGCACCCTCTGCTGCAGTATGTAAGCCAGGTATGGGCTCGTCCATGTGGGCTCGATCAGCATTACCTCCATAGGCTCCTTCTCCGTGTTGGGCGGGTCGGTGGTGCTCGTTTGATGTAGAGGATCCTGGCGCGGGCCGGAGCTTGACGGAGCGTTGCGTGATGCACTCGAGGAAGACCCGGGTGGCACCGGCGCTTTGTTTGAGCCCAGGTTGGCGAGGGTGTCGGCTTCCTCGTTGCTCTCGCGGCCGATGTGCCGCAGCTCGCAGCCGTCGAAGGTGCCTTCCAGCTGGTTGTACAGGTCCCTGTAGGCGATCATGTTGTCGGCGATGGCGTCACATTGCTTCATGGTTTGTTGCACGACGAGGTAGGAGTCTCCGTAGATCATGAGGTGAGTGGCGCCGCAGTTCTTGGCCATCCGCATGCCGTGGATCAGGGCCTCGTACTCTGCCTCGTTGTTGGAGGGTGTTGGGAAGTTCATCTGCAGCACGTACTCAGCTTGTCGCCTTTGGGTGAGATGAGGACGACTCCCGCCCCTGCTGATCTGAACTTTTTGGAGCCGTCGAAGTACATTGTCCATGCGTTGGACAGGTCGGGTACGTCTGGTAGCTGGGCCTCTATCCACTCGGTGGTGAACTCTGGAAGCACCTGGGCCTTGATTGACTTCGGGTGCGCGTACTTCAGCCCCCAGGGCCCTAGCTCAACAACCCACTTGGCGACTCGTCCTGTCGCGGCTTGGTTGGTGAGGATGTCGGAGAGCCCGGAGGAGCTTACTACCGTGATGGAGTGCTCGGAGAAGTAGTGGACGACCTTCCTTGATGTCATGAAGACTCCGTATGCTAGCTTCTGGTAGTGCGGGTACCGCTGCTTGGACAAGGTTAGCACCTCACTGAGGTAGTAGACGGGCGCTGAACAGGGTGACTGTGTCCTTCTTCTCGTTCGACTACGAGTACCGTGCTGACCACCCTGTTCGTGGCTGACACGTAGAGGTATAGCGGCTCGTTCTCCAGTGGCGCCACCAGTACTGGGGAAGTCGTGAGGGTTTTCTTGAGTTGGTCGAACGCGTCTTGCGCTTCTTCTGTCCACTCGAACTTGTCTGTCTTTTTCATCAGTTGGTAGAAAGGCAGGGCCTTTTCTCCCAACTTACTATGAACCGGCTGAGAGCTGCGACTCGGCCGGCTAGGCGTTGCACCTCATGAAGCTTGGTCGGTGCTGGCATTGCGAGTATGTTTTGCACCTTCTCGGGGTTGGCTTCGATTCCTCTTGCAGAGACGAGGTACCCGAGCAGTTCTCCGGCTGGCACGCCGAAGACACACTTGTCCGGGTTCAGCTTGATCTGATACTCGTTGAGGGCGGCGAAGACCTTGCGGAGGTCGGCGATGAGAGTGTCCTCCGTTCGAGTGGTGACGACTATGTCGTCGACGTAGACTTGGACGATCTCTCCGATTAGCCCCTTTAGGCAGGCTTGCATTGTGCGCTGGTACGTGGCTCCAGCGTTCTTCAACCCGAAGGGCATCGTCTGGTAGCAGAAGACGCCATGGGTGTGATGAATGCAGTCTTCTCTTCATCGTCGACGTTCATCCTGATCTGCTGGTACCCTGAGTAGGCGTCCAGGAAGGATAGGCGTGCGCAGCCTGCAGTCGAGTCGATGATCTGGTCTATCCGCGGAGCGGGAATGGTCCTTGGGGCAGCATTTGTTGAGGGCGGTGAAGTCGACGCACATGCGGAGTTTCTTCGTCTTCTTCTTCTCCACCAGGACGGGTTCGCTACCCAGTCCGAGTCCTTGATCTCTCGGATGAATTTGGCGTGGAGCAGTCGATCGATCTCCTTGCTTATTTCATCTCGTTTGGGTCCTGAAAGCGTCGCATGGTCTGCTTGACGGGTTGGCGTCCTTGTGGACGCGTAAAGAGTGCTCGGCGAGGTTCCTGGGTATGCCTGGCATGTCAGAAGGTTGCCAGGCGAAGATCTCCCAGTTCTCACGTAGAAACTCGACGAGCGCGCTTTCCTATGCGATAGGCAGACTCGACGACACTTTGACTGTCTTGTTTGCGTCCGTCGGGTGGACCTGATGAGTTGTTGTGTCGTCAGTCGTGTTGAAGGCGGCGTCCTTGGCTGCTTCTTGCGTGGCGGGAAGATGGTTTTGTCGTTGTCGACTGCCATCGCCTCGAAGTGCTCTTCCATTCCGAAGAACTCGGAGATCTTGCTGAACTCGCGGTCGCAGCTGTTGGAGCGGTCGAAGTCGCCGTGCACCGTGATGACGCCCTTGGGTCCAGGCATCTTGAGCATGAGGTAGGCGTAGTGAGGTACCGCCATGAATCTGGCAAAGGTTGGGCGCCCGAGTATCGCGTGGTACTGCGACTTCCAGTCGACTACCTCGAAGTCGATCGACTCCCTCTTGAAGTTTTCGGGTGTGCCGAAGATGACGTCGAGTGTGATCGTTCCCATGGGCGTGACTGCTTGCCCTGGTACTATGCCATGGAAGGTGGTCTCTGATGCCGCCAAGTTTGTCGTTGGCCTGTTTATCCTTCTGAGGGTGTCGGCAAAGATGATGTTGATGCCGCTGCCTCCGTCCATGAACACCTTTTTCAGGGTGTAATCTCCGATCAGAGCTTCGACTACCAGAGCGGCGTGCCCGGGTCGTGGTACTGCAGGCGGTGATCTGCTCTGGAGAACGTGATTGGTGTCTCTGACCCTCTCAGGTAGTCGGGTACTGCAGGTGGACAGGTGATGGCCTGGAAACTTGGCGAGTGATGATCTTCTGGGTCCTGTTTGAGGGGCGCCCCTTCTGTATCATGTTGAGTTGTCCGCGTGCCGCTGGATATGCGTCATGGACCCTGGTGGGGCATCTTGCTGCGGCTGCTGCTGCTGCTGTGGAAAGGCTCCCGCCGCCTGTGCTGGATTAGCGACTGCGGGTGCGGGTGCGGGTGCTGCCTGGATGGCCAGCTGCGCGCTGGCTGCGCTGCGGGTGCTGGAGTGACTATCTTCTGCATGGCTTCGTATATCTTGCGTGCCTTTCGACAGTCCTTCAACAGGTGGTTGGATCCCCACTTGCCCGTTTCCGGGTTCCTGAACATGTGGTGCCTGCAGGGTTGTTCCAGCTCTTCCGCTGGGCTCATGTGCGTTTCTGCCACTCGCGTTTATGGCCTCCGTCGCTGCGGTAGCTGCTGCCGCCGCTTCGGTTGTATTGCCCTGGCTGTATTGGCGACTCTGGTCACCGCCGCTTCGACTGTACTGTCATGGCTGTATTGGCGACTGCTGTCGCGCGCTTCATCCTCACGGGGGGTTTGGAATCCCGCCGCTACTAACTCGATTGAGTCGTTGCCGTTGTAACGCGGCTTCTTCTTGTGGCGTCCTTCTCGCCAGTTGCTTGGTCCGGCTTCGTCCTTGGGGAGTAGCGTGAACTATCGCGGACCGAGTCCTCTCCGTCTGCCCACTGGTTGGCTATCTTCATGACCTCGATCATGTTCTTCGGCCGGAGCCTACCAAACTCCTCGCGGAGGTCGCGGCGGGAGACGCCGTGCATGAAGGCATCCATCACTCGGTCCTCCGAGGCGGTCTCCATGGTGTTGCGGAGCAGGGTCCAACGCTGGATGTACGACCGGAGCGGCTCGTCTCGTCCTTGCTTGCATGCTTGTAGCTCGACGAAAGTCGTCGGTCTCGAGTACGTCCCCAGGAAGCTCTTAACGAAGGCCTCCGCGAACTCGTCCCACGTCCTGAAGGCGTTCTTGGGTTGAGTGTTTAGCCACCCGCGTGCAGAGCCCGTGAGCATCAGCTGGATGTACTGCATGGCCGTAGTCGAAGTACCGCCCTGGCAACTGCAGGCTATGAGGTAGTCTTCTAGCCAGAGTCTCGGGTCCTGCTTCCCGTCGTACTTGACTGCTTCTGCCGTGAGCTTGAAGCCCTTGGGCATTCTTGTGTCGCGGATGTTGAAGCTGAAGCATGCGGCGCCGCATGGCTCGAAGTCGCCGTCATTGCGGTCGTCAGTATTGGGCGTGCTGACCGTCCGCTGGGTGCGGCTGCGGTCCACCGTCCTCTGTGTGATGACGTTGCGGAGGTCTTCGCCTGGCTGCGGTTGTCGCAGTTGTCTTGCCGCCGGGCCTGCGAGTGCTGTGGGCTCGCGGTCGCGGCGGCCCGATCTTCTCGCACCTTTTCTGTCGGCGCCTTGTTCATCAGAGCTTCTTCGACTGCCTTGATAGACATGATCTGCTGCTTGTGGAGGAGAGCGCGCGAGTCGCCCTCGGGCGGCTGCGTCAGCCGCAGGTATGTTTCGACTGCCATGAGCGCGGCTCCGGGCGTTTTGGGGACGGGTATCCCGTCTGCGTCTTCGCTCATGTATGATGATTCGAGGTTGCGGGTGACTCTAGCGCGGTCGGCCTCCGTCATCAGGGGCACGCGGCTCTGTGGCGCCTTGCTCCTTGTGAGACCTCTGTTGAGGCAGTGAATGAGTAAGCGGCCCTCCTGGCGCTCGACGCGTCAGCCTCCTCCTTGCGTCGGAGTAGCTCGGCCTTCTCTGCGCGGAGTCGTTCGCCTTCCTTCCGTAGCAGGTTGGACCGCCATAAGGTCCTCCCGGGGTGCGTCTGGTGGGGGGTACGTGCCGTCCTCGACGTGCTTCAGGGCTCTGATTGCTATCTCTCGGGTGATGGTGAGCCGCGTCACCTGGTCCGGCATGACCACCTCCAGTGGGTATGCGGGTTCGTCGCCGTTGCCCTGCGTCGGGCCGATCATGAAGACTTGCGCGGGGTATGTCTGGGGAGTGGGCCGGGTGCTGCCACTGCTGCTTCCTTCGTCCGAGCCGTGCTCGGAGCCGAAAATGGACGCAACGTGGTGGGTACCACAGTCGCTGCCGAGGCTCCTTCCCTGGAGTCTCGCGATCTCCGCTGACGCGAGGAGTGATGTCGCTGTCGTCGACGCGGGCGCGATTGGCTTGTTGACGATCTTGTAAGTTGACGGAGACGCGAGTGGGCGGGTAGAACGACGCGACTTCCGTCGCGCGCGAAGGTGTGGTCGACGTAGTCGAAGTTGACGTAGATCTTGGCCTTGCCAGCGACGCGATCGAGGTAGTCGAAGTAGACTCGATCCGCGCGGTGGTCGTCGAGGTGGTCGATGTAGTCGTAGCCGATGCGATCTCCTTGACGGCCGGAGACGCTGATGGCGTGGCCGTGTTGGGCGCGATCTCTGCCGCAGCGGAGGCGGTCGGTGTAGTCGAGGCGGATGCGATCTTCTCAGCAGTCGAAGATGCTGTCGCCGCAGTCGCAGCAGATGCGATCTCCGCAGCAGGTGGGGGCGTGGTTGGGGCAGCCGCGGCAGATGCGGGTGCTACCACCGCGCGCGGTGCGATCGCCGTGGATCTGAGTACTCCACAGCTGTCTACGAAGTAGTGCATGGTACCGAAGGTGAGGCACATACCTACATGCAGATCGGCGTACACCGAGCGGTGGGCCGGCGGGTGGAAGGTGTACTCGAAGGAGCCGAAGCAGATTGGCTCCTTGGTGATGCAGACGTCGGTCTTCAAAGTCGATGGGGCCGGTGCGACCATGGTTCCAGCGCTCGTTCTTTCCCACAGACGGCGCCAATTGACGAGGTGTGGACTCGGCAAATCCCTGGGTTGTGTACCCCGGGTTGATTGAGGGGAGAGAGATGAGCGCTGGTGATCACGACGGCTGACAAGCAAGGCGTTTTACCCAGGTTCAGGCTCCCGGAGGATAACACCCTACTTCCTGCTTGTCTGGTATTGAATGGCGAGTTGTGGCTACAATGGCGAGATGGCAATCTCGCTAGGGTTTGTGATGGTGGCTATGAGCTTACCCTAGACGAGGACCCTCCTAGCCTTTATATAGTAGGCTAGGTCTCAGGTGAACGGTGCCGATGGCGCTTACAAGCATGGTAGGAGTCGCATGACCTATCGTCGACTATCTTGGGCCGCACGTCATCCTCCTTGGGCCTTCCTTAGGCCCTCGTCATAAGGTTGATAGGCTTGGCGTGCCCTGGTATCCTCACCGTGGGGTAGTTGAAGAGTAACCCCACGACAGCCGCCCAAGATAAAAAGAGCACCAACCAAAACAGTGGTGTCCTCTTTGATGCAACAAACAACAATGGGCCAAAGGACACATATTATGGTTACATAGAGCAGATATGGGAACTTGACTATGGATCTGATTTTAAGGTCCCCTTGTTTCGGTGCAAATGGGTCAACCTGATAGGCGGGGTAAAGGTAGACCCGCAGTACGGAATGACAACAGTGGATCTCAAGAATCTTGGGTACCACACCGAACCATTCGTCCTAGCCAATGATGTGGCTCAGGTTTTCTATGTGAAGGACATGTCTACCAAACCGAAAAAAAAAGAAAAGATAAGCAAGCGAATACATCATACGATGAGTCAAAGCGCCACATAGTTCTTTCAGGGAAAAAACATCGTGGGAGTGGAGGACAAGACAGACATGTTATAAGATTACAATAAGTTTGATAAAATTCTGCCCTTCACGGTGAACACTGACCCAAGCATCCTGTTAAGTAATGAAGATTGTCCATGGTTACGGCACAATCAGAAGAAAGGGACACACACGAAGAAAAAGTTTATACCACAACACTAGATACGGATGCTGTTGGTGATGTGTAATAATGTATTAAACCTTTTATGTAACCTTTTTGGTTCTGGTTCTATGAGACAGAGGACTCCATTAATTTGCAACCAAGTGCATAAGATTCACTCAAAAATATAGATATGATTTTTACAAATATAGACAATTAAACAATTAAATCAATTAGATATGATGTTTACAATTAAACAATTAAATCAAATCTAGACAATTAAATCAATACATATAAAAGAAATCATAAAATATAGATATGATTTTTATAAAAATTGGATGTTCCAAAAGTTGTGGAGGATGTTTTCAAATATAGATATGATTTTTACAAATTTGACTTAAATCAATACATTGAAAAGAAATCAGAAAATATAAAAAATAAAAAGGAGAACAAAAAAAAAATTGAAAAGCCCCTTTAGAACCGGTTGGTGGTAAGGTAGCCCACCTTTACCTTTAGTACCGGTTGGAACCACCAACTGATACTAAAGGGTGGACCTTTAGTACCGGTTGGAACCACCAACTGATACTAAAGGGTGGACCTTTAGTACCGGTTGGTGTTACGAACCGGTACTAAACACCAACCGGTACTAAAACTTTTTTTCAGTTACTTAGATCAATCTTGGCCGCATCGATCCCCATTTTCTTCATTTTCGCACGCCGAACACCGAAGCGCCGCCGCCGTCATCGCCGCAGCGAGGTCACGTCGTAGCGTCGCCGACTGTCTTCAAGGAGGCGCACGAGTTCACGCCGCAGCGCTGCTGCTGCCGCACGAGGTAAGCATTCTCTCCCTCCCCGTAATTTCCTTTCTCTTCCCTGCCACCCGAAACCCTAGCTAGCATCGCCGCCGTTTCAAGCCACCCCAGGACGAATGGAGGCCACCGTCGTGCTCCTGGTGAGCCTACGGTCCTCAAACACCCTATCTTTTCGTCGATTACGCCCTTGTTCGCCGTCTCCACGTGGGTCGTCGCCGGCCGAAGCTCCGCCGCGCCATAGTGGTTGCTCCGACGACCAAATCCGGGCGGCGCCGCCACCAAATGGTAGCACGCACTCCTGCGTGTCCAACAAATGCTCACATTTTGTTGAAATTTGATGTTAGTTTAGACTAGTCCGAAATTAGGCAAAATGTTCATCTAGAAAAAATAAAGTTAGGTTAGATGTTAGTGTTAGGTTAGTTTCTAATGCCTAGTTTCTAATTAGAGACTCCATTTGATTTAGTAATTTAGCAAAATATAGATAGCATTTTGTTCATTTTGTAGATAGCAAAATAACAAAAATATAGATAGCAAAATTTATTTTAGTAATTTAGTACATTGTAGTTTTGTAATTTTAGTTTGACAATTCTTGTTTAAAATGAGTATGAAAATTGTTGTTTAAAATTTGTTGTTTAAAAATTGTTGTCTTTAATTTGTAATCTTGTTCATTTTGTTCATTTTGTAGATAGCAAAATAACAAAAATATAAATAGCAAAATTTATTTTAAATTTAGTACTTTGTAGTTTTGTAATTTTAGTATGAAAATTCTTGTTTAAAATGAGTATGAAAATTGTTGTTTAAAATTTGTTGTTTAAAAATTGTTGTCTTTAATTTGTAATCTTGTTCATTTTTTTGATTTTGTAACACTCAGCATTTGTAATCCCTTTAGCCAGCAAGATTCATATTCTTGTTACTAAATTGAAAGCATATATAATTGATTGCATGGACATTGGGCTATGGACGAGGGTGATCAAGAGCAAATATATACGATTATATTTGATGGTGCACAACATGGAGAAGATGCCGGTGGAGGAGATGGCGGTGGAGAAGATGGGGGTGGAGACAATTACAGCTCACAATTTTTGAACGACTCCGGTGATGGAGTTGAGCTAGAAGAAAACAGAGACGACAAAGGGCCCTTAACAAACTCCGACGAGGTATATATATTAAGCCTCTGTTGATCACTAGATGCATTACTTGATTTATATTGCACTTATTGACGAATCATTTTTCTTTTAGCCCTCCGGATCGAGCCAATCAGCTGCTCAAAGGCAACGAGGCCCGACAAAAAAGTTGGGCGATGGTGCAAGGTTATTGATCGACAAAGTTGGTGATGATGGCGAACCGCTGGAACCCATAGAGAGCCGCCGTAAATTTATAAATCAATGCGGAGTTCTTGTTAGGGACATGGTCCCGATCATCCTTGAAGAATGACATAAGCCGAAGGATGACAACGACGGAGCTAGTTATGTCGACCAAAGAAGAAAAGATTTGCTTTGGGAGACGCTCATGACACATGTCAACCTACCGCCAGGTCTCACAGATGACAAGAAGGAGAATGTCAAGCAATGGACTCTTAAGAAGATGGCCACACAATTTCAGACCTGGAAGAAAACATTATGGAGAAATTATCTAAAGGCGAAGAAACAAGCTCCAGATTTCACTGGAGCACTAGTGAAGATAAAACATGACAGGCCCGCATTTGTGAAGATAAAAGAATCGTCTGCCGCTGTGGCCCGATCAAAAATAAATAAGGCAAATGCTGCGAAGAAGAAATATCACCATACTTTGGGGACAGGTGGCTACAAGACTGCCGTGCCTAAGTGGGAAGCCTTTGAAGCAGAACTGCTTCCTAAAGGGATCGTTCCACAGACAGCGGACTGGCCCGAGAGGTCCAAGTTTTGGTTGTACGTGCATGGGGCAGCGTTGGACCCACATACATAGCGGATTGTTGCAAAGGGAAAATGGATGGAAAAAGTTGAAAGAATATCCAAAGAGATTGAGAACGCAATAGAAAAAGTTCGAAAGGGAGAGTACCAGCCCGAGAGAGAGAACGACGAGCTGACACTCGCCCTCGGGAATCTTGAACACTTTGGACGATGTTGAGGCTATGGACCCGGTGTTTCGTGGAAGCACGGATTTGCGGATTACGCTGACAGTTATAGAAGCCGTCAGAGAAAGAAGACGAAGAAGTAGTTAGACCGGCTATCGGAATTGGAATGCAAAGTGCAGCGGCAGCAGGAGCAACTGGACTCAACTAGTCAGCAAAGGGCATCTCAGCAGCAGCTAGAAGGTACTGAACTCGATGCCGTCCCATCTAATCAGTGGAAAAGCAGCGTGGGTTCCACGTAGCTAGAAGCATCTGCATTCGAACAGCTGGCGGCTCACTACCCCGTGGATGATGTCACGGAGAAGACAAGTTGTGAGCTACATATGTCAATGAAGAACATATCCTTCAAGGTGGCGGTCGGCTATGCTTTACCAAATCAACTTGGAGCAAGCTACCATCTTGGTGGGATTCCAGCTGGCTATGCTCGTGTCAGGGTGGATGAAATTATGCCGGGATTTGATACACTGGAGCTTGACATTCCTGGAGATGACGAGGAGAAGACATTGGGAGAAGTCAAGAATGGTATCGTTCTATGGAACAAGAAATACATCGTGTTTCCAGACTCGGCGCCAAGGCCACCGACTCCTCCGAGTAGCAATCCACCACCTCAAAGTCCATCCCTCTTCGCCGGTTGGGAGCCCAGACCGAGTCCATCGCCTGCGCCGTCCCGTCAGCCGTCGACTGCGCCCACTACTAAGTTGCTAAAGCGGAAGCTGCACTTCCCGTCGACTACTACTACTCAGAAGAAACTTGCAAATAAGAAAACCAAGGTCGACAAGGCTCCTGAAAAGTTATCTTACGAGTTGACTGAGGAGGAACTAAATGAGTGGGTGGCTGCCGATGTCAAAAGACAACTTGCACCGAAAAAGCCCGAGCCGATGGAGATAATACCTTTGGAAAAAGTTATGAGAGTTGTGAGAAATCTATCATCGGGACCACCGTCACATGTGGCTGATAGGCCTGACGACTATGTGCGCTGTATTGAGAAGACATATAATAAACAGAGTGATGGCCCTTCACGTAGTTACCCCACAACAGCGCCAGAAAACACTTTACTGACCCTTCGCGTGGTTACCTGCGTGAAAAATAAATGGGTTAGGTTGAGACTCCAAGTGCAGAGTGTATGTAGTAGTGCAAGACAGTGTTCCCCACGAGGGGTGACTCGAGGGTTTAATATCGAACTCTCGGGGAACCAGTATTTCAGGTGTTATCTCCTTATCCTTCTCTTGAGAACCTGCAACAAAATAAATTGTTTTGTGCCCTCAACCTCACCAAGTGGTTGTCAAGCACAAGGTGTGAGAATGATAATAAAATAAATATGCAAACAGTGGTAAATATGCAATGATGGTAAAATAAATATGCAATGATGGTGGAAACAATGGTAAATGATATTTTGGTTTTTTTTATAATGTATGCAAGATGTGAAAGTGTTTTTGTATTTTCGGAATTAAAAATGGCAGCAAACAAAAGTGGTGATAAAAGTGTTGGAAAGGTGTTTCTTATGATTAAAAATTGACCGGGGTCATGGTTTCACAAATGCACGCTCTCTCTTGATAACGTGGTAGACAATGGAACACTAAAATTAACATGTAAGATGGCAAGACATGGTTTGACAAGTTATTAATAATATGGGCATCACGTCCTAACATAGAGATCTCAAGTATAAGTTGTTCTCTCTCTTATGCTCCACCAAGATGCGAACTAAATCATAACACCTTAGTAATTAACATAAATCAGAGCATAGTAATAAGTTCAATGACATGAAGTTAAAATAAGAACATGCTAGATCTAGTCATGGAGGTAGTGGCCATGGTCACATCCACTCTCCGGTAGCATGGTATTTTTGTTTATCCCTAGTGAGGCAACAAAGTGAGGTAGAAAACCCAAGTGGATCGCAGAACTATCTGTCACGTTCACTGCACTAGCCACCCCCGTTACTCCAACTAATGCACAAGTTCCCCCTCACATGCTCTCATAAACATGCTTGATCATGACAAGTAAATAAGAACGGGGTACATAATATGCATCTAGTTTCATAACTGAAACAAAACCATTGCAATCTCAAACATGTATTAACTCATAATAAAGATCCACCACAAAGGAATTACATAGATGACCGTAATCATGTTCAGCAGCTCATACGGTACTAATTAGTGAAGCTCATAGAGAGGAGAGATACATAAGTTACTTCCACAAACCCATAGTCCAGGGGTGGACTACTCCCTCTTCATCATGGTGTCGGTGGAGATGTTGTTGGAGGAGAAGGAGACCACGCCGGCAGTGCCCCGCCGGAGTTTTCCCCCTCCAATCTTCAGCTCCAGGTCTCTGTTTCGTGGTTTCTGTGTTTTGGCGGCGCTCTCCTTCGCGAAAGCCCTGGGGGGTCTATATATAGTCGTTTTTAGGTTAAGACGAAGCTTCGGGAAGAAGAATCGACGGCAGCAGAGGCCCGAGGGCCAAGATGAGGTGTCCCACGCGGTCAGGGAATCTGGCCGCGTGGGTCCACTTGTTTTGCCCTTCCGGTCTTCGTTTCTTCGTTTTCTTTGCGCCTACGTTTCGTTCCTTCCAAAAAAAGTGATCCCCGTAAAATCTCACGTCATTATGACGTGATTTGGTCGCCAGAAACGTAAAAATATAGAAAAAGGGGTTTTCTGACACTAAATGGCCAAAAAGTTCCCTTCTCCATTAAGCAAGTTTTTATGTGTTTTTAAATTTTTATGCAAAACTGAAAGTAAAATGACACTAAACCATGCAAACCGAAATAACAAATGCAACACAAAATGCAAAACTGAAAATAAAATATGCAAACCGAAATATAAATATGATATGCAAGACAATAACAAAACAAAATAAAATGATTTGAAGGTAAAGATGGATAAGATGATGCTCACGTAGGTGCAACCTCCCCAAACTTAGGTGTTTGCACAAGTTGGTGATGAAGTTGACTTGTTGTGAGATATCCTTGGATAAACCTTTCAGCAATGGTTCCCCGGCAACGGCGCCAGAAAACAGTCTTGATGGCCCTTGACGTAGTTACCTGCGTCAAAAGAAAATGGGTTAGGTTGAGACTCCAAGTGCAGAGTGTATAGTATAGGAAAGACAGATTTCCCCACGAGGGTGACTCGAGGGTTTAATATCGAACTCTCGGGGAACCAGTAGTGTAGGTTTTATCTTCTTATCCTTCTCTTGAGAACCTGCAAACAAAGTAAATTGTTCTGTGCCCTCAACCTCACCAAGTGGTTGTCAAGCATAAGGTGTGAGAATGATATGATAAAGACAAATGCAAAACAGTAGATAAATATGTAATGATGGTAAATAAATATGCAAGGATGGTGGAAACAATGATAAATGATATTTTTTGGGTTTTATAATGTGAATGCAAGATGTAAAATTATTTTTGTATTTTCGGATTTAATAATGGCAGAAAATGTAAAGTGGATAAAAGTTGTTGAAAAGGTGTTTCTTATGATTAAAAATGGACCGGGGTTCATGGTTTCACAAATATACTCTCTCTTTAGTAAAGTGGTAGATAATGGAACACTAGAATTAACATATGAGATTGCAATAACAAAGTTCATGACAAGTTACTAATTATATGGGCTTCACGTCCTAACATAGAGATCTTTTGTTTGTTAATCTCTCTTATACTCCACCAAGATGGGAATTAAATCTAGTCGTCTTAGTATTAAGATAAATCAGAGCATAGCAATAAGTTCAATGACATGAAGTTAAAATAAGAACATGCTAGATCTAGTCATGGAGTAGTGGCAATGGTCATAACCACATCTCCGGTAGCAATGTATTTTTCTTTATCCCTAGTGAGGTAACAAAGTAAGGTAAACACCCAAGTGGATCGCGGAACTTTCTCTCACGTTCACCGCACTAGCCACCCCCCCGTTACTCCAACTAATGCACACGTTCCCCCTCACACGCTCTCATACACATGCTTGATCAAAACAAGTAAACAAGAACGGGGTACATAATATGCATCTACTTTCATAACTGAAACAAAACTATTGCAATCTCAAATATATATTAACTCATAAAAAGATCCACCACAAAGGTATTACATAGATGACCGTAATCATGTTCAGCAGCTCATACGGTACTAATTAGTGAAGCTCAAAGAGAGGAGAGATACATAAGTTACTTCCACAAACCCATAGTCCAGGGATGGACTACTCCCTCTTCATCATGGAGATGGTGGAGAAATTGTTGGAGGAGATGGAGAAGTTGTTTTCCCCCTCCAATCTGCAACTCCAGGTCTCTGTTTCGTGATTTCTGTGTTTCCGCGGCGCTCCTTTCCGAAGTGTGTTGGGGACTATTTTTATAGTCGTTTTTAGGTCAAGACGGAAGCTCGGGAAAAAAGATCGACGGCAACGGAGCCACGAGGCCCCAGATGATGGGTCCCACGCGACCAAGGAATCTGGCCACGTGGGCCCACTCATCTTGGCCCTCGGGCCTCCGTTCGTTCGCTTCCTTCGCTCCCACGCTTTGTTCATTCCAAAAACTGATGCTCGTAAATTTCCAGGTCATTTGGACGCTGTTTGGGTCCCTGAAACATCAAAATATAGAAAATAGGATTTTCTGCCTGTGCAGGGTTAATTCCAGAAAAATAGGGAAACTATGAAATATTTCCAAAATCAATATAAAACAATGATATAACCCTTATATGATGCAAATATGATTGGAATATCAGTAATATAATGCAAAGTTCATGTATGCATTTTACATGCATCAGCGCTCTATGGTCATACCTGAGGAGGTAGGGCATCTACCAACACAAATGCGAAGATTGCATGAATGGTACATGGAAGTCGCAATGGAAGGGCAAACCAGCCTCTGGGTGGCACAAAAGAAAGAGCATTACTTCTAGGCCAACGAGATGTTTATTGAGTTTACAGAACTTTTTCAGTTATTCAATCAAGACGCCCTCGACAAAGCCCTCGTCGGTTGCTATTGTTTGTAAGTGATTTGTTTCTGTAATTTAATTCTCTATCTCAGCTCGTTCATTGCCTGTAATTATCTCGCTATATTCTTTAATTTGTACGCTATTAGGCAGAATGAAGATTCTCGAATGCAGAAGACACAACATCTATGACACTGGGTTCATTGACCCATATTTCAATCATGAAGTTACCGTACAAAACCATGCCGAGGACACAGAGAATAACTTGCTGCTGTTTTTCGTGAAGCAAAATCACTGCGGAGGAATACTTTTTCCTTACAACTTCAAGTGAGTATTATTGTCTCCTACACATTCTATTTTGCTTACTCGATGTTTAGTATAATCGATGAGTTATGCATGTCTGCGTATATAAACGTGCGCAGATTTCACTGGATTCTGCTAATCATTAGAGTTGACGAAGCAGTCGTTGAAGTCATGAACTCATTAAGGAAAGATATGGACGAGTACAGCAGCGTGCAAGTAATGCTCCAGAAGTAATTTTCTGATATTGACCTCTTTCGTTCATTATCACTCTATATCAACCTCTTTCGTTCATTTTCTGATATCAAGTAATTAATAACTTCTTTATTCATTTTCTTTGCCGGGCAGGGTTTGGAAACGGTTCATCAAGAAGGTTAAAGGTGAATGGAAACCGGAGCAGCGTTTTTATTGCACCAATGTAAGTAGTACTATTTAGGTCTGCGCAACTCTTTAATTCTAGTTTCAATACCATTATCATGTTTGATTTTTATTTGATTGAGTTCTATTCTTTGTAAAATACTGCCTGAGGCAGGAACAAGGGACTAATTTATGTGCATACTATGTTTGAGAGTTCATGCGCCTGACGATCAGTGAGCGGCAAAGAACTGCAAGACAAATAGCAGTACGTAAACACTATTCACAATTTATTTTATTACCATCAATTGTGTTGAGTTCCATTCATAATTTATTTTATGATGATTTGATATATATACACACAACTCACATATTCATATTGATCTAGATGGAAGATATGCGAGACAAGCTCATACCAACGAATCCCCTAAAAGCAATTCAAAAGGAATTGGCAGGATTTTTGGTTACGGAGGTCATACCGGAAAGAGGAGAATTGCATTGCCACTAATGCCTCCATGTAATTTGATTATCTGCATGTAATTAAATAGATACCAAATTGTATGTGTACATATATGCATCAACGTGATCTCCATGTAGTATGAACTTTATGTATACGAAAACTTGTTTTTGGCGCATCAACGTGATCTCCATACGAAAAGAATTGAATAGAAACAGAAAATCCGAAACCCTAAACCCCTCCTAAACCCCAACCCCTAAACCCTAAATTAATTGAAAAGAAAAAAAGCAGAAACCTTTAGTTCCGGTTGGTATTACCAAACCGGGACTAAAGGTTCTCCACCCATCGGGCTCGGCCGTGGCCACGTGGAGGGCCCTTTAGTCCTGGTTCGTGGCCAACCGGGACTAAAGGGGGGGGGGGGCTTTTAGTCCCGATTTGGTAGTCCCGGTTGGCAAACCGAGACTAAAGGTCTTCTACAACCGGGACTACGGCCCGTTTTCTACTACTAGAGTCATTACCCTGTAACATAAATTCATTACTCCTGCATGGTTGGAGTATTACGGTAATCTTTTCACGTGCAGTTCAAAGCTAGTTAATTATGAATTTGCGTGCAACACACATCTCAAAAACTGTTGGAAATAGACATATATTGCATTTTCTCATTTAATGACACATGGATGTGTGTCATACCAGATACTCGCACTCTTGCCTTTGCTAGCGGCAGAACAAAACGTCTTGTCCTCTCGCTCTCTTGGAAACTACTAGTTAGTGTGCACGTGCACCGTTGCACGCACGTCTTTGCGTCAACACCACAATATTTTTCTTGTGTTGTCCCTATATTTTAACATGGAAAACGTCTAAATAGTCACCCTCTCCCGAAGGTAGTCACGGCTCCTTTCCAAATGTTCAAGCCTCTCCCGAAGGTGTTGGCAGCTAGACTGCTAGAGATTATCGTACTGACAGTTTACCCGTACCAATTCTAATGTCTGTCCATGAAACTACTTGAAGTGAGCGGCATGTGCTACCTGCCTCGGTCAATAGTATAATGTTTGTTCTGCGACCAACAATATTTCATGAACCATGTTATCCAAAGGAAGAGCTTCCGGTGAAATTCACATTAGTACAAACCATGATACCGACAAAATTGTAGGTACTTTTACAAATATCTTATGTTGTTTTATTTTGCATCTTGGACAAGAAATACGGATTTGTCCTTGTGGAACTGTAGCAAGGGATTATAAAAACATCTACATAAATCTGCCCAGGCACATACTACAATGTTGGTAAGAACTTGGCAATAACATGTACCATGATCAGACGATCAGGATTCTTGGCACCTAGATTATCCAATTGAGAACAGATAAAAGTGGATCCGTGACTGCTAATCAGCGGGAACATATCCTATTTATCGATAGAGAACCCCATACACCATGAAGCTTCCTCCATAAATCCTTCGGAGTTTCAAACCTGTAGAAGGTTTAAGTGGCAAGTCATAAATAAGCAATATGATGTATGCCACGAAAAGCAAATAAAGATTGAGTTTTCACATTAGAGAGACAATGCTTGCTCAGCGTATGCACTGCTTTCTCTGGTCCCTCCAAATACTTCTTCAATTGACTATGAATCTAGAATTGTCACACAACTTAATGATGACATACAGTCATGCAAGAATCGGGAAATATATGTAATTGCAGCCAGCACACATTATGAACATAGAAATTTTAAGACTATCATCTACCAAGTGTGCATGGCTCCAAAAAAAAAATTTGCAGTCGCGCCATATATAAAAAATCCTAATCGCAATAATATTTTCAAACAAGTAACACAGATTTTGGTTGCTGAGGAACCTTAGCTTTTGACAAACACGATTGTCTTATATGACAAAGGTGAGAAATGATACTTCATGAACTGTACTGTAGTCGGTATTATCTTCCAAAAACTGCTGAATCGAAATCGACGACATCCAAATCAGACTAAGCATTTCATGCGTCTCTAAGCACATGTTTCTACCAGAAGTAAAGAGTATAATATTCAGTGAAGACACTTGTATTTCGACTGAATTAAGGAAAACAAAAGTTGTAGAACCGTTCTTCCCTGACAGAAACTTGTTTGGCTTCCCTCATACTATTAGTAAGAATCATGGCATTCAGAGGTGCGTTCAGAGCTACAGTATCGCTCCGCACTTGATACTTCCATGTCATATGCAAAAAGTAAAATCACTACATTATACAAAGGAACTGCATTCCCTCTGCAAAGTTTCTACTTCAACAGTTTGCCTATCAACATAATTCCGGTAAACACATTTGTCTTTGGACTAAGGAAAACAAAGTTTTCGAACTTCTCCATTCCCGTCAGGAACTTGCTTGGCTTCCCTCACTATTAATAAGAACTGAGCAGAACATTAGAATATGTTCACTCTTGTGAGTAGGCGATACTCCATTGCGAGTTGAGTAGCAAGAAATGATATGTATAAACCCGAATGCATGAGGAAACTCAGTTTGAGGTACTTTTTTGAGCACGGAAAGAAGTATCAGAAACTAAACAAAAAACATATAGAAAAATAGCTCATGTGAAACTACCACACTACCACATCTACATGGCTCAAAACTGACAGAAGTACGAACTGAATGTTTTTTTTGTTATACATCAGGCATAAGCCGATTTGCCAGGATTTGTCGATGAATTCAAATAACTGCAAAATAGAGACGGGATTCAAGGGTAAGGAGTTACTTGCCTCGGCACGGTTGTAGTCCGTCCACTCCGCAGCCTCGCTGACCATTAGGGCATCTTAATCCACCTCGAATCGATGTTCGTACACAACTTAGTCTGCTGCATCAAACATCAGAGGACTGCCGAATTGATTCACAGATTGTTCCCAAAAAACAGGGGATTCAAAGGTTGGAGAGGAAGGGGATCGGGGGAGGCTGGATTGGATTGGATCTTCCTTACTTAATATTTTGATTGTAGAGCTGACAGAGGAAGTCATGGATGAAACAGAGAGAGGACGTCGGAGGCAGCGCTGCAACCGCGCTAGGGGTCGCCGGAGGAGACGCCAGTGGGATAGGAGAGCCAAACCTACGGAGATGGGTTCGCCAGCCAATCGGCGGTGTCGCGCGCCGGAGGCGGTGGCGCGTGCCCTCTCCGGAACGCTGGCGGGGCAGAGGCGGCAGCGTCCTGGGGCGATGCGGGCATGGAGGCGGCGGCACAGGGCGGTGCGGAACGCGCCGGCGGAGAAGGACGGCGTGACGCTGCCGGTCGGAGGGGAGCAGTTTGTGTTGATGATGCTGTATGCGGAGTTGCGGACGCGAGGCTGAATTCCTAGGGTGAAGTGCGTTCCGTCGTGATAAACTGCTAACTACACCCATGACTTAATCGTAACCATTAGATTTCATTGACTAGGGCTGATCCGACGGGGTTAGTTAGTCTGGGTACGTTTTCCGGGGTGGCTTTAGGAAAACTCTTGTTCGCTTGTTTAATAATAGTGTAGATGCTATATAAGCTCACGTGACGATCGACCTGAACAATTACTTGTACAAAGCCAAATCGCCCTTAAGTTAATTAAGCATGCATACATGCATGCACGCGAGGTGCAAAAATTGCCAGAACTAGAATTAGCTGATGTCTCGTCGAACAAAAATTTGCCGATGTGTCTCTGAGGGAGGTCAGAGCCACATGGCACCGGCAGCTTTGAGCATGGGCACGAGCTTGTCACCGAGATGCAGTGACATGATCTTGTCGGTGGAGCCGACGAGCTTGCCGCCGATAAAGACGGCAGGCACTGGCGGATTGCGGCCGAGGCGGCGGGCGAGATCCCGCTCCATGTCGCGGCCACGGGGGTCCTTGTCCAGCTCGTGGACCGCGGCGCCCACGCCGAGACCGGAGAAGAGGGTCATCACCGTGTAGCTCATGGGGCACTCGTTGCTTGCGGTGAAGATCACCACCGCCTTCTGCGCCGACAGCTTCGTCACCCTCTCCATCGTCGGCCGGCCCGAGAGTTCTTGCCTTCTTTCTTGATCTAGAGTGCACGATCTAGTGCTAGTGTATGCAGCTGAAACTAATGACCGTGGTCGTGTGATGTGTGATTTAAGGGGTGTGGATCCAGGCCTTTTGTAGTGTTGAGAGAGAGAGAGAGAGAGAGAGAGAGAGGCATGGGGATCCGAATCTGGGGGTGCCTGCATTCACAGTCAACATGAGCAGCGTAGGGCTCCTCCTTGGGAGTAATATCATATATTTAGACTAGCAAGATTTTGTTGGCATTTTTTGATGCAAAGCACTGAACACATATGGAATCCCAGAAAGCTTAAAAGATCCATGCGTCTCTTTTCAAGTCTATGCCTACTTACACCATACACTATGTGGCATCAATTCAATTAAAAATATTGTAAGTTATAAATCGCTAGCCCATTGGCTACACCATGTTGAACCGAACCAAACTGCAACTCTGGAGCCCAACCAGGAAAAAAGCACTCCACTCTCCTCCCTGTTCCTTCACACTCATGAGCCATGCATGCAGGAAATTGTTTTTTACTGACATGAGCCGAACCAGTAAGAGGAATCACTTTCTTCTCGGACAATATGATATATGCCATGCACTGCATTGAATCGGTTCAAAAGTTCATTCGAACCCCCTTTTGGACACACTGTGGCTGGTCTTAGATCGATGTCATACAGTTTGTTAATAATCTAACTGAACATATACACTTTTATGAAGAACACTGATTACATATACATCTATGCATGAATAAATTTTAATTACAAATATTTTTGTGGTGAACTCCATCATTGCCTTTTCATTGGTCAGTAGCACAGATTCACCGTACAAAAAATTCCTTAAAGAAAGGCAAAGCCCATGGGGTCTCCATGGACTGATTCGCGCAGCTAATTTATTGAGTGTACAAATGCATGTTAATCGTGTCTAATATGTGCAGTCGTCTCAGGTGGTAAATAAAATTTCACTTTAATTTAGTATGGTCTATAAAATCACCTTAATTTTCCTCCGAAGAACTTTAATAGGTTAGTTTTTCAAATATTAATTTAAAATCTTTTGCTTCCCCATTGGATATTCGACGATATATATGCTTCTAGAAAAGTTACACTCAGTTGCACAATTCATATGTGCCTCCTTACATTGCTGATATATTCAACAAAAGTAAAAATCAAAATGAAAACACATAAATAATAACAGCCACAAAAATGTAAAAATGTAGGTCCACGGATAATCTATTTGTACGACACATACACAACATTGCATGTGCGTATCACGATTAAATTTTCATTGATCGGTTCGTTTTTGCATGTACAGTAAAAAGCAATGTGATTCTATCCGGAAATAGAGGAGCTAATAAAAAACAAAGTCAAATATATAAAAATTGAGGTTCCATAGATGCTCAGAAAATGTGGCACGCAGCAGTCCACACCTTTTGGCTATGGCTATTGGCTAGATATTATACCTTGTTCTGTCTTATCTATCCATGCATTCCACTTGTGGTTTTACAATATGTAGGAAATTAAAGGCATTGATGCATGCTTATGAAAAGAGATATGTAAAGTAGCGAGTCATCAAATGCAAGTAGCAAGAGGCATCGGTCTCTTTATCTCTGTTTTGCAGGTGCTTACCTCACTGGTTGACAGCTTAGCGTATATACAAACAGTAGTGTGATGCAGCAAATCGAGATCGATGGATTGCAGCATATATAAATATATCATACCTGCAGGTCCGCATGCCTTTATATCCGTCTCTCACTCGATCTATGATGAGGATGCCCCATATGTATTTTTTTTATAAATGAAATAGTGGGAGAGATTTTCACTGCCATATATGTAAATATAAACATAGCATAGAAGAGTTACAAAGGCCATTAATAAGAGGAAACAATATTTGTGATTAGCTAACCAATCTCTAAATTGTTGAGCATATTATATTGTGTCCCTAGCTATGGCCAACCAATACTAGTTCATTCAAATAAATAGCCTTCGTCTTTAACAACATGGGTCTTCACCCATGAAGATTTTATTGTTGTTGATAATCCAAATACTCCAGGCAGCCAAAAATGCTAAGTTTCATAAAGATTTTTTTTTGTTTGTCCTTTAGAAAAGCCTTGTTTCTTCTTCTTTGAAGACAAACATAATTATAGTGTGTAACATCAAATGGACATTTCGGAAAAAGACAAACCAGTCTCATTTTATCCTCTTTAAGTTACTATAGCCAATATCCACAAAAACGAATTATTATCCAATCAGAATAAATTCTTTTGAGTATGACTATAACGACTTTACATTGTGATTTTTTTATAATGGTCATCTTAAACAATTTGTCTTATACGCCTATTTATATTTGTGATAAGTTAGTGCTGTAATATAATACTTCTTTAAATTGTGCCAAACCCAGAAGATGTTGTCTTTGAACTTTATCTCTTTTTATGGGATGCGCGTACTTTGTTTCTATAATTATCGAAACTTTCCGTTAGTTGGTGAGCAAATCTAGGACCACACAATCGTAAGTGCAGTCAGGCATATTATATTACTTGTTTCTTGCGTGGGATAACTACTGATAGAATCAGGAGTGTTTTGTATAAACCCTGTTGGTGATGAACATATGTGATTCTGCCAACCCGAAAAAATGCACTAATTATAAATTACAATTGAAGAGAACTTGCAATTAGCTTACAAAGTCGTGCATTTGTTCTTAATGAAGTGCTTCCTACATTGGTCTAGGTGTAAATCGATTTTAATATATGTACACCTTTGGACGGGGCTTATACATGGAGATTGTGATAAATGCATTTGAGACTGTAATTAATTAGAAACAACCAGACACTGATAATTTTGAGAAGATGAAAGTAACAATTTTATTTCTTTTACATTTTAGTATGCCCACATCCCATTTAGTAGTGCATATACTTATTTATTGACAAGCTCATGTAAAAGGCATGATCTTATGCCATTGTAATAGTGGAATTGATATCAGCATACATGCTAATTCTGTGATAGGTCTCATCATGACAAGCTTGCTAAGTTGCATAAATTTATAGCCAACCAGGGAAGTAAATTATAGAAAAAAAAACATGGATATGGATAAACTAAATAGATTGAGTTGTACAACAACATAAACGGTAGAATTTACAATCAGTAATGGTAGAGTATGCTCAAGTACATATGATAGTTTCGCACATCTTACGATAGATAAGATTGTTTATCGTGTGGCTCTTAGGTAGCTGTCTAATCATCTCGTAGTGAAACAGATAATTAGAAAATATCATCAACTATACGCCATTCATCAGAAACTGTTGTGTCAAAAATCGGAAAAAGGTTCAAGATTTATTATATTATGAATGGATTTATTGACCAATAAATGTTTGTACGTGGTTTTACCAGTTCACAATTGTCAAGAATTCAAAGATTACATATATACACATCATAACTAATACTCACGATCGATGATCAATTGTCTCCAACTATCAATGGAATTATCCATAAACTTTTCCATTTCATCACTATAATTTGCTTCTTTGCTTCTGAATTATAATGGAGTAGACATTTGTTTGCATAACTTTGATAACGTTGAACTTTTTAACCCGCTCGCTTTTGGACCGACACTTGGTTGATTTCCAAATGGTTTTCGCTTATGTGATAAGTTTGGCAAGGTACTGTTGGAGGTATGCCCTAGAGAGAATAATATTAAGTTATTATTTACCTTCAAGTTTATTATTAATGTATATATCTTTATGCTATAACTGCATTGGCAATTGAATAGTGAGTATTCAAACGAAAACCGCCGATGCTCATGTAGAGATATAGACAATACAAAGTGTGTCTAGTCTTGTCTCTAAGACTAGCTTATCTTGTTGTTATAATGATCACGTTTTCCTGATCATGGACTTTGTGTAAGTTAAACAACTATAAGAGTATAGTGTCGGAATGACAATTGTACTCAACCGACCCATTTGTATGTTCTTGCTAAGAGACGAATCGTCACAGATGAAGTTAGCAAGTGATTATAGAGTTTTTGTTAGCTATATCACTATACCATGAGAATATCTAGTGATCACACATTTGACACCTACACTTTGATTGTCATCAACCGTCCGGCTTTAAATGGGGATCATAATGGTGGCTTTTGGGTGTAACCTCGCTAGAATGTGTAATGGAACAGAGATTATTCAAGAATGGTACTTACTCTTGCTCCTCTTGCTCGGAGTCTTCTGCCTCCTCTATAGGGGTGTGCGCGGAGGCGAGTGAGAAGTCGTCGGCTTTATGATCAGCCAGCAATACCTCTATCTCCGTGGTATCCCATCTTCAGGTAGTGGGGGCAAGCACTTGAGGGGAACATGACCCTGTACACAATCTAGCCATGAGCTATCACTCGACAAAAATCGTATCTCCAATACTAAATGCATAAAGGAAAGACAGCGAATACCTTGGGTAAAGGGTGCTCACTGTCGAAAGCATCGACAGGGCAATCGAGTGGGTAGCTATCGTTCGCCGTCAGCTTGGTGATCGATCGAACTCGCTTCTCCACATCATCAGGTGCTGGCAGAGTTTGGCCAGGCACCAAACGTGTCGGGTCCGCACACCCCTCTTGATGAAGGTCGAAATCAAATGCAGGCCGCTCACTTTGTGGCCCGCAGTCTTCATAAGCTTGGCAATCTGGGCCATCAAAGGCTTCACCTCAGCCTCTTCAGCAGCTGTGGTCTGATGCAGCCAAGCCCGTGTTGTAACAGCCCCAAAATTTGAGTACCAAATTTTCACTTTTGTGTCCTCATTTGCATCATGGCATGCATGTATCATGGCATCATTTTTGCATTGCTAAACCACACACATATTATTCTTGGCAATGTTGAAAACCAAAATGCAAAAGTTGTCCCAACAAATTGCACAACATGGGATACTCAAACTTGCAAAACAAGAAGTACCTGGACATCTCATAATTGTCCAGAAAGTTCCAAAGGTTCCAAAGTTAATTTGGGCAAACTATTTTGGTTTGGAAATAAAATAAAAAGAGAGTATCTCAAAATTGCCTGCGAGCAATTTCTAATTTATTTTCCTATCAAATGATCTCCAAATAATCTGGAAAAATTAGGGGAGTTCCATATTAATATAAAGACCCTCCCCAAAAATTGGCATAATTTTTGGAGGTGTTTAAGTGGCCCAATTAATTCAGAAACTGTGCAGCCAGCACTGAAAAGGACTAAACCGTGATGATTTTAAAAATGCCAGGGGGTTTTCTGGAAAATCGTCGTCTCTCTCCTCTCACCTCACGCACGAGCTCCACTGCCGCCGTGTCGCTCCCGCGCGTGCACCATGCCCAGGCCCCCCCCCCCCCCCTTCCCCATTCTCTCCTCTCCCTAGCAAGGAGGACGAGCACCCCGGGCCCCCCCACTCCTTTTTGCCCCACGACCTGCCTGCTCCCTGCTCTCCTCTCTCCCACCCACGGGCCGCCATGGCACCGAGCTCGCCGCCGCCCGTAGCCGACGATTGACGCGCTCCCGAGCAAATCCCAGAAGCCCACAAGCTCCGCCGCCTCTCGTTCTCCGTCCTCGCCGGAGGAATCGAAGGGAGACGCCCGAAATCGCCGTCGTCATCATCGCCGGCCGCCGCCCCTTTCCGCACGTCGCCGTCGCTCCGGTCCATCCCCGACCTCGCCGTCTCCTTCAACGAGCTCAGGGTGAGCACGTGAACCTTCCCGTGCCCTCCTTCCGTTCGATTGTAGCCCGTAGTTCGTCTCCCGGGAGAGCTCGTCGGAGCAGTGTGCCCTGCGTTGAGTTTCGGATATTCCGAGTGGTCTACGACCGGAATTTCCGACCCATTTCAGTACCAGGTGTTTTGGTCCTTAGGAAAAATTTAGCACCGCGAGACGATCGGATTTTCCGATGGATCAATTCTCGGATTTTCCGACGCAACGCAGTACGCAAAATAGTTCGAGTCCTTAGCCATTTTTCAGAGGTTACCTCTCCATCGGATTTTCCGAGTAAAGGAAATTCGGATTTTCCGATTTATGTCAGTACAAAGGAACCTTCTTTCCTTAGCCGTTTTTTCGAGTGAACAGTGAACTCGGATATTCCGATTCCAATTTAATTCGGAAATTCCGAAATTAATCTAGTACCTTAGATTTTGCTACTTTTTCGATTACTTGTCTTCCTATTTTGATAAGTAATTCTAGTATGGTTTAATTCAACTTATTAAAGACAAATAATTACAAGAGGAGTTAAATTATTTAAAAGAACTTATTTAATCCAGGAAATTACAAAATTAATAACTACTTATCGGTGCACCCGAAAAAGGTGTTCGATACCCTAAAATGTCCGGACAGTCGTAAACGAACCTTTTAAAATGTTGTCCTGCATTTTTTTGCTCACCGTAACCGTAATGCACCTCCGGACACGAGGAGTTTCTTTAAGCTAATATGGGGTGTTATTCGTATCCGGTTGCCGTAAGTTATTCCCGCACCCCATCTACATTGCTAGATAGCTTATAATGAGTTCGGTGCATTAAAATGTCATATCATCATTCTCTTGTATGCATTGCACAATTGCCATGTGTTGATTGTTGCTTCTGTGTTTCCGGTGTTGTTTGCTCTCCGGTAGATCACGAGTCCGGAGTTGAGCCTCCTTACTCCGACGAGCAGTTTGACTACTCCGCTCATCAAGGCAAGCGTAATCCCCCTCTGAGCATATCTTGTCCTATTTTCCGCAAATATTTTCTCCACTATAATATTGCATACGATTCTAAATGTCAACTTTTGTCGGATTAGAGTATCCTATAGTTGCATTAATTTTCCCTATGCCAATATCTGTTTTCCCCTCCTATTATCCATAGGTTTGTGTTGTTGGCCTGAGATACTTACTATGTTATGTTGATGCTTAGCCATGCTTAGTTAATTGCATAGCTATACGATGGATGATTCATGTGGGAAACAGGTGATGATATGAGAATGATGGTGGAGACTTGTGGTGACGGATAATAAAATGCTTAAAGGTGGGGATGAGAGGCCACATGGGATGTGGTGGGTTGTCTCGTTCTCGCCGCCTAAGTGCGAGTTCTCGCCTACGAGCCAAGTTGAGCGTGCAACCATGCGTGGGCATATGGAACCTCGTCGACCGACTAACTTGTGGCGGACTAGCCGAGGGTCCTCTAGTTTGGCTTTCCATTTGCGCGTGCGTTGAAGATGGTGGCCAAGACTGAGATGAGGATGGTTGTGTCAGGAAAATAAGTGGCCGCAGGACAGGGTGCGAGAAGGTACCTCTTGTCCTACCGCCACTGATGATCCTGGGTTAGTCTTAAGCGAGGTAAAGGTCGTAGCCGCTCCCACCCAGCCGGCTTTCCCCGGAAGAGAGCTAAGAGCTAGGCAATGGGCCGGACGGTACGCATGGATAAGAAGCTGGGAGGTCCCTCGGGAACCTGGCGTCTTTCACATTGTACACCCCTGCAGGGATAAATCTTTTCGAAAAGCCGTGTCCGCGGTTATGGACGACTTGGTGACGGATTCGAGATCATAGAATAACTTTAACGGAATGATTAAAAACTGGGTACTAGAGGTACCACTTCAAGATTGTAAGGTGAGCTTCCTCGAGGGTGATTCGGGGAGGTGCCTTTGATGAACAGGTACAATGTTGATGATGGTGGTAAATGGTGAGAAATGTGATTCAAGAGAAAGAGTTACTCCTTACCTCTTTTAAAATACTCTGATAGTCGATGCCTTTGGTTATGTTTTCTAAATAAAATCAGCTTTATGCAAAACAGCCATAAAACCTTGAAAGCCAATCATCGAGCATATATTAGCTCTTAATCTTGCGAGTTCGTCGAACTCAACGTCTTTGTTTTGTTTCAGAGGAGGACTTCACCGACCTCGAAGGTGGGTTCTTTGTGGACGTCGACGAGTAGTCTGGGGTTCCCAGGTGGCAGCTTGGGACATCCTGGAACAGCTGGCGTTGTGATGTTTATCTGTAGGCCTCTTAGGCCATATTTTGGATCTTGTTGTTTAGAACAACCTAATTCGCTTCCGCATGTTGTAATGTTGGGTCTGTGACCTCTGGTTGTCATTTGCTATCTTTCTCTATTATAAGAGTTGAACTATATGATTTGTGTCGTAGAGTCTGTGATGTGCCAGTTGTTCCACAAGTCTTGATCTTACTATTATGCTTTGATAGTTGTGCCTGTGTTAAGGCATCAATCGGGGTGTTGCGTTGTCTGGAGTGAGGTGTACCCAGCAACGCCTGCCAAAGGTTTTGGCCGGGGATTGGTAAACCCGTAACCTCCGGTTGTATCGCTTAACCGGTGACACACAGCATCACTGTATAGCAGTCGGGTCAGGGCGCCACAAGTTGGTATCAGAGCAGTACTGCCTGTAGGAAACCCTTCTACTGGTCGATGTTGAGTCTAGTGTTGTGAAAATATTTTAACCTAAAAATGAGTTGTGAAAACCATCTTAGGATTCTTTTTACTCCTTATCTGGTTACCCTCTAATCTCGGAGCAATCTTACCTCATTTGACTTAAAGGTTTTACTTCTCACCTGTTACTTCAAAATTAGGAGAAACGGGGTGGGTTCGACCTTTAGTGTTATGTGTCACGTTGCTCCCGCTGCGTTGCAATCCCAAATCAACTCAGATGTTTCTACCAAATCAATCTTTGATCTTTCTTTGGGTTTTAACCCATGGACTTGAACATAAGGTCCCGGATTGTGCCAACTAGAGTGTGTTAAGTTGTGATTTCTTAACTCTCTAGTAGCACATGATGCTGATCTTTGACCCAAGTTCTTGTTGTTTTTCCTTCTCGCAAAGTATTATCGTCCTAGTCTGTGTACTTGAGTAGACGCTAATGCTATTGTTCGACCATTCGGAGAAAGATACTAACTGTGTCATTGTCAAATCTCCAGAATGGCTCGAGGAGGTCGTGGAGGCCGTGGTGGTCGCGGTAACCACAATGATGATGAGGATGATCTGCCGCCACCACCCTCGATGGCTGAGGTCTTGATGGCCATTGAGGAGAACCGTGGGCGCAATGAGCGCTTGCTTGAGCAGTTGGTGCAGCAGAATGCACGGAGGAACGAGTGCAACACTCTCACTGAGTTCTGCGTCCCAGCCACCCACTTTGCTGATGCTAAGGAGCCACTGGAAGCTGATGATTGGCTTCGTGCTTGGAGCGCAAGTTCTCCGCGCTTCATGTTCCATTGGCGGAGCAAGTCAACTTTGCCACTATCTCTTGGTTGGTGCTGCTGGCTGTTGGTGGGAAAGCCATGTGGCTTTGTTTCCAGCCAACCATGTCTTCACCTGGGCTGAATTTCGCACTGCCTTCCGTGCGGAGTACATTCCTCAGCCGATCATGGACTTGAAGAGGAGGGAGTTCCTGGATTTGCAACAGGGACGGATGGACCTCCGCACTTATGGTCGTGAGTTCAACCATCTTCTCGTTACGCCCCAAGGGACGTGACCAATGATGCTGACAAGCAAGAGCTGTTCCGCAAGGGTCTGAATCCGCAGCTCCGCTATGAGCTATTGCCCTTCAGGTTCCAGACCTATCAGGAGCTGTTCAACCAGGCTTTCACTCTTGAGCAAGGAAGAAAGAACTTGAAGCTTCCAAGAGGCCCGCACATGGGGATCACCAGAGTTCCTCGGGTTCTGAGAGCAAGAAGCGCAGGGTGTTTGTCCCTACAGCGCCGTACCTCGTGCTCCCTTCATGCCGAGGGCAGCAGGATATAGGCCACCTCCTCCGCGTCCCACTACTTCGACACTTGGGATAGGCGGGAGTGGTACCGTCCTATGCTACCTGCTCCACCTGGAGTCACTTGCTACACCTGTGGCCAGGCTGGCCACTACTCCAGGGAGTGCCCCCAGAAGGCACCTCTCGCGATAACTCCTGCACGAGCCCCTGCCACCCAACTGGCAAGGCTGGACCTATGGTGCGTGGTCGCCTGAACCACGTCTCTATTGAAGAAGCTGAAGATGACCCCGGCGTTCTTATGGGTGAGTTACGAATCAACGGCAATACAGCTACAACTTTGTTTGACTCTGGAGCATCGCATTCATTCATATCCATAGCGTTTGCAAAAGACACAAAATACCGTTCGAGAAAATGAGCCGACCCTTGTCGATTCTACTCCTGGTTCCAAATGGCAAACCGATGGTGTTACTCCTGAGGTCCAGATTAATATAGGTTCCTTGTCTTTTCCTTATGCCTTGGTAGCTCTGAAGTCCAAAGGCATTGATGTCATATTGGGCATGAACTGGCTACCAAATACCGGGCTAATCTCGACTGTGCCGCCAAGACCATTACTGTGACCGCTCCTTCCGGTGACATTGTGAAGTATTGGCCTGCAACATCAATACCTCCGTCCGCCATCGTACCCCGCTCACCTGAGATTCTCCTTTGCTTTATGGAAGGCGAATCCCCTCCGAAATCCAGGACATACACGTGGTGTGTGACTTCCCGGATGTGTTCCCGGAAGAGTTACCTGGCATGCCTCCTGACCGAAGTGTGGAGTTTGTTATAGAGCTACTTCCCGGTACCGCTCCAATTCCAAGAAGCCCTACCGTATGCCGGTGGAAGAGTTGGCTCTGTTGAAAGAGCAAATTGATCTGCTGTTAGCTAAGGAGTTCATCCAGCCTAGCAGTTCACCATGGGGTTGTCCGGTACTCTTTGTCAAGAAGAGGGATTCTACCGTGCCTCGTCTAGTCTCGGACTATCGACCGTTGAATGCGGTGACAATCAAGAACAAGTCCTATTCCTCGCATCAATGATCTGTTGGATCAGTTAGCTGGTGCAACGGTATTCTCCAAGATGGATCTGAGGTCAGGCTACCATCAGATAAAATCAGAAAGGAGGATATTCCAAAGACGGCATTTGTTACTCGTTATGGCTATGAGTATACCGTCATGTCCTTTGGTCTCACAAATGCTCCAGCAACTTTCATGAGGCTCATGAACTCCATCTTCATGGATTATCTTGATAAGTTTGTTATCATTTACATTGATGACATCCTCATCTATTCCAAACCAATGAAGAGCATGAGGAACATCTTCGTTTGGTTCTGACAAGACTTCGTGAACACCGTCTTATGCCAAGTTCTCCAAGTGTGAGTTTTGGTTGGATAAACTTGTATTCCTTGGACATGTAATATCCGCAAGCGGAGTGGAAGTTATTCCTGACAAGATTCAGACCATTCTGGATTGGTCAACCCCAATGTCATCAAGGACATCGTAGCTTCCTCGGATTGGCAGGTTACTACCGCCGATCATCGAAGCCTTCTCCAAGATAGCCAAGGCTCTGACTGACCTTCTCAAGAAGGATAAAAGTTTGTATGGTCGGCCGAAGCTGAAGAGGTTTCCAAACACTGAAAGCCAAGTCACGTCCGCTCCTGTGCTTGTCCTGCCGGACACAAGCAAGGATTTCGTCGTCTTCTGTGCGCGCCCTACAAGGCTTGGGTTGTTGTATTGATGCAAGATGGCCATGTGGTGGGTATGCTTCTGCCAATTGAAGCCGCATGAGCTCAATACCCAACTCATGATCTAGAACTTGCCGCTGTGGTCATGCTTTGAAGCAATGGAGACCATACTTGTTTGGTAACCGTTGTGAGATCTTCTCCGATCACAAGAGTCTGAAGTACCTCTTCACCAGCCAGATTTAAATCTCAGGCAAAGGCGGTTGGTTGGAGTTAATCACAGACTATAATGTGAGTCTAAACTATCAACCCGGCAAAGCAAACGTCGTGGCTGACGCGCTAAGTCGGAAGTCCTATTGCAACAATCTAATGATTGAAGAGGCCCAACCTGCCCTCCATGAAGAGTTTGCCCGTTTGAACCTGGAAATTGTTCCCTCTGGCTACCTTGCAAATCTGGAGATCAAATCTACTCTTGTGGACCAGATTAAGGATGCTCAGAAGCTGGATGAGGGTATCCTGAACATCAAGAAGAACATTGCTAGTGGCAAGGCGAAATGTTTCTTGGAAGATGAATCCGGGGTTGTTTATTTTGGTGACCGTCTAGTGGTGCCAAAGAACCGGAATTTGAGGGAGCTCATTCTCCAAGAAGCTCATGATTCACCTCTCTCCATCCATCCCGGTAGTACCAAGATGTACCAAGACCTTCGACCACAATTCTGGTGGACCCGTATGAAACGGGAAATCGCCAGGTTTGTTGCTGAATGCGACACCTGTCGACGGCTAAAAGCTGAACATCAAAGGGCCCGGCACTCTTCACCCTATTGCTATCCCCGTGTGGAAATGGGATGAAATTGGTATGGATTTCATTACTGGACTGCCAAAGTCCCAAGGGAAATGATGCCATCTGGGTATCATTGATCGGTTATCAAAAGTGGCTCACTTCCTTCCCCTGTCCGAGTTTGATGTCACAGCCGCTAAGTTGGGATCTCTATACTTCCAGGATTGTCTTGCTTCACGGCGTTCCCAAGAAGATAATCTCTGATCGCGGAAGTCTGTTCACCTCCAGGTTCTGGACTAGTTTCCAACAAGCCATGGGAAACCCGTCTCAACTTTAGCCGCGTTCCATCCCCTAACTGATGGTCAGACTGAAAGGGTGAACGAAGTGTTGGAAGACATGCTTAGGGCATTGTGTCATCTCTTTTGGCAAAGGTTGGGAAAAGTATCTCCCTTTAGCGGAGTTCTCCTACAACAATAGCTATCAAGCTAGTCTGGGCATGGCTCCATTTGAGGTTCTCTATGGAAGAAAATGCCGCACTCCGCTAAATTGGTCCGAGACCGGAGAGAGGGCACTCTTTGGTCCGATGTGATCAATGAAGCTGAGGAGAAGGTTCGAATCATAAGAGAATCTGAAGATTGCTCAGTCTAGGCAGAAGAGCTACTTATACAGCATCATCAGAGGTTCACTATGAAATTGGTGATAAAGCTTATCTCCGTGTCTCTCCCCTTCGTGGCGTTCGCCGCTTCGGAATCAAAGGGAAATTGGCCCCTCGCTATGTTGGTCCTTTCACCGTTCTGGAAAAGCGGAGATCTTTCTTATAAGTTGGAGTTACCTGTCAAATTCCCAAATGTGCATGATGTTTTCATGTCTCCCAACTCCGCCGTTGTTTCAAGGATCCGATCCATGGGGTCAATCATGAGGAGCTAGATCTACAAGAAGACCTCACTTATCGTGAGCATCCTATCCGTGTCTTGGATGAAGCCGAAAGGAAGACCCGGAACAAGACTACCAAGTTTCTCAAAGTTCAGTGGTCTCACCATTCCGAGGAAGAAGCAACTTGGGAACGAGAGTCTAGTCTTCGTGAGGAGTATCCCGACTTCTTTTCGCAGTCTTAGAATCTCGGGACGAGATTCCTGTAAGGAGGGTAGAATTGTAACAGCCCCAAAATTTGAGTACCAAATTTTCACTTTTGTGTCCTCATTTGCATCATGGCATGCATGTATCATGGCATCATTTTTGCATTGCTAAACCACACACATATTATTCTTGGCAATGTTGAAAACCAAAATGCAAAAGTTGTCCCAACAAATTGCACAACATGGTACTCAAACTTGCAAAACAAGAAGTACCTGGACATCTCATAATTGTCCAGAAAGTTCCAAAGGTTCCAAAGTTAATTTGGGCAAACTATTTTGGTTTGGAAATAAAATAAAAAGAGAGTATCTCAAAATTTCCTGCGAGCAATTTCTAATTTATTTTCCTATCAAATGATCTCCAAATAATCTGGAAAAATTAGGGGAGTTCCATATTAATATAAAGACCCTCCCAAAAATTGGCATAATTTTTGGAGGTGTTTAAGTGGCCCAATTAATTCAGAAACTGTGCAGCCAGCACTGAAAAGGACTAAACCGTGATGATTTTAAAAACGCCAGGGGTTTTCTGGAAAATCGTCGTCTCTCTCCTCTCACCTCACGCACGAGCTCCACTGCCGCCGTGTCGCTCCCGCGCGTGCACCATGCCCAGGCCCCCCCCCTTCCCCCTTCTCTCCTCTCCCTAGCAAGGAGGACGAGCACCCCGGGCCCCCCTGCTCCTTTTTGCCCCACGACCTGCCTGCTCCCTGCTCTCCTCTCTCCCACCCACGGGCCGCCATGGCACCGAGCTCGCCGCCGCCCGTAGCCGACGATTGACGCGCTCCCGAGCAAATCCCAGAAGCCCACAAGCTCCGCCGCCTCTCGTTCTCCGTCCTCGCCG